>CM077445.1:9277196-10000707 GCA_039654765.1 Mylopharyngodon piceus
GGTTTAATCCTTGGGTGAAATTTAGAAGAAAAGTCATTTATGGAAAAATATAAAGCCATATCATACCCACCTTCAGTATGTGGCTAGCAAATATTTCAGTACTTATTGGGACAAAGAAGTGTGTTGTATCTGAAGATGATTGAGTGGACTACTTGCACAACTTTGTGTTCTACTTATTACTGCTCGGGAGTTTCCGGTAACAGCATTCAACACACATACACACAGACAGTTACTCATGAGAACGTCTCAGGTTACTTGACTGTAACACGGTTCCCTGAAAAAGCAGGAATGAGATGCTGCGCTGATTTAAGCACTATGGGAAAACATCTGTTTGACCGGTTGTGAACACGTGTGGCAAATACGCCAAGAATTTGGCTTAAATAACCTCTGATGATGCGCTCATCAGGTCACTTTGTTTGAAGAACGTCCTGGACACGCCCTCAGTGCGGCAATGAAGCACAGCATCTCGTTCCCGCTTTTTCAGGGAACAGTCAAGTAACCCGAGACGTTCCCTTTCAAAAGCTACTCTTAATGCTGCGTTGATTTAAGCGTTATGGGAACGAGAATACCAACACTGCTGCACTGAAAGTGTCTGGACCCCTCATGGTTGTATAGTGTGTGCGTGCACAAACACGAGAAAGGCCTCAGACACGGGTTTGCGATGTCGACTCAAGGACATGAGAGCCCGGAGTAACATGAACATCCAAACCATAAAATCTAATAAATGTGTGCGGAAAGGCGTCGAACCTGTCGAATCACATACTTGCTGCAAGGGGCCGCCTCTTGCAAAAGCTCTGGAGGATGCAACCACCCTGGTAGAATGAGCCCTCACGCCTAGAGCCGAAACTTGACCATGCGCTTCATAGGCTAGGGCGATACCATCCCTCACCCAATGTAACAAAGTCTGCTTCGTGGTGGCTGCCCCCCAGTTACGGCCCCCATGACAAATGACCAGCTGCTCTGACTTACGCCACTGGCTAGTGCGGTGGACATAAATCTGAAGAGCACAAACTGGACACAGTAAGTGGAGTCTATCCTGCTCTGGTGAAGTGAACAGCCGAGGGCAGAAGTCTTCAAGAATGACCAGATGCATGGTCGAAAAAGGAACCTTTGGAAGGTAATCGGGATGAGGGTGCAAAATAACCTTGACTAGTCCAGGGGCAAAGTCTAAGCAGGATGGTGAAACCGGGGGGACAGGAACTTGTCCTGAGCCCAAATCAGAAGCTGCTGCGCTAGTTTGTTCAAACGGCACAAACGCAGTCCGCCCTGGCGATTTATATAAGCGACTACTGCCATGTTGTCCATCTGCACCAGGACATGGTAGCCTCTTAATTGCCGGAGGAAGTATTTCAAGGCCAGAAATACAGCCATCAGTTTGAGGCAATTGATGTGCCAATCGAGATGACGGCCTCTCCAGACCCCTTTGGGCTGGACAGCCATCTAAGACTGCTCCCCAGCCCGTCAGGGAAGCGTCTTTCGTTAGCATCTTGCGACGACAACATGCACCTCGAGTGGGATCCATGGTGAGGAATCGGGGTCTGAGCCACATAGAAAGGGTACGAAGCCTGCGACGCATAACCCTTAATTACCTTAGGGGATTCGCCCTCGGGTGAAATCCCTTGGCTCTGAGCCACAACTGAAATGGTCTCATGTGCAGAAGGCCCAAAGCAATAACCATGGATGCGGCTGCCATAAGACCGAGAATTCTTTGAAAGTGATGGAGTGTAACCTCCTGACCTAGCCTGACATTGCTTAGGGTGTTTAAGATGGACTCGACACGTGCAGAAGACAACCGAGCCTCTACCCCAGAGCCTCTACCCCAGAGTTTAAAGATGAGCTAGGACAATATCTTGATGTTGTAATGCAAGCTCTTGAGACTGGGCGAGTATCAACCAGTCGTCTATGTAATTTAAAATGCGGATGCCCTGCAGTCGTAAAGGAGCCAGTGCTGCATCCATGCATTTTGTGCATGTGCGGGGTGACAAGGCTAGGCCAAATGTAAGAACCCGATATTGGTAGGCTTCGCCCCCGAAAGCGAACCTCAGGAACTTCCTGTGTTGTGGCATAATTTCTATGTAAGATTTCTATTAGCAGAAGACCCAGTCCTGGCAAACTCTCTCCAGAAGTCCCGAGAGCAGAGCGATAGGGGGGAAGGCCTCGGCCACGTCTGTACCATAGGTTCCAGCCCAAGAGGAGCTGGATGAGTAAGGGAGAACCACAGTGGACAGTGTGTCATCTCTAGAGATGCAAACAGATCTACTTCCGCTCGGCCGAACTTCTCCCACAGGAGCTCCACCACCTTGGGGTGAAGCCTCCATTCCCCGGGCCTCTGCCCCTGCCTTGCAAGGATGTCTGCTCCCTGATTTAAATGCCCCGGAATGTTAACTGCCCTCAGAGAGAGCAGCTTCCCTTGGGCCCACAGGAGGATCTGGTGAGCCCCCTGATGGAGACCCTCCTGATGGTTTAAGTAAGAGACCACAGATGTAGCTATTTTACGGCTGAGAGAAACAAAGTGATACAAGCAGGAGATAGGAGTGCCTGCATCATCGTCGAATCCCATACCACACCGAGAAAAGTGGACCTCTGAGCTGGAGAATGCACACTTTTTTTGGCATTCAACTCCATCTCCAACTTTCTCATATGAACAAGAACGACATCTTGATATCGAACTATAATCAACCAATCGTAGATATAATTTAGTATGCAGATGCCCTGGAGTCGCAGCAGATCCAGAGCTGCATCCACACACTTCGTGAAAGTGCAAAGTGACAAAGCTAGGCCGAAAGGAAGAACTCGATATTGGTACGCTTCATCCCCCAAAAGCGAACCTCAAAAACTTCCTGTGTTGTGGAAGGATAGATACGTTGAAGTATGCATCCTTGAGATCTATCTTGACAAACCAGTCTTCAGACCTGATTTGTGACATGATTTGCTTGAGAGTATGCATTTTGAATTTGAGCTTCCCTACAGAGCTATTCAATAGGCACAGATCTAAAATCGGACATAACCCCCCATCCTTCTTTGGGACAAAGTACTGGCTGTAAAACCTCCTTTTGCAGAAGAGCCTTTACTTGTTCCATAACCACAGCCTGCTTGGGGCCCACCACTGTGGGCAGGACCCCGCTGAATCCAGGTGGGCGAGACCTGAACTGAATGGTATAGTCTTTATCAATTGTCTGCAGGACCCAGCGAGATATATTTGGTAGAAGTTTCCACTCTGCCTGAAAATCTACTAAGGGTACCAGTCTCTCGAGTATTTTGAACAGCAAGCACAGCACTCTGAAGCGGTGCACCAGCAGGGAATAACCGGCATGATTGTTTTAAAGCCCTCCTCGGAGGGAGCAAGCAACCCTCAGGTAAAAACTCACTTGCGCCCCGGCAAAGTGGCCCATTTTTTAAAGGTATAGAGCGCTTGGTAACTCTGTTTGGTCTGGGTATGCTTTATAGTTTCCTTGTCGATGACGTTACCCGCCTATGACGTTCCATCAGACCATTGGACTGATTCCATACATGCTTCACGACGCAATCACGCAAAGGTGTTCCCACAGCGTTTTGACGCAGCATGAGTTCCCTTGAAGGGAAAAATGTTTCAGCTGTTTTGGCCAATATTATGAAAGTCAATCATCTCTTTCTCTAAAAGATTGATATTTAAGTATGAACAAATTGAAAGTTTATTCACTCTCAAATCTACGGAACACACCAAACCGATGTCAAAGAACTAGCAGCGACGAAAACTGACTGTGTTGTCGCCTCTCATCAGCTGCATCTCAGCTAAAAAGCTGTGCTTCAACACACCAAAAGGTCTAAAGGAGACTGTCAACTAGTACATGTGTTCTGTGCCTGTATGTAAGTAAATATGTGTCTATATCAGCAGGCATCAATAGTCTATTTTCATCATTCAAAAAGGGAAACCGAAACTAGTACTACAGATATACAAACTGTAAACAAAGCAGCGCTTGCTTACCATTTTGAGTATCAGTCACGCTGATCACTTTCTACATTCCAGTTGGCTCATGTTATTAAAAAAATATTTGCGCATTTAAATGCTCATGTGAGATGACGTAAAATTATAATAGCTTTCTGTCTGTATCGTCTTGACTTCTTTGCTCGCTTTTATCATTTTGGCTTTTATTCTCATGCACTGACTCGTTCGCTGAGCTGAACAACCAATCAGAGTTTTCTCTCTCACTGACAGCCCAACGCAGATTCAACATGCTGAATCGGCTCAAAAAACCCTGACAGCATCCGACTAGAGCCAACAGTGTGGAGCACTCCGAAAAACTAAGCCGACCGATGCTCAAAACTGGCCCAGCATTGCCTGATGGCCGACCTTCGGCTTGGTGTTTTCCGGTCTTAAGGGGACATGAGGATGTAAAAAAATATGAGATGGGAGTAAAAAATATATTTAAATAGTAATACTATTATACATTGAAATATGTCCAAAATACCATGTCCAGAAAAGCAATACCATGGAACTTTTTTTATTATTATTATTACAATTACAATATAATTCAGGCTCTAACAATACATATTCACATAAAATGTCATTTAAATTGAGCTCCAATATCGTTCAAGAAATAAAATGGTTATACCATGGTACTTGGTATCATTGCAGGGTTGTTATGTGACATGTTACTTAGAAGATCAAGCAAAAATTATGCCTGTCTGTGTTCCTAAAGCCTAAATTCAATCTGTTCATCATATAAAGCAATCGTTTCTCTTTAGAAAATTTTGGACTAAACCGCTCAAATCATATGGATTAGTTTTACGTTTTCTTTATGAACTTTTTGAAGCGTCAAAGTTTCGGTTGCGTAGGCTGTCTATGGAGGGACATAAAGCTCTCAGATTTCATCAAAAAGATCTTCATTTGTGTTCCGAAGATGAACAAAAGTCTTACGGGAAACACAATAGGGTTAAAGCCAAAAGTCTGACCGTGTTCAAGTGCAAATTTAAGAATGACTCTGGAGCTCTTGTATAAGACTTTGGGTGTTTTCACACCTAGTTCGTTTAACCCTTTCAAATGCTCTCAGAGCGGTTCAGCGTGTATATGTGAACAAACCAAGTGATCTCAGACCCCCCTAAAAGGACCCAAAAGCGAACCGTACTCAGACCACCTCCGGAGGTTCGTTTGTGGGTCCGCTTGTGGTTCGATTGCTTCGTGATATGTGAAAGCATCGAGGTCCTGGTCCGCTTTGCGTTTCGTTTCGACAAGTGTACCTTCAGGCTTGCCATTCCCGCTGTTCCGTCTTTTCCATCACTGCTGACAACAAGGTCCATTTGCGATCGCGTTCTGGGGGGAATGCTTAATATATTTGCAATATAATATAAAATATCTCATTCCTTTGTTACACTTAATATAAACTACTAATGATCACCAGCAGCATATAATCTTGGTTAATGTTAATATTTACTAACCCATTATGTTTATATTTTATAAAGTAAGTTCCATAGGTTTTTTGTATGTATAGAAAAAGTTGTTTTAGCAATATTTTGTTTCAACTTCCATGTTCTCTAATCAGTAAATATTTTTTTTTTTTCTTTTATTAAACATTTACACCATATATATATATATATATATATATAATTATTATTATTAGGCTATTATGAGTTATACATGGCACATGTGAACTATGAAGGAAATAGATATACATTTAAAACCATAGACATGACAGTCTTCTTAAGTAATTGTAAAATCTTCTGGTTAAAGCTCTGTCACTTCCAGTTTTATTTGAATACAGATACAAATAATTTTGATATTGTTACAGATACAGGCTCCACTGCATGCCCCTAATATAAATACTGTTAATTCATGATGCCTAACATAATTACCAAAGGTAATTAATAGAACCTTATTGTGAAGTGTTATTATTGTTCTTTTTCTGAGCTACAAGAGATTTACAGCAGACATGAAGATTATAGTATCAAATGAGGCTGATTAGGTTGAGCCAGTCATATGATGTGATAAACTTCTGATCAGTTATCCACTGCTTATTTTTTTCTGTATTTTTTTATTTTAACGATTGGAAAGATGCAGCAGTGTTACTGAAAACACAGAAAGCCGGGGTCTGAGTTCTTATGAAGTTGTGGTGTGAACAAGAAAGGGTCAGAGTTTGCTTCAATGCTGAAGAGGACCAAAAAAAGAACTGGGTTCTCTTTTGAGTCCACTAGATTGTGAACACCAAAAGGACTGAGGTCACTTTCAGCTGGTTCCCTTTCTAGTTCACTTTAAGTGAACTGGGTTTGGTTCTTTTAAAACGAACTATATGTGAAAACACCCTTTGTCAAGTGAATTTACTTGTAGGAGACTCCCAAAGGACAACGGATATCCACTTTAAGCTCCCACATGTAACAATCCATGTGACAGATAAAGATTAAGCTAGTGGAAGTCGACCCAGCTCGCATCAAACATATCTAGATTTCATCACACATCAATCAATGTATCTTTGTGTGAATCCTTTAACTGTGAAATGGATCTCTGCCATGCAAGAGAATGGCCTTTAGTTCTTCTGGTTATGGAGAGGAGGAGTTAGTGTCTGGGTGGCATGAATGGGAAGAATCGGTACAGTGCTGCTTGCCCTGAAACGACTGTTAAATCAAAAGTAATGATGTCATTCTTTTTGTGTGCTGGGTTTTCGTCCCCAAAAAGACAATAATCTGCTGTTGGGCTGAATGAGTGGCCCTGTGACCCAAGGACACAATTAAACTCCCTGCTCCTATTGGGGAAATATTTGGCTCTTCTTTGGTTTGATCTCAGTTGGATGCCGCAGGCTAAAGAGGCTGTCCATTCAGGACTGGATTGTTAGTGCCTACGTGTGTGGCTTAGAGCAAGATGAGGGGCCAAAGGATCGGACAGCAGGGATTCATCCACACTGATAGTGTCCGTGTGATCTATATTTGCCCCTCTGTTCCTTCACTTGCTGGCCCAGATGAAAAAGAAAGCCTTTTGCCAAAGAAATACTGTTTAACTCTTTCCCCACCACTGACAGAATTTTCCAGCTTTCCATGTTTTCACTGTTATATGGTAGGGGCACAATTACGCATCTTCTAAAAGAGTACAGACTCTCCGGATCAAAACACAGGCAAACAAGCGATAAAAGCATTGCTTATGCACATTTTAGTCTTCGGGGAAAAATGCGATTTTCTCAGCTTTTTGTTTAAAATGTTGTTCTTTTATTAAACTTACCACATTCCAGTGTTGATAAAAAAAAATGACAACAATAAATAATTTTGTTGTTGTTTGTTTGAAAAGCAGAGGCTCTGTTCTTTCTTTTAAAATATTGCATGTTCAGATATTCATACAGCAAAATATTCTGGGGAGCATGAAAGTTTTGTGAAAATTGTCAAAAATGCTGGTGGTGGCTGGAAACTTGAAAAAAATGCTGTTAAGATTTAGGAAATGGGTAATTATGGATCGGAGGGTTGTTACAGATGCTGTATTGCCATGTACTGATTGTGTGTGTGTGTGTGTGTGTGTGTGTGTGTGTCTGTATTTTTATTTCTTTCTTTTTTAAATAATATCTTTCATTTGTCATTAGCAAAACTTATATAATGTTTAAAAGATTATTAGTTAAAGGACATTCCAATATGAATACTGGAGTCCAAAAGTGTAAAATACTAGTGAAAGTGCTTCCATTTTACAATTTTTCTAATAAAATAAATAAATTAATAAATAAATTCAGCATAACAATTTGAATGAACGATTGAATTGAAAAACTGACCTGAATTTCAGAATTTTGGTATTTGGCCTTTGGAAGCAAGGAAATCTTTTGTAGAAAGATGGTCATGGTCAATGTCATAAATGTGCTTATTTTGCAATAGTGACCTAGAAATAGTGCAGGAGAATAATGCAAAAATAAGTTAATTCATAAGCCATTATATTAATGTCATTACGTTATATTACTTAATGACATTAATATTAGAATTATGAAAGGTTTTGAAAATGTATGTTTTTTTTTTTGTTTTGTTTGTTTTTTTGTTTTTGAAAAATTTTGTCCTCTCCTCCTTTGTGTGGGGGTGTTTTGATGATGATCAGTTGTTTCTGTGGTTCATGGAAACCTCAGTGTTTTGAAGACTACAGTCAGAGCTGTGAAGCAAGCTCAGCACTTTTTGGCCCACCAGAGACTGCACTGTAACCAAAAGGCAGCACTGGGTTATTTTAGATCAAGGTTAATCATATGGTCGCAGTTACATTTTTGGAGTTGTGTCATCTGATGGGAGTGTCCAAGTCAAAAAAGCTGTCTTTGTAACAATAGATAAAAGACATCATTAAAGTCTGTTTGATACTTGTCAGTGCTACCCAAGAATAATGGCTGATAAATATGGTGACAATATTAAAAAATCAAAACGAAATAAGTTTAATTATTGGCCTTACGTTTTAAGATATTTTAGAGGTGCAGTATTTCATTAAATTATCAAAGTATCAGTTGTTTGTGAGCCTTCCCAACAAATGGTCCATGAATAACCATTATGCCCATTCATTCACATGCCCCCTCAGATTTTTGAGCCTAGTGGATTAGCTTCCAGAAAATAATATTTTATATATAATATTTTTTATTTTTTTTTAAACTGCAGATTACTGTAGTTAAATGAAAGTATTAGTCTAAAAATCACCCATTCAAATCAATTTTAAATTTGGTCAGTCCAGTTGAGCCATACTCTGTTATCATCCACCTACTCTAATGTCGCTCCTTTTCTTTTCTTTTTTTTTTTTTTTGAGCACAAAAGGAGTATTAATGAATATATATTAAGGCAGGATTTGTTAAACCTAATTTGACACAATAATTAGACAACAAGGAGCATTTGATGCTTGACTCATGAATCAGCAGTTACCCAGGCAAGCAGCCAGGAGTGATAAAGGGGCTAGCTAGAGTCCCATGGTCGCCTGGCAGTGTTGAAAATGAAAGTCCTCTGATTGTTTTTGGTCTGGTTTTGTCTTACTGTCTCATTAGAGGTGAAGTCAGGCCTCAGCCCTCAACACATAACAACTCAGAGGATGAGTCTGGTCATTAAAAAGGCACTTGTAGACCTGAGGGGAGGAGGGAGGGGGAACCTGTCATGCTCATCAATGGATGACTTACAGTCAATCATTTTCCAGGCCAGAGGAGGATTATAAGGTTGCAGGACCAGTGATGACAATAGCATCTTTCAAAGCATTTTGAGGTCATCCTGTTGGACTAGATTTTTTTTCCTCATGCGTTATTTGCACACATTCTTCAGCAGATAATTTATAACAAACATCTTGTAAATTACATGGTAAATAATAGGGTACAACAGGGCTAAAGGCACACCTTAAGGAAAAGTTGCCTTTTCACTGCAATATATTATTGCAGATATATATATATATATATATATATATTGTCCTCAAAGTTGATGTTTTGGTAACACTTTACAATAAGGTTCATTAGTTAAACATTGGTTAATGTATTAACTAACATGAACTAACCATGAGCAATACATTTGTTACTGTATTTACTAATCTTCGTTAACATTAGTTAATGAAAATACAGTTGTTCATTGTTTGTTCATGTTAGTTCACAGTGCATTAACTAATGTTAACAAGATTTTAATAATGTATTAGTAAATGTTGAAATTAACATTAACAAAGATTAATAAATGCTGAACAAGTGCAGTTCATTATTAGTTCATGTTAACTAATGTAGTTAACTAATGAACCTTATTGTCAAGTGTTACCGATGTTTTAGAAGCAGGAAAAAAGGATTTGCGTAAGGCAAGCGTAAGGCAAGCGTAAGGGTTTGAGCGAATTTGACAAGGACCAAATTGTGATGGCTAGACGACTGGGTCAGAGCATCTACAAAACTGCAGCTCTTGTGGGGTGTTCCCGGTCTGCAGTGGTCAGTATCTATCAAAAGTGGTTCAAGGAAGGAACAGTGGTGAACCGGCGACAGGGTCATGGGCGGCCAAGGCTCATCGATTTAACTTAAATAATATTGTTCAATAAATAATATTTTATATAAATAACATGTCGTATTTTTTGGTATTGAGAAAGAGTCCGTTAGTGATTTTGACTTGTTTTTCGTGAAAGTTACATTAATACACCATTAGACAGCAGCAAAGACTGTCTTTATGAGTGAGTGAGTCAGTCGTAAAGGTTTTTATATTGAAATGGACTGAAACAAGGACATTGTTTTTACTTTAAACAACATCTAACGAGACGCAACTGACAAATGCATTGACTAACGCTGTCATGGGAAATCCTCTTAAATGTTAAAAGGACAAAGACAAAGATATTGCTTTCCTCAGCGGACATTCAAACTGATTTTGTGATTATGAATATAAGACTGACCTAAAGAATATCAGGTAGATGCAGGTAATTCACTCGCTTAGTCGATCGCTCTCTCATAATACTCTACTCTACATACTGTATTACAGTGAGCTTCAATGAAGCGACTCAGCATTCCTTCGTTGCTAGTTCTAAAGTGACTTTTTAGAATTAGTAACGGAGGAAATTTGAATCTATGGCGGAAGGAAGTAGTTCCTCACAAAAGAGGGTTTTTAAAGACAATCCGTTGTTGTTTCTTATTTATTTACACACTTGTGTCATGTCGAACTGTTGTATAAATGCAATATCACACTCGTAGCCATGCGATATGGCTCTACATCAGCACGGCTGTGATTACCTACGGCCGAATCACAGCCGTGCTGATATAGAGTGATATCGCACGGCTATATATATATATATGTAAATATATATATATATATATATATATATATATTGAACAAAGAATCATAAAAGTAGTTTAAAAAACCATATGAACATTAATTAGTTAATACAATAAAAAAAAATCACAATTTGTACCAGATTCTGTTTATTTTGATAGATAAAATCTTATTTAATAAATACATTGTCATTAAAATTTGTTCATTTTAAACATACAGAAGGAAATATAAAATTCTGAAAGCATCATAACTGCTTGAAAGACTTCTTTTTACCCCAAATACCATGCTTTTACATATTTTTACAGTTATCAAAAAACTGTTGATTTAATTACTTTTAACAAAACTTTAACGATTTTCACAGGAGAAGGAATCTTTTAAGTCTAATCTTTTTCTATCTGTTTCTATCCCTTTGGAGGGAAATAAATGCATTGATCTAGTAGTTCATTTGTATAACTGTGGTGTACTGTCAGTATAGTTTCATATAATTAGTGTGCATACTATAAACAAAGTGTACATAGAAATCTGTGAAATGCTTAAAGGGATAGTTCACCCCTTTAAGCAATTCTGTCATTATTTACTCATCCTCAAGTTGTTCCAAACCTGTATGAACTATCCCTCTTCATTTCACAGATTTTTATGTACACTTTGTTTATAGTATGTTTTTTGTAAACGTTATGTTTACAGTGCCACAACTGTGACAGTCATATAAATAATTTTCACACAATAAATATTGAAATAGATTTTGTTTATTTCGCCACTTTTTTAATTTATTTTATAATGGATTTTCATATTGAAAGTCTGGGTCTTAAAACAATAAAATCTATGTGGGTATTTTTGAAAAGTAGAAAAAAAAAGATAAATGCTTGGTAAAATGTTACCAAGACTTAATGTGACTTATACACACACACACACACACACACACACGTGTGTGTATATATATATATATATATATATATATATATATATACTGTATATACCTCTGGGTCATATACTGTACCGTAAAGGGTAGTTCCCTTTTCGAAACGGTCTCTCACATTGCATAAATCATGGTTTGGGGAAACTCCATTTTCTCCGAATACTGAAGCCTGATTTGTTAACGTTTGTGCAGCTTACACAAACCTATTGCATTTCAGCCCACCAAAACGGGCGGAGCTGACTGCCTATATAAGTCGGGGCCGAATGGCATTTAATCAGAATCTTTCTCCTTAAGCGCGAAGATCATCTCCTTGCTGGACACCGACGAATGAAAACAGAAGAAGCCTACTACTCGCTGTAGAAGAGCCCTGGCAGAGGAAAGATGCTCTCACTCAGCGGTTCTCCCCTGCGGCCATCCGGCGACGATCAAAAGAGCACATTTCACATCTAATTGAGCAAATTTCGGCGACTTTTGATTCAAGATTTTGCACCACGAGTGTGGCACGAGTGCAGGACACCCCTGCACTACTCAGATGAGCACAGTGAGTGTGTCGTGAGCTCGCGCTGAGGCATCGTCCACCGGAACAGACTGCTCTCATTGCGAGAGTATGAATCTCACCTTTCTACACTCGCGGATCACTTTCTACAATGAAAGCGGCCCCGCCCCTCACACACTCCCTTTTCTCTCCTCCCAGGAGCCTCGGAGGAAGAAACAGCAGAGTGGACTAAGCATTTTCTCCTGAGAGGATCAGTGCCCCTCATCTAGTGCGAGTGGTATGGTCCCTTATGGAGGATCTGAGGAAGATGCTGCCGATGACTCCATGTCACTGGTGGCTTCTGATGCAGAAGATTGGTCGTGTTCTGTGGAGGACCCCGGCTCACTTCCGTCCAGAGAACCCGGCGGTGCACAGCCGTGCATGGATGGTGAGCTCATCTGCGTCCTCACAAAGGCCGTTGAAGAGCTCATCTTGGAGTGGTTGGCCCCAGAAGAGCCCGCCCACAGCGCCTGGATGAATGGTTCCTGCCAAGGCGCTGCCAGTGAACCCCCCATCAGAGACCTGCACTATTCTTCACAGAAATTCACGATGAACTCACCAAGTCATGGCGCACCCCTTACTCGGCCCGCGTCCACTCTTCTGCCTCCACCACTATCTTCACCTCCGCTGATGGCGCCGAGCAAAAGGACTATGAGAAGCTCCCTCCTCTCGAAGAGACCATTGCTGCGCTCCTCTGCCTGCCCACAGCTCTGGGATGGAAAGCCAAGACCGTCCATCCATCCAAGCCTTGCAGAACCACCTCAGCCCTCAGCCCTACTCTGCAGAGAGACAGGCGGGCTCAGCGCTTCACACTATGGTGGTCCTCCAGGTTTTTCAAGCCAAACTCTTCTAGGTGTAGTTCAAAGTTCAGTTCGGGACAACGGAACTCATGTTCTCCACTTCGAAGGGCGCCATAGAAATGGTCCTTCCAGAGAACAGCGAGTCAAGCTTTTACAGCCACTATTTCCTTATTCCAAAGAAAGATGGTGGGCTCAGGCCCGTCCTCGACCTCAGGCTCCTACATCGCGCATTAATGAAGCGGCCATTCTGGATGTTGACTTTGAAGCAGATCCTCGCACAAATCTGCCCAGGGGACTGGTTCTTATCAGTGGATCTGAAAGATGCTTACTTTCATATCCAGAGAGCCCCTCATCACTGACCGTTCTTGAGATTCACGTTCGAGGGGGTGGCCTACCAACCTATAGTTTTCCCATTCGAGCTGTCTCTGGCTCCAAGCACTTTTACCAAGTGCATGTCTCTCTCCAGCTCTGTCTCCCAGTATGCGAGTCATTTTCCTGGGGGCAGTTATCAACTCGGCCAAGATGCAGGCCTAGCTCATGCTGGAACGCTTACTGACTATTCAGTGGCTAGTGCCGCAACTCAAAGTTGCCGCTTTCCTTCCCCTCAAAGCTTTCCAGAGGTTGCTCGGCCTGATGGCAGCCGCCTCCTCTGTAGTACGAATGGGCCAGTGGGTACTATTATCAATTTGTATTATTCAAATTAGTTAAATGATTGTTAGGCTGAATAAATTAGGTCAGCCGGAACCGGGAACACTTCCTATAACACCTGATGTACTTGTTACATCATAAGAAGAATGGCATCTACACTAATATTAGTCACTCTGTTTATCCCAACTGTAGTCAGCCATCTCCGGGCCGTATCCAGATCAGATGGAGGACCTGCGCCTAGACACGACCACAACGCATCCCTGAAGTGTCAGCTGAGATTGTGTCAACTAGACTATCCCCACGACAGAACTGGATTAAATATTATGAATGTTCCGTTCCAATCTGACTTCTGATCTGTAATGCTGCCTGAATCATAATCATGCACTGTTCGTTTGTTAGCCAGAGGAGAACTGGCCCCCAGACTGAGCCTGGTTTCTCCCAAGGTTTTCTTCTCCATTCTGTCACCTGATGGAGTTTAGGTTCCTTGCCACTGTCGCCTCTGGCTTGCTTAGTTGGGGACTCTTAATATTCAACAATATTATTGATCTGCCTGCATTGAGATCATTGTATGGGAACTGAAATGAGCTGGACAACTGAGCCATCACTGTGTTCTCCAGAGCTGCTGTATAGATAAATGAACTTTTTTACAACAGAAATGAATCAACACTGAACTTAAGCTGGACAATGACGCTATTTTCTTCTAGAGCTGCTGTAAAGCCAAAACAAACTTTGTTGCATTATTTTCCTGTTATCACTGTAAAGCTGCTTTGAAACAATCTGTATTGTTAAAAGTCTTATATAAGTAAAGGTGACGTAAATTGATATGCAGCTCCTGCAGTATTGGCTGAAAGCCCGAGTCCCGTCCCACAGTTGGCATCAGGGACGTTTGTGCCTCAAGGTGGACCATCGTTGTGATAAAGCTGTGGCCCCTTGGAAGGACTCTTGCCTATACCAGACAGGCATCCAATTGGGACTGACCTCCAGATGGAAGGTTGTCACGACAGATGCCTCCAACTCGGGTTGGGGAGCTCTGTGCGAGGGCATCCCGGCATTCGGCTCCTGGTCCAGCCTGGAGAAATGCCTGCATATCAACAGCCTCGAAATGATGGCGGTTTTTCTGGCTCTCAAAACCTTCCTGCCAGCCCAACAGGGGTACCACAACATGACGATGGTGGCCTTCATAAATCGCCAGGGCGGCCTCAGGTCATGGTCTCTTTACAAGATAGCGAGACACCTCCTCCTATGGGCACAGTGCAATCTGGGCTCTTTGAGGGTGGTGCACGTGCCCGGCATGTTGAATCAAGGGTTGGACATGCTGTCCCAGTGTGGGGTGTCTCCAGGGGAGTGGAGACTCCACCCCAAACAGTTCAAATGATCTGGGAGATCTTCGGGAGGGCAGAGGTAGACCTCTTCACCTCAGAAGACAACTCTTATTGCTCAATATTTTTTCTCGAGGAAACAGGACGCGCTGGCCCAGGATTGGCCCAAAGCTCGCCTGTATGCTTTTCCCCCGATCGCTGTGCTCCCTCAGGTCATCAGACAATGTTCCAGTTCTCTAGGTGGCTCCACTCTGGCGAAACCAGTCGTGGTTCCCCGAGCTGATACAGCTGTCATCGACAGCTCCGTGGCCAATTCCTCTGATGAAAGACCTTTTCTCTCAGCCTTTGCAGCTCCCTGTAAGAGTGGCCAGTACTATAGTGGAGGCCAGAGTGCTGTCTACAAGGCGCTTCTATATCCTTAAATGGTCTGTCTTCTCCGACTGGTGTGCACTCCGGAATGAAGATCCATCCACTTGCGATGTATCAGCCATTCTGTCATTCTTACAGTAGCTGCTGTATAAGGGGCGTACCCCTTCCACGCTCAAAAGTACATGTGGCAGCCATCGCGGCGAATCACACCCTGGTGGCCGGCCAGTCTGTAGGAAGGAACAACTTGGTCGTCAAGTTCTTCAGGGGAGCCAGGAGACTTAACCTGCCTTGCCCTCATACTGACCCGATCTAGGACCTGTCCATGGTCCTTAGGGCCCTTTGAGGCCCTCCGTTCGAGCCGCTCCAAGTGGCTGGATTGTGGCCCCTGTTGCTAAAGACTGCCCTGCTGCTAGCTTTAGCATTGGTCAAGCTTGTGGGCGACATGCAGGCGCTCTCTGTGACCGCTTCTAATTTTTATTTAAGCTAACAGTTCTTCAGAATGTTTTTACAGCAGTTTTGAAAAACAAGACTCTAAGTCCCCACGCACATACATAAACTTATTGTTTTCTCTACCGCCATATCTACCTACAATATGTAAAATAACATTTAAGGTCTCATCTATTTCAAGGGTTTTCCATCCATGGGGCCTTGGGGGAAAGTATTGCAGGGGGTCTTTGGACAGATATACACAACACAGTATTTACATACATACTTTTTAGAACATAAATGAATCTAACACATGTAAATAAACTGGTAGATTCTCTTTAGATGTGTAAAGAAAATTACTGTGCAGTGAAACTGTAACTTCATTTCCTAAAACTCCTCATGTGTATTTTTTTTTTTTTTTTGTAACAAGGAGCAAGATGTCATCTTTCCACTCCTTGGAACTGTGTCTGTGGTAGAATCACCAAATGGTATCTCAGTTTCTCTTACACAGAGACCCATAAATGCACGTAATTATGGCCGGTATTAGGAAATGATGACGGAAAACTCCATGTCATAATGTTATCCCCCAGGGGTTTTCACTAAGATCTTGCATTTTACATAGCATGCACCCATTGGTGCTGGACCAACTTACCTCCTGCTTTAACTGTTGTGAGAGAGAAAAAATACAAGTCTGATCTCATGTCAGAAGAAATGGATACATTCGACTGAGTCAAAAACAGTTGTCTGTTCAGCCTGTGTGAATCAGAAACATGAGCGTACAGGAAAGAGGAAAGACAGGAAGTGAGGGTGGAACTTTAGCCTGGAACTAAAAGTTAACACCATTCCTTTCCTGTAATCAATGGCTGGAAAACTAGGTGTGGTAATATTTGTTAATTTTGGTAATGCCAATTCTGTTGCAATCTGGTATCATCACTTACTTGACTTACTGATGAATTAACAACCTGAAGACATATATTCGCGCAATATGTTTTTTTTTTTTTTTCCTTCACGACACTGTCGGGAAAAAGGCTGCTGCGTGACAATAATAATTGTGTTATGTAACGTAATATGTCTATTTTGGGGGAGACTGGAAACATCTCAAGACTGATGCATTCATTTGCTCATAGCAGTCTGATTGCTAACTAATATTTGTTTTTCTTAGTAAATAAGAGATTTAGCTATGCTTTGGAGGCTCTTCAGGGCTCTGAAAGATGACAATGACTTCCAGATTTGCAATGGAAAAAGTTCCTGTGTTGTGTTAGACCATTTTGGAAACAAACACTTGTCAGAGTTGTAGCCTAGCAGTTAGGATATGTGCTCAGACACATAAAGAAAAAAGAAGAAAAATTCCAATTATGTCATCATTAACTCACCTTCATGTAATTCCAATCCCATTTTACCCCCCCCCCCCCTCCTTTTCTTATGTTCAAGTTCTTCTTTTCACAAACAACAGAAGTGTATTGTGTCAAGCCACAGAAAGGTATCATAAAAGTAGTCTATATGACTTTTATGTATGCCAAGTGTTTTAAAGCCATGCAGTAGCTTTAGGGACATGCAATAGGGACAGACACAAAGTCGCTGGTTATTCACAGAAAATCTTGTCCTTTAGCTCTCAAAACTTATTTGCATTTTCACATATTCAAATTTAGCAGGCGTACAGGTGACACACATTTGAAACTAGTTGCAACACTTCCATTACTTCTATCAGGGGCAGGGTCATCATCAGGGAGAGGGATAGACCTCTGTGGTTTAGTGTACTCATTGGGCTCAGAATGGAGGGGGCCAGCTCGGAAAAATGTTATCCCACACCCTATCAATTTTAGTGACTGCCCTGATCAGGGGTGTAGGAAGAAGTATAAAAATTCAAGTCATGGCCAGTTATAAAGTTTAGTCTTAATGGTATGCCCCTGACAAAAAAAGAAACACTTCTAGTAGATGATGGAAACATCTACTGACAAACTATTATATCACGTCCAACAGTCACCACATGGTAATATGGGTCAGTAGGGTAATGATGGACACACTGTACATTGCATGACATGGCTGCAGCTTATGACACTATGAGATGATGTGCAGACACATGTGACCCAGTCTTGTCCCCGCTGAATGCCTAAATGGTAGAGTGATGAGTGAAAGAGAGGAGAAGGAGGAGGAGAAGAGGAGGAGCAGCCAAGCCAGCTGGAGCACTGGAGAGTTTGCATACCTTTTATGTTACCACCCCTACTGACTCTTTCTTCTGGACTGCTTCCAGTACTCCCTCCAGCCCTCTATCCCCGACTTCCTCTCGCTCTCTCCCTTCCTCCCCACCCCCATAACTGAAATAGTCTTCTAAAGGATTGAAAAGGATTGAGTCATCCTTTCTGTCCAGTTTCCTGTGGTCACATAAAGTTAATTTTAGCAGGGGCAGCTAAGCAGATATGTGTGCAAGTGTCAAAATTGAGAGAGATGAAGCCTTGAGATGAAACTCTGGGTTCATTAAAGACAAAAACTCAGTTCATTTCCACAGAAATGGGTGGGGCGTAGTCTCTTTGTGTCCGTCTTCTGTTGAATTAGCTGTCTGAAAGTTTGCGTCTGACTTCTTTCCTTGTTTGCACGTGTGTTTAGGTTTGTGTGTGTGTGTGTGTGTGGATTCAGGGGTCACCAATGAAACCGCTGGGGTTTGCTTTTGGGTTTTTTTTTTTTTTTTTTCTCTCTGCTTTAGTGGAGGAATGTTGGCATAAAGTTTGGCTGGGGGGAAGGCAGTGAGCGGCGTCTCAAGTGCTGGCATTTCAACTGTAATGAGTCTTGCCCTGTCGTGAGAGAAATTTCTGGCTTCGAACTACCAACTTCAAAGCTGGGCTTTTGAAAGTAAGAAAAACTTTCAACAAGTCCTCACATGAAACTCGTTCAAGACTCTAGAAAGTTAAGGTTTAGACAGCCGAGAAGCTTTGCTCTGTCCGGTCCTATCGCCATCTCCACTTCAGAGGAAACAAACGAGCTGCTAAAAACGAGCCACTCTCCTTTCAAGAGCAAAAAGAAACTGAAGCTATGCAGAAGGGGGGAAAGAAAAGTTAAGGCTGTGCGTGCGTATGACTGCACGTCTGTGTATGTGTGCCTGTTGGTGTGTGTGCGTGTGTGAGGGGTGTGTGAGTGTGTGTGTGCATCTGTGTCTGTGTGGGAATGATTACATCAGCTTGAGCTAGCTCTATGATTGGTTAGGGAAGTGTGGTTTGATTCACTACCTAAAAGCCTGTGGCTGTAACCCTTTGTGAGGGGAACAGAGGCAAGTTGTCTGCCAAGCTGGAAACAGTGCCATCTGCATGCTCTGTCCTGCGCCAAAGCTAGACAGAGAGAGAAAGAGAAGGAGGGAGATTGTGACAGGTAGGATACGCTGAGCCACTGACAGGAAGAAGCATCTGTGAAGCATCGGAACTGCTTTTTTCCTTTTTTTGGTCCTTTTTTCTCTCTTGTGGAGTTGTGGAGACATTCGGGGAGCGGGTTCGTCTCTCAGTGTGTGGAGGAGGACACAGGCTGCTGGGGAAAATGCCATCGTGTTCTCCTGACTGTTGCCTGCTCAGGCCTGGGGAGGTAAGATTTCTCCTCAGCCCCAAACGCACGGCTCCTCTTGAGTACTTCAGAATCCCTCTCCCCCTAGGTGACTGAAAGAGTCTGGGGAGTTGGTGTCCATCTGTAGTGGGGTGAAAAATAGAACCTGTAGAATGAAACGGAAAATCTAAAATAGAGTGTGACGGGAACGGTTACATCTACAGTTTAAGAGAATTATGGAATTCGCCAGAGTAAATGTGGTGGAAAAGCTGTAAAGGTTGGCGTAACGGATTTATGAATGTGTGCTGGGTGAGAGTATGTACAAAAGATCTCAGAATGGGTGAGTGATGTTGCAAATAGGAATAGAGAATTTTCGAGAAAAGCTAGTATGTGAGTGATGATGGGGAAACAATGACACAGGACTCATTCAGTGTCGAGCACCAAACTATTTCAAATTAAACATTTTTCTTCAGCTTTTCCTACTCGTATTAGCAAGGATGTAGTCTAGACATGGAATTTGGATGTGAAAAGACCTAGATTTGAGCATTAATGGCTTTACACTCTGGGTCAAAACCTTGGAAGAGTTTCAGATATTCCTTTTTTTAGTATAAAGACACAGTATCCTAATGTTACCTAAATTGTTGTTGTGTAGCACTATTTGATGTTTGTTTTATTTCCGTTGGGGCCCTGAAAATAAAATTGTCCTGTGACGCAGTATAATTTACCCATGTGTAGATGTGTTTTTCCACACTAGAAATTTGTTTTTGTTCTTTCTCAACATCAAATCTAAGTAACATCTGATTTTTTCATCTATTTCAGATCATAAAAATCTTCAGCGAGGACGGGATGGGAAAGGTGGTGGAGATCCCAGCCGACATGACGGCACGAGACTTGTGCCAGTTTCTCGTCTATAAAAACCATTGTGTGGACGATAACAGTTGGGCGCTTGTGGAGCATCATCCAGCCCTGGGACTCGGTAACTGGCTTGCTAGTTTTCTAGGCTAGAGGGGAGCGAGTGAATTTATAGAGCCGTTTTAATGTGTCTGTGTGTGTGTCAACCACTTTAGATGCAGTAATTACAGGGTCTTTTGTGCTGGAGTTGAAATCAATGATGACCATGTAAGAGAAGAAGACAGACTTCCTTGATTCATCCTTTTATGTCCTCAGGCTGATTGTAATTGATTAACGGTCGCCGGGGGAAATCCCGTCTCACAGAGAGACATAACAGGAAGTTAGGTTCCCCAAGAGTAGAACTTGTACTGGTTCTGGAACTTTATTTGAGCACAGCATTGTCATGTGTAGTTTTGTCTTGTGTTTTATGCTTCAGGACAAAATTTTAAATGCGATTCAGCACAGCACCAAAGCTGTTTATCATACAAGATTGAATTTCAATGGTTTCATTCTATCACCAGCACAAAAAAAAAAAAAAAAATCACTGCACTGAATGCATCATGGTCAGCACAAACCTTGTTTATTTGCATTTTAAACCATATGGAAAGTAGTTTGAATCATATTTTCTATTACCTTGCATAGTTCTGTTCATGTCACCCTTTGCATGTTGGCTTCTGCCTAATCTGGCTAATTTCTAGCAAGTGAATAATGAATTTGTGCCTAAAATACCATAGACTTTGATTGGGCACAACACTTCCTTGGGAAATGTTTCCTCTCACCTTAAAAGTTGATAAGCCTAGTGATTTTGCCATTCTAACTATTTAGAATTATATTATTAATTGCATTTTTTCATTTATAGTTAGCAATGTATTTTTCCCTGCTGTCCACGACCGTATCAGAACAGAACTGCGACCCAACAGTTGAGAACTACTGCTTTTGTTCGTAGCTCTTAAAAATCAAACATGGTCAGTGGGTTTTTTGACATTGACGGTTGTTGTCAGAGTGCAAGTTGTGGGCAAATCTCTAGGCTAACACATGCTGTGTGTTAATTGGTTACCTCAAATAACCTGTGGCGTGAACGTAAGGGCTTGCTAGTAGAACTAAAGTCAGCCCAGGGCAACGAGTCATACAGGAAGTTCAGCCACCCGAGTATGTGGTCTGGACAGGATTTCGTTTTCCATCCCAACTATTTGTTTTGTTTGGCAAACAAATGGTTTTCTTTTTATTTTCAACGGACATCCTGCTCCCCTTTCTGTACCATCATTCTTTCGTCGTTCTTTCAATGTTCTATTTTACTTTCAGTTTCCCAATGAGTGTGAGGATACAACAGATGATTAAGGAATTCGGAGGAAATGTTGGGGAATTTTGAAACTGTAGCTTGCAAAATTATATAGTCCACTCATAATTTGAAGTGGTTAAACTGAAGTCAGTTAATAGTAGGTAGCTACATTACAAGCTGTTAATAAAAAGTAGCTATTAAAAAGGGTAATATATGTTGTTTTACATATATAACTATCAGATATTTTTGTAATCATAGCAGTGTTTATCTGACACAAAAGCAACGAGAATCTCAATGACAGCATTTGGTTGTTAAGATAATATACTCTAAATAATAACTAATAAAAATTTAAAATCAAATACATTTTTATATCTAAGTTGAAAACATGGTGAACAGCATCATACACTAAACAAAAAGACATAAAAAATAATGTATCACAGAGATTTATTTGCAGAGGAATCATTTTGGTCAGTCTGAGAATTGTTTTTTGATATGCCATTAGAAGATAGTTATTAGAAGACTAATATGTCTGAATGAACTGATTCACTATGAATCAGTTCTACTCATTTCAGTGCTTACACATAAGAAAGGAGCGCCTTGGAAAAGTTATTATTATCATTAAATATAAGTTAGTATTATTAAACTTGTTTAAGGTAAACCCAAACTCTAAAAGTAGGCCTTCTGTTGGTATATTAGACATTTTGCTAGTAGTTTGTTGATTCTAGATCAGTCATTTGTCTGAAAAAAAAAAAAAAAAAAAAATCTTGTGTATTTTGCAGAAGGCTAAATATTTGGTATCCCAGAGACTATTAATAATAATTTCAATTTTTCTAATTAATGTCTGATTCACTTTTTACAACAGTATCGACACATAAACATGCTCATTTTAAAACAAAGTTGAATGTCTCTCAGTTTAGACAAACGCTTCATTTTATATGCGAAACACAGGCTGCATTTAAAACGTCAAAGAAGGTCCGTTCGTCATTTGTTATGGATCCACTCTGCTAGAATAGCGTGAAGTGCGGTTGAGCGAAAGCATGACATCATCTCTCTGCAATGCCCGACTCTCTCCTTACTAAGCCAAATATTGAACGGCAGAATGATGGAAAAGCTTGTCACTCCTGAGTACTTCTGTATCTCAAAGCGTCATTTCAAGATGGATGTGTTGTGGGGAAAAGTCATAAACCAGATTTGTCGTAAAGTGGATTAAAGTGTGCGTAAATTGATACACATACAAAACTGTTGTGATTGGATGTTATAATTGCTAAATAATTGCGATGCTTTCTAGATACAGTGAAAAAATAGTTGTTTAAAAAGAAGCGTTTCATTTTTTATGCACTGTAAAAGTGAAAATGTGTGGTTCTTACCATAAAAGAATTGTTAACTCACCCTCATTTCGTTTCAAACCATAAAACACACCCTTTCATGGCACATTAAAGAAGAATTCTTTTAATAATGTGCTAGAGTTTTCAAGCTTCAAACAATACACAAATGCACTATAAAAACATAAAAATATTCACAAGACTCATGCACTATGTTCTTGTGAACATGTACATTAGCTGTGTGTGAAGAATAAACCAAATTTAAATAATTATTGGTAACACTTTATTTTAGTGTAATTGTTACATGTAGTTACTATTGTAATAACTATAAATTATGCATAATTACATCACAACTAACCCTAAAGCATGTTACTTAATTACTTAATATTACTCAGTACGTAAATGTAAAATTACAGTTTAACAAAGACACCTTAAAATAAAGTGTAACCTAATTATTTAGCTAAGATTTTCAGCCATAATCAAATCTGCTTTAAACATTCTATAAAACACCATGGTTTCTTCTGCTTTTTAACAAACTTTGTTATGTTATTTTCTCTAGTCATTAATCTCTTAGACTTATCACTTTGTATATTGGTAAGGATGTTTGTGGGGTGGGTTGAAACTGATCCCCCCATAGCTTCCTGTTGCCAAACAAGCTCTCTGACCGTCTCCACAGTTGGATGAAGAACATATGTCCATATAAGGGTTCAGGGTCAGTTTTTTTTTGAGTGGTCATGGGCAGCATTAACTCTACACCATCCTTGAGATAATAGTAAAGACATTGTGAGAAAGACAGTTCTAAATAGAGATCAGTTTATACATAGATCAAATATAGGGTTTTTAGTCAGTAAGTCCCTGTGCTGGATAAGCTGAATGGGGGGTGGGGAAAGAGAAGTGGTGTTGGGGGGGGGGGGTCTCTCCTCCAGACAAACTCTCTTTTCATCAGGCAGGGATCGCTCACCCTGTTTATTTTTTGTCTGCCTGGATGAATGCTAACAGAAAATTATGTCATTCAAGATGCAAATATTACACCACATTTGAGTCTTTGGTTACAAAGATGCATTTTTTGTCACAGGTCTTTCCACACAGACATTTTCATAAGTTTAAAACAGATTTTGAAGTAAATACAGTGTGTATATGACCTAATTATGCCTTTTCCCCCCTCTGTCAATCCACAGAAAGATGTTTAGAAGACCATGAACTGGTTGTCCAAGTGCAGACATCAATGACCAGTGAAAGTAAATTTCTCTTCAGGAAGAACTATGCCAAATATGAATTCTTTAAAAATCCTTTGGTAAGTTAATCCAAGACCTCACATGAACTATTTCATAATTAGGTTAAGATGATTGTAGATTATTTTTATTTCCTTCTCTTAGAGCAGGTGTCAGCAGGTACATAAGTAACATGACACGGATTATTGCTGAAGGAAAGCTCCTCACATTAATGGACTGTTTTCAGTCTTACTTGGTAGATGCAGATATCAAGTGACATGCTTCCAGTTCAGTGAGCTGCTCTCACACTCTCTCTCTCTCTCACAATCCAAAAGAAACCCATGCCTCTTACTATTTGGGCTGGAAATCAAACACTTTCACGAACATTCAGTGCTCTTGTAAATTCTGCTAGAGACAGAGAGGGGAGGGAAATCTGTGCTTTAAATGTAAGATTTTTTTTTTCGGCCCTTGACACATTTAAATTGCCGTAACACAAGTACGCTCTTAAATATATAATCTTTGGTAACATTTTCTTACGCATAGTCTGTGTTTGTGCCCTGACTGATCGAATTGCATTCCATTTACACCCCGTAAAATAAATATAAACCAAATAATATCAGATAAATTACCAGACTGAACTGAACATTGTGCTTTGGAATACTGGATTCTGGTTGGTCAGTGGCTGCATTTTGTGGGCAAAAATTTACTGTTAAACTTATGCAACCAATTAAGTACACACCTCTGCTAGTTTTATATCTCTCCACGGGCTCTTTCTTCTCACATAATCAAATCATTTTAACTTACTTCAATATTTCATGTCCATTTATTATATATTTGATAAGTAAAGTATTTGTAAAAAGACAGACAATGTAAAGTCAGCTAATTATTACTGTAAAAGCAGCAACAAAAACCCTTCAGGGTGATGCAAGACACAACACCCTGTTGGCAATTATTTTGCAATAATAACTGAATGAATATATTATCCCTTACATATAATACATAAGTGATCATTGATGTATAATCATTGTTGTTTATAAATGCCATGAAAACTGCTGAGCATTATGTAATCTTTTCAGTAACTTGAGTAACTTAATATATGTTTGCTAATCATTTAATATGGCTCTCCACTGTCACTAATATTAGTTAACATTTTATTTTTCTAAGCTATGCAAAGCTTTGGCCTGAATTTCCTAAAATTCCTTGTGCTGGTAGAAAATCATTAGAAGAAAGTCAATGGGTGGCAGGCTTATGTTTTTAAAAGATTATATAATACTCTGTTGTTTTGTGGGTTTTTGGAATGAGGAGCTTTTAGAATAATTTCGAATAATTGCTATTTTCTTTCATCCACCTTAACCACAAAAGACAGGCCTTTTCAGCAGTCATTACAAAACCTTTCCCTTTGTTTTCTATCTGTAGAAGCAAAATGTTACACAAGCAGATGAATGTCTTTAATTCTTATTGTTATATTCCATTATTATTAGTCTTTTTTTAATTAAATAATCAGCTATGGTCACTGTTTCAGAGCTATACATGGATTAACTTTGCATGATACTAATATCATAATCTTATATAACATTGAATTGATATGGCTCAAATAGCTATGTATTTTAGACTAAATGGACACTGTATTTAATTTCATTAGAGATGATAAGGATTTAGTTTGGAATGACTGTTCTGATAATGTACAAAGGCATATTACAATCAATATACTCCCTTGATATGCATGTAGTGAGCTAAAACATGTTTTTTCGACAGAACTTCTTCCCAGAGCAAATGGTTGCCTGGTGTCAGGAGGCCAATGGGACCATCCCCCCATCTCAGCTCCTGCAGGTACAACATGGGCATGTGCTCACTTTCCCATCACCCCCTGATCTAACATCAGCCCATACATTTTTTTTACTTTTTACAAGTAACTGTTTTTCTGGGGCTGAATTTGTCCTCAAAGTGTAGCTAAATAAGTCCCCCACAACATTTCTAGGTGTCCAATTTTGAAAATATTACTTTTTATTAGTGATTTATTGGCACATTCAGATCTTTTTTTTTTTTTTTAAACTTGGTGATGAATAGTTTACACTGAAAGGAAACCATCCTCTACCTAATATCTGTTTGTAAAGACTGTTTGTTTTATTGAATTTTCAAGTGTTCTCTTCTTTTATCTCTAGAACTTCTTAAACTCCAGCAGTTGTCCTGAGATCCAGGGATATTTGTATGTGAAAGAGATGGGCAGGAAATCATGGAAGAAACTGTATGTGTTTTTAAGACGGTCAGGATTGTACTTCTCAACAAAAGGAACATCAAAGGTGAAATGGCAACCCAAAATTTAAATTTTGTTTGGTTTCTTTCTAACACAAAAAAAAAAAAAAAAAAAACTACTCATGACCACCTATTTTGTATAAAAGTAGTCTGTTTTGTGTACAAGCCTTGTACAAGCCTCATGTACAAGCCTCTGTTAATGTCATCAGGTGCTGGCTAGAACCGACCCCTCCCCCGTTTCTGAGTGTTCTTTTAGTGCCCTCTCCCCTCCTTATCCATTAGATGACATGAGCTGTTGGTTGATCTTTCACAGGAGCCCAGGCATTTACAGCTACTAGCAGACCTGGATGACAGCAATGTCTTTACAGTAATAACAGGGAGAAAGCTGCACAATGCACCGACTGACTTTGAATTCTGCATAAAAGTAAGTTTATGTGGTCTTTTATGAGAACTCTTAAAGTAGTCTTAAAGGGTTAGTTCACCCAAAAATGAAAATTCAGTCATTAATTACTAACCCTCATATCGTTCCACACCTGTAAGACCTTCGTTCATCTTCAGAACACAAATTAAGATATTTTTTGATAAAATCCGATGGCTCAGTGAGGCCTGCATTGCCAGCAAGATCATTTCCTTTTTCAATGCCCAGAAAGGTACTAAAAACATATTTAAAACAGTTCATGTGAGTACAGTGGTTCAACCTTAATATTATAAAGCGACGAGAATCTTTTGTTTCGAATCAGAGTTTCAGAGTACCAAAATCACATGATTTCAGTAAACGAGGCTTTGTTATAAGTGTTTCGAAATTTCAATAGTTCACGTGACGTTGGCAGTTTAAAATGCGCTCCGAACCACTGATTCGAAACAAAAGATTCGTAAAGCTTTAGAGCTTCATGAAGCAGTGTTTTGAAATCGCCCATCACTAGATATTGTTGAATAAAGTCACTATTTAGTTTTTTTTTTGGTGCACAAAAAGTATTCTCGTCGCTTTATAATATTAAGGTTGAACCACTGTACTCACATGAACTGATTTAAATATGTCTTTAGTAGCTTTCTGGGCATTGAAAAAGGAAATGATCTTGCTGGCAATGCAGGCCTCACTGAGCCATCGGATTTTATCAAAAATATCTTAATTTGTGTTCCGAAGATGAACGAAGGTCTTACGGGTGTAGAACGACATGAGGGTGAGTAATAAATGACATTATTTTCATTTTTGGGTGATCTAACCCTTTAAATCGTTAAAAAGTAAAACGTTAAACATTTAACACAAATTCAGTGTAGAAAGCTTTGATCATTTGATTGTCTAAGTTAATTTTTGGTTAGCAGAGGGGCTAATGTTGTGCATTATGATCATTTTCAGCCTAACAAAGTAAGGAATGAAGTGAAAGAACTGAGGATGTTGTGTGCAGAGGATGAGCAGAGCAGAACATGCTGGATGACGGCCTTCAGACTCTTTAAGGTTGGTAGTGGAATCCCTTTTCACTGGCTGATGAACCTTTGCCTTTTCCCTGGCTGATCTAGAACCTGCACCCTTTCCTTGACTGCTCTAGAACCTGTGCAATTTACCTGACTGATCTAGAACATCTCTAACCTCCCTGTATCCTTTCCGTTGTTCATTTGGAACCTGTCTTTTTGTGTGACTAAGCTAAAACCTACACTTTCCCTGACTGATCTAGAACCTGTACCCTTTCCTTGACTGATCTAGAATCTGCAATCTAGAACCCTCACCCTTTTTCAGACTAATCTAGAACCCACTGCCTTTCCTTCCTTGATCTATACCCTTTCATTGGCTTGTCTAGAACTTTCCATTGTTGATCTCGAACCTGAGCCTTTTCCCTTATCTAAAACCCATACCCATTTTAGGCTGACCTTAACCCACATCCTTTCCCTGACTGATCTAAAAGCTGCACTCTTTCCTTAGATGTTCTAGAACCTGTATTCTTTCCCTGGCTGATCTAGAACCTTCACCCTTTCCAGGCTGATCTAGAACCTTTCTTTGACTGATCTAGAGCATGTATAACTTACGTGCAGTGATGTTCTGTGCATCATACATAGATGTTGTATATTATTACATTGTGTGCTGAAAGGAAAAATAACAATTAATTTAAAATACAGTCATGACAATGTGTACCATACTAATGCTGCTCTCATAAGAGTATATTTAAGGAGAAAATCAATGAATATTAATTTTAGAATTTACTCTTTGAGTGTGTAATGATTCATTTTAAATGCAATGAACTGTTCTCCACATTAGCATTATGTTTTATTTTGGTGTTTTATTAAAGAGTATCATTCTTTTCTTCAACTTCTTAACACTTTTTTTTCTTCCTTATAGTATGGAATTTTACTCTATCAAAATTACAAGATCCCCCAACAGCGAAAAACGTTGCTTTCACACTTCTCAGCGCCTGTGGTAAGACTCTCGCTCCCTTTAACCTACTCCTGCATTCCTTTTCTCTTCTTCTCTATCTCACAGATGGAGCATTAATCACACATGTGTCAGTATGTGGGCCATGATGTCACATTATGGAATGATTGTTCAAGTGTTGGCAGTAAAGTTATTATTACAGCTTGTCCTATGGATATTATGCAATTCTGACAATTATAGAACAAATGAACACAGAGATGCAAAACGATTCTGATTTAAAAAAAAAAAAAAATTGTGTTAGCGTACAAAACAACAATCCATCCATGTTTATGTTATGCTTAAATGTTTTGATTATTGCATTACTTACTTGTTTATGATATGAAGACTAGGTAATGACCAAGTAATTATCAAAAGGCAACACATCTGTAATATGGCATACAAAGTCATTGTCTTTTTTTTTCATGATCTTTTTTTTTTCCAGAGGAGTGTCTCAGAGAACTCTCTGGTTGCCATGGATTTCTCAGGGAGGATAGGCAGAGTGATTGACAATCCTGTGGAGGCTCAGAGTGCTGCCATGGAGGAGGGACATGCCTGGAGAGTCAGTTCAAATAATCATTTTTGTTGATTATTTATTTATTTATTTATTTATATATATATATACACACACTCACTGGCCACTTTATTAGGTACACCTTGCTAGTTCTTCAGAACTGCCTTAATTCTTCGTTGCATAGATTCAACAAGGTGCTGAAAACATTCCTCAGAGATTTTGGTCCATATTGAAATATCATAGCATCACACAGTTGTTGCAGATTTGTCGGCTGCACAACCATGATGCAAATCTTTCATTCCACCACATCCCAAAGGTGCACTATCGTATTGAGATCTGGTGACTGTGTAGGCCATTTGAGTATAGTGAACTCAA
This sequence comes from Mylopharyngodon piceus, assembly GCA_039654765.1. Lineage (NCBI taxonomy): Eukaryota > Metazoa > Chordata > Actinopteri > Cypriniformes > Xenocyprididae > Mylopharyngodon > Mylopharyngodon piceus. The sequence goes on from CM077445.1 coordinate 9,306,658, forward strand.
TGTCATGTTCAATGTCACTCAATGTCATGTTGAGATGATTTGAGCTTTGTGACATGGCCCATTATCCTGCTGAAAGTAGCCATCAGAAGGATGGGTACACTGTGGTCATAAAGGGATGGACATGGTCAGCAACAATACTCAGGTAGGCTGTGGCATTTAAACAATGCTTAATTGGTACTAAGGAGCCCAAAGTGTGCCAAGAAAATATCCCCCACACCATTACATTACCACCAGCAGCCTGAACCGTTGATACAAGGCAGGGTGGATCTATGCTTTTATGTTGTTTACCCCAAATTCTGACCCTACAATCTGAATGCCGTAGCAGAAATCAAGACCTTCCAGACCAGGCAACATTTTTCCAATCTTCTATTGTCCAATTTTGGTTAGTCCTTGCGAATTATGTCCTCGGTTTCCTGTTCTTTGCTGACAGGAGTGGCACCCGGTGTTGTCTTCTGCTGCTGTAGCCCATCTGCTTCAAGGTTCGACATGTTGTGCGTTCAGAGATGCTCTTCTGCATACCTCGGTTTTAATGACTGGTTATATGAGTTACTGTTTCCTTTCTATCAGTTCAAACCAGTCTGGTCATTCTCCTCTGACCTCTGGCATCAACAAGGCATTTTCATCCACAGAACTTTTTTGGAAAATCCCAGTAGTTTCTGAAATGCTCAGACCAGCCATTCTGGCACCAGCAAACATAACACATTCAAAGTTACTTAAATCACCTTTCTTCCCCATTCTAATGCTCAATTTTAAATTCAGCAGATCGTCTTGACCATTGCTGTGTTCGAAATCGACCCCCTATACCCTCATTCACTATTCTCTACATTAGTCCACTAATATAGTCCACTTGAAGGAGTGAATGAAAACAAGTGAGTGAATTCGGCGCTGGAAGGGCTTTCACTTTTGCATAGTTTGTGCTTGCTGTTTAATATTCATTTGAAACTTAGCAAACTGGCAGCTCCAGTAGTAATGAAAAAAAAAATCTTATTATATTATATATCTTATCTAATTAAACAATTTAATAATCAACTAAAAATGAATTTATACCTATGATATTACGTTGTAGCCACATTGGGACGTGGATGGATTAAAGATTCAGCTGCGAGCACCATCTTCTGGTCAGACGCGGGGTTCATTAATTCATTCGGCATGCCTCTTGCAGTGCATTATGGGTATACTCTAGCCGTTGAGTGTACATCGGTTGTACACTCGTTATTGCGATGAATTGTGGGATTGAATGAGTGCACTCATTGGACACCACTACAAATGGCTGTCCCCTCAAATATTGCCTATTTGAGGGTGTAGAGGGCGATTTCGGACACAGCCCATGTCTACATGCCTAAATGCATTAAGTTGCTGCCATGTGATTGGATGATTAGATATTTGCATTAACAAGCAGATAAACAGGTGTACCTAATAAAGTGGTCGGTGAGTGTATGTATGTATATGACATTTTATGGATGGGTGACAGAAGATATCATTAATGTATCTAAAGAGTGTTTACCAGTCCAACACAGATTAAATGATTTAAAAATGACATTTTCCATCAATAAGAAAGAATTGTAAATTTTGTCAATAGCATATTTGAAATACCCTTTCAATTACACTGTATAGACAAAAGTATTGGGACACACCTCTTAATTTTTGAATTCGGGTGTTTCAATCAGACCCATTGCCACAGGTCTGTAAAATCAAGCACCTAGCCAATACAGATGCATATACACATATTAGTGGAAAAAATGGGTCATTCCGAAGAGCTCAGTGAATTCAAGCATGGTACTGTAATAGGATGCCACCTTTGCAATAAGTCAGCTCATGAAATTTCATTCCTGCTAGATATTCCACGGTCAACTGTAAGCGGTATTATTGGGAAGTGAACGTGTTTAGAAACAGCAGCAACTCAGCCATGAAGCGGAAGACAACGTAAAGTCATTGAGTGCTGAGGCACATGGTGCATAAAAGTCACCAATGTTCTGCTGATTCCATAGCTGAAGAGTTCCAAACTTCCACTGGCATTAATATCAGCACAGAAACTGTGCAGCGGGAGCTTCATGGAATGGGTTTCCATGGCCGAGCATCTGCATGCAAGCCTCACTTCACCAAGTACAATGCCAAGCATCGGATGGATGCCACTAGACTCTGGAGCAGTGGAAACATGTTCTGTGGAGTGACGAATCACACTTCTCTGTTGGCAGTCTGATGGATGAGTCTGGGATTCGGGAATGCCAGAAGAATGTTACCTGCCTGAGTGCATTGTGCCAGCTGTAAAGTTGGTGGAGAACGGATAAAGATATAAAGCTGTTTTTCAGGGGTTGGGCTAGGCCCCTTAGTTCCAGTGAAGGGAGATATTAATGCCTCTGCATACCAAGACATTTCGGACAATGCTATGCTTCTAATTTTGTGGGAATAGTTTTTGGGAAGGTCCTTTTCTATTCCAGAATGGCAGTGCCCCAGTGCACAGAGCACAGGTTGGATGAGTTTGGTGTGAAAGAACTTGACTGGCCTGCACAGAGCCTTGATCTCAACCCCATCAAACACCTTTGGGATGAACTGGAATAGAGATTGCGAAGACAGGCCTTCTCGTCCAACATCAGTGCCTGACCTCACAAATGCTCTGTACTGGATGAATAGGCAAAAATTCCCACAGAAACACTCCAAAATCTTATGGAAAGCCTTCCCAGAAGAGTGAAGGCTGTTATAGCTGCAAAGGGGGCACCAACTCCATATTAGTGTCTATGTTTTTAGAATGCAAATGTCATTACAGTCCCTGTTGATGTGTCCCAATAATTTTGTCCATTTAGTGTAGCATGATGTAGAACTTTTAGAGTTGATTGATTGTGTGGTTTTTGTGTCTGTCTTTTTTCAGAAGAGAAGTCAGCGTATGAATATCCTAGGAAGTCCCAGCCCGTTACACCCCTCATCATTAAGTGGAGGTACTTTCTAGGGCATTTTGACATCCTTGCTGAATAAAATAATTAATTTCTTTAATTAAAAAAAGTAAACTTTTTATTGTGAATTAAAGTAAAATTGAAAAACTAAATCTGAAACAAAAAGTTAAAATCATTACTATCATACAACGTTTTAATAAGAAAAGAAAATTAATGTCAGGTTGTGTAGATGAAATCCTTGCAATATAAGAATGTGATATACATGCTTTTGAAAGAAAGATAGCATCAAATGTGCACAGCATTTTGTAGAGAATTGCTCACCATCATTCTTGTCTTAAAGGCATTTTGTATCTCCTCTGATCCAGTTATCCACAGAACTCAGCTGTGGTTTCATGGTCGTATCTCACGAGAGGAGTCCCACAAGATGATCCATCAGCAGGGCAGAGTGGATGGGTACATATCATAGCTCATTAATTATTCTCAAAAACATGCTGGATGCTTCTCTGTTCTATCTATGCCACAGATACTTACACTTAATTGTTTTTTGTGCAACAGAATGTTTCTCTTGAGGGACAGCCAGAGCAATCCCAAGGCGTTTGTACTTACAATGTGTCACCATCAGAAAATCAAACATTTCCAGATTTTACCGGTGAGATTTTATAGTTTCTTGTACTCAGAGCATGTAGCATATTAACTTGTGCTGATGCACATATGGCACTTCTTAAAATATGTCTAGTATTCCTTGAAACAAAATTAAAATACATTAGATTTACTGAATAGCCATTTTAACTTTCTGAGAATGAATGTGACAGGCAAAAAACACTCTTCTCAAATAACCAGATACAAATGCTTGGTCATTGCATTGAAAGCGCACAGCCTGCTACACATACATTCTTGCTTTGCTGTGCCTGTAACAATCCTCAATACTCCAGGAGCGCAATAGAGTTAAAGGGTTAGTTCACCCAAAAATGAAAATTATTTCATTTATTACTCACCCTTATGTCGTTCTACACCCATAAGACCTTCGTTCATCTTCGGAACACAAATTAAGATATTTTTGATGAAATCCAATGGCTCAGTGAGGCCTCTATTGCCAGCAATGTCACAGAACTTCTCAAGATCCAGAAAGGTACTCAAAACATATTTAAAACAGTTCATGTGAGTACAGTGGTTCTACCTTAATATTATAAAGCGACGAGAATACTTTTTGTGCACCAAAAAAAACAAAATAACGACTTTTCAACAATATCTAGTGATGGCCGATTTCAAAACACTGCTTCGAAGCTTAACGAATCATTTGTTTCGAATCAGTTGTTCGGAGCGCCAAAGTCACGTGATTTCAGCAGTTTGATACGCGATCCGAATCACTGATTTGAAACAAAAGATTTGTTATGCTTCGAAGCAGTATTTTGAAATCGGCCATCGAATCCAACAGTTTAGAATATTTTACATATTTAAATTGCATTAATTGAAATTGCAACCTGACTCATTTCAGAATGCATGAAACAGCATCTGCACATATAAAATGTTTTTATAAATTACTGACTAATTGTCCCTTTTCCAGTGTGAAGAAGACGGTCAAATGTTTTTGAGCCTCGACGATGGCGCCACTAAATTCACGGACCTGATCCAGTTGGTGGAGTTCTACATGCTGAACAGAGGAGTTCTGCCTTGCAAACTTAAACACCCTTGCACCACCGTGGCCTTATGACCTCCATATGCCTGATTCTGCCTAAAGACACTAAAACACTTAAGACGGCGTGTGCTGTGGTGTAATGCTGTGCTGCTGGGCTGGAGAAAAGCACACTGCGAAAGCCCCTCTCTGTCAAGGAGAGAGAAAATCAAAACAACAAACACAAACAGGAACAGCAAGAAATAAAGGAAATAAAGCTTGTGTGTTAGCTGCTGATGAACCTCTCAGACACCTGCACACTCGACCGTGGCCAGAGCAGGTTCTCAGGACAATCATCCGGAGGGAGTTTTCAGGATCCGCAGTCTGAATTGTGCAGATGTGATAGTGGTTTGGGAAGACCAGCAGAACATTCTTAAATTGCATATTTGATTTTATTTTGCACTCATGAACCAGGAACAAACAAGCTATGGCAATTGTTGCTTTCATAAATTAAGCAGGTTTGATTCTACAATGTCCTGTGAGAGGTGGACAGCCGACTGGTGGATTCAGTACTGTGAAAAGACTTTTCCGTTAAAATTGTGCTTTCTATCCTTTTCACCTGTAATCATTAGAATATTTAGACATACTGTTTTTTTTTTTTTTTTAAATGTGCTCATCGTCTTGAGCACAGAACTCTCATGCATAAATGCATTTGGCCTTTTTTTTCGTGGTTTTTTTTTTTTTTTTCGTGTTTTTTTCTCCAGTTTAGTTCTTCCCCATCACAAAACATAACCTGCAGCACTCTCTACTGGCCATTCCAAGAAGTAACGTGTCACCCCTTCAAGGAATAGTTAACCTCAGAAAATTAAATTGGGTCATTTACTTACCCTACTGTTGTACCAAAACCATATGACAGTCTTTTCCATAAAATGCAGTAGGAAAAATTTGTATTTGTCATATTAACTATATTTCATAGACAGTTAAATGAGACTCATCAAGTCTTTTGAAGCCATACGACAATGTCGTATTCAAGACCAGCTCATTTGAGTTCAGGCCGAGACTTGAGTAGGTTGAGTATGAGTCAAGACCAAGACCTGAAGAGGGCCGAGTCTGAGTCAAGACAGAGACCAGAAGAGAGTTGAGTCTGAGTCAAGACCAAATGCTCCCAAGACCAAGATCATGAAAATATGAGTCTGGTCTTGATTTTGAGATTCTTCTCCTCCAGCCAAGCTCGTGTCTAGCCTACTTTCGCTTCCAGAGTAAAAAACATGCTGATAATGATTCTTCAACAAAAAAAACAAAACAGAAATGAGTTTGTGAAGGACATTAAGGTGAAAGAAATAATGCCCACATTTTGCTTTTGAGTGAACTTTCTTTAAACATGAGTAAACATGGCCTGACATCTTCACCACATCCTTTAGGAACGGTGCCTTGATTTTTAAGAGTCTGCTGAGTTCAGAGAAGAATAACCACTAAACCCTCTGCTGGGAACTTCGCCGTAGGTCGCAGTCTATCAGGAGCTAGATCAACAAGCTGGAATCTTTATAACTGCTGTCATCTTCAGTCCCAGCTCCAGTCCGTTTTGTTGTTTCTGTTTTTCTCTCCATGTTTCGAAAGATTGTTTCGAGGACAGCACACTGTGAAGCCCGGGCTAAGAACACCCACAGAACGGCGGGGTTCAAATTTCTAATCTGCCTTGTCCATGGTACAACGGATGTGTAAAAAAACATTTTTCTGTACTTGTGATGCAATGTAAAGAAAGAGCCATGTTTTTAGTATGTACCTATATTGTATTAAACTAGATTGAGAGGGCATAGCCACCATGTCTCCAAGTTCACCCAGAGACCAGTACATAGATAAATGCAAATGACACAATCATTTTTAAGCATTGCTTCAACAAATTTATTTATTTATCTGGATTTGATTACTTGAAATTTAGTTTCGTTTTTTCTCAGCGCTGTTCGATACTATTCTTCCACATTTTTGTGAATTTTTCGGACCTCAATTAACAGGACCCCCTTTCTTGAAACTTTTAACATTAATTCTTCATCAGTATCCCAATCTAGAACACCATTTTCACGGATCTTATGGTAGACATACAGTACAGTCTGTTCAGTGGGTTGTACTGTTGCATTACCTTGCTTTTTCAATCATTAATCCGACAGTGCAACCCTTGAACAGAATATTGTACATATATCCCTGACAGCTTTATTTCCATTCATGTTAATTGAACTATGGCGTCTACACGATTAAGGTCTATCCCTAGCAAATTTCCATATTGTTGTGAGTAGTTTTAACTGTCACAAAGTAACATTAAGCTTTTTTCATAGTTCATAGATGTATTCTAAGATATATGTAATTCATGTCGGTTCAGTTAAGTAAGGTATAATGTACAATCAGCCGGCTTTTATCACAAAAAAAATAAAATTAAAAAAATCTCAAAAAGCTGATCCTGAAACAAAGGGGTTTCATTTGCAATAGTAACCGGCTTACTGTACATTATGCCACTTATTACACGGTATTACACGGTATCAAAACTATTTGATTGCATGACATGGAAGAGATTGGCCAATCAGCATCAAGAAACCATGTAATAAGGATATGATCAGTCTTTGTAAGATCAGGTAGTACTTAGACCGCAATGATCAATGATTTAACCACGGAAATAGACTGCAGGGCTTAAGTCAGCGCTATTATTATTCACTTGAATGTCTTTCTCAGTGTCAGTTAAGTTAATTCAAGTCTTGTTTGAGGTTGAGTGTGTGTCATTGTTGATTTAGCTGCAGTTTGGGTGGGTCTTACGTTCACCAAAAGACACAAGCACATAAATGCATACACACACAAGCTTTGACATTATTGTCTTTATTTTTCAGGGTTTGATAAGTGAAGCTATACAATCAGCCAGCCAAGGACTAAACTAACTTTAAGTTACGAAACTGATTGATTAACGTATTCTGCAACCAGTTTCGATGTACTCCATTTCTAGTGTAACAGTATATCAGGATTTTTTCTGCCTGGTTCAGACAGATGGATGTATTGAGTTGAGAGGGTATAGGTTTTTTTTTTCTTTTTTTTTTTTCTGAAATCATTTAACAAGTGAAAGCATGATTTTTGGATTTTGCCAGAGAGGAAGTTGTAGGTTACCTAAAGACTAGTTCACTATATATTACTGGTGAATCACCTGTGTGAGTAAAGTTGATCTGTAGGTAGTCTGAGTACCATTAGCGCTTAACTTACCTGTCAATCAGTTGGCCGTTCAGTCTAAAGTGAGCAGAATGTCTGTTCACAATCCAAATAGTTGGGGCGTCATTTCTGTGTTAACACCGTAATACATTACAATCACGTTGTCCATACAAATGTATTTCATTTGCAGCATTGTTTCGTTTTTTTAATATATCATGTAACATGCAGCTCAACAGGACAAGTTACACTCCATTCATGTACAACTAACTCAAGTTTGTAGATACCACACTGAATTTTTGGATGCAGATTTTTTTTTTTTTTTTCTCCACAATGGCATATACAATGAAGAAACTTGACTTATTTTAGTACAGTTTTATTATTTGGTTAAGTGTGTAAATATTGAATCTGTTTTATTTTATGTTGCTTTGTCATGCTAATTGACCTTACAGAATATGTTATGTTTGCATCGAGCTGACAGGAAACTGGACTTTGAACTCTTTTAGTCATTGAAGGTCATTATTAAGCTAAATTGCTGTTTTAAAAACTCACTTATTCTCACAAATACTCTTATTATGAAAACGCTAACAAATTTATGCCTTGTAGATATTGTAGAAATGTTTCTTTAATATGAATCAAAGACGGAATTTCTTTGCATTTTCCCCAGTGTTGTTGAAAGGAGCTGGTAGCAGCATTTGCGAAATGTGTGATCTGTTGAGAGTTTATCATGAAAGAAATAAATGTCATTTTTATATTTAAAAGAAATGAATGTAACTGGGTTGCTCAGGGTTGAAGTGGAGGCTGTTTAAAAATGGTCCTGTGGACCACCAAGACTTCTCTGTATTTTTCTTTTTATTAAACTAACGGTGTACTTCTTTTTATTGAGTCTTTGACCACACCAGACCTCTGTTGTGTTTTTTCTTTTCTTTTTCTCTCTTGACGAATCTCTGGCCTTCAATATATTCTAGCTTCATCTGGAATGACTGTAGGATTTGTATCATATAGCTTCCACAGTTCAATTTTTGGGTGAACTATCCCTTTAAGAAAGGGTGGAAGCTCTATCCTTTCTTAAAGGGATAGTTCACCCAAAAGTTTGAATTCTCATGAATTCTCTCTTGTCATCATTTACTCACCCTCAAATCATTCCAAGCTGCTTTTTTCCCCATACAGTGAATGGTATGGAACAGAGCAGCTTGGACATTCTGTTAGATAACTCCTTTTGTGTTCCATGCAAGAATTTGGAATGACACAAAAGGCGAATAAATAATGACTTTTAATTTTTGAGCGAACTATTGTTTTAAAGCATATGTATATCAGGTGCCTCAAAACCCCACGGCCCATCCTCTCTCTCTTCACTAATGTCGACCTGAGAGGGTGTTCTTTCTCAGGTTATGGTTACTGATCGAGGATTTGTGACCATTTGTCACAAGTATAGTTGTGATGAAAGAGGAGGTCCTGCTTTTTATTACAGTTTTCATGTTATTGCATTATACACAAGTAGTCCTTTCTAATGAACAACATGTACTTAATGTGTAATTTTGTGGATCTGATTTTAATTATTGCTCGTCATAGCAACATAGTATAACAAATGTAACGTGTGCACTGTAATGCAAAGCAGAACTTCTGTGACTTCTTCCACTGCATAGTTTATCAGAACCTTTACCCAACAATCGGTAATATTTCATGAGCATTGTGTATGTTTGCTCAATGCAAAAAAAATATCATGCCCGTAAATGTAAGTAAAATAGAAATAAATATGAATCTATGTATTTCAGGGAATGAAACAAACAAACAAAAATATGGATAGAAAACAAATGTTTCTTCTTTTCAAATTCTGTACTGATAATGTGTTCTGTTTGGTTCTGTAAATAGCTGAATGGCTTACAAATTCTAACTGTAACCTTTTTTGGGGTGTTTATTTTTGTACAAATAAGGGACTGATATATTCTGTTTAGAATAAAGCATTAATTCATTGCTATATCTCAAGGTGTGTTGATATTATGTTAGGAAGCAAACATCACACTTACATACATATGATTGAGTCACTAGTACTGGTAACGACCTGATTAGCACTTCAGTGTGTTACACGTGTGCTAGGGCTTTGTATGATGTTTACTTTTAAGGGAACATGTGAATGAGTGGTGAGAGCAGCTTTCCTGTGTACAACTGTAATATGTTTTTTCCCCTGCCAAACCCCCTAAATCTTATAGCAATGATAGTTTAAGGTTAAGTTTATAGTACATTTCATGCATAGTATTTCATAGTGTTTACACAGGATGGATGGATGGATGAGTTTATTCTAAAAAATATTCCTTTTTAATCTTGTCAGCAGTACAAATAATTTTAAACGCCGTGTTGGAGTTTAAAATGTGTATTACATTAACAAAATTATTTTAATCATGTCTAAATGTAAAATGTACATTGTTACAAAAAAAAAAAAAAATATGCAAACATATTATAGACTTTAATCAGTTCTGCTGCATCTCAAAAGTGAACTGTTCAACACATATACACAACAGTGAGCATTTCTCATAAAGGTTCTAAACAGAGAGTTGTGATCAGCAGGTATTACACTACATTATATACAATAAGACTATATGCAGTATTATTTGTAGAATCACCTGTTAAAGTGTAATGCAAGCCAGGTTCACGTCCACTAGAGGGCAGACAATCTTATAAACAGTAGGCCATTTCAATCATCCTCACCTGACGGTAGAAAGGTTTATTTTTCTCTGTTTTAGATCAACTAAACTAGTTCTGTACATCCTGTACAGTCAATCAGTAATGAGTCCCCAGCAATGTGAGTTATACATGATTGATGTCAATATACAGGATCTACAGAAGGCCTGTTTGGGTTTAAAAAATTTAATTTAAAATCCCCCTGTAGTCTTGTAATTTAACACCCTGTAATTTTATCCCTTAAAACTTATCTTTGATCACCAAAATGACATATTTAAACATTTTTTCATGTGAAAAAAAATCTTGCCTTAAAATAGCTTAAATGTAACTCTACACCCTTGCTTCATTTAGTATATGCGGAACAATGAATACGCAAATTAGCCCCCGCCTCCACTTACACCGGCTCAGAGATCCACTCAGTCAACTTTACTGTAGTAAACGCTGCACAATTGCAAGTGTAAATACTGGTTTAATTCCGCCATATATGTTTAAACCAGAAACTGACTCTGAAGATAAAGAGTGAATTATACAGGGTTGTCTGCAAAGTCGATGTATCAGATGGTATGGTAATGTGTTTTATGTGTCGCTCTTTAATACGTCTGACACGTAACAGTAATTAATATGATTAGCCTTTTGCCTGACTACGTTATCAAACAGCTAATAATGTGTTGCTAATGTTACACAAACCATGTTTCCGTTCTTCATCTCAGTCTACTTTTTAAAAATAAGTATCCTTAGAAATGCTTTAAAACAACGTCAGTGGAGAAAGGCATATAGTTCATCATAACATTGTAATATGTAGCCTACATCACATACATAATTCGACAACAATATTGCTAAATGTACACGATTTTTCATACCAACAGAAAAATATACCGGGATAACCTGGCTTCTCTTGAGACTCCCCTGCTTTAGAGCATATTAATAATAATATGCTAAAGCCCGCCCCCACGTTGACGTGATTGGTTACAAGGTAGTTTGTGATGTAAGGAACACTGGCGATTTCAAAATGTGTTTTTGAGACTGTCTTTGGTTCACTGCAGTTTTAAGAAGAAAATACTCAGCTATGGTGTTGACGTATGAATTTGCACATGGTTTGTCTTAAAGCATATTAAAAACACCAGACATATAAACAACATTAAAAACTTGATTTTCACCTAAGGGGGTCTTTAAAAAATGTAAACGGTTGGGTTTGTCCATATTTGACCCAAACATGGGTTGAAACTACCCAGCATTTTTTGAGTGTAGTATGGAGAGGAAAAAAAAAAAATAAATAAAACATTTTTACCCCACACCTTTTACTTTTAAAATCATAATTTGTTGTACTAATTGAGTTCCATGAATATATTCAGTTTTTTTTTTTTTTTTTTTTTTTTGTTAAAGGAAAGAAAAAAAAAATAGAACATTTTTATCACCAAACCACCAAACACTTTGGAACTTCAAACCATCTTTTAGAAGAAAAAGGTGATGAAGAAAACTGTTTAGAATTAGTTTTAGCAGAGAGATTTGGCAGACATGCAATTATCTCAGTTTCATGGCTAAAGGTTTTATTTTTATATTATGGTTTTATTGACCACATACATTGATTAACTGGTGGCTAGACCTGATAGATGTCTTTAATATATGGCTTTTGTGGATAGCTTTTCAAATAGTCTGCTTCTGTTCTATAGACTTTGGTTCCAGTGCTAATTCACTCAAGATGTGAGAGGGAAACCTGTGATCTAATGCAGATCTAATGACTAACTTTACAAGAAAACACATTTATTCCATCATATAATATATTATTGGCATATTGTTGAGTCATTTCAATTTGAAATGGCTGTAATCTGTACAGAGGCACTTCAGATGCCCCTAATAACTGCAAAATAGCAGTTCCATAAAATATTGATAGCTAAGACCAGGATAATCTGTGTGAGATCTTACATGTGATCTTGTACGTTAACCTTTTTTTTTTTTCAATTGCTATATGCTATTATTGTGATAAAGTGATTATTCAGAGTGATATACTGGTCTGCACTGCACATTACAGAGGGGGGTTGCATTTTTTATGTAGACTTGTATTGTATTGTATTGTATGTCTGTAATTGTGAAAGTGTTTGTGGAAAGTGAACAGGTTCTCATTAACTCTATATGAATCAGCTCCTTTTGCCTTGCCTGTGTGCGCTGCTTTGAATGAAAGCCTCGTTCTGATTGGCCGTCTGAACGGTGGCAGGGCTGATAAACCCCCAGGCTTCCCTGCTGTTCCACATCACTCTGCTTTGCTCTGTGTGTATGTGTTCATATATGTGTGTTTGAAACAAACAGAAAGCGTGTGAGGACCGACGAGAAGGACAGTTCTTCTTTTTTGCCTGACACTGTAAGTACAATGAAAGCTATTAGAGGAAAGAGAGAGTTATTATGAGTGTAACACTTGTTGAGCATTTAGAACACAGTCCAGGTACAAGGTCCAAATACAGGACTATTATGGGATTTTGTCATGTTGATGACATACATAACTACTGAGGTCGATCGTCTTTACTTTCTCTTTCTGCATTTTGTTTTTTATTATAAAGCATGTTGAGTTTAATTTTTTTTTAAAAATGTCACCATGCCAGTTAAATGTGATAAGTCAAATGTCAGTAGACTTTAGCTTTTACTAAATTTTTACAACACGTGCTTCAGGTCAGCATGACATGCCATAAAGATATCTGCACTTGACAACCCATAAAGTGTTTTCTGAGATGCCTGTAGCTTTACAAATCAAAATCAGACTGATTATTAATTCAAGCTTTTATATGCAATTTTTCTTTCTTCGAAATTGTTTTAGGAACATTAGGATAATGATTGATCCAACATGCTTCTTTGCATTTGCTGTGTTGTTTGTCTTCAGAAGTATATTTTTAAGTTTAATAAGGACATTTGGGAATATATAGTAAAAATGCTTACAAAATGCAAAAAGAAACTAAAAAAAATCTTTTAGGCATAGGGTTAGGGTTTGTCAATGTAAGTCCATGATTTGTCCTCAAAAAGCAAATTTATGTTTGTACACGTGTGCAAAGATGAACAACTTTAATAGTACTTACTAGTACGTAATCAAAACGACCAGCCACCTTCTGGATGAGTCATCACTTGCATGCATACACACACACACTGACACATCTCAATCCATTTGTATTATGTGGATTAGGGTGAAGAGATAACAGGCATACAAATAATTAGTAGTAGTCACTGTCACCAACCCTGCTGATACAGCCAGAGCTCTTTTAGAACAATGCTTTCACTGATAAACTGTAGTTTCTTTCTATTATATTTGCTCTATTAAATTCCATTTTAAGGTCAAATTTAACCAATAGCCTACATGTGATTGTGTGAAGACAATCAGTTTAATTAATTAGAAAAGTTATTGTGAATTAGCTGTGCCAGCATACTGTTAAAACTTTAGGTTGGAAAGTTCAAATCATTGTTCATTTTGTTATAGTGTGTATTTGGCAACCTGTGATTTTCTTATCAGCAGAATATTGGTACTCATGTGCAGTGATGATGGTTGATTAAGTTTTAGCTTTTTTTTTTTTTTTTGGGGGGGGGGGGGGGGGTTTATTTTAATATTCACACGAATAGAATTCATTTGTTCACTCTGTATGAAGTGCATTCATTATTTCACAAAATATGCTGCAAGGTTATTTTCGTTTACTAAAACTTAAACTGCTAAAATAAATCAAATATTATTTACCCCAATAAATAAATATATAAATAAAGAAAAGCAAGAATCTAAATATTAATTAAAACTGTAGGCTAACACTTTATTTTACAGTTACATTTACATTACATGTAGTTACTGTAGTAATATATTAAAGGGTTAGTTCACCCAAAAATGAAAATAATGTCATTACGTACTCACCCTCATGTCGTTCTACACCCGTAAGACCTTCGTTCATCTTCGGAACACAAATTAAGATATTTTTGATGAAATCCGTTGGCTCAGTGAGGCCTCTATTGCCAGCAATGTCACTGAACTGCTTCGAAGCTTTACGAATCTTTTGTTTCGAATCAGTGGTTCGTAGCGCCAAAGTCATGTGATTTTAGTAAACGAGGCTTCGGTTACGTGATCCGAACCACTGATTCGAAACAAAAGATTTGTAAAGCAGTGTTTTGAAATTGGCCATCACTAGATATTGTTGAAAAGTCATTATTTAGTTTTTTTGGCGCACAAAAAGTATTCTCGTCGCTTTATAATAGAACCCCTGTACTCACATGAACTGTTTTAAATATGTCTTTAGTACCTTTCTGGATCTTGAGAGGTTCAGTGACATTGCTGGCAATAGAGGCCTCACTGAGCCATAAGATTTCATCAAAAATATCTTAATTTGTGTTCCGAAGATGAACAACGATCTTACGCGTGTAGAACGACATGAGGGTGAGTAATAAATGACATAATTTTCATTTTTGGGTGAACCCTTTAACAATAATCAAATTGGCAATAATATAATGCACTATAAATGATGCATAATTACATGCAAGTAACCCTAAACCAAACCCTAATCCTAACCCTGTTATAAGTACATGTAGTTAATTATTAATCCGTACTTAGATTTATAATTACACTGTAACACAGACACCTTAAAATAAAGTGTAACCAAAAACTATGAGAGTAATAATACTAAAACAACTCTGAAATGCTGTAGGATTGTTTACTTATCTACTGATCAGAATTCTTAAAATAAAAAATAAAATAATCACTGAAACTAATGTATTGTTGAGGATTTCCTATTTTATGTCTTGAACATGTGGCCTTTGGCTCTAGTTTTCCTGTTAAGATACTGAGAGTCATGTTGTCCATGAAAACAGTCTCAATCACACTAATATAATTACATCTCTCCTCATTTGAGGACATTAAGAGGAACCTACATCAGATTGTCTTTTATTCCCCTCAATGAAAGACTCTACTCCTCTTTCAGCCAAAACGATGGATGCTGCAGAGTTCCGGAGACGTGGGAAGGAAATGGTGGACTATGTGGCGGATTATTTAGAGAACATTGAAACGAGGCAGGTTTATCCTGATGTGGAACCTGGATATCTGAGGTCGTTGATTCCCGAGGAGGCCCCGGAGGAGGCAGAGAACTATGAGGATGTGGTCAAAGACATAGAGAGGGTGATCATGCCAGGGGTGAGTCAGTGCTAACCAGCTACAGTATGACACCATTTTCTACTGGTAAGATTTATTTAGGCTTCATATTTTAATAGGATGTTCTCTTACCTCTAGCTTTAAGTCAGTTTATGTACGGTAAGGTCTTGATGGCTAATAAGCTATTGATAATTTCAACCAATTGTACAACTTATTGAACATGTTAAGGTTTGTGACAACAGCACCCCAATAGCAGAGGCTACTACTGTTTACTGTAGTAATAACAGTAAATTATGCTTAATTACATGCAACTAACCAAACCCTAACCCTAGCCCTAATTATATAGTAAGTATACATTTTGTTACTTGTATAGTTACACTGTAACAAAACACCTTAAAATAAAGTGTACCCATTTAATCTAATGTTCGTAAAAACTTGCAAAAGTATCATTTCAGTTCTACATTTATTATAGAGTATATTCTACTCTTTCCTGAATGTATGTTAATGTAGTTTTGTGTTTGTTTGCTTATCCAACAGCTATAGCATAAATATAATCATTGGAATTTTATTTTAGAAAGCAAAAATCACACACACACACACACACACACAAAAAAGTACTTTATGAGAATTTTGAACTAGAAATTCAACATGATAAATTGTTGCTTGAATAAACACATTTGTCTAAATATTCTTTGATGGTTTGAATTTATTATACCAATTTAGAACTGCGAAATTGGACTGTACCTTTTGCCAGCTTTTATCTAAAGTTGTGTATATTGCACTTACTGACATTGTCTACCATTTAAACTGATAGTCTACCAAGTATTAAACAGATAGGATGATGGAGTTATGTTATTCACTATGCTGATGATGTAGGTGCAAATATTCATAAATCTGTGTGATTTATCTTGTACAGATAAAGATACACAGTACTTTGTTTTACTGGCCAGTGGCCACATCGAGAGACCCTCAAGGTTTTCTTTAATTAGACATGCTCAAAGTCCACCTTTTTTTGTAGCTTGAATCTGATAGTTAGGAAATGAATCATTAAACTCTGACCTGGGGTCAGAGAAAAGCCTCCCCCACCCCTTCATTTCATAGCTCAGAGGAAAAAACAAACATTTTAATTCAGTTAAAGGTGTTAACCTTCCCACTGTGTCCAATTAGACCAATTTTCCCTTTCAGAAGTCTTGTTTTAATGCTTGTTTAAGAGTGTGTGCTGGAGCTAATGAATGACTCACAATAGGAAAATCCTGCAAGAGAGAGAAAGACACACAGTGCCTCAAGCTCTCTCCTCCGCTAAACACATGGAATAATTTCATCTAGCCTTCATAATTTCATCTAACCTTTAACTTTCTGAGAGAGAAACCCTGATGTCACTATTTCTGAAGTCATAATCCCTGTTTGAAAGAGCAAAAGTGAACAACAACAGAATAGCCAAACTAAATCTGACAGATCACAGTCCAAAATGTTAACTCTACAGCACAGCTTTGCCCTCAAGCAACGGAAAGTTTTCTTAAGCCCTATGTTTAGTACATGTTTCTTTAAATGATTGCAACCAATTAGAAAGGTTGAAAAAGTATCAAAGAACAGTCCAGTAAAGTGTGGGAGTCACTATCAAGCACTATTTGAAGGTGGGATGTCCTTTTCTGACACATGGTCACAGGAGCACATGGTATGAGAAGAAGGCAAGATTATTTGCTTTAGTAATCTTACTTAAAATGACATAAACTGTACATACAAAATATGTGTGTGTATGAAGGTGTAGAGAAGCCTTTTGTCAGGTTTTATGAAGTATTTTTATTTTGCATGTTCAGAAATTCAATTTTTCTTACCTGAGGCAACGTTGTGCGACAAGGGGTACTTTTCAGGGATGTCTTGGACAATACCTCACATTGGCAAATAATGTGTGACAAGAAAGGAAGATGCAGGGTTCCTGGGTGCGCAGGAACACCCAAAGTGATGTGCAAAAAGTGCAACGTACACCTCTATTTCACAGCAGAGAAGAACTGCTTTTTGAAGTTTTGTACGGAGTGAAATCTCATTACAAAAAAATGTTTTATCAACAAAATGTTCCCAAATGAACCAAAAAATGATGTGGAATATTTTTTTTTTTCATGTGCCATCAAAATGTGTGTAGTAGAGGGTTAAATTACAGAAGCAAAAACAGAAGGTGTAAAAATGATCTTTTGGATATTTGTGAACATTGAATATACATTTTAAAGAAATGTTTCTACAGTTCTACAGTACAGTTTACTGCACTGTTTCAGGTGACTCACTGGCACAGCCCGTACTTCTATGCATACTTCCCTACTGCCCACTCTTTTCCTGCAATGCTGGCAGACATGCTGTGTGGAGCCATTGGCTGCATTGGATTCTCTTGGGTATGTTTTTCACTCTATCCATCTAGTTAGCTATCTGTCTGTTTGTGTGTCCATCCATCCATCCATCCATCCATCCATCCAGTCAACCATCTGTATACCCATCCATCCATCCATCCATCCAGTTAACCATCCAACCATCTGTATACCCATCCATCCATCCATCCATCCATCCATCCATCCATCCATCCAGTTAACCATCCATCCATCCATCCATCCATCCATCATCCATCCATCAATTTGTTTTGCCACCTGTCCATCCATCCATCCATCCATCCATCCATCCATCCATCCATCCATCCATCCATCATCCATCCATCAATTTGTTTTGCCACCTGTCCATCCATCCATCCATCCATCCATCCATCCATCCATCCATCCATCCATTTGTTTAGCCACCTGTCTGACCATCCATCCATCCATCCATCCATCCATCCATCCATCCATTTGTTTAGCCATGTCTGACTATCCATCCATCCATCCATCCATCCATCCAGAAAACCATCTGTATATCCATCCATCCATCCATTTGTTTAGCCACCTGTCTGACTATCCATCCATCCATCCATCCATCCATCCATCCATCTACCTATCATTGCATCAATTTGTTTTGCCACCTGTCCATCCATCCATCCATCCATCCATCCATCTATCCATCCATCCATTTGTTTAGCCACCTGTCTGACCATCCATCCATCCATCCATCCATCCGTTTAGCCACGTCTGACTATCCATCCATCCATCCATCCATCCATCCATCCAGAAAACCATCTGTATATCCATCCATCCATCCATCCATCCATCCATCTATCCATCTATCCATCCAGATAACCATCCATCCATCCATTTGTTTAGCCACCTGTCTGACTATCTATCCATCCATCCATCCATCCATTTGTTTAGCTACCTGTCTGACTATCTATCCATCCATCCATCCATCCATCCATCCATCCAGAAAACCATCTGTATATCCATCCATCCAGATAACCATCTGTATATCCATCCATCCATCCATCCATCCATCCAGATAACATCTGTATATCCATCCATCCATCCATCAATTTGTTTAGCCATCTGTCTGACCATCCATCCATCCATCCATTTGTTTAGCCACCTGTCTGACTATCCATCCATCCATCCATCCATCCATCCATCCATCCATCCATCCATCCATCCATCCATCCATCCATCTACCTATCATTGCATCAATTTGTTTTGCCACCTGTCCATCCATCCATCCATCCATCCATCCATCCATCCATCTATCCATCCATCCATCCATTTGTTTAGCCACCTGTCTGACCATCCATCCATCCATCCATCCATCCATCCATTTGTTTAGCCACGTCTGACTATCCATCCATCCATCCATCCATCCATCCATCCATCCATCCATCCATCCAGAAAACCATCTGTATATCCATCCATCCATCCATCCATCCATCCATCCATCCATCCATCCATCCATCCATCCATCCAGATAACCATCCATCCATCCATCCATCCATCCATCCATCCATCCATCCATTTGTTTAGCCACCTGTCTGACTATCTATCCATCCATCCATCCATCCATCCATTTGTTTAGCTACCTGTCTGACTATCTATCCATCCATCCATCCATCCATCCAGAAAACCATCTGTATATCCATCCATCCATCCATCCATCCATCCATCCAGATAACCATCTGTATATCCATCCATCCATCCATCCATCCATCCATCCATCCATCCATCCATCCAGATAACATCTGTATATCCATCCATCCATCAATTTGTTTAGCCATCTGTCTGACCATCCATCCATCCATCCATCCATCCATCCATTTGTTTAGCCACCTGTCTGACTATCCATCCATCCATCCATCCATCCATCCATCCATCCATCCATCCATCCATCCATCCATCCATCCATCCATCCATCTACCTATCATTGCATCAATTTGTTTAGCCACCTGTCTGTTCTTGTAGGCTGATGCAGGATTTTTTGTTTTATAGGCAGCGAGTCCTGCCTGTACGGAGCTGGAGACAGTGATGCTGGATTGGCTGGGAAAGATGCTGAAGCTACCAGAAGATTTTCTTGCTGGTACAGAGGGCAAAGGGGGAGGGGTCATCCAGGTGAGATAATTAAGAAAAGATTTTAGCTGCTAGTACTGTAGGTTTATTTGTATGGCATCACTTACATGTATATACAGGGGGTACATGAAGGTTTTTGGAGAAGATAATTATATAAACTGTATATAATTTTAGATTCATGATATATACAGTTGCAAGAAAAAGTATGTGAACCACTTATAGAATCTGTGAAAATGTGAATAATTTTAACAAAATAAAAGAGATCATACAAAATGCATGTTATTTTTTGTTTAGTAGTGTCCTGAATAAGATATTTTACATAAAAGATGTTTATATATAGTCCACAAGACAAAAAAATAGCTGAATTTATTAAAATAACCCCGTTCAAAAGTTTGTGAACTATTGATTCTTAATACTGTGTCATTACCTGGATGATCTACGACTGTTTTTTTGTTTCGTGATGGTTGTTCATGAGTCCCTTGTTTGTTCTGAGCAGTTAAACTGAGCTCTGTCTCAGGTCCTGCAGATTCTTCAGTTTTCAAACACTTTTGCATATTTGAACCCTTTCTAGTAGTGACTGTATGATTTTGAGATCCATCTTTTCACACTGAGGACAATAAAGGGACTCAAACACAACTATTTAAAAAGGTTCAAACATTCACTGATGCTCCAAAAGGAAACACGATGCATTAAGAGCCGGGGGGGTGAAAACTTTTGAACAGGATGAAGATGTCCCAATTTTTCTTATTTTGTTTAAATTTCTTTTTTTTTTTTTCCATTTAGTACTGCCCTACGGAAGCAACAGAAGATACTTGCATGTTTCTTGGAAGAAAAATTAAGTACAATTTACCCTGATATTCGAATTCAAAAGTTTTCACCCCCCGGCTCTTAATGCATCGTGTTTCCTTCTGGAGCATCAGTGGATGTTTGAAACTTTTTTAATAGTTGTTTGAGTCCCTCTATTGTCCTCAGTGTGATAAAATGGATCTCAAAATCATACAGTCACTGCTGGAAAGGGTTCAAATATGCAAAAAATGCTTGAAAACTGAAGAATCTGCAGGACCTGGAGGATTTTTCTGAAGAACAGAGCTCAGTTTAACTGCTCAGGACAAACAAGGGACTCATGAACAACCATCACGAAACAAAAAAACAGTCGTAGATCATCCAGGTAACCATACACAGTATTAAGAATCAATGGTTCATATAATTTTGAATGGGGCCATTTTAATAAATTTTTTTCTTGTGGACTATACATAAACATCTTTTTATGTAAAATATCTTACTCAGGACACTACTAAACAAAAAAAAACAAAAACAAAAAAAAAAAACATGCATTTTGTATGATCTCCCTTAATTCGTTAAAATTATTCTCATTTTCACAGATTCTGCAAGTGGTTCACAACTATATATATATATATATATATATATATATATACACACACACACACACACACACACACATATATATATATATATATATATATATATATATATAATGAATTTAAAATTATATACAGTTTATATAATTATCTTGTGTGTGTGTGTGTGTGTGTGTGTGTGAAACTGTGTGAATGAACATTAACTTTTAAGCCTCTGTAGGTCTGCAAAAGTTAAAGGTGATTTACATAATCAAAATGTAGTGGATTTGAAACAGACAACACACATTGAAATATAGAAAAGTTGCTTTAAAAATAATTACCTATCTGAACTGGCAACAGGTTCTTGTGTCAGGTGTCAAAATGTGGATGTTTCGCACCACTTAAATGGCACATGGGCAACCAACCTTGTGCTCAATCCGTGTTTACGGGCAATTTCTTTGGAACAACAACAAATATCAAATATATGTCCCACACAACAATTTGTTTGTCATTGATTTCTTCTCTAGGCCCTGACAATCATTACGTCCAGGAAAAAAAATTGCCTTTTAAGACATCAGCTACACATGAGAGGAGACAGTCAGGCAGGCGTGCGTTGAGAACAGTCTGTGTTCATTTCGTCACTATTGATGTAGCATTTGAGCAGCTGTGACCATTTAGAGAGAGACACAGGAAGCACAGCGTATGGAAAGCTCACTGATGACAGCCGGTTTGATGCTCTGTCATTAAGGCCGCTTTGGAGTGTGTGTGTCCTCCTCCTGGATGGTTTTGTCTCTGGCTTTTTCAGAGAGCTCACTATGGCAACAGGCATTATTTTCACTGATAGCACGCACTAATGAGGGATTTTGTGGGTTTTGTAAGCAATGCCTCTCAGCAAAGGTGGGCGTAGTAGAGAGGGGAGGAGAACAGGTGTAAGTAGAAGTACATAATGCAAGTAAAACTGAGCATGTAGCATCTGACATTGCAAGTGTTGAAGTGCATCATTCTCATCACAATATTCATTTGTAAGTCTTACCCCAAGCCTGACATATGAAATAAGTCAGAAAAATATTGTTTTTCTAAATTGAACAGTTTATCAAACAAAAAGAGTTTTTTTGTTGAGTCATATTTGATACATCAGGCTTTTATGGCTCATATAGTATGATAAAAGAGAATATGGAGCTCATACTCAAGGAGGAAAAAAAAAACATTTTCATCAAATCATTTTCATTAGAGGCCCAAACTGAGCAAAAATATGCAATTTGGTGCAGTTGCTGATATTTATATGATCAAAAAGTAAGATGAAATTCTGATAGATGGTAATGATCAATGAGATCTTCTAACTGTCACACGCTGGCTTGACTTAATTATCCACAAAAATTAGGCTTGACGCAGATGAAAGATGAAATAACATTTAATAAACACTAGGAACCAAACAGAGATACATACTAGCACAAATTGTTAACACAAGACAAAGAACAGACAAGGCATGTGGGTTTAAATACAGAAGAAGACAAGGGGCTAAATGAAGTACAGGTGTAGGTAATTAGTTGACATGGTGACAAACAAAGGTAACTATGGAAACAAACAAGATGATAATGGAAACAGGAACTAAATCACAGGAACTGAAACCAGAAACATAAAGAAAAAAGAACATCAAAATTAAAGTCCTTGAGAACAAGGCAGAGCCGGCAGTTCAGGAAACAAGGGCAGAGCTGACAGATCAGGAAGCCACGGAGGAGCTGGCAGTGACCAGGGAGGAGCCGGCGGAGCAGGAGACCTCCACGGCGGAGCTGAAGGTGCAGGAGACCACCATAGCAGAGTAGATGGGACTGAAGACCCCCATGGTGGAGCAGGTGGAGCAAAAGACCCCCACGGCGAAACAGGCAGAGCTGAAGACCCCTACAGCGGTGCAGAAGACCACCACAGCAGAGCAGATGGGATTGAAGACCCCCACGGCGGAGCAGAAGACCAAAACTGCAGAGCAGAGTACCCCGAAGGAGGTTCTGAAGAGCCTGGAACCATTGGAGCCTGGAACCATGATGGTTCTATCGGTGCTGGATACCATGGCAACACTGAAACATGGAGCACAGAGAGATTATTGACGGGCCTCAATGGCTGTAACAGGGAGCTCAGAGAGTTCAAATTCAGTTTCTGTGACCATGACAGGAAGCTCAGATAGTTCATAATTGGCCTCCATAGCCAAAACAGTGACAACTTGGCAGTCTTCTTCATCCCGGGACTGATCCAGTGATACCAGCACAAAACTTTAGCACAAGACAAAGAACAGATGAAGACTGAGGGTTTAAATACACAAGATGACAAGGGGCTAAATGAAGGACAGGTGTAGGTGATTAGTTTAAATACACAAGATGAAGACCACCACAGCAGAGCAGATGGGATTGAAGACCCCCACGGCAGAGCAGAAGACCTTGTGTATTTTAACCAGCAGCCATATCACCCTGTAGCCCAAGACTGGTTGCCCACTGAAGCTAAGCAGGGCTGAGCCTGGTTAGTACCTGGATGGGAGACCTCCTGTGAAAACTAGGTTGCTGCTGGAAGAGGTGTTAGTGAGGCCAGCAGGGGGTGCTCACCCTGTGGTCTGTGTGGGTCCTAACACCCCAGTATAGTGATGGGGACACTATACTGTCAAAAAGCACAGTCTTTTGGACGTTAAACCGAGGTCCCGACTCTCTGTGGTCGTTAAAAATCCCAGGATGTCCTTCGAAAAGAGTAGGGGTGTAATCCTGGCCAAATCTGCCCATTGGCCTCTGTCCATCATGGCCTCCTAATCATCCCCATACACTGATTGGCTTTATCGCTCTGTCTCCTCTCCACCAATAAGCTGGTGTGTGGTGGGCGTTCTGGCACAAAATGGCTGCCGTCGCATCATCCAGGTGGATGCTGCACATCGGTGGTGGTTGAGGAGATTCCCCCTTCCGTATGTAAAGCGCTTTGAGTACCCAGAAAAGCGCTATATAAATGTAAGGAATTATTATTATTATTAGTTGACATGATAACAAACAAAGGTAACTTTTGGAAAAAAACAAGATGACAATGGAAACAGGAACTAAAACATATGAACTGAAATCAGAAACATAAGGACAAAATAAAATAAATCAAAATAAAAGTTATTGAACACAGAGACACATGGAATCGTGACAATAACAGTGTATCAGACTACTTACACAAAATGCATATTAATATCAGCTGTGACATTATAATTGTTACAAGACTGCCTCGATGACGTATGCAGCCTTCATATGCTGTTTTCTTTGTTTCCATTGCTGCCTTGTTTGTTCCCATAGTTACCCTAGTTTGTTTCCATAGTTACCCTCATTAGTCTCCATAGCAAATCAATACTCCTTCCGACTCCTGGGCTATCTCATCATCAACTTCAATTCCCATAACCCATTGCATGGACTCATTATGCTTGATTACTTTCAGCTGTATGTCATTAGCTTGTTAAGCTCTGCATATATATAACCTTTTTTCTTTTTTTTTCACTCATTCTTTGCGAAGTCTTGTAAGTGTCACACTGCATTTCTGAGTGCTCTCTCCAGTGTTATGGTTCTGACCTTCTGCCTGTATCTTGGACTTTGTTATTCTTTGGATTGTCTTCCCTATGGTTTTGACCCTGTCTTTTGGATTACGATTGTGGATTACCCCTAATAAACGGCTGTTTGGATCCCCAACTTGTGTGTCAGAGCAGTTTTGTGACAGTTCTTTGTCTAGTGTTGTCCTTTGTGGTTGTATTGGGTGTGTTGTTTTCAGTTTTGCCTGCCTAATATATCTTCCAATAATATATATTAATGTTACTCAAAAGCCTGATGTATCATATTTGATTTGTACACATTTTAACATGATTTTACAAAAAAATGTATGGCTTTTTTAGGGTTAAATGTGGTGGATATGGCATTTAAACAAAGATTTTAGAATTTGAAATTCTTTTAGTCCTTGAAACAATATTATTTTGCTTTGTGATAACTACAATCACTGACATTTTCACTCCAAATTTGATTTATTTATTTTTTTCATACTTGAGTTGCCAAATAAATGTGGCAAGAGTTTTCCAGGTTATCTCATAATGTAAACTGAATTTTAAGTAATCAGGATGTGGGTGTGTGCTGTCAGGCTGACAAAGGGAAATCAAAGACAGCTCGTGCCTCACAATGAGCTGAGGTGATCTGTATTGAGGGGTTTTGAGTGGAAGTCTTCTCATTCACTCATTGAGAACATACAAAACAAAGCTGGAGAGCTGATGAAAATTCATCACCCCTGCATCACCAGGGCATATTGATTGAGGTTGCAGTGCAATATTCAAGATGAGAGAAATTATGTCTCATATAATATTGAACATGTTTACCAATTATGAGAACTGCTCAATTTAGACAGCAACATTTGTTGTACTTGTGTATACATGTTCAAATAAATAAAAAAACATGCTGTTTGTTCATATAGGGCACTGCCAGTGAAGCCACTCTCATAGCTCTTCTTGCTGCTCGTTCCAAAATCGTCAAACTGATCCAGGCTGACCATCCTGACCAATCTGAGACAGATATTACATCCAAACTAGTCGCCTACTCATCTGATCAGGTGAGACAACGAGCCCAGATGAATGACTGCTGCAAGGGCATATTTAACCTAAAGTACATTTAAACTAATGGTCTGCAGGATAATACACATCATTCAACAGGCACTGTGACAACGGCGTCGTGTTCTTCTATAAGTAAGGATGAATATCTGTTATTGGAATGAATTGAATGGAAATGTCAAACAATGCAAAAGGGCCATGCAGCAGGTCTCTCATGTATTAGGATAACAGTGAAGTGCCAGTTATTTATGAATGTGCTTACAGTATATGTGTGTCTGTAAAAGTCTAATTGGAAATCATGAATATTTGGTCATGACAGTAATGGTCATGTTTTTTAAATGATCATTAATTGATAAATAACATAGCAGTGTTTTGCTGATATTTCAGGCACACTCATCGGTGGAGAGAGCAGGGTTGATAGGTGGAGTGAAGATGAAGAAAATTCCCTCCGACAATAAGTTTTCTGTGCGAGGAGATGCACTGCGGAAAGTTCTAGAGAAGGACAGAGCCATGGGACTCATACCATTTTTTGTATGTATATCTAATCACTACATGCTTCATTTAAACAGTGCATCACTAACATAAAGCAAATATTATAATGTCTGTTTTTAAATTAGAAAAATGTCATTTACTATATATATATGTAATATATACAGTGGCAAGAAAAAGTATGTGAACCACTTACAGAATCTGTGAAAATGTGCTAAATTTTAACAAAATCATACAAAATGCATGTTATTTTTTATTTAGTACTGTCCTGAGTAAGATATTTTACATAAAAGATGTTTATATATAATCCATAAGACAAAAAAAATAGCTGAATTTATTAAAATGACCCAGTTCAAAAGTTTGTGAACCATTGATTCTTAATACTGTGTGTCATTAACTGGATGATCTACGACTGTTTTTTTGTTGTGTGATGGTTGTTCATGAGTCCCTTGTTTATTCTGAGCAGTTAAACTGAGCTCTGTTCTTCAGAAAAAATCTCCAGGTCCCAAAAATTCTTCAGTTTTCCACCATCTTTTGCATATTTGAACACTTTACAACAGTGACTGAATGATTTTGAGATCCATCTTTTCACATGGAGGAGAACTGAGTGACTCAAACACAACTATTAAAAAAGGTTCAAACATTCACTGATGCTTCAGAAGGAAACACGATGCATTAAGAGTCGGGGGGTGAAAACTTTTGAACAGGATGAAGAGGTCCAAATTTTTCTTATTTCGCTTGAATATCATGTTTTTTCATTTAGTACTGCCCTTCGGAAGCAACAGAAAATACTTGCATGTTTCCCGGAAGACAAATTAAATACAATTTACCTTGATCTTCAAATTCCGAATGTTTTCACCCCCCATCTATTAATGCATCATGTTTTTTTCTGGAGCATCAGTGAATGTTTGAACCTTTTTTAAAAATTGCGTTTGAGTTCCTCAGTTGTCCTCAGTGTGAAAAGACGGATCTCAAAATCATTCAGTCACTGCTGTAAAGGGTTCAAATATGCAAAAAATGCTGGAAAACTGAAGAATCTGCAGGACCTGGAGATTTTTTCTGAAGAACAGAGCTCAGTTTAACTGCTCAGGACAAACAAGGGACTCATGAACAACCATCACAAAACAAAAAAACAGCCGTAGATCATCCAGGTAACCACACACAGTATTAAGAATCAATGGTTCACATACTTATGAATGGGGTTATTTTAATAAATTCAGCTATTTTTTTTTGTCTTGTGGATTATACGTAAACATCTTTTATGTAAAATATCTTACTCAGGACAGTACTAAATAAAAAATAACATGCATTTTGTATTATCTCCCTTATTTTGTTAAAATTATTAACATTTTCACAGATTCTGCAAGTGGTTCACATACTTTTTCTTGCCACTGTATATATATATATATATATATATATTAACAGTGCAAAATTATAGAGTCAGTGAAACATCATGGTAGAAAGATAGCAGCCACTCAGACTGTTCGAGAGCATGAAATGAGAACAAATTGGACATTTGTCTCTGCTCTTTCTCTGAACCTGTCCCCCACCGTCTGCATGATGGCTAATGCTGTTTGGAGAGCCTGTTTTCTGAATCACATTAGTCAAATTAGCCCCAGGCTCAGCCAGCAGATCTGTGTTAGAAGAATCACGGCGTGATGACAAAAACGAACAGGAACAATTATTTTTTTGTGTGTGATCAAAACGTAGGGATCAAATTAATTTTTCATTGAACATTGTAGGTTAGGTTGACTTATTTGTTTAAATAGTACATAAAATATTAAAATCATCCATCTATTTGATTTTTCTGGATGTTTCTCTTAGTTTTGTGCAACATTGGGAACAACTCCATCCTGTGCATTCGACTGCATCACTGAGCTCGGCCCTATTTGTAAGACCAAATACCGTTTATTTTTCTTTTCTTTTGTAGCTTATTTGTGGCTGCAATAAAATCAATATTTTGTTGAATATTTTAATAGAAAAATTTTCAATATTTCTATGTCAGGTAATGCAGAGAAAATCTGGATGCACATTGATGCCGCATATGCTGGGAGTGCATTTATCTGTCCAGAGTTCAGACCCCTCCTGAATGGCGTAGAGGTGAGATAACATTCAAATCACACAGTGTGTTCTTAAGCACACTTCACACAGGCTGCTCTTGAAGCCCTGAGAGGTGTGAATGATAACAGAAGAGCAATCTGTGCTGGGCTCAACTATTGATCCTGTTACTTTGGGAGCGGCGCGTGGCGGACGGAGTCGTGTGTGTGCGATTGAGAATATTTAAATGTCACAAATGATGTGAGCTGGCATGAGCGATGTCTTGTGGAATGGGTGGGAAATTAGAGATCCCTGATCGTCCTTTGAGTTGTCATGGCACCCAGCTGGGTGTTGCAATGATAAGGGTAAAGTAATTTCCTGAGGCAAAGAAAGACCTTTAGATAAGTTCCTTTTTTCCCTCGCTAAAGAAATATCACTGTTTATTAGCATCAAAAGTTCAAACAATAGTGAAGACTGTGCTCCCCTGCTCAGACGATGGTTTTTATTATTGACCGGAATGACAGCAGGCTGCTGTTTCCTGTGTGCAATTGGTTGCCAGGAAGTGAAAGACAGGCAGGACTCAGCATGGCAACAATCAGACCGTCATGACAGTGTCTGCCTTCTTTATTGCAGCAAATGGAAAGGATATTGGAAAGGGGAGAGTGAGCAAAAAGATTAGACTTTGAGATAGTGCCTCTGTTCGAATGCTCATTGGACAGATGCTGCAGTTGATTGTGCGTTTGATGCATAATATGCTATTGCATCAGAGTCAAGAGTAGTTCATATCAGACTGTGCCAACAGGTAGGTGACAGATGACTCATCTTTTCAAAATTACAGTCTTTATTTTAAAACAGATTATTGGGGGTAAAAGAGGCTCCAAAACTGAACGAACAAACAAACAAACAAATACAGTTTAAAAATAAACAAACAAAAAAAAAAGCTTATGCATCAAGGATTATTTTGGATTAAATTATTCAGTTATTCATCTGTTTGGTTGCAATCTCCATACATTTTTTCAGAAATTGTTTTTTCTTGACCAGATACAAAAATATTGTCCAATATTTATCATAAATTTTGACAAATCTAGAAATCACTTAAATGGAACGCCCTAAGCCCTTGATCACTTGATATCTGCTATGGAGCTGATTTATTATTTACAGGTTTTTTCCTATTGAATTTGTTTTATGCACCATTCTGTAGGCCTGTATGTATGCTGTTAAAAAATTAAATATAAACAAATATTAAATATAAATATTTGAATATATTTATATTTAATATAAAGTATTTAAAAAATACAAAAAACGAAAATGATAAAAATAGTCAAGTCAAGTCACCTTTATTTATATAGGAAAATGATGCATTTCAGCTGTTGTTCAGCTGAAGTCAGTTCAGTGTTGATTCAGTTCCGTTGTAAAGAGCATCAATTATTAAATTAGTTCATTTCATCTATAAAGCAGTTCTGAAGAAAACAGTGACGTCGTCATCCGGCTTAATACAGTTCTCATCCAATAGTGTCAGTACAGTCAGATCAATAATATTGTTGAATATTTAGTGTCCCCAACTAAGCAAGCCAGAGGCGACAGTGGCAAGAAACCCAAACTCCAATACAATAAACTATAACTGTGTTAAAAAAAACAGTCAGCTTAAGGTAGCTACAACAAGTATTAAATGTTGCATTGTGGTCTATGGATCTGCCTGAAATGTAGGCTACATATTGAGTAGACTCACTCCCTCGGTCAAAATCGAGGGGTCGAGGGTCTGTCCAAATAAACTTTCCTCTTCCACTTGATGAAGATGAACGCACTTCAAAATGGCGGTGGGAAGTCCCCTGAGGGGAAGTGCTTAGGGAAATTTGAGAGAGTATAAAAGTGGAGTTAAATGCAGCCAAGGGCTGTATATGCACATGGGGTAACAAGCTAACGAGACACACCTGAGAACAATGAGGGAACTAATCAACATGAAAAATTAGGCTACAAGGGACTACAAACATGGCACGGAAACTAGAAGTAACACAAAAGTCCAAATTGTTTGGGATTTTAAGATAATCTTCATCTTAAATAGGTCCTAACAGTATAGCAACACCAATACCGGAGATGCCAGTTCAGTTGACGGAGACTAAGCCCTTTAGCCTCAATTCTGTTATTAATTTGTGTTCCGCCAGTAGTAGGCACTCGTGCAACATAAGCAATGACATGCATCCGAGTGAACGAGATGGAGGGAGGTTAGCGACGGAAGGGCAAAAAAAAAAAAAAAAAATTGGACATAAACGCAGCCCTATTGTTTCCCTTCTTCCTTGTCAGTCGATGGTTACAGTAGTTGTAGATGGTGCATATCCCTGCTTTTTGGTTCTCTGTGTTTCTTGTGTTGCCTGGTTTCTCGTTTATGTTTGTTTGTGTAATAAAACCCCTGCACCTAGATTCAAGTCTCTTCAGCTCTTCCATCTCTTCAGCTCCTGCTTCATTATGGGAACAATCAAGGAACTAATCAACATGAAAAAACTACAAAGGACTACAAACATGGCACAGAAACAGGAAATAATACAAAAGCCAAAAAAAAGACATTAGGAGCATATAACACAGAGCATGTCTGATGTTACTGAACTCATCAGGTGAAATATTGAAAGAGGATCCTTCTGGATGAAAACTGACTTTGAAATCACCCAATGTAATATTTTAATAAATCTGATGGTGTTGACATTTATGTTAAGAACATTCTAGTGATCTTCCTAGATTTATTTCAAAGTGAAACTCGTATTAATTTTACCAATGACAGGCACGTTTTGTGACGTTTTGCCCCCTGTCTCAAGAAGAATAAGTGTTAGAAACATCAATTCAAAACACTTCACATCTAAATTTGTTTCTCTTTTAGTTTGCAGACTCTTTTAATTTCAATCCTCATAAATGGCTCCTGGTCAACTTTGATTGCTCAGCAATGTGGTAAGTGTTGTTTAATGTCAAAAAGCTTATTTCATTTATCCACTGACCCCATATATATCCCAACACACTATGGGTCGGCTTTGTCAGTCAACAGAGGAAACGCAAATAGACGTGGTCCCTGGTAAGAAATATATATATATATATATATATATATATATATATATATATATAAGAGGACTGGAAAAATGTCTCCTGAAAATTAATCTTTGGCATCAATGGAATACTTTTAAAATATATTAAAATAGAAAACAGTTATTGTAATAATATTTTACAATATTACTGTTTTATTGTTGATCAAATAAATGCAGCATTGGTAAGCATAAGAAACTTCTTTCAAAAGCATTTAAAAAAAATCTTACCAACCTCAAAATTTCTCAACGGTAGAGTAAACAGTTTTAGTCTAAAAACTATTTTGACACTTAAGCCATGCACATTTTTTTCCTGGTAAAATAAAGGTTATAATAAATTTTAAAAATGTATGAAATTCATCACATTGGAAACAAATCTTGAATCCCTGCCTCTTAGTCAAACAGTTTTTCCTTCTCCCTTGTCTGTACAAGTGCTGAATGGCAATAAAGGGGACCTTAAACCTTGAACCTTAAAACAAATGTTGCGAGACCTTTTCTAAGAACTAACTGCACTTTTCTTAGCCAATGATCATTAGTGTAGTATGTACTTGTAATGCAAATACATAAAAAGAAAGATATGCACTTTCATATAAATATACTACATATACAGTATAAAGAAGTTACTTCGTGGATAAAAATTTATTGTATCTAAATGTATAATCCCTTCTTATACCAGTAGGCTCTTTAACAGAACTTGATCTGCACTGTCTTGATTCAACAGATTATATCGTCTCTTATTACCTCACTTCATCTTGTGTGTCTAGTAAAATATTGTCATTCTGGGCCCCCTGGGGCTTCATTCAGTCTGTGGGCCAAACTGTTCTAGATACTTTTAAGCCACACTAGAAAAAAATTACATGGCAAAACACTTATTCTTAATATTGAAAGTGAACAACACTTAAAACAGACTCCCACATACTGGACACACTGTGAATAATAGCTTGTTTTTCAGTGTTTCTTCTGTATCTTCTTCTAACTTTGTTTAAAAATTCAGATTTGCCTACATCCAGTGAACTTTATATTACTCTTTGTCACACCAGGATCCACAATATAATACCAAATAACAAGATATTAATTAGCCATTATTGAACATTTAAATAATAATAATGTATACTGTAGTATTTGACTGTTGTCTTCTCCACTTTGTGAGTGATGAATGTGAATGTCTCTGTGCAGGGTGAAGAAAAGATCAGACATTATTGGAGCATTTAAAATGGAGCCGCTTTATCTGAAGCATGATCACCAAGAGTCAGGTAATCAATCAGTCGCATCACTGCGTCACTTTGCACCATATAACATTACATTTCAGTTGCTGACACAATCTTACAAATTTCGATTGGTGGTTAGATTAGCACTGGAAATTATCAGTCATTATTGTAAAGAATAAGAATAATAACACTAATAAAAGATTGAAGTGCATTAGCATGAGATGTAAAGAGGATGACCGTGATCCTCATTAGTAAGACATGACGTTTTGTGCTGACATCCACTTTACGTCACACTGAAAGCTCGATCAGATTATTCCCCTTAGCGCTCTGCTGTGTTCTGTAAGCCTCTCTGTGTGCTAGTAAACAAAAGCTTTCTAACCTCCTACACTGACCTCAAGTAGATTTAGTGTGTTTTTGCATGTGTTTGGCAAAATACAGTATTTGATATATGTTATGTTTTTCAAATATACTGACGTTTAAGATACACTTAAAATGAATAAATATAATTGCATTAAATATACAATAGATATATTATATAATTATAATAATTTTCTTATTTCTTCTTATCACCCCCCCCCCCTCCCAAAAAACCAAAACAAAAACAAAAACAAAACAAAACAAAACAAAACAAAACAAAAAAAAAACAAGAATTCGGCTTGATTTTACTTGATTCGGCTTGAGTACTGCACTGGGTCCTTGTCTGCCTGAACATTCTTCCGAGATCTCGCGCTGCTGCTGCCACACATGACAAAGGTTGAGGCGCCTGTTTATAACTGATGACTGCTACAAATAATCTACCTAAATTTTAATTCTAACAGTTGGACAACTCAATAAAACCAGTGGTGAGCCAAACAAGTAGGCTGATGGGTAATGTTGGTGCATATGCGAGAAAACCTGCATTAATATTTCTGAAATAATCAGCTAATATTTCTCTGGCACGTAGGTTGTTGAACCCATGCCTATAGAGAAGAAAACCCTTTCTAGGCCCTGCCCAGTGTGATTTGTGTCAAAGCATTCCTTAGTCCGGTTGTTATATGAAAGAGAGATTATTTTTAATAAACACTTTAAGAGTCTGTAGCGGAGGACTATTATTCTGTTGCACAAAATAGCGGAAGAACTGAAAGCGGCACGGGTTGATAGCAGTGGTGGTAGCACAATCTGATATAGCATTATTCGTTAGAACAAGTACAAATCAACAGCGAAAAATGCTACCTATCAGATTGTGCTTTATTAATGTATACACCTACCCCAACCCTAAACCTACCCTTGCAACAATGCAAAAACAGAACGTTCAACAGACTTTAATAAATAAACAACACAAAACGAAAGTAAAAGCAGCAGTCCTTCACGGACGACTGCCGCACACACATAAACAAAACATAACGTAAAATAGTCCAGGCCTGGTCCTTTCTTGTCCTTCACTGTTGTTGCTCCTCCTTTTATGCTCCCGGAGGTCCTCCATGAGCAACTTGAGACCGGTGCGGCATGCAGCTGACACTCATTAACACTCACGCCACCGGCCGGCCTTGCCCCGTTCTCAAGGCCCTCAGCCTCGTCCTGCTTGCCACAACTTAGTTTTCCCATTTATTGAAATTATTAACAAATATTTTTGCTGCTGAAATTTGATCCAATTCAACCATATGAATAAGCAAAAATGACTTTAGATAAACATCACATTTGTGTTTCACTTTTTATTGCTAAAGTAAGAGTGTTGAACTTTTTTCTCCTGCATCCTATTCTTCTGCAATCCAGAATGACAGCAGAGCTGAAAGGTTTGTTTGAGCTGCGCCCTCTACTGTGCAGGAGTGAATTTGCATTTCCTTCAGCCTGAGGCTTATTCATTACACTTTTGGTGTGAAATGGCCTTTACATTTACCAAAAATAGCATTTTTGTAACGTAACACATTACTTTCCATAAAACATAACTAAGTAACATAATTAGATACTTTTTTTTATGTCACTACCGGAGTGCCCACACATATAAGAGGGTGCCTGCAATATACGTCATCAACTTTGTCTGAAGGAGATGTGCAGGCAAGCCCCAAGCATTGCAACGAGACACGGTGTCTTGTTCCCCTTCTTAGGAAACCATGGTTACATTCGTAACCTGAGGCATTCCCTTTCAAAGTGGAACTCAACACTGCGTTTTGGATCGACGTTATGGGGAACAAATACCCACTCCGCCATGCTGAGGGAATACCTGCCTCATTAGCTGTGCCTATGTACAATTATTGACTCTACGGACTTGTTTAGCTGGAGTCAGAAGTGTCAATCATACAGGGCACATCCTAAGACTCATAGACCATCATGGTAATATTCCTCTTGACCATTACCCAAGCCCATATGCCCCATGACAAAGAAAGTCCCTTTCAACCTTCCTCCCTTCCTTGTGGGCCCAGCCTTAGCCACCTGTGGCCCAGGAACAGGGCTCTAAGGTTTAGCTATTTCAGCATCTTTAGCTTGACACAGCCATTCGGGAATACTGACCCAGAGAGACCATTTTTTTTTATGTTACCCTGGCCTACCACTAGAGGGAGCAAACAGGGGGTTTTTCATTTAGAATAACTACTCCCCCTTCTCACTACATAGAACTCTAACCTCTAGGAAGTTGCAGGGGAGCTTCAGCTCTACTACCCCAGAATGATCAGATGAAAGCGCTTACACCCTGCCTGGACTTGTCCTGGACCCCAAGACTCCCAGCACAGACAATGTGACAAAGAATAACAAGAAGAGCTGCCAGAAAGCAAATTAACTTCTACTTGCCAGGTTTTAAGGGATCGGTTTAGGCTCCAACAGATAATGGAGGACCCTACTTTAAAACTCAGACAGCAGGGGAGGGTTCTACTCTACACTCAACCCAGAAGGACTGCCCGGACCTGTCCAGGGTCCCAAGACTCCCAGCACGCTACAAAGGTGCCTGATAACAAGAAGAGCTGCTAATAGGCAATTTAACCTCTGCTTTTTAGGTTCTACAGGACTGGTTGAGGCTCCAACAGGGAGTAGAGGACCCTACTTTGAAACCCCAACACAAGGGGAGGGTTCTACTCTACACTCAAACCTGTCTAGGGTCCCAAGACTCCCAGCACCTGACAAAGGTGCCTGATAAGAGAGCTTCTAAAAGGCAATTTAACCTCTACTTGTTAGGTTCTGCAGTCAAGTCACCATTATTTATGAAGTGCTTTATACAATACAGATAAGCATGCCAGAGGCGCCAGTAGCAAGGAACCCAAATGCCATAAGGTGACAGAATGGAGGAAAAAATCTTGGGAGAAACCAAGCTCAGTCGGGGGCCAGTTCTCCTCTGGCCAACGAACAAACACGGATTATGATTCAGGCTGCATCATAAGTCAGAATTCAGATCAGGATCGGTAAAGTTCAAAAATTCATCCAGTTCCTTTTGCTTGAGGACCTGTTGAGGCTCCAAGAGAGTGGAGGACCTTACTTTAAAACCCAACAGTCTATCTAATCTACACTAACATCTGTCCAGGGTCTCAAGACTCCCAGCACCTAAAAAAGGTGCCTAATAACAAGAGCTGCTTAAAAGCAATCTACCCTCTACTTGTTAGGTTCTACAGGACCGGTTGAGGTTCGAACAGGGAGTGGAGGACTCTACTTTAGAACCCCGACAGTAGGGGAGGGTTCTACTCTATACTCAACCCTGAAGAGCAGCTTACCAAAGGGAGCCTGATAAGCGCTAGCTTCGACCCTTGACTCTGCTATCCTTCTAAGGAGGAGGGATGTTACTTTTAAGCAATTCGGTCTTGTTTACCAAAACGCTTCCTTTCAATTACTTCCTCCTAGCTTCCCGCCTCTTTTGCGCTCTACTCCTCGCCAGAGGAGGAGCACAAGTGGCCACGCTCAGCCTCTGGCCCTGCCTCCAGTCCTAAGAATGTGATGGACCAGGTCCCTCAGAGGTATTAGGTGAATGAAATTGCCTTGCTTCAGACACCGGTCATACTGATGGCTTTCCACATAGTGTCAACCCAAGACGCAGTGTTGAGCTCCACCTCGAAAGGAAACTTAATGCTTTAAGGCTGGGACACATCAAGCCGACGGTCGGCCGTTGGGCAATGTTGGGCGTCAGTCAGATTAGTTTTTTTGGTGTTTTCCACACCGTTGGCTCTAGTCAGATGCCGCCTGGGTTTTTGGGCCAATTTAGCAAGTAGAATTGGCATCGGGCCGTTTTTTATGGTTAGTATATCTGCAGTCCTAGTTTTGGTTTCCCTTTTTGAATGATGAAAATAGATACTATTGATACTTGCTGATATAGACAGATATTTTACTTGCATGCAGGCACAGAATGTACTAGTTGATAGTCACCTTTAGTCCTTTTGGTATGTTCAAGCGCAGCTTTTTGGCCAAGACACAGCCGACGAGAGCCAACAACACCGTCAGCTTTTGTCGCTGCTAGTGACGTTGGTTTGGTGTGTCCCGGACTTTATACATTCATTAAAAATCCCCTTGACACCATGGCTACAAGTAATTGTAAAAATCATAATTTGTTTGCAGATGCCACTTTTTTTTTCTTTTTTTTTTTTTCATATTTTGATATCTAATTCAATATCATTAATCTGATTTCCTACTATTTCTGTAGTTTCCTCAAACCTGTCAACCAATGAGATGCCTGTTGCTTGTTGGCCTTTTAAACATGGCTAAACAAAGACAGTTTCTCTGGTCATGTGTCTGTAGGCAGTGTGCAGCTGTGCAGACAATTGTAATTGTGCTGACAGCAAAACAAAAGAGCAGCCCTGTCTCTCAACCCACCGCACAACACACACACGTGCACATATGCATACATACACACCTTAAAGCCATTTCATTCATGAACAACTTCCTGATTAAATTACCAACAGGCTTGGCCAGATGGAAAAAAAGAACTATGTTATTCTTGAACATTTTATTGCTTGTTATCTGTAAAGAATCATTTGTGTGCTGTGTACATATTATTTACTCCTGAGCTTTCTTATTAGTGTGATATGACTAAATATTGAATTTTTTTTTTTTATATATTTATAGGACTTGTCACTGATTATAGAGTAAGTATACTGCATGCAATGTGTGTGTGTGTGTGTGTGTGAGAGAGAGAAAGAGAGAGAGAGAGAGAGAGAGAGAGAGAGATCATGTTTGTTTAGCTTCCGATGATCTCTGTAAACCTATAATAGGTTATTATCTGTATTATTAGCTTGTAAATAAGTTATGAAAATGTGACCTATTAACTTGGTGATTAACTAGTACAGAGGTTATGGTGAATTGTGACTGAAAAAAAAAAAAAAATAGGTTGCAGGTAACAGCAGTGAAAGAACAAAGATACATATAGACCAATAAAACCTTTTTAAAAACTCCTTCCATATCTTTTAATGTTGATTTAAAAGATTTTAAGGGGGCACAAAATTCATTTCACTAGGTAATCTGGCTAAATAAAAAATATATAGCCCATTGTTTGTTTCATGTGTTCGGCAAGTAAATCCTGCTGTGGTTCATGCATTTAAAAATGAAAAATTATATGCATTTTTAAAATATTAAAAATAATGGTAACACTTTACAATAAGGTCTCATTTGCTAACATTAGTTAATGTACTAACTAACATAAAATAACAACAAGCAATTAATTTGTTACAGTATTCATTAATCTTTGTTAATGTTAGTTAATAAAAATACAGTCGTTCATTGTTTATTCATGTTAGTTCATGGTGCATACAACTTTTGATTTTAATAACCTATTAGTAAATGTTGAAATTAAGATTAATAAATGAGGTAGAAGTATTGTTAATTGTTAGTTCATGTTAACTAAAGTAGTTAACTAATGTTAACTAATGAAACCTTATTGTAAAGTGTTATCAAAATATTTTGCAAATTGTAATTAATTAATAAATTTAATGTATGTTTTAAATTTTTATTTTCTTGCTAATATTATTGTTAGTTTTTAAACAATTTAAGATTTTGAGAACCATGTCTAAGAACCATGACTCTAATTTAAATGCCAATTAACTGTAAAATTTATATCTCTGTGCTCAGTAGTTCTTTGTATAGGAAGAAACACATAATTTAATGTGTATTTAAGTGTAGGTGATGAGAGAAGGAGAGAGCAGTACAAACTTTTGTATAAGCAGAATTGTATGTGCACTGGTTTGTGTCTTTGTGATTCATGTGTACTTCATGTATTTATGTCTGCACAGTTCATATGTCATATTTCATCTCATCTCCCTTCAGCACTGGCAAATTCCATTGGGACGTAGGTTCCGCTCGCTCAAGATGTGGTTTGTGTTCCGCATGTATGGACTCAAAGGTCTCCAAGCCTACATCCGCAAGGTAACTACCTTTAATCCATGTTGTCAATCAAATTAGCCCTGTCAATCACATCTTATTTGGCTCAGTTGATTTGGAATGACGCAAATAAGTGCACTCTTTTGGTTTTTGTAAGACATGCTGTCCTTTTCTTCACATGTATTATAGGAAATCTGGTCCAGATTCTATATTTGTTGAGGAAATATAGTACATGCAAGATTTATTTTAATCTCTTTGTATTCTTATAAAAATACTATATATATGTGTGTTCATATATGTGTGTGTGTGTGTGTGTGTGTGTGTGTGTTCTTGTTAGTTTACTCAAAGTTACACTTTCAGAAAGAAAGGTTCTATATAGAACCTTAAAGAGTTCTGTGAGGTGCTTCATATATAGAACCTTTCAGGGGTTCCCAATCCCATCATGGCATCATCTTATGGATTTAGTTTTAATTAACTTGTTTTTAGCCATAAGGAATAACTGTCTGAGAATGAGGAAATTGTGTGGTCAGATTTGATTTCTGTAATCAGCATTGAAATAATGATTACCGATAAATTTAATCTATGTAAGACAATTTGTTCTAAATGATTAGGACATGATCATTCACTTTTTTCATATTTTGGTTGTTTATTTTAATCTACAGACTGCCCTCTGCTGGTATGCTTGAAAGAGTATTTCACCTTTTTATCTATCTATCTATCTATCTATCTATCTATCTATCTATCTATCTATCTATCTATCTATCTATCTGTCTGTCTGTCTGTCTGTCCATCTATCTATCTATCTATCTATCTATCTATCTATCTATCTATCTATCTATCTATCTATCTATCATCTGATATCAACACAGTGTTGTTGTGTCAGTTTAACACAAATTAGCTGCATCTCATGTCTAAAATGTATTGTTCGTCTTGTCTCAGCATGTAGGGTTGGCCAAAGAGTTTGAGTCTCTGGTGAGAGCTGACCAACGCTTTGAGATCTCAGCTGATGTTGTGCTGGGCCTCGTCTGCTTTAGACTCAAGGTCAGAGAAAACACTCCCTTTACAAAAACATAAATGATCTCTACTTGTGGTTATAATAGATTGACGCTGGGAGGTGGTTAACTATGGAAAATTGCAGTATGACTTATTTTAATTTTCGAAGATGTGCAAAGAGGGCAACACAAATTACATAAATTGATGTTGTTACAAAAAGTAACATGTAAAAAAAACTGCTATCACAAAACATTTCGTACTATTCGTTTGATGTTATTTATATATTTCAATGTTATTGAAATATCACTGATATATTATTCTAGTTATTGTTAGAATTTTGAATTATAAGTTTAGTTAAAGTTTTAGTAATTTTTTGTTGTGTGTTTTTGTCATTTTTTATTTATTTATTTTTAAATATGTTGGTAACACTTGACAATAAGGATATTGGATATTAATTTTATTTATTCATTTCAACATTTAGTAATACATTATTAAAATCAAAAGTTGCATCTGTTCCTATTATTTTTTTGAAACTAAGCTAACATGAACTAACAATGAACAGTTTTATTTTTATTGACTAACAAAGGTTAATAAATACTGTAAAAAATGTATTGCTCAATGTTAATGCATTAACTAATGGATTTATTATTATTATTATTATTATTATTATCTTAAATAATTTTAGTTAAAGATAATAACCCTGATTATACTACAATTATATTAAATGTATATATCAAAGTATACTGTTTTTGCTGGTAGACTTACTTTAATCCATAGTAAAAGAGGCATAGTTAATTATAATGCAATGCTAAATATTTTGGACTTACTTGAATCATGTCTTTGTTAGCACTTTTTTTTTCTTCAGAACAGTGAGCACCCTAGTAAAAAAAAAACCTATACCAAAATCTATTTAAAATACATTTAAAATACAAGTATACTTCAAATCCATTAACACATTTATTGGCATATCACTTAAGTCTTACTGATATAAAATTACAATTAAACTTTATTTGGAGTAGTTCTTTATTGCACAATGCACATTTCTTAATATTATGCCTAAAACGTGTTTTAATAAAATTATTAATAAGGATTGTATGATCTCTGTATAATATCAGTCTTTAAATGCAAGATATTTAAAGTGTACCTAAAGTATACTTGCAATACTTCCACTTTAGCAAAATCAAATATACTTAAGTATATGTTTAGTTGCACCTGCACTACTTCTGCATTTTTTTATCGTAAATCAAAGGTCAGAAA
This sequence comes from Mylopharyngodon piceus, assembly GCA_039654765.1. Classification (NCBI taxonomy): domain Eukaryota; kingdom Metazoa; phylum Chordata; class Actinopteri; order Cypriniformes; family Xenocyprididae; genus Mylopharyngodon; species Mylopharyngodon piceus. The sequence continues at coordinate 9,347,837 of CM077445.1, forward strand.
TGTTCACGTGGGTGGGCCTTCATAAAACAGGGTGCATAGGCAATGAAAACTACATGCCAAATTACCAAGAAAAAATATAACACAGCACAGTTTCAAGTTCAAAGTTTCAAAACAGCATACAACAACAATCTGTAAAAACTACACTGTAGAAATTTTCCACTTATTTTAACTTAAAAATTTAAGCTCCCATTCAGTCAGTCACGTTCGACGTTACGTCGATACTGACGTAATGGGGTCTCGCCTGGGAGCCCAATCACCTCCAAGTGGTACAAAACGAACCAATGGGAATTGGCCAGTGAGAAATACAAGCCAGGCCACACCCCCGGCATCCGGGTATAAATAGGACCGGCATACTCACTTCCATTCATACTTTTGCTTCGGAGCCGAGCGGTTGTACAGCGATCGCTCTTTCCAATTCACCTCTATTGAGAGTAAATTTCTGAGCAAATAACAGCAATTTTAATTGCTATCAGGAGAACACTCCGAAAACAGCAATTTTAATTGCTATTTTGCTTGCAGCTTGTCAAGGGAGCTCTCTGCAGGTGTGATGGCGCATTCTAGCGGTGTTTGCATCCACCTTGCTGTGCACATAGGGCAGCATTCGCCCCTGGGCGCTTCGGCTAAGAATATTTCCCTAAAAGAGCAAGCATGGCAGCGAGTGTCTTTTTAAAGACGCCTCTCTGTCCGTGCATTCCTGGATGCGGTCGTTTCCTGTTTTCATCCGACGGCCACGGTCGCTGTGTCACATGCCCAGCGCATGCTGACTGACCTTGCCCTCTGGGCAAGAGAAGTCGCGGCACGGGCCCTCGGCCAGACGATGTCCACCTTTGTGGTCCAGGAACGCCATCTCTGGCTAAACCTTGCAGCAATGTGAGATGTCAACAAAGTGCGCTTTCTTGACACTCCCATCTCACAAGGTGATCTCTTGGTGATGCTGTCGGAGATTCAGTTCAATCGCTGCTTCCTCACGCCTCCTAGCCAGTCCCTCACAGGACCCATAGAGCCAGGTAAGTGCACCACACTCACCGCCTCTACTTCGAGACGCTGTGCTTCCTGGGTTAGGCCCAAGCGCCCTCGCTGCCCCTGCGGGTACGTCTGTGTCCCCTTGGTGCCACTCGTACGGGCCTTGGGATCCTCGCTAGAGCTTCCCAGCCCATCCCGCTGGCCCATTCGGACAGTCAGACTCGGCTATGCGATTCAGTTCACCAGGCGGTCCCCCAGGTTCAGCGGTGTCCTCTTTGCCTCATGGCAGACAAGGACACCCCTGTCCTGTGAGTGGAGATTGCGTTCCTGCTGGCGAAGGATGCAATAGAGCCTGTCCCTCCAGCTGAGATGAAGGATTTTACAGCAAGCGTCCTTCATCGTACCCAAGATAGCGGTGGGTTAGGGCCAATCTGGGATCTGCGTGTCTTGAATCGGGCCCTTTATAAGCTCCCATTCAAGTTTCTCACACAGGAATGCATCCTCATGTGTTCACCTCATGATTGGTTTGCAGCGATTGACCTGAAGGACACGTACTCTTGTTTCACCTCAACACAGACCGTTTTTTCACTCTGCTTCGAGGGTCGAGCATACCAGTACAAGCTCCTCCCCATTTAGGCTGTCCCTGTCTCCCCGCGTCTTACCAAAGCCGCGGAGGCTGCCCTTACCCTGTCACGCCACTTGGATTGCTGCATATGAGACCGCTTCAGCACTGGCTACACAGCCGAGTCCCGAGGTGGGCATGGCGCCATGGCACGCTCCGTGTGGTCATCACACAGAGTTGTCACCGTACATTCAGCCCGTGGTCGGACCTTGCTTTTCCTTGGGCCGGAGTGCCCCTAGTACAAGTGTTCAGGCATGTTGTTGTCACAACAGATGCCTCCACCACCGGATGGGGAGCCGTATGCAATGGGCATGCTGCGTCGGGCTCCTGGACAGGACCCCATCTGCAGTGGCATATCAATTGCCTCGAGTTGCTAGCAGTACTCCTTGCCCTGCGCCGGTTTCAGCCGCTGCTGCACGGCAAGCATGTACTGGTCCGGACGGACAACACATCGACCGTTATGTACATCAACCATCAAGGTCGTCTACGCTCCCATCGCATGTCGCAACTCGCCCGCCACCTCCTCCTTTGGAGTCGCTGCGCGCCATTTATATCCTGGGCGAGCTCAATTGTGCGGCCGACGCGCTCTCACGACAGTTCACGCTGCCGGGGGAATGGAGACTCCACCCCAAGGTGGTCCAGCTGATTTGGAGCCGATTCAGGGATGCACAGGTGGACCTGTTGCCTCCCAGGAGTCCGCTCACTGCCAGTGGTTTTATTCCCTGACCGAGGGGACCCTCGGCACGGATGCACTGGCACACAGCTGGCCCCGGGGCCTACGCAAATATGCGTTTCCCTCAGTGAGCCTTCTCGCACAGACACTGTGCAAGGTCAGGGAGGACGAGGAGCAGGTCTTGTCAGTTGCGCCGTACTGGCCCAACCGGACCTGGTTCCCAGAGCTGATGCAACAGCCCCTCTTTGGCGGATTCCCCTGAGGAAGGACCTGCTTTCTCAGGGACGGGGCACCATATGGCACCCACGTCCCGACCTCTGGAACCTCCACGTGTGGTCTCCGGACGGAACGTGAAGAACTTAAGTGGCCTACCGCCATTGGTAGTTCACACTATCACTTTGGCTAGAGCCCCCTCTATGAGGCGTGCTTATGCCATAAAGTGGAGTCTGTTCGCTGAGCACTGAGTGGTGGGAAGACCCCCGAAAATGCCTGGTCAGAGCTGTGGAAAAGCACGACCTGATCATCAGGTTCCTCAGAGGCACCAGGAGGGTTTATCCTCCTGGGCCTCACCTCGTTCCCTCTTGGGATCTCTCTGTCGCCCTGGCGGGCCTACAGAGTGCTCCCTTCGAGCCCCTTGAGTCAGTCGAGCTGAAACATCTGTCGTAGAAGACAGTGCTCCTGACTGCGCTCGCTTCCTTAAGAGGGTTGGGGACCTGCAAGCATTTTCGGTCAGCGAATCGTGCCTAGAATTCGGGCCAGCTGCCTCTCACATTATCCTGAGACCCCGGCTTGGATATGTGCCCAAAGTTTCCACCACTCCCTTCCGGAACCAGGTGGTGAACTTGCAAGCGCTGCCCCTGGAGGAGGCAGACCCAGCCCTCACATTGCTGTGTCCCGTTCACGCCCTGCGCGTTTACGTGGACCACATGCAGAGCTTCAGAAGCTTTGGAGGTCAGCAGAAGGGAAAGGCTGCCTCCAAACAGAGGTTGGCCCACTGGATAGTGGATGCCATCGCCTTGGCATACCAGTCCCAAGACAAGCTGTGCCCCCTCAGGGTGAGAGCTCACTCCACTCAGGGTGTTGCTTGCTCCTGGGCGTTGGCGCACGGCGCCTCTATGGCGGACATTTGCAGAGCTGCGGGCTGGGCAACACCGAACACATTCGTGAGGTTTTATAATCTCTGAGTGGACCCGGTGTCCTCCCGTGTGCTGTTTACAGCTAGATAGCCACAGGTTCTCGTTTGCTGTGCCATTTCCCTTGGACGAGGGAATACGAGCACTTTTCTGCTCCTCAGTTCAGTTTCCCAGATGGTGAACCCTGTGGAGTTCCTCCTGCATTCTGCGGCAGTCAGACACGGCGTAGGTGTCTGACGCCAGGTCCAGTACTCGTGTGCATGCCCAGGTGGTCAGCCCTTGTACTGGGCTAGATGCCCATATGATATGATTCCCTGCGGGTAATCCCATATGTGTTTGTCCACGGTACGGTTTCCCTGATGGTAAACCCGTGTCTTTCCCTGGGCGGCTCTGCTCTGCCCTATCTCTGTTCCGTAGTGTTCCTCCCTGGTTAGGTAGGTCCTACCTCAGAGATTTCCATATGCGTTACTGCCCCACGGGTCAGTCCATATGTGTCTTATACAAGCCACCTCCCTTCGGGCAGGGTGTGGTCTCCGTAGCTTTCCCCTCCATTGGACTGGGAACGCTTTCCTGGCGTTTTGGTCATGGCTGAGAAAATGTAGGAATCGAGTCCCGAAGTACTCTTCCCTGGGGGTAAGGAACAGCAGCTTCGACCATCCCCTGAGTAACGCCCTGTCCGCTCCATCCCACTGGTATGGAAGACTTCCTCGGGCTTACTCCGGACGCTGGAAGGTTACGACATCTGGGGTAGCACTTGCATTGGGCACGCCACGGCTTGCCAGCATCTGCTTCCCCAACACTCATAACGTGGTTCAGTTGCTATGGCATTTTCCATTGGGACCCCATTACGTCAGTATTGACGTAACGTCGAACGTGACTGAATGGGAACGTCTAGGTTACTATTGTAACCCCTGTTCCCTAAAGGAGGGAACGGAGACGTTACGTCCCCTTACCATAACCCTGAATCACCACTGAATGGCCGGATTCTCTGTCTCGGCTCCTCAGCAAAATATGAATGGAAGTGAGTGTGCCGGTCCTATTTATACCCGGATGCCGGGGGTGTGGCCCGGCATGTAAATCTCACGGCCAATTCCCATTGGCTCGTTTTGTACCACTTGGAGGTGATTGGGCTCCCAGGCGAGACCCCATTAAGTCAGTATCGACGTAACGTCTCTGTTCCCTCCTTCAGGGTTAGACGTTTCTTGCAACAGAAAAATTGGGATTTCCAATTTAGGCAACTGATTGATATTTGCTTAGTTCCCTTTCGTGGGAACTATCGACGCTACGTCGAATGACGTGATGGGAACCCTCTGCGTGATTGCGTCGTGAAGCACTTCTGTATCTAACCAATGATGAGACGAGACGTCAGAGGCGGGTGACGTCACGGACCAGGAAACTATAAAGCATACCCAGAACAAAGAACGCTAGCTTCTGTTGTCTTCAGCAAGCGCTCTCTGTATCTTGTGTGTCTTATTTAGTGTTGTTTGTCTGCTATATTACAGCGATCTCTTTGTCTGAGGACAAGAGTTTCAAAAGCACTCACACAATAAGATATATATAAAATGGCGGAAAAGAGAAAAGATAAGCAGCAGTTCATCAAGTGTGCGTCTCCCTGCACGCGATTCATCTCGGGTGGGGACACACACGAGATGTGTGTTGTTTGCCTGGGAGTCGAGCATGCACAGGCAGCTCTCGAGGGGGCTGTCTGTGTACATTGCGAACGGCTCACTCTCAGAGTGTTAAGATCACGCCGGGCGCTCTTTGAGGAGGGTGCCGCGGCGAGTGTTCCCCGCGGATCAGGTCCCGCTGCTGCTGAGGCACAGCGGAGGCTGCATTCGTGGGGATCACAGATGGATTTGGCAGAGGGGGGAGAGACGGGCCCAGCCCTATCGCTCCCCTTACCTGCCAGACCCAGTGTCTCTCCTTTGGCGGTGGAAGCACGCGCTGCAGTTTCTTCCCCCCGGGGGGAGACACCGGCACTCAACATATCTTCCTCCGAGGAGGTTGACGTGATGAGTGTCGAGACTGGAGATGAGGACCCGCCATCCTCATCTCCAGCTTATGAGGAGCTGCTGGAGGTAGTGACCAGGGCAGTCGATAAGTTAAAAATAGACTGGCCCGCGGAGAAAAGTGAAACTAAGCCAAAAAGTAAACTTGATGAGCGCTTTCTCCCCGCACGATCACTACCCCAGCGTCGGGGTCTGCCGTTTTTTCCCGACCTCCACACCGAGGTGTCGAGGTCGTGGAAGAGACCTGTTCAATATCGTGTGTTCAGCCCCCAGACATCGACGTATAGTAACATCGTGGGGCTGAAACACCACGGCTATGGGGCGATGCCTCGGGTTGAAGAGACGCTTGCGAGCTATCTCTCGCCCGAGTCTGCATCGTCCCTCAAGACCCCGACACTGCCCACTAAGCCTCTAAGAACAACATCGGGCTTGGTGGGCAAGGCTTATTCGGCAGCAGGTCAGGCTGCAGCTTGCCTCCATACTATGTCCATTCTGCAAGCTTACCAGGCTGACCTGCTAGGGGAGATAGATGAGAGTGGGGAGGCGACATTTGAGTCTATTAAGGAGCTCAGAAAAGCGACAGACCTAGCTCTCCGGGCCACCAAGGAGACGGCCAAGTCAATCGGCCGCTCTATGGCAGCCCTGGTGGCCACGGAGAGGCACTTATGGCTCAACTTGTCAGACATGAAGGACAGAGATAAGAACGTCCTCCTGGATGCGCCGTTGTCTCCTGTGGGCCTATTCGGCGACGCAGTGTCATCTGTCGTCGATAGGTTCCAGGAGACGCGTAAACAGTCTGCGGCCTTCCAGAGATTTCTTCCCCGCCGCTCTCATCCCCCCGGGGCTGCTGAGCGGGAGCAGCCCCAGCCGACAGCCAGCTCCTCGGCGCATAGAGCGCAACAGAAGGCCAGTGTGGCCACCCGTGCTCCCCCGCAGAGACCTTGGGGACCGGGGCGGTCGACACAGGCGAAGCCTTCCGGGGGTAAGGCGGATCTGAGGACCGTCATTATTTCCCGGAAGGCTTCAAAGAAGAAGTCCTGACGCCAGATGTCCGGGACTTATGAGGGCAGCCCCCTCTGGAGGGGTGCAGGTTTTAAAATTGGTATCTGTTCCCCTTCAGTGCCCTCAGGGGGCCGTTCTGCCAACCCTGCCACCCAGTGTGCGTCAGGGCGCAGCGGTCTCCACCGATCCTCCGAGGAGGGTCGGTTGTCACCTGATCCGTCTGCCTGCCGGTGCGCCGCGTCAGACCGACGGGCCAAGTGCTCAAAAAACACCAGAGACCAGTCTCGAGAGACTGGTTCCTTTAGTAGAATTTATGGAAGAATGGAAACGTCTCCCGAACATTTCGAAATGGGTGCTGCTCATTATAGAACAGGGTTACAAAATACAATTCGGCTCTCGGCCGCCCAGGTTCAACGGGGTCCTTCCTACAGTGGTGCCCCTAGAGCAGTCTCTGGTTATGGAACAAGAGGTTACGACACTCTTGCAAAAAGGAGCTATAGAAAGGGTTCCTCCTCCCAGCAAGCTGTCGGGCTTTTACAGCCGCTACTTCATTGTTCCAAAGAAGGATGGAGGGTTACGTCCGATCATAGATCTACGTGTGCTAAATCGATCTGTACGAAAGCTAAAGTTCAAAATGCTTACACTCAAACAGATTATCCCACAGATCAGGTCCGAGGACTGGTTTGTGGCGATAGACCTGAAAGACGCATACTTTCATGTATCCATCCATCCTCATCACAGGAAGTTCCTCAGGTTTGCTTTCGGGGGCGAAGCTTACCAGTACAAGGTTCTTCCCTTTGGCCTATCTCTATCACCCCGCACGTTCACGAAGTGCGTGGATGCAGCTCTGGCTCCGTTGAGACTCCAGGGCATCCGCGTACTGAACTATATCGACGACTGGTTGATATTAGCTCAAACAGAACAGTTGGCAGTTCAGCATCGAGATGTTGTTCTGTCGCACATGAAGAAGCTTGGGCTGAGGCTCAATGCCAAGAAAAGTGTGCTGGTTCCGAGTCAAATTACCAACTACTTAGGGGTAGTTTGGGACTCCACCACGATGCAGGCATACTTATCCCCTGCTCGTGTGAGTTCCATTCTCGGGACCGTGAAAGGGGTGAAGTTAGGCCAGTCACTCACTGTAAAACAGTTTCAGAGACTGTTGGGGCTTATGGCAGCTGCGTCCAACGTGATAACTTTTGGCCTTCTGCACATGAGACCCTTACAGTGGTGGCTCAGGACCAAGGGGTTTTCTCCGAGGGGAAATCCTTTTCGCATGATCAAAGTCACGCGGCGATGCCTTCGTGCTCTGGTCATGTGGAAAAAGCCTTGGTTCCTGTCCCAGGGACCTGTGTTAGGAACTTCTCGTCGTCGCGTAATGCTTACGACAGATGCTTCCCTCACGGGCTGGGGGGCGATCATGAGTGGTCGCTCGGCTCAGGGCTTATGGGAGGACCATCAGCTCTCCTGGCACATAAATCGGCTGGAGATGATGGCGGTATTTCTTGCATTGAAACACTTCCTCCCAGACCTGAGGGACCACCACGTGTTGGTCCGTATGGACAACACGACGGTGGTCTCGTATATCAACCATCAGGGGGGTCTGCGGTCTCGCCGACTTTGCAACTTGGCCCGTCGGATCCTCCTGTGGGCCCAGGGAAAGCTCCTCTCACTGAAAGCAGCTTATATCCCAGGGCATCAAAATGTGGGAGCGGACGCCCTGTCGAGGCAGGGGCCGAGGCCCGGGGAGTGGAGACTCCACACCGAGGTGGTGGAGCTCATCTGGAAAAATTCGGTCAAGCGGAAGTCGACCTATTTGCTTCGGGAGAATCAACCCAGTGTCCACTGTGGTACTCCCTAACGCACCCAGCACCTCTAGGGCTGGATGCTATGCTACAGACGTGGCCGAGGCTACGTCTGTATGCGTTTCCCCCGGTCGCGCTGCTCCCGGGAGTTCTGGAAAAAGTACGCCAGGAAGGGGTCAGCCTGATACTGGTGGCCCCGTACTGGCCGACCAGGATATGGTTTGCGGACCTAATGTCCTTATTAGACGGCTCTCCAATGGAGCTTCCTCTCAGGCAGGATCTCCTGTCTCAAGCGGGCGGCTCGATACTTCATCCCCGCCCAGAGCTATGGAAACTGTGGGCCTGGCCTCTGAGGGGGCAAGGCTCATAGATTCCGGTCTCCCAACCGAGGTTGTGGAGACCATTCTTCAGTCCAGAGCTCCCTCCACAAGGAAGCTATATGCATATAAATGGAAGTTGTTCTCTACTTGGTGTAGTCAACGCAATACGGACCCTGTCCAGTCATCTATTAGCTTTGTGCTTCAGTTTCTCCAAGAAAAGTTTTCGGGAGGGTTGTCTCCTTCGACACTGAAGGTTTATGTAGCGGCCATCTCGGCTTATCATGCTCCTGTAGGGGGTTCCTCGGTGGGTCGAGACCCCCTTGTCATACGCTTCCTTCGTGGCACACTGAGGCTGAGGCCTGCAGTACGTACGAGAACTCCAGCCTGGGACTTGGCCATAGTACTAGAAGGGCTAGCTGAGGCTCCCTTCGAACCATTAGGGGAGGTATCAGAAAAATTCCTCACTCTAAAGACGATATTTCTTCTGGCAATCTCATCTCTTAAAAGGATAGGAGATCTACAAGCACTGTCGGTTGCTCCTTCGTGTTTGGAATTTGCCCCTGGCATGGTTAAGGCTTTCCTGCACACTAGACCTGGCTATGTGCCAAAGGTCCCCACCAATGTCCCGGGTCCTATAGTACTCCAGGCCTTCTGTCCTCCTCCTTTTGTAAATTCGGACCAGGAGAGACGCAATCTGCTTTGCCCAGTTAGGGCTTTGGATACATATGTCCACAGAGCTGCCCTGTGGCGGAAAACGGAACAACTGTTCGTATGTTATGGGTCCCCTAAGAAAGGGGGCCCAGCGTCTAAGCAGAGGATGAGTAAGTGGGTGGTCGAGGCCATCTCACTTGCTTATGAAGCATCCGGACAGCCATGTCCTCTAGCTGTCCGTGCTCATTCCACCAGGGGTATGGCGGCCTCTAAGGCATTAATATCAGGAGTATCATTGAATGATATATGCGATGCAGCTGGATGGTCATCACAGCACACATTCATTAGGTTTTACAACCTAGATGTGAACTCTACTCCGGGCTCCTCGGTTCTGTCTACAAGATTACAGACAGGTGCTCAGTGATACGGCGTAGTTGGGACAGCGTTCCCATCACGTCATTCGACGTAGCGTCGATAGTTCCCACGAAAGGGAACGTCTCGGGTTACGGGTGTAACCCTTGTTCCCTGAGTAAGGGAACGAGACGCTACGTCACGTTGCCGTACCCCAGCGTACCTGTGAGCGTCTTGCTTCAGCCATAATTCAGAAGCTAGCGTTCTTTGTTCTGGGTATGCTTTATAGTTTCCTGGTCCGTGACGTCACCCGCCTCTGACGTCTCGTCTCATCATTGGTTAGATACAGAAGTGCTTCACGACGCAATCACGCAGAGGGTTCCCATCACGTCATTCGACGTAGCGTCTCGTTCCCTTACTCAGGGAACAAGGGTTACACCCGTAACCCGAGACGTTTTTTTTCCTTAGTTTTTTTTTTTTTTTTTCCTTTTTTTTTCTTTCCGTTTCTTTCCCTTTAGAATTTAATTTAAAATTCTTGTGATAGTGTTTAGATCATTACATGGTCAAGCTCCTGTTTATATAAAAGAGTTGTTGCAACCTTATAATTCCAGCAGGAATCTGAGCTCCTCTGAACAGGTCTTGTTAGCTGTCCCTCGTTCTAGACTAAAGGTTACTGTGCCTTTTAGGTTGTTGCTCCCAAATTGTGGAATGCTCTCCCATTGGATTTAAAAAGCAGCTGAAAACCCATTTCTTTAAACTTGCTTTTGTCTAAATTGTTCTCTGTTACTCTCTGTTTTCTTATCTGATTTTCTGTTTTTAATGTCTGTAACTCTTTTTTTTTTAGTTTTTTTCTGTTTTTTATTTGGATGTAAAGCACTTTTTTGCTCTAGAAAGGTGCTATAGAAATAAAAATTACTTACTGAACTGTGTATTAAACCCTGCAGGGCTCCAATGAATTAAATGAAACTCTGTTGAAGAGGATCAACAGTGCACGTAAGATCCACCTGGTTCCATGCCAACTGGCAGGCAAGTTTGTTCTGCGTTTTGCCGTGTGTGCCCGCACTACTGAGTCACGGCATGTTCAGGAGGCTTGGTGCCACATCAACCACCTGGCATCAGAGCTGCTTCAGGAACTGCCCCACTGACCACTATGGTGGGCATCACATGTTAAGTCAAATGGGTGATCTGTACCACATCTGCTATCCACACTGTCTTACTTTCACTCTACTGCTATGATTCTTTATACTATTTATTGTCAAAATGTGCATATGTGTGTGCATGTTTGTCTCAAAGTTGTCCACCAAGAGTGCAGAGTGTCTGTCTATTGTGAGCTGGATCATGTGTGTGTTGTCTGCTGAGAGCAATGTTTTATCCAAAAAAATGTACCGTTGTGTACCAAGGAATAAAAGTGATGTCCGGAGGGGATATATATATATATATATATATATATATTTTTTTTTTTTTTTTTTTATTACCCTACAAGTTTGATTAAATGATCGAAATATGAGGAAAATATTTATATATTTTAAATATTTTAAATATTTTAAAGGTACACTATGTAGCTTTTGTCATCAAAGTAGCCGGAGAAACTTTTCTCTATTTGCAATACGATGAGACACGCACAGGCGAGTGATGTATGTCTAAAATATAAACACTTATAATAGGCTTACCATAGTGAATTGGGGTAAGACAAAAAGGAAGACAAAAAAAAAAAAAAAAAAAGTTTTGGAAGAAGAATTTATCATGTATTGACTCATTTAAATTTTGTTAATTTTGAACAAAGAAGTTACATAGTTTACCTTTAAATATGAAGAAAAACAAAACTAAACATGGTTAAGGTATTTATCTGACAAAATTATTTGGCAAAAAAAGGCAATCTACAGCTATAGGTTTTATTTTACTATGCAAAATACAAATGCATTGAAAAACAAAAAGCTCACAGGAAAAAGCATACACTAACAACAACATAATCAGTTATTAATATTTCATTGTTTCTCTCATGTTTTTGCATGTGTTCATAATTTCTTTGTATGACAGCCTGTCCAAAAAATTATGTCCGCACAATTTGTCATGTTTCATTGCTTTATCACAAATTAAACAATTGACTCCAAGCACAACTATGTAATATGATTACAAAATCATTAAATAAATCATTAATAATATTTAAATAAAGGGTGAATATATACATTTTCCTAGGCCGGACATCACTTTTGGCCACTACTGTACCTGTGCATTTGAAAATGTGTCTATATTGGTGTCTATATGGAATATGTTTTGTAAGATATTCAGAGAATGTTATCTCTTGAATGAGAGTATAGAGAAAGTTTTCAGACTGCTTATACCAGAGCATTGGCCTTTATTGTTTCTCACTATGACTTTGCTCACTATTCTGCATTTTCAAATATCAAAATCAAATATTAAATATTAAGGAATATTAATTCCTCCTTCCTTTCTTTTTCTAAAAGCATTTATCTTGACTCAGCACAGCTTATGTGACGCGATATCTCACCACCCTTCTTTGACACAGTTGTTGTGCCCAAAAAGATTTGACTGGTACATATTAAACAGTAGTGTGTATTGACATTCACAATAAAGTGCATTTCTCCCAAAATGATGCTAAGTTTTAATCTGTGAATTCACTATGAGCACTCATAGTCTTGTACACTCCAAGTAGATGGGTTTCTGGACTATATACACCAACTGGACTTGTATAGTTATATAGTATGTATAGATATACATGGAAAAACAACATCTGCAGTGTGTGTCATCTGCTTGTGCTGAGGGCCACTGCCACCCTGCCAGTCTGCTGTATTCCTCTCACAGTTACCTAAGGGCATGATCTTTAATAACGACAGCCTATTGTTTAAAAAAATATATACAAATACAAAGCCTTCATAGACTATAAATATAAACTCAGATTTATAAATCTAAATATATATTTAGATATTAAATATATATCTCTCCTATAAATTATATATAAATTAGTTAAGTTATACACTAAGGTATTATTAGTTAATTATTAGTTAATTAGCTGACATGAACTTACAATGAGCAATACATTTTATTTATTAATCTTTAATATTAATAAAAAATAATAACTGTTTGTTGTTTATGTTAGTTTACAGGGCACTGAGTAATGCTGACAGATTTTGATTTTAAACGTATTAATAAATACATTAAAAAAAATAAGATAAACAATAAAATATTTACCATAGAATGCATAAAGGGGGTGAAATTGACCCGGCATGCTATGCTTTTTTAAAAAATATTTTATCAATGAAAACATTTATTTGATATTCCATGCATTCTTCAAAAAACTTGTTTCTCTTCAATATCATTTTCATATTTATTGGTCATAAGGGAAAAAATTATTTTTGTATTACTACCCCCAAGAATGCATAAAGGGGGTCAGATTTACCCGTGTTCATTTCCTATGGAATTTTGACTCAACAAAGTATTTTTGGAAACATTTTTGTCATTAATAATATTTCTTTTCTTGAAACTTGATGGATTACTTACAAAATGTTACAAGAATTTGCCTCAGATACCAACACTCTGTGTCTGAATATGCATATCTTGTTGCTATAGTAGGTGAAAAGCAGTATGTGAAAAAAGTATGTCTGAATTCACAGTATTCATAAAACACAGGCAAAACAGCAGACATGACATCATTGTTTTCACCAGAGCTGCTTTATAAATGAATTGAACTCATTCCATAATTGATTAACTTCACACAGTTACTGAACCGAACTGAATCAATACTGAACTGATCTCAGCTGAACAATGACACTATAAAGATTATTGACTTTTTTGAGCTGCTTTATAGAATTGAATTCTGATTGCATCATTGATCATTACTTTCCTGTTTATTACTGTAAAGTTGCTTCAAAACAATCTGTGTTTTTTAAAGCACTATATAAATAAAGGTAAGGAGAACAAACGAATGAATGAATAAGCCACACTTATTGATGACTTGCTTGTTGCAGTGACTATTCAAACCCAGCAGATGGCAATATGGCTACAGTATCAATATCATTGTGACTTTCTTGCTGCAGTTTCATTTCCTGGGGCACTGAGTATTAATTAATATAATGAACAGTAGGTTTTACATTTTTAAGACTGTGTTACTTTATTTTAAAACAGAGCAACAATGCAATGGGAGTTGTCAGGTTGGAAGTACTGGTTAGCCTATTGGAAGTCATTTGGTTGGAAACTTAACAGATGTACACAGAAAAGCATTACTGCCACTGCTGCATCTGGACTATAATGAATGCTCTGAATGAATACATATCTTCATATACAGATATTCTTAGTGCATTCAAATCATTAGTTTGAGATCTGTGGATAGGTTTCCCAAAATGTTGCAAATCACACTTTATTAAGATTATTGTATGTTATTTTAAAACAGAGCAACATCGTAATGGGAGCTATCAGATTCAAAGGTGCTGAACTAAAGCCCGAAGTCAACAAACATGAAAATGGAATGTTATCTTGTTGAGGCACAGAAGCTCATTACTTAATATATATGAAACAATATGGCTTTGGCAAGACAAGGTTTCAGAAATGTTAATGTCATCTACATAGAGATTACTGAGAGTAGCCTTAGAGAGACGCATGCAATGTAATTACACACTCTGACATTACTGGTAAACCTGTTGGAGGTCCATTGGTTGGAAACTTAACAGATGTACATATAACAGCATTAAAATATCAACCACTGCTGCTTCTGGACTGTAATGAATATGAATACATGAATACATATCTCCAAATGCAGATACTTTAAGTGCATTTAGATCATTAGCTTGAGGTCTACGTACTGTACAATACCTTTTTGTGACTTCTATTATGAAAAAGTTAATGTCAAGCTACAAACTAGGCTACTGATGTCAAATCAATCAATCAATCAATCTATCTATCTATCTATCTATCTATCTATATATGAAGTCAGCAGTTAATTTAGAGATGTGACATTTTCAGGCACTACAGTGCTCATCTACTGTATGGCAGCACTGTCTCATAATTATTCATGAGACTATGTGGCCTTATTAACAAGAAAAAAAAACAAAAAAAAAAAAACAGAATGGAACCTAACAGGATGGAAAAGATTCATAACATGTTAAAATCTGAAAAAATAAAAATAAAGAGCTAAAGAGAGACCTTACTATGTATTACTTATGTCAACTTTTTTTTTATTTTGATATTTTAACCATCCTTCAAAATCTTCAGGTGTTAGTTTTGTTAGTTATAGGGACATTACAGAAGACTAACAAGGACACATTAAAAAAAAATCCATCCATCCACTGGTTACGTGGTCGCTTTGTTTGTGTGTATGCATGTGTGCTGTTGGGTGTGTTAGCGTATCTGCCACTCATACAAATGTTTTGTTAGGTGCGCATATATTGTCTGTTTATCTCAAGTGTTGATTGACTAGTAAATGGGCTGTATGGAGAGCTGTCAAACTGTGCTAATGATCTCTGTTATGAAACAGAGATGCTGCCGAAACATGTTGACTCTGATATGAAATACTGTGTCTTCTGTCATCATCATAATTCATGTTTAATTTGATATCACTCAGTAGATCTACTCTAAATGGGTTACATTTTTAAGAGGATACATAATGTTAAAAAAGGGTGGTGTTGCAGATTGTACTTCACAGTTCTCTTTACATCTGACAGTTCCACTGAGATATTTGTTGGAAATTTTTCTCAATTGCATCTTCTATATTAAAGGGATCATTCACCCAAAATGAAAAATAAGGAATTGTATTATTTTATTGTAAACAAGAGATGTCAAATTCCAAAAATAACACAAAAAAGAAAAATAAAAGTCAAATAAAAGTACTATAATCCTGAAATATTTTTCCTATATGCACTACCTATCGACAGCTTTGTGCGATAAAACTTAAAATGTTATTCTCTGAAAATTGAAACCATAGGCCTAGATCTCATATCTCATAATCAAATTATTAAATTCACAATTAAGTACTGCCAATTTATTCATCAGTTTATCTCATATTATCTATTAGAATTCCAATTCATCTTAACAACATTTGCTTGGTGCAGGATACACAGTTCATTTTGTATGGCCGTCAAAGGAGAATTGCTTTTTGTGTCCAGATGTGTAGTGTTCATTTGTGTAGAGTTCATTTCCATCAATATTCTGACTTCTTGAATATTTTGATAATCAGATTTCATCAAATTTAATGTCAACACAGCATGTTCAGTTGTTTTGAATTTTACACATGAATTGAGTAAACTTGAATTTTACACAAAGCCTAGGCTATATGTTTTTGTGTTTGTTAAATGTGTTGTTGAATGAAAATATAGATACAGGATAATTTTTGATAAAGTGCTGGCCCACTTTACCTGAAAAGAAATTTGTCTGGAGTGCATGATCTCAAAATGTTTGTTTGTTGGTATATACGCACCAATAAAACCTGCTCCAGAGCAGGTTAGCCATGTAGCGTAAGTTACCATAGCAATGAAACCCGCTAAAAAACAATCCACCTTCATGAGCCCGAAAAACCAGAGTTTACTCAAACTAATCTTGAACTTACCTGGGTAGAAACTGAAACCGGCTTTGTGCAACAGGCCACTGATGATGTAATATAGGCTATGGGCTTATATATTTAAAATGTTTAGTAAATGGACTTGAACTTCCAAATAGTAGTGGTCTAGGTTCAAACATTCTGACACGCAAAGTGAAGCATTCACGTGACAATGTGAGGCTTTCATTTTCATGTATCTCTGAAAACAATATGCACATTTTGGGACAAAGCCGCTCAGAGATAACGTAAAAAAAACAAAACAAAACAAAAAATTCACGAAGCATCTATCTTCAGAAGCACATCAGAGTGCAGTTACGTTCATCAGATTTTCTAAGTGGGGAAAAGGAAAGAGACAGTCGATCAGTCGAACGCAATGATTGATTTAATCGGTTTTTGCGGACAGCAAATAAAAAATGGTTCTGTGCGTACCCTGAGATAAAATCCTGCAGGTGCCCCTGAATGCAACTTTCATGAAGTAAACTTTCACTATAAAGCCTTCCTTCCGCCGGAAAAAAATAGTCCCTGGCCGTGAACAGTAACAGAAGTTACATTATTACGCCATTAGATGGCGGCAAAGACTGTCTTTTAGAGGGTGTCAGTCAGTAGCGAAGACTTTTACATAGAAAAGACTGAATGTTGTGAACACGGCACAAGACGCAACTGACAAATGCTTTGACTAGCGCTGTCAGAACCCCTTAACTGTTAAAAGGACAGGATAATACGGACATTTAAACAGATTTTTATTAAGAACATAGGACTGACCTGAAGGAAAACGCTAAATCTGAATGCAGGTAATAAACTCGCTCACTCGATCTCTTTCACACAATACTCTTCTACATAATACAGTAAGCTTCAATGAAAAATAGGTGTTTCTCAATACCAAGTTCGCAAAGTTGTTGCGTCCTTAGTAATTCGGACTTGGCAAGTTCGACTCAAGAGAACGAACTCCCATGAATGGGAGGAAGCAAGTCAGGTGATTCTGCAAATGGCACAGCAGCGTACTTGATAACGTAACTCAGCTCGCTCTGGCTTCTCCGGTTCGTTTGTATGTATATTTTAGGCAACAATAAAACGAAATGTGTTATAAAACACCACTCTGCCTCTTTTCGTTTTATTTAAAAAACAAAAACAAAAACAAAACATATTAACCCTTTGACACGTACGATCACACCGCTGTGATTAGAACGTTCAGCGCATCACGTGATCAACTGCCAAATTCAAATATGCTTGAGCGCTTTGGCTGGCTCTAAACCAGAGATGGACGCGCGCAGCGCTTGTCATATATCACATATATGCAGTGTTTTCAACCAAATAATGTTTATTTTAGGTTTCAGACATTTAAATACACGAGTACTAACAAAACAATATATTTAGAGTTTGTAAAATACACGATGTCTATAGAAGCGGAAATAACCCTTTCCATTATAATTAGACGACACGTTTTATTCATATCAGATACACATTGTAAGTAACTTTAAAGCTTACTCTAGTCTTCCCCAGTTCACCGAATCACTTACTTTCATGTATTTCGGGAGAAGTGGATGAATTCACATGTTGTAAATCCAACAGATCCGATTCTCTGTGTGGCACAAACTAAAATGGCGGCGCCAATCGCGCATGCAGCTCAACTAACGCAATCGTTATAAAGGTGTTTAAACAGCAAAACACATCCACTTGCACATATTTGACAATCGGAATATCAGATATTTCATGCTATAGTTAACAAATTTGTGAATATTTTGAATAAAAAAGGAAAAATTTAATAAAAGCAGATCATCAGTCATACAGCGTTGTGGTCTGTTTACATGACAAGTAATGACGCGTCACCATGGAAACAATAAAGTGATACGTTCTAAATAACGGTCACCTTAAAAAACTCACGCTGGGGGCTCAGAAAGAATATTTTAAACTTAGGTGTTAATAACCTCACAAATGTGGTTCAGGCAATGCGTTCATTGATTATCTTCAATGTCTGCATATATTTATAACAAAACGAAATATTAAACAACCCTGCCTCTTTTCTTTTACATTTCAAAAATATTAAACATATATATGTGCATACTCTGATTATCTTCACTGTAATAAAATTAAATATAACATAAAACACAACTGTCTCTTTTTGTTAAATGTCAGTTTTAATGATCAATAATAGCCATTATAAAAGGTATAAGAATATACAATAAGAAATAAAGCAAACAATTCAGTCAAGCGTACAAAATCAGCGCTTTAGTAGGCTACAACAGTAAAGTTAAATAGCCTAAATATAGAGAATACGAATCTGACATCACGCCGCATTGAGTTCTGGGTAACTTCTTTATCCGCCATATTGACAGGATCGCGCAGCCTTTCCGTCATTGAGTTTAGTGCAGTAATTTGCTTTCTGTCATGATTGTGAAAAATGTCACCATTGTATGTCATTAATGCTGCATCGATAATGGCGATAGTAACTCAGATCATCGTTCTGAGAGAAAACTGGACAATGAAAAAACGTTTTTTCGCCTTTTCTACGTGTAAAAACACCAAGGGAAGCAGGTCGAGATGACGAGAAGACGCCGGATGGCAAATCTATTAATAATGGCATTGATTAAACCCACTGCTCAGGGGCGTAGTTTGTGGGGGGGATGGGGGGAGAGAACCCCCCAATATTTCAGCATGAAAATCACAGTAGATCAAATGGAACATATGTAGAATTCATTTATTTTGTAACAATAATTTTGTTCCTAATCAAATATGAGTTTGTCATAATAAATTAGACAAAAAAAAAAAAAAAAAAATAGGCTACTCCCCCTCCATTGAACCGATTGGTAACGCCCAACCAATGCGTCGCACTTTCACCAAACTGCTGGTCAAAGAGGGACGTTAAAAAGAATAAAGCATGTACTGAGAAGGAGGTATGAGAATATTGTGTAATAGCTAAGTACACTACACATATATTTTAGCTAGCTAATCCATTGCAATTTAGCCATAACTATCAGTGTAACTGTAACAAGTTATCAAAACAGCCGTCAGTTTTGTTAGTTCATTTTTCTATAGTCTGTAATTATCAACGAAAATTATTCACATCGGTGTTTGTTTTCTTCCTACATTAATCTTACTTTTGAACGAATTGGTTGAATGAACGATTTAAGTGGCTCACTCATTAAAACAGCGAATCGCTGCCGCCTACTGGCGGTTTCAATTTTTAACATAATTTCTTTCTTTTTAGAATCATTGTTATGTTAGAATTTGATGAATGATTTTACATAAATTTCATAAAGTTATGAAGTATAGATAGATAGATAAAGAAGAAATAAATTATCCAATAACACTAGTACACATAAAACAGATTATTATTATTTTTTAATTTACAAAATAATAACAGGCAGCATACCAACGTTCAAACCCCCCGCCCCCCCCAATGTTGAAACCAAATCTACGCCCTTGCCACTGCTTATCACTCAATAAAAGAATCACATTGCTAAGTGTTTTTGAAAGTTTTGATTTTGTTTGGTTTAATAATTAACATTACCTTTTGCGAGTCTGACTCTCACTCCGCTCGTGAATTAGCAGAACTTGAACAGGGACATTAAAATGCTTAACAAGAAAAACTCTTCATGTGACTTAATGCACCAAGACAAAGACAAAATTCTGTACACATCTATTAAAGCATACTGTGTGGAGATACGCATATGAGCCCAAAATATGAACGCAACACGTTTACATGTCCTCTCATGTAAAGAAAATGCTTAATGCACTTAGACTGATATTAAAGAGACCAAATTCTGTTTTACTAATAAAGCACATATGTGCAGAAAAACGGATGAGACCAAAATATAAAGTTTCAGTATCACTTAAAATGCCCAAGCCATTTTAAGCATTTTCTTCATAATGGTTTAATAATGGAAAGAAATTGCTTAATGTGTAATTAAACGCGCTGCGTTCATATTCTGGGCTCATCTGCACATCTTTTAATATCACTGTCTTAGTACACTAAGCCAGTGTTTTTAAAATGTCCCCTTGCAGGGACCCACTACTAAACTGTTGACAAGCTCCTAGGGTTTTGATTTTGGTTGTCATTTGTTGAAATAAATATAGTTTGTTTGTGTCTGTCTGTCCGCTGAATGTGATCCATAATCTCTGATTCTCCTCCTCTGTGATCGTGGAAAAGGGGAATATTTACAATGACAACAGTTGTAGGCCTACTCAATATGCTCGTTTAAGCATCATTTAAACGTTTCCAACA
The DNA here is from genome assembly GCA_039654765.1 of Mylopharyngodon piceus. Classification (NCBI taxonomy): domain Eukaryota; kingdom Metazoa; phylum Chordata; class Actinopteri; order Cypriniformes; family Xenocyprididae; genus Mylopharyngodon; species Mylopharyngodon piceus. The sequence goes on from CM077445.1 coordinate 9,368,132, forward strand.
AATAAATGAATCTACTTCTCTCAGCGTGTTGAACACATAGATTTATCTGGATATTCATATAATGGCTGAAGCAACAGCGAGCGTCCAGCGTGTGACACGGTAAACAGATCAACATTGTAAACGAAATTCTACAAAACATAAGTGAAAAAAAATAAAATAAATACAATTATCATGCGATGCCATAAAATAGCTTCTATTCCCTGCAAACGATACCATTAAAAGTGTGAATGTTCCACTTAATGGCAGAAACAAAACAAAAGGTAAGCAAGTATCCGTATTAATTTCAGTGCAAGTAAGAGGGGGCGATCCTGTCAAAATGGCGGCGCCGCCCCGGCATGCAACGAGGCATGACGTCGGTTCGCATTCTCTATATAAAGTTATGAAACGTCACTTTGCCCTCAGCCAAAACGATTTGCCACGGAACAAATTATAGATTCATGAGACCAAAGATCGCCCGTTAAATACACAAAAGACGAATTATGTCATGTTTAACCGCTACAGAGACATCAGAGCCAGCGGCAAACGTCAGAAGGACTAGCCGAGGTAAGGCTGTTCTCGACAGGGTACATGAGCGCTGAGAGCCCGGTGATCGCCTGGATCTCACAACTCCGACAATGTCAGATCAAATTTTCAAAAAAGGCGCTATCTTTATCAATGGGCTATATGCACGGTTACTTCCTGGTTGTTGTTAAGGCTGCTCGGGCATTTCCGGTGAACTGTTAGCTGTTCATTCTGTACTTGCAGTACATCGACACAAAACCATCAGTGGTTGACTTTTTAATGTTGTATTCATATTTTAATGCAGTTATCACATTTACCTAATTTGCCAATAAACAGTTTTATTGATTGCAATAAAGACCGTTTAAAAACGCCGTGTCTGTAATTAGACATACACACGCATTTTTTTTCCCCCAGCACTTCAAATGTTATTTTTAATGTGATGACCACAAACATTATTTCTTCATCCTTCTAAAATTGTCCCCATTGTAAAACCGAACGTTTCAAAATGTAGAAAATTCAACATTAGAAATCACTTATTTAAAAATAAAAAAGACAATAATTACCACTATAACCAGCAGGTGGTGGCAGAGTAGCATTTATTTTCGCATATATCAGCCATTTCCTCTAATCGTTTTTTAATTAATTTCGTTTTTGACTAAATATTAAACTTTATAAAATAACTAGGTTTACATTTTGTCAATGTGAAGTATGAAGTACTCACAAAATCTTATGAAAAAGAATAACTTTTCTTGTGAATTAATTACACAGAAAGCGAGCACCGTGCTTTCCCTTTGTAATCACGGCAGCTGTCAGTCAGTGCAGCGCAAGACTATGATTTCGGCACACTTGTAAAAACACACATTTTATTCAATTTATTCTAAAATGCAATTTATCCCTTATCGAGAAACCGACTCGAGAGGAGGGAACGAGACATTACATATGGGGAAAACCCTTTTCCTCGAAATGCAGAAGCCTGATTGAATCACTCTATTGCTTTGCAATAGCCAATGGCGTCCGAGCATTCGCCTGATTGGCTGGCTCAGCCACTATATAAGCGATGTCGGGCGCCACAATACCTCAGAATCTTTCGACCGAACGAGAGCTATTGAGGTTGTAAGAGATTTTCACACGGCAATCTACGTAATGTCTCGTTCCCTCCTCTCAGGGAACTAAGGTTACATTAAGTAACCAGAGACGTTCCCTTATCGAGTCGGTTTCTCGACATTACGTATGGGGAACGTATAAAACCCCGCAGAGTGAAAAATTATGCTAGTGAACTCGCACACAGCCGATGTAAAAGGCTAGGCGCTGAGGCAGTAGTAAGACAATTCAGCGCGCTTGCCCCTTCCCCTCTATGTCGGGTATCGGACCTGGTTGAAACACTCCGATGCAGTTTTGGCAGTGAGCCAGCACGGCGCCGGCGCCACCAGCGCCTCCCTGTACACAGTCAAGCAGTACTGTACTGGTGTGATATAGGGGGTGGAAATAAGGCAGCAAAACATGTTGGTGCTTGAAAACACTGCTGGCCTGAATAAGCGGGCATAGATGAACGGGGACACTTATGTATGTGTGCTTGTTTCACTTAGTAAATGACTGTACTGACGCAAAAGAATAACATTATGTTGAACCGTCTCGCCTAGACGACCTAGTTGAAACCATGGGCTGAAACACGAGCCAGGCTGGGGCGTGTCCTCAGGTGACTCAGTCGTCCAATGGCTGCTCAGCCTTCCCCTCCTGCACTGACAGAACATATGGTGCAAACGAGGGAATATCCAAGTTATAAAATTTCGCAAAAGTGCTGTGAGATGACCAGCACGCCGCGAAGCAAATGTCTTGAATAGACATACCTTTAGCCCAGGCCCATGAGGATGCCAAACTCCTAGTGGAGTGGGCACGCACTCCTATCGGGCAGTCGAGTCCCTGGGAATCATAAGCTAGACGCACGGCTTCCACAATCCAGTGAGACAGCCTCTGTTTAGACAGAGGGCCGCCCTTCTTAGCGCCCGCGAAACAGACGAAAAGCTGTTCCGAAGTTCGAAACTGATTAGTTCTGTTTACATAAGCACGCAGCGCACACACGGGGCACAGAGCATACTTCTGTGACACTGAATCGGTGTTTGGCTCAGGGGAGCAGAACGCTTGTATAGTTATAACCTGGGCCCTGAACGGGGTTGAGAGCACTTTAGGTGTGTAGCCGAGTCTGGGCATGAGTCTGACCATACAATCGTTTGGGCCAAACTGCATTACCAACTTACCGACTGAGCGGCCCTCCAGCATGTTATGAGAGGCAGCGATAGCAGCCACATAAACTTTCAGCGTAGAAGAAGAACTGCCAGCATCCAGACATTCCTGCAGAAAGGTCAAAATAGCGGGGATATCACAGCTTATCGGGTCTTCATGCCTGCTAGCGCACCAGTTCGCAAACACTCTCCATTTCAAGCCATACAGGCGCCTCGTCGCAGGTGCTCTAGCTTCAGTTATCGTGTGCCATACACGCTGTGAAATGGATAACTGGTTCACTCCATACTGACTTGCCACACATGCAGATCCTATAACTCCGGCCTGGGGTGCCATATGGTGCCCCTCGCCTGGGAAAATAAATCCCTCCTCAGTGGAATCCGCCACGGGGGGTTCAACAACAGGTTCACCAATTCCGGAAACCACGGCTGGTTGGGCCATTTCGGCGCTACCAGAAGCACAGCATCCCTCTCCTCTCTGATCTTTTGCAGCCCTAGCGGCATTATTTTGACAGGGGGAAATGCATATTTCCGACCCGTGGGCCAGCGGCTCGTCAGCGCGTCCCCTTTCAGGGGAGCATTCGTCAGTGAGAAGTACATCGGACAGTGGGCGTTTTCTTCTGATGCAAAAAGGTCGATCTCCGCCTCGCCAAAGAGACTCCAATTCAACTTTACTGTTTGGGGGTGTAATCTCCTCTCTCTGTGCACAATGCCCTCTCTGGACAGCATGTCTGCGCCGCGGTTTAAACTGCCCGGTACATGAACTGCTCGAATCGAGAGAAGTACCCGATCTGCCCATAAGAGCAGGCGTCTTGCTAAGCCCTGCAGGGCGCACGAGCGCATTCCTCCTTGGCGATTGATGTACGCCACCACCGCCGTGTTGTCCGTTCGTATTAGAACATGGTGGTCTTTCACAAACGGAAGAAAATTCTGCAGCGCCAAACGAACAGCTTCTATCTCTAAGCAATTTATATGCCAGCGCTTCTGGTCTGTCGTCCACACGCCGAACGCTGGTCTGCCGTCGCAGAGGGCTCCCCAGCCTGACTGTGATGCGTCTGTGGTCACCACTATCCGTCTGACCACCCTGCCCATCGCAGTACCCCGTTCGTACATAGCTATGCCGAACCAAGGTGTCAGAGCCTCGAGACATGAACGCGTTATGACAAGGCACTTCGTCCCCTCTCTCCACGCCTGCGGCGGGACTCGGTCCTGTAACCAGAGTTGCAACGGTCTCATATGCAGCAAGCCCAGGCGGCAGGCGGAGGCTGCAGCTGCCATTAGACCAAGCAGTCTGTGATGAGGGGCTACCTGGATGTGGAAATAAGCATCTTTCAGATCCACCGCTATGAAATGGTCCCCGGGCTCAATGTGCGCAAGGATCTGCTTCACTGTGATCATTTTGAACCGCGTTTCGCGAGCGCTTTGTTTAGCGGTCTTAGATCTAGAATGGGACGCATGCCCCCGTCTTTTTTTGGGACAAGGAAATAAAGGCTGTATAGCCCGCACTTCATCTGCTCCTCGGGTACTATCGCTACTGTCTGCTTGGCTAGGAGGGAGGAGATTTCTGCCCGTAACAGCGGGGCGCTCTGTTCTGACACTTCTGACATAATAACGCTGCTGAAGCGAGGTGGTCTAGCCACGCTTTATAGTGTTTATCACCCAATCTGACGCCGACGGGAGCGCTGCCCACACGCTCAGGTGACTCGATAGTGTTCTCTGCGGCGAGGGCTGTGCGCCAGTCGCCGGGGAAACACCGTTGCTTAAAAGAACGACAGGTGACGCATCCGCGGCGTGCCGCACGGGGACATCTGCACCTGAAAACTCGGGTTGCTCCGAGCTTCCGCTCTGCCAAACATCCCCCGAGGGAGAGGTTTCGCTTATATGGCTGGTAATAGTCAAGGGAGGAAAAGAGCTCTTTTGGTGAGGCATGTAATGTTTTATGTTTATTACAACAGAACACATCGGTTTCAACATAACATTTAAACATGCATTCTCGGGGTTCTCTTCTGGCCGCCGAGTGAACTCTGAGCGAGAACGCGCTCTTTTGGCCGCTGGCCCGTTGTCGCACACGGACCGCGCCCTTTTCCTCCTGGCACGAACATCAGGAATGCTGCTCCTTCTTCTCTGCAGGCCGTACCTGCTGACGAGGGGCCGTCTTCGCTCCGAAGCGGGATTTTTTGAACTGCCTCTGACGAAGCGGCGGCTCAGGCTTGCGGCACGAGCCCGCGCTCGTGGGTGGAGTGCGACCAGCATATCCAGCCGAACGCTGAGCTGATGACGATCTGGACCTTGACCTTGGGGGAGTGTTAGATCGTTTAGGGAGGAGGTGCGGCAGCATCTTCGACTGCTTTAGTGCTTCTGAATACTTTTCCGAAAAAACCTCCACCGCGGCTCCAAAGAGACCCTGCGTGCTCACCGGGGCGTCGAGCAGCTGCTTCTTTTCTGCATCTCGCATCTCAGTAAGCGTCAGCCACAGGTGACGATGCAAAACGACGAGGCTGCCCATATTACGGCGGATTCCCTGGGCGACCTTTTTAGATGCGGCCAGGGCTAGATCAGCTGCTGTCCGCAATTTGCGGAGCGACTCTGGGTCCGGGCCTTTTTCATCCAGGGACCTCAGCAGTCGTGTCTGGAATACCTGCAGGACTGCCATCGTGTGGAGGGCAGATGCTGCGTGTCCTGCAGAAATATAAATATATTTGAGCTGTGGCTCGACATGTTTTAGAAGGCAGTGAGGTGGTTTTCCAGCCTCGGGACGGACAGAGATGAGCCGCGACAGCGTCCTCGACGGGAGGCGGTCGCGCGTACCCTCTTTTCTCCACCCCCTCCACTGTCGTGAGAAGCTGAGTCCCTTGTGCATGGGCTCGAGCTGAGTGAGGGGAGCGCCATGAACGAGTGAGCTCCTCATGGAGTTCAGGGAAGAAAGGGGTGGGTCTCTGTGGAGCGTCCATTTGGCGGCTCGCGCCGAGGAAAGACCCATCCATCCAACGTTTAGAGGGCTGTTCAGGGGCTGCCCAGTCCAACTCCAAATCTGCCACCACCTCCGTGAGGATGCTCATCAGCTCCGCGTCCATTGAAGTCGGGGTGCAGCTAGCCTCTGAAGGGATCTCCGACCAGGCACCTGGGTCAGAGGCACTCGTAGACATGACGTCATCCTCTTCATAGCCAAACGAAACCATTTCCCGCGCTTCTGGCGGAAGGCGGGAACTCTCTTTAATATAGATAAGCGGGGGCTCCGGTGTTTGAGGGCGACGTGGGGGTTGGGCCGACGTCAGCCCCTTGGTAGAGCCTCCTGAAGGAGTAACCTGCAGTCTGCTGGCCCGCAGCTCGAAGGCGGCGGGCGGAGGAGATGCAGGAGCCAGCGGGCCACCGCTGCGAACAACGGCCAGCCTCACACGAAGGATCTTGATTGGCAATTCCTCGCAGGCTCGGCAATCCGATCCTTCCAACGCCTCCTCAGCTTGGGCGCGGCCCAGACACAATACACAATCCTCGTGTGCATCTGGAAAGTCGATGGGCCCGCCACACATGCGGCAAAGAGACATCTTCATATGTAGAAATTCCTTGTATTCCGCCGGAACGCAAGAGGGGATCGCTATCTGCGTCTTCCACTCTAATCGCACAGGTCAACGGCGAAATCAGGCTCCAAGTGAAGAAGAAAGATTCTGAGGTATTTTGGCGCCCGACATCGCTTATATAGTGGCTGAGCCAGCCAATCAGGCGAATGCTTGGACGCCATTGGCTATTGCAAAGCAATAGAGTGATTCAATCAGGCTTCAGCATTTCGAGGAAAAGGGTTTTCCCCATACGTAATGTCGAGAAACCGACTCGATAAGGGAACTGATGGTCGAACTGAATTTAGCCGAGGAGGAACACTGAGGTACTTTTTTATTTATTTATTTTCTGTGCTGTCTTATGTTTGAATAACTAAATTAATGCTATGCCTGACTATTTAAGTGACTATATTCTGATTATAAACTAAGTATTACACTACTGATGCTCAACACACCAGCAAATGACATCTCACCGGAAGTTTTCCAGCCGGCTTATATTATTGCGGAAGTTCTAAAGAATGCTCTGTGCATATAGCCCATAAACCACAAATCTGAGCTTTAAACCAGTACATTCTCGCCTGAAAAAAAACTCTTAAAACTACATATCATGACATAATAACAGTAATATGTTTAAATTACGCAGGTTTTCTCCTTTACTATTGACGCTTGCTGGTTAGCGCAAGATGCATTCTGGGATACCTGGCTGTCTCAAGTCCGCACAAGTCACCTCTCGATGCATCCTCGATAAAAGGGGCGGATCAAGAACACATCCGGGGATTTGAACTGTACTTGGCTAGATGTGAACTTTGAATTGGAACAGTACTTTGGCAGCGACTGATGACGTTTCACAAGTCCACAAGAACGCATATTGAGAAACGGCTAATATCAACTGAGAACAAACAGTTTACGTTGCTAAGAGTGGTTGCTAAGGGTGTTGTGTAGTGATACACAGAACCGATAGGTGAAGCGGTCTTTTTTTAATTTTTTTAAATGCTTTATTAACGCCAAACATGTACAGAATTGTAACAACGTCAAAACATAATATACTTAAGAATACAATCTGTATTACATAAGAGCAAACAGAGCAAAACAAACAAACAAACAAACAAAAAAAAGGAAACAACGAGACAACAAACAAAAAAACAAGAGGAAATAAGAGAAGAGAGGGTACATTCCATACATTTTTGAAGAAAATATATAAAATCTTTCTATGCAAAAAAAAAAAAAAATACATAAATTTCTATTATCCAAAAATGTTTAATGAAGAGCATACTGTAGTACTTTTAATTGCTTTACTATTTTTTGAATCTGACATTGCATCTAAGCACAATTTAATCTCCTTCTCAAACACTATGAAATTGGGCTTGCCGTTTGTAAACTTGCACTTGTGGATATGAAATTTACAAAAAAAATAAAAAAATAAAATAAAATTTATTATAAATCCAATATCCTTTGAGCATTGGGTTTTAACATAATAACCTAAAATCACATGCATATAGGATAAAACAAAGGTATTTAAGATATTGCCAGCAATAAAGTTCTCAACATCTTTCCAGAAACACTGTGTATCTTGACAGGACCAAAACAAATGAGAGATGGTTTCAGTGGAATTTTCACAAAAAGAGCATTTTACTTCGATATCACTTTTAAATCTTTGTATAAATTGTTTAGTAGGATAGACTCTATGAATTATTTTGTATGAAATTTCCTTAACCTTATTTGTAAGGAGCAACTTCTGGGGCAGTGACCAAGCTTGAGTCCAATTTACATTATGAAAGAGATTATTCCAATAAAAAATAACAGGAGGAGTAGAAATATTCTCTTTTAAAAATAAAGATCTAATTTTATAATTGTTGGACTTTAACACAGAAAAGCAAATCATGCCAACTGGAGTATTTTCAGGTCTTGGAGGGCATACAGATAGTGCAGATAAAGGTATTATTTTTAAAAAGCATTCCTACTCCAGCAGGTATAGCTTGTTGATAAAATTTAGAGAGCTTAATTGGAAGTTTTTCAATTTTATAGTTGCACATTAAAAGGAATTCAATGCCACCCAAGTGAGAGAAGGGTGAAGCGGTCATAGTCGTGTTTTATCGTGAATAAAACACAGCTATAGACCAATCAGAATCAAGGACAGGAACTAACCGTTTTATAACTTGCAAATAACACATTAAATGAACTGATTTCAAATGAAAATATTATATCTGGACCTTAAAGTTAAAAGTATTAAAAAAAAAAAAAAAAAGTGTGTATCTACGGAGCCCCTAAAGGGATGTGGTGGTGGAAAAAAATTGGGATGGGAGGAACATTTTTTTTTTTCTTTCAAATCTTTTGCGTTCCTTTTTTTTTTTTCCTCCCATCCCAATTTTTTTCCACCACCACGTCCCTTTAGGGGCTCCGTAGGTATCTAAATTACACGTTTAACAAAAAAGTGGCCCATTTTACCTGAATTCACCCTATGGTACATTTTTGGAGTTTTGCATAGAGGCATATTTTTCCAATGAGCCTAAGTTGCAAAATACTGTAGCGTTTGATTGAATGCATGACCTCTGATAAGATATGGGAAGCAGTTTATGCCGTTTAACATCCCACCATTTAATGATAAGCCTATTTATTTTGCTATCCTAATTGTGAACAATTATGTGGTTTGGTTATATGGATTTTATTTCCATATTGTTAGAACCTCTGCTATAATACATATCTTACCATTCATGCATACATTTAAGTTTGAGCTGTCTAACAACTGACAAACAATACAAGAATACAGAGGAATGTTCTAATGGGAAGAGATCACAATAGTTGTGATATTATGTGCTAATGCACTTTGCCACAAGCCTATCTCATTGCACACTTAACAGCTACACTTTGATTAATGGACCAGACCACACAAGTTACAATTATATTAGAGGATGTACAGACGTGATATAACACTAATGAGTTTAGACTGCTAGTCTGGCTTTTTTTTCTTTTCTTTTTTTTTCTTTTTTTTTCACACTAATCTATTGATATCTATCATGTTTAATGATTTATTTGCATTGATATTTGCTGATTTTCTTTCATTAACCATTCAAATTCTTCTAAACACTTCTGATTATCTGCATTACTGGGATATTTCACCCAAAATGTAAAAATAAAATATTAAAACAATTCAAACAACAAGCCTCCGGATTCCCCTTACATGTATGTCTTAGTTTTAAACCAGTTTGATTTTCTGTCTTCTGTTGAACACAAGAGAAGATAATTTGAAAAAAAAATGTCTCAGTGTTTTGCAGGTTTGGAACAACATGAAAGTACGTAAATGATGGCAAAATTCTATTTGTGTACTATCCTTTACATTTAACAGATTGGAGGACAGTACATGATATATTTCACATGTTACACAGAGACATGATGAATTGCTCACTGAATTATTATTATTTTCCATTTAACACACCAAATTAGCTTAATGATAGTTGCATGCAACACTTTCCAAAGTTGGGTGGTCAGACAGGCTCCCTGGCAGATGATTATAGTGAATCACACAAATGTTCAATTGTGCAAATGGCATATTGAAATCTACATTTTGACTTTGGTGGTCTCCAGAAATACTATTCATCTCAAAAGCTAAAAAAAAAAAGGACAAGTGTCCAATTGTGATGTCACACTTGAAGTATGGACACAGAAGGCACAATTAGCAGATGGGAAGTCTGTGTAAAGGGCATCCCAAAATCGCACATTCATTCTGTTGTTCACCCCTTCATGTACATGCTGTCTGAAAATTTAGCATAAATGTGTAATATCACAACAGTCTTGTTCCATTAGCATGTTATATGTGTTATATGTCCATTAGCATGTTATATGTTCCATTACCATGTTTTTTAAGCGTCTGGTCCCCTCACATTATAGCTCTAGAATATGACAGGATATTGTCTGGCACTCAGATAAACTCCTTTAGCAAATATACAATGTCCCAGCAGACTTAGATTCCTTCTGTGCTTAATTGTTAAAGAGTTTGAGGAAATGCACTCTAGGTAATGAAGATGTACCACACACATGACATGATAACTCTTCAGACATATATGAGGAATGATTTGTGTACAGTTATGTCAGCATTGTTCCCCCTTCCTGAATCTGTGCTGTCTGATTAACTGCTTTGGATGTAAAAAGGACAATGTTTCTCTCTGAGGCCAGTGTCTGTCAGTTGTAAATCCAAAGAGCACTTGCTCTACTAATTGCTTATAGAGGAATTCTACACATCCAAACCTCTACTTCAGATGCCTAATGGAAGTGTTAATGTGTTCTGAAAGCATCTGATAGCATAAGTGATACAGATGTATCAACAAAACACAATATTTTATATACAGCATACACATAGGAATACATAATCAGTACTATAGCTGGCAGCATTAATGTTTATTAATAATTAATTGAGAATAATCTTTGTGTAGGTCTTATTTGTGGTCATTTATTCTTGATTATTATTGCTATTCACCACTTTGATTCAAATGACCAAAGTTTATTAGGGAATGAATGTTATTTTGCAGTCTTCTAAACACCTCAACTGTCAAAACACCAGGGATATTATGATGAATGAGTTAATCGTTCATATATCTTCACACTTAAACTTTGCAACAATTCCCTATCTAATGATGGATGATAATGCGATAAGCCAATATTGAGTTTCACTGAGAAGTGAATTGAATCAAGTGCTATTATATTATTCAGTGGTTGTATGATATATTAGTTGAATTACCTAGTTCTGGCATGAAACTCTAGATGGCGTAGGCTGATAGGTCTTTAACTCATTTGGTAGTGATCACATCATTGTCTGCATAGCACAGCTGATTGGTTGGTTGTTGTTGCATCAGTGACCAATGAGCTCAACATTCAAACAAATACCGGTAATGTTGCTGTTAGCAATCTGCAGCACGCTTTCAGAAACCTTCCACCTTCCCCAGCTCCACCTGTATAGATCTGTTACGGCAGTCCATTCATGTATGTTACATGTGCAACAGCACGTCTTACATGATCACAGCAATGTCTGTGAATGTATTGGCAGTAGCAAGTCTCGATACTTGCTCTGCAGCAGCAGCAGCATAGCAGATCTATTCCACCAAGACCAAATACATTAACATTGCCATATGCATTACCATGTCAATCTCTATTACCATACCAATCTCTCCAAGAGTTGTCATGACAGAATAAGGGTAACACCTTTCTTCTGTCTACCATCACACTCATTATACGTAAGCAATAAGGTACGAGAGGCTGTGCTGTATCGTGAATAAGTCACGGCTGAAGGGTGTTGTTAGGCACGACGCGAAGCGTCCCCTTCAGCCGTGACTTATTCACGATACAGCACAGCCTCTCGTACCTTATTGCTTTTATAAAATGGTTACCACACAATACAAATATTAAAGCCAAAAATATGAAACTTTCATGAAGTAAACTCTTATTAAAAGCCTTCCTTCCGCCGGAATAAATAGTCCCTGACCGTGAACAGCAACAGAAGTTACATTATTACTCCATTAGATGGCAGCAAAGACTGTCTTTATGAGTGTGTCAGTCAGTAGCAAAGACTTTTACATTGAAAAGACTGAATTGTTGTGAACACGGAACAAGACGCAAATGACAAATGCTTTGACTAGCGACTGTCAGTCACGGGAAAACCCCTTAACTGTTAAAAGGACAAGATAATACATTGGACATTTAAACAGATTTTTTATTATGAACATAGGACTGTCCTGAAATAAAATGCTAAATCTGAATGCAGGTAATAAACTCGCTTACTCTATCTTTTTCTCACAATACTCTTCTACATAATACAGTAAGCTTCAATAAACAATATCAATTGAGAACATACAGTTTACGTTGCTAAGAGTGGGTGTTGTGTAGTGATACACAGAACCGTTGGGTGAAGCGGTCATAGCCGTGTTTTATCGTGAATAAAACACAGCTATTGACCAATCAGAATCAAGGACAGGAACTAACCGTTTTATAAATATTTGTAAAGAAGACTGGAGAGCACACATGGAGAGTTTTACACTGAACATGAATTTGAAAGATTGCAAATAGAACTGGCAAAATGCAATGGGGGGAAAAAAAATCCCCCATTGCATATTGTGTATAATTATATATTTTAAACAGATTTAAGTAAATGTGATTACAAAAATAATATTTATTTATAATAATTATATAAATAATATAAAATATAAAACTTTCTTACATTAACAAAAGTTAACGCAGTAGCCAATGGCCTTCTCACAGAAAATAACAATGAACAATAGTAAATTAGAAATGAATACTGACCTAGATTAACAAATGTAAAATAGTTCAATGTTAGTTCAGGACAGACTGTGCATTAAATAATTTTAACGAATTCAACCAATTAGTTTTAATGCACTTTATCTACAAAGTTTTTTTTTTTTTTTTTTTGCCACAAAAACCAAAATATAAAAAGGAAAAAAAAAAATGGAAAAGGGGTGAAGTGGATCTTTATGTCATTAATTCACTCATACAAACAGCGACACAATAAACTAAACCATGCCATCAACACAGTGGATCACGTTATTGATATTAAACACCATTGACAAGCAAGGGTATTTATAGATGCAAGTCCTGTGTGCGTGGCAATGAACCCAAGGACTACAAACCATGTTATAGCATAGTGAGAAAGGCTTTAATATGCCTGTTTTCCCTCCCTTCTCTATCCTAATCCAATTGTGAAGAACTGACTTTCCGGCTTCTTCTGGCTAATGGAGTGTCAAATCACACTTACAGCAGCTAAAAATACATGTATTCAGCACATCCTATGACGAAGAGAACAATCTAATTCAGTTTGACTCTCTTCATCTACAGTCAGTGTTAAGGTATGATTCATCTTCTCAGGCTATAGCAGCTCTGGCTAGATGTGTGAGGCGTCAGGGTGGCGAGGATGCCCAGCTTTTCTTAGAACTGCAGTGGAGGACAGATAAACCTCAATAGAGAGAATTAAAAATATTTTATGGACAAATAATTATCCAGTACGATCTGGGTGTGAACACTACACTTTTGCTGAGCTTGTTCAAGTAGTAAATGTAAAAGATTTACAATAACGTGAAGTGAATTGGGCAGCGAACAACTTGCACAGAGTAAATGATATGATATAATTATAGTGACCTTAAAGACATCGTCTGATTCATATGCTGGAAGTTTATGCTGCCAACATTTTTATGACCACAACCTGCTTATATCATGTCAATCAATTACAATATTTTGACAGCTATAATCAATGGTGTCTAAACAAATGATTCAATGTTTTTCCAACCAGCTTCCAGAATTAGCTTGAAGTTCCATGCTGGTCCAAAATGATTTTTTGATTCAGAATTTAATTGAAAATCCCTTTAAAATTCCAGTTCAGTTTTTGAATTTGAATTAAATTTAATATTAGCAACAACAATAACAACAAAAGATGCCAAATTGCAGTTTGTAATGTTCAGTTGTTGTTTTAGGTTCCTTTTAATGAACTTTTAGTTTGCTTCTCATTGGCCATGTACACACTGTAAAGTTTCTGGAGTGACAACTGCATTTAAATGCAGGAGTGAGTCCCCTAAATTATCATTCCATGTGTGTGTGGAACACGACTCACTCCCGAAACTCCGATGACTGGCACAGTGACCATAGCAACGTTCTGCCATCTCACGTGTTTAGCATCCACTATTTTGACCAAAGTAATATGACAGTGACAAAAGACTCGTTGTGTTCAGCAATTTTAACTAAAGCACAGTCGATGGAGCCTTGGTGTTTTGTTATGCTTAAAGGCTGTTTCACAGAGCCCATTCTTGCAGTGTTCCCTTTCGATATGGTTCACTTGCATTGTGTCAGTTTTGCTAACTATGGGGAAACTTTGTTTCTCCAAATACTTAACCCAGATTGGATCACGTCTGTGCACCTGCACAGACAAATGGCATTTCAGCCCGCCAAAATGGGCAGGGCCGACTGCCTATAAGTTGGCGCTGGATGCCATATCGTCAGAATATTTCTTTTTCATGCGCGAAGATCGTCTCCTCACTGACTCCAGAGAAGACAGAGAAAAGAAATCTTCCTGCCCGCCGTGAAAACAAGCCCTAGCAAAGGATTAACGGCACTTCAGCAGCTGCAGCTGACTGGTTGCCTCTCCCAAACGGCCATCCGGCGACCTAATAAGAGCAAATTTAATTCAAAAATGAGCAAATTCAGCTATGTTTGTTGCAAAATGTTGTGAGACGAGTGTGGCTCATTCAGGGCTCCCCTGCTTCCCTCGGATGAGCACACCGAGTGCATCACTTGCTTGGGCCGCACCCATGCCAAGGCTGCACTCACCGAGACCAGCTGCTCTCACTGCGAGAGCATGAGTCTCACCTCGCTGCGCTCGCCAATCGCTTTCTTTAAAGAGAGCGATCCCGCTCCTCACACTTCCCCATTTTCTTTCCTTCTTGCGCCAAGACGGAAGAAACAGCAGAGCCAAGCATTTGGGATGCAGTGAGCTCAAGCCGGCCCAGATCCCACGTGCCTCACTCTCCCCACAGCGAGAGGATTCCCCTGTGCTCTTCACCCCTGATTCAACGCCCATCATCTGTCACGAGCGGCTTGGTCTCTTTCGGCGGATCCTAGGAGAATTTTGATGGCACCAATGTCACTGGCCACTTCTGATGCAGAGGAGTGGTCCAACCCAGTGAAGGACTGCAACATCCCTCTGTCTAAAGAGCCAAGTAATACCAGGCCGTGGTTAGACTCAGAACTGCTCTGTGTGCCATCCAAGGCTGTAGAAGAGCTGGGCTTAGAGTGGTCAGCCCCAATGGAGCCAGCCTGTAGCCACCTCGGCGAATGGTTCTTACAGGTGTGGTGCTGCCAGCAGGCCGCCTGCCAGCGACCAGCCCCGTTTTTCCCAGAAGTTCATGAAGAACTCACTAAATTGTGGTGTGCCCCTATTCAGCGCACGTTCACTTTATCTGCCCACCCCTCTAAGGCGTGCCAGAGCACACACTGTGGCTGGGCAAGCTGGATCTGCTCCTCACACAATGGCGGCCCTCCAGGTTTACCAAGCCAAACTCTTTCGTACATAGAGTAGTCTGGTCGTGACCCTGCTGCCTTTAACTCTCAGGGGTCGGCGATCGTGCCGGCAAAACCACCTCGTTTTTTTTCTTACCAGTGCGAAAGAGACTCATATGGAAGCCCGTTTCCGCCACTAAATAAAAAAAATAAAAAGAGTAATTGCGACTTTTTATCTCAGAATTCTGACTTTTTGTCTCGCAATTGCGAGTTTACATCTCACAACTGCGTGATATAAAGTCAGAATTGCGAGATATAAACTCGCAATTCTGAGATATAAACTCACAATTGCGTGATATAAAGTCAGAATTCTGACTTTTTCTCGCAATTCTGACTTTTTTTCTCGCAATTGCGAGTTTATATCTCAGAATTCTGAGATATAAACTCGCAATTGCGTGCAATAAAGTCAGAATTCTGAGATATAAACTCACAATTGCGTGATATAAAGTCAGAATTGCGAGATATAAAGTCGCAATTGCGTGATATAAAGTCAGAATTGCGAGATATAAAGTCGCAACTGCGTGATATAAAGTCAGAATTCTGAGATATAAACTCGCAATTGCGAGAAAAAAAGTCAGAATTGCGAGTTTTTATCTCAGAATTCTGACTTTTTTTCTCGCAATTCTGACTTTTTTTCTCGCAATTGCGAGTTTATATCAGAATTCTGACTTTTTTTCTCGCAATTGCGAGTTTATATCTCAGAATTCTGACTTTTTTTCTCGCAATTAACTGACGGACAGTGTCTCTGTCTGTAACAATTCCGGACATCCAACATTTCTGGTGCATCCAACGATAGCCGTGCTGCTGTCCTGATGTCTGAAGCTGTTGGTGTATAAAATGTGCCACTTCAGCTTCGTCTGTTTTATTGCGCTTCCGCCACAGCTGATTCTTATTACTATTATATTGTTATTATTGTGTCAAATTCATTAGTATATCCAATCTGTTAAAAACAACTTTTATTCACCAAATACTTCCACTGTAATTTGCAGAATTGCATGATTCTACCCTTGAATGCCCCTTTTTATGGAGCCACCAGACTTGAGTTGCAAAGTTACAAAGTTGATGAAGCATGATAGGTATTGGTGTTTTAGTATTAAGCCCACTAGATGGCAGTAAAAGCTGTTTTTTCTCCTTGAAACGCTGTACTCATGTACAAGGTTACCGAGGAAACATGCTATATGCATATTCCTGCATAATGCATATGTCTCCTCCAGTAAAATGAAAATTTCTTTATTGGTAAATCCGCGCTAAAAATAATCCTTTATGATGTCTTCCATTTTATGTAGAATAATAACGAAGCAGCAATCCTGATGGTCAGTCGCAATGAAAGGAAACGCAAGCAAAGTAAGAAATGTGAGAAATAAAGTTTCACACAATTGTGAGGAAAAAAAGTCAGAATTCTGAGATATAAACTCGCAATTCTGACTTTTTTCTCGCAATTCTGACTTTTTTTCTCACAATTGCGAGTTTATATCTCAGAATTCTGACTTTATATCACGCAATTGCGACTTTATATCTCGCAATTCTGACTTTATATCACGCAATTCTGACTTTATATCACGCAATTGCGAGTTTATATCTCAGAATTCTGACTTTATATCACGCAATTGCGACTTTATATCTCGCAATTCTGACTTTATATCACGCAATTGCGAGTTTATATCTCAGAATTCTGACTTTTTTTCTCGCAGTTGCGAGTTTATATCTCAGAATTCTGACTTTATATCACGCAATTGCAAGTTTATATCTCAGAATTGTGACTTTATAACTCGCAATTCTGAGATAAAAAGTCGCAATTACTCTTTTTATTTTTTTATTTAGTGGCGGAAACGGGCTTCCATAGACTCAAAATATTCTGTCAATTTTGGACATACTAACAAGAGTTATACATCATTCAAAACTGTGAAATTTTTTTATTTGTGTACACTCACAGTAAAAACAAAATGTTGTGCTTTTTGCAAAATAAAGAAAACTAACATGATGCGCAATCTGTCGTCTCTCTCTGAATGAAGTCCATTCTGATACTCCTCAGAAAATGAATTGTAACTTAGAGAATACTTATCACACAAACATGAGACATATGTCTAAAGAAACGTTGAAATGTCAGGTTTTAAATAATGTAAGTCAAATTGAAAACAAATATTCTCTGTTTATGTAATCTGTTTGAAAAGAGAGAGAAGTCAGTCGTTCGTGAGTCACCTCATTATCCACTAATACGGCCACGCCCACGGAGAGCACGCAGCATTCAAACGCAAATTTTGAGGCAATCCATGCAACAGAATCAACGCCCACATCAGCTCGAAAAAAATGCATCAAGCTTAGTCAGATTCATGTACTTTTCATCATATTGAGATGCGGTGAGGAACAATTCTAAAAGGATTTACCTCAGAGGAAGAGCGTGACTGGTTTCATTTTCATTTCAATTTCATTACCATTCGAGGATTGTGAATGGTAAGTTTTCTATTCTTAAGTTCTTTATTCTAATCGTGATATAGACTAGTGTCTGAATATTAAACCGCAAAAAGCTGCTCCTCAGTCGAAAGATTCTGACGATATAATATCCAGCGCTGACTTATATAGACAATCAGCCCCGCCCATTTTGGCGAGATGAAATGCCATTTGTCTGTGCAGGTGCACAGACATGATCCAATCAGGCTTCAACATTCGGAGAAACAGAGTTTCCCCATAGCATTAGCAAAACTGATGCAATGCCTGTTCCTGTTATCTCAGGGAACCTAGGTTACGTTAGTAACCAAAATATTGCCATGTCCACTTACACTTTGTCTACTCATACGCTTTCCCTGTGATTTCTTGCACCGCACACACAAACATAAGATACATCTCTGATGGGAGTTAATTTTCGTGATTTTCGGAAGTTAATTCGGTTGCAGAATGCAGTTGTCACTCCCATAAATTACTGAACTGTGTGTGTACAGAACAGGATTTCCTGCATTTCCTTGGTTGTCTTGGTTACTAAGTTTTCATTTGTTGTCACGGCAACTCATTGTTTGATTGATTTGATTCACCCATTCCTTGTTTAGCCCTTTAGTTACCCTGTGTAAATATAAATAAATTCTCATTTATTTTCTCATTTATTTTTAGTTGGTTGTGTTTCTCCTGTGTCTCTGTATTCTCCTGTGCTCCTGCATGTTGTTTGTTTTGATTTATTCCTGAATAAAGTGACTGTTTAGATCCTGCCTCAACTACTCTTCCTTGCTGCAACCAGCTGTGACACAATTCAAATTTGAATGGAGCTGGAATTAAAGGAAATGAAATTCAAAGAAATCCATTTAACTGTAATTTTTAAAAAAAAAAAAATATGCAAAGTTTGTTTAAAAGCTTATTAATACAATTTTCTGTAGATGGTCACCAAGCATGGTATTTCTATAGGGGCCGTTTACACAACACCATTTTCAACTAAAAACTAACTAAAATGTAAACTTAAAAAAAAAAAAAAAGTGTGTGTGTGTGGGGGGGGGATTCAAAGTGGAAGTTTTTGAAAACGATACCATTATAGTCTCAAAAGTATTGTCTCGTAAACTACAAAAAACCTGAATTTGTGAAAACGGTGATGTCATGCACATATGTATTACGTGTTCAGTCTATAGGCGCGTATTGTAACATCGCCAACTACTGGCCTGGCATGCAATATACAGCATTTTTAGTCGTTTTCTTGGATCCTTGTGAACAGGGATCATTTTTACAATGTTGTTGTCTGTACATGAAAAATGCATAGAAAAAACTTTTCCGTTTTTGGTACATCGGTACGACGTGCAAATGTAAATGTAAAATCGGTGGACCGAGGAAGTCTTTGGGTGGAACCCTGCACCCTGTCTTCTCATATTGGGAACAAGCTTTCAAAATGCAACATTCTGGTATGAGTCATTAAGCAGGATTAGTTGGCTGAATTGCCTTTAGAACTGTTAATCTTTTGCTGTTTTTTCCCAGCAGTTTGCATTAAAAAGTCAATGAGGATTCCATGTTGAGAAGTTTTTTTTTTCCTTGAAGGATTCATACCTCACCCTAAACCACACTGCATATATGGCTCTGTTTTGAAAATGGATCCTGTTCTAGCAGAGAGTTAATGTAATGTCAGTGTCAGTATGTCTCTCATGCGGTCTGTGACTTTCCAATAAAGGGATCTCCTTGAGCGCTGATCACCACAGAGCTCTTTCGTTCATTCTCAGGTTGCTGTAAAGTGCCCCATTAGGACCAGGCACAAACATCCAGCTGACCAAGCAAACAAAATAACCCATTAAAAGGGGGATTTTCAAATGATATTACATGCTTTTAAAAACACCTAATGTGCAGTGGGCCGAAAGAGAATTATGAAAGTATTTTACTGCTCAAATGCCAGTACTCTTGCAAACTGTCTTTACGTTGATTGTATTTCCCACTAATCTAGTCATTATTTTGTACTTTAACATTATTGAATGAAATATTTTTTGATAATTTTTTTTTTCTTTACAATGGGAACTGCTATATTCAAAAGAATATATGATACAATTAATTCTATATTTTTCATAGCAGTTATTTATTGAATTGAGAAAAAAGATTTAAAAAACAAACATAGTACATAAATAGCTAAATATGACCTAGAAATATTGTTTGATTATTTTCAGAAATGACAATGGCTTTTTGCTTATTAACATCCATCTGAATAGGTGGAGTTTTCAATTAACTTTAATAGAAAGAACCTGGTTATTTGGGGTGACAGCCAAGCCCCTCCCATTTTGTCTCTTCAGCATGATCTTTTGCTTATTTACCATCCCTCAGAATGGGTGGAGTTTTTAATGAACTTTAAAAGAAAGGTCCTGCTTATTGGGAGTGCCAGCCAAACCCCTCCCATTCAGTCTCTTCAGCACGCTTTTTCACACACAAACATATGCACACACACTCTCACACACATCAAAAAACAGTTACACATTCACAGTCTTGCACGTCTGGACAGAATGATCAATAAGGAGTCCCAATCTTCTGACCACCTCACTGCAGCCTCACGCAGAGGGGTAAGCAAATAAACCTTTTTTATTACTATTTTAATGCCATGATTGTTACAAGCATGAATGTATTTTGTATTTGATGTTTGCTTTCTTATCAGACCATGTAATATCAGATCATGTAACAAATGTGGGTTCAGGTGAATTGATTGTATTATAAAATTTTATTGATTTGTGTCTCTGCAATCTGCAATATCTCTAAAAAAAGAGCAATTAAATAATTAATAAATTAAATAATATATAATATTATAATGTATTATATTACAATAATATATAATTATATATATAATTTAAATAGCAATGGCATGGTAAGGTGTTTTGGTTGTCATTCTTATCCAGCTTCTATGCTGTTATTTAAAAAGATACTGTATGCATCAGTCTGTAAGTTCAAACCACTAACCACTTTCTTTGATCAAATTAGAAACTGAAACCATAATATGGGTTATGGTAAAAGTCTCCAGGATGATATGTGTGTGTGTGTTTATATAGTAAGGTACAAAACTGGGTGTGCTCTAGGTCATTTTTACAGAAGATAACAAATCAACAATTGACAGAGCGCCTGTGGGCTTAACAGTATGTGAAAAAGTTTCCTAAATCTTACAACATGGCAAAAGTAGATATGTCTGTACTTGCACTTTTTTTTCCAAGCAGATGCTGAGAGTGACATCATTTAAAAAGTAAAGTTTTTAATGGTTATTAGGCTCAGTAAATAACCCTGTTCCTATCAAAAACACAAATTATTTTGTCAGTTAAAATAAAAAAAAATAAAAAAACATGATTATTTGGAGAAAAAAAGAAACTGTAACACTTTAGAATAATGGTTCATCACTAATAGGTAACTATGCATGAAGTAATGCAGGATAAATGAGTAAGTACACTGTAAAAAAAAAGGAACTGATGATTTAACTTAAAAAAAAAAAGTAAGTTACCTGGTTGCCTTAAAATTTTGAGTTCATTGAAATTAAAAATTTGAGTTAATACAATGAAGGCATTTGGTTTAATCAACAGAAACTCAAAATATTATGTTATCTGAACCACATTAATTATCTAAGTTGATTTGACAAAAGAAAAAATGTTCTGATAACAAATCATGAAAATATTTTTTTACAGTTTTTTTCACTGTAAAATAATGGTCCAAATCACTAGTAGTTCCTGCCGAGTGACTAGATAATACTTGAGTAATTAAGATGCATTACATGACCATGTTCAGAGTAAAAAAGACAGTTGCTCACGTCTTAGACACATATTAATGTTGTGAAGAATATTAAGAGTGTTCAGCTATTAGTTTGATGGGAAACTTTGCAAGCTTTGCAGTAAGCTGGGAATTTGATTTGTTCATGTTTTTTTTGTTGTTTTTTTTTTTTTTTTTCTGTAGGTGAGGATGGCAAAAGTGGCAGCAGCTTTGGCCGCCGCCTTTATGCTGGCCAGCATAGCAGTCATCATTTCTATAGCAGTTGTACAAACTCATAAGAAGACTTATATATCCCGTGGACTCAAGGTAAAATTATCAAATTTGAGCATGCATGATACAAACAGTACAAGTGGGATCCTATTAAACCAGAGGTCTTCAACCTTGCTCCTGGAGACCCACTGTCCTGCAAAGTTTATATCCAACCTGCTTCAACTTGTGATTTTCAAGTAATTCTGAAGAGCTTGATTAGCTATATCAGGTGAGTTTGATTAGGGTTGGAGATAAACTCTACAGGACAGTGGGTCCCCAGGAGAAGGGTTGAAGATCTCTGTATTAAACGGACCTATAAATTGGGTACCTTTCAGAGTGTGTAAAATAATGGGACATAAAAGCATATTTGGTGTTTACCAGTCACATGTGGGAATTAATATGTGCTCAAGAATGAATTTTCCTTAAATTATTAATTCATATTATTTAATCATACTGATTTTCCTTCTATTTCCTTTATATTTTCTGCTCATGTAATATTTCTATTATGTGTTGAAAAACAAACATCTCACATCCCACGTTATCACAATATGGGCCACTATTCATTTACAGATGAATGGCAGGTAAATGTGGTGAAAGAATATTATAGACATGACATATGGAGTTTCCTGTTACTTTTAGGGAAAACAAATACTGTTTTTGTAACACAGAATGGAAACCCATTTTCCTAAACACAAAACAACTTTCATGGATAATCACCATTCATGGAGTTATTTAATTCCATACAATGCTGCATTCTTAATCTTGAATACATGATCTTTTGATGACTCATAAAGTGAATCCTTGAATATTTTCCCAATGGAAGAATGTGCTTTTGTTTAGTTTCCTTCAAAAGAGCTGGAGGCAATTAGACATGTCTGTTCTTGAGTGCTTCACTCAGTCATGATTTAGACCATGGCAAAATGCTATTCATCAATGTATTTTGTGAACAGTGCAAATGAATAAGCTCTTTGTGGCTTTGCAAGATCTTTAGAATTTGGTTTTAACATGGTTACAGTAATAATGTTCTTCTTCACTTCTGTTGCTCTCTCCTTTTCCAGTACGGTATTGTTTTGGATGCAGGCTCATCCAGGACTACCGTGTATCTCTATGAGTGGCCTGCCGAGAAAGAAAACAACACTGGGGTTGTAAGCCAGACAACAAAGTGTCAGGTTGAAGGTACAAATCACCTGACATAAAACCTTTGATGGTGTACATAAAGACATGGAGGCTTATTCTTTATATAGTGACCAAAAGCTCAGCGATATTGGTGGCAATTTCCATGAAAACTGTGTACATTGGATGACAAATCCCACATTTTTATCATTCTGAAATTAAACTTGGCATGGTTTTAAACACGTCAAATGTCTCGTGCTGAGGACTTGAACTTCTCATCAGTTTTTTTTTTTAATCAAACTAATTTTAATTACCAGAAACATAATGCGAAATGTCTTACATTTTGATACCATTCTGTGTGCAACCCTGTTACCATATGATTTACAAAAAATGCAACATTCTTCAAAGTTTTAAGAACTGTAACATCATTTGGACGTATGACTTGAAAAATAATCGAAGTAAATAATCTCATTCCATTTTCTCAATTTTTAAACAAATTGTAGTGCCGACTAGATTATTCAAATTCACACAATCCCATTGTAGTAAGGATTAAATCAAGTTATTGTTGTAAAATTAGAACATTTGATCCAACAAATTGATTGATTGATTGATTGATTGATTGATTGATTGGAAATACAAGTTCCTCAGTAACAACATACTAGCTAAACTCTACTGAGCGACTGCTCATTTAGGTTAAACATACAGCCGTGTTACTGGCAACCCTGTTACTAAATTCTTACACATTTAAATATATGTAAACACTTTATTTCGATGGTCCACCTTAGACATTCTGCTAACTATAAGTAACTTTGCAACTACATTTCAACTACCGGTCGTTAGATTTATTAGTAGACTGTCTGCTTAAAGGGATAGTTCACCCAAAAATGAAAATTTGATGTTTATCTGCTTACCCCCAGGGCATCCAAGATGTAGGTGACTTTGTTTCTTCAGTAGAACACAAATGATGATTTTTAACTCCAACCGTTGCGGTCTGTCAGTCGTATAATGCATGTCAATGGGAACTCCATCTATAAGAGTCAAAAAAACATGCACAGACAAATCCAAATTAAACCCTGCGGCTCGTGACGACACACTGATGTCCTAAGACACGAAACGATCAGTTTGTGCGAGAAACCGAACAGTATTTATATAATTTTTTACCTCTAATACACCACTATGTCCAACTGCCTTGAGCGCACGCACGGCATCCGGTGTGTGAGGTCTGAATGCACTCTGATGCTGGAAGTGATCGCTCGCACTCATTGAAGCAAAGCGCGAGAGATCACTTCCGTCATCAGAGCGCGTTTTCAGACCTCACCAACCGGATGCTCAAGGCAGTTGGACATAGTGGTGTATTAGAGGTAAAAAATTATATAAATACTGTTCGGTTTCTCGCACAAACCAATCGTTTCGTGTCTTAGGACATGTGGATAATGGATAATGTGTCGTCACGAGCCGCAGGGTTTAATTTGGATTTGTCTGTGCATGTTTTTTTGACTCTTATAGTCGTATAATGCATGTCAATGGGAACTCCATCTATAAGAGTCAAAAAAACATGCACAGACAAATCCAAATTAAACCCTGCGGCTCGTGACGACATATTATCCATTATCCACATGTCCTAAGACACGAAACGATCGGTTTGTGCGAGAAACCGAACAGTATTTATATAATTTTTTACCTCTAATACACCACTATGTCCAACTGCCTTGAGCATCCGGTTGGTGAGGTCTGAAAACGCGCTCTGATGACGGAAGTGATCTCTCGCGCTTTGCTTCAATGAGTGCGAGTGATCACTTCCAGCATCAGAGTGCATTCAGACCTCACACACCGGATGCCGTGCGTGCGCTCAAGGCAGTTGGACATAGTGGTGTATTAGAGGTAAAAAATGATATAAATACTGTTCGGTTTCTCGCACAAACTGATCGTTTCGTGTCTTAGGACATCAGTGTGTCGTCACGAGCCGCAGGGTTTAATTTGGATTTGTCTGTGCATGTTTTTTTGACTCTTATAGATGGAGTTCCCATTGACATGCATTATACGACTGACAGACTGCAACGGTTGGAGTTAAAAATCATCATTTGTGTTCTACTGAAGAAACAAAGTCACCTACATCTTGGATGCCCTGGGGGTAAGCAGATAAACATCAAATTTTCATTTTTGGGAGAACTATCCCTTTAATATCTGCTAACACTTTACTTTGATGGTCCCCCAACTACATGTCAACTTATTCTACTAACCTGAACCCTAACACCTAACAGTCTACTACAGTCTACTAAAACTCTAATGAGAGTTAGTTGACATGTAGTTGCAAAGTTACTTGTACGTAGTTAGTAGAATGTCTAAAGTAGACCATCAAATTGAAGTGCAACCAAATATATTTATACACACTATAATTTTTGTCTGTTTGATTAAATTGAATCATTTAATTACATAATGTCAATTTCTAAAAGTAATAATTACAATTTTTGGTAACGGGGTTGTAAAAATATATATATAGAGTGACCTATGAAGTTGACAGTCAACATTTTCTGAAAGCACCTCTTTTAGTGAACATTGAAAAAGTACACTTTTGTGGATATTTTGAGTCTTAAGAACAATAGATGAATGGATGAAATCTTTTATCTTTATTAATATTTGGTTTGTGAGTATAATTCTTTACTCTTTTTACTGAGCAATGTATAGTAGGAAGTGATAGAATATTAATGTAACTTAAAAATATACATATAGAACGTATAAAATGTAATGTGTCTTTTCAAGGCCCTGGAATTTCAGATTTCGGTGTAGATGAGGAACAGGATAAAAATACATGGAAAAGTTTAAAACGTTGCATGACAGTGATGTCCAAGGCCATTCCCTCCCATCAGCATAACTCCACCCCAGTCTTCCTTGGGGCAACAGCAGGGATGAGGCTCCTACAGTAAGAATGACATTAACAAAGTCCATTCCTCTTTTTGATAATATTTTCTGTTTATGTTCTTACCTCTGCATCACAAAATAGCCTATTTATGTATCGGTAGAGCCATTTGCTATAATACCAAAAGCTCAGATGATCATACAGTGTTAGAATAAAAATAACATAATATCCACTTAATTTCTTCTGATTCATTAATAACTAGAAGAATAACAAAGTGCAGTAAAACTATTTGCACTACAAACCAGAGTGTTTATATGTTATGACAATGCAAAAATAATATGGTAAAAAAAAAAAAAAAGGTTCTAAAAGAAGGTTTTTGAAGTGATGACATAGAAGAACCATTTGTGTGGTTCAACCAATGTGAAGAATATTTTTATAATCTAAAGAAACTTTTTCCTCTATAAAGACTATAATTTCCTCTATAATTTCCTCTATACTGTATAATATATATATATATATATATATATATTGCCACAGAGATAACATGACACTGACACCATGTGGGCTGCATCTTTTCCAAATCTTTTTTTACACAGTATGAAAAATGAAGAGACATCCAACACTATCTTGAACGACATGAAGAACTACCTTAGCTCTCTTCCTTTCAATTTCCAAAATGCTTCCATCATCTCTGGACAGGAAGAAGGCCTTTATGGTTGGATCACCGTCAACTACCTGATGGGGAACTTCCTAGAGGTTAGTTCATGAAATATTTTTTTATTTTGGTCCTTGGAACTAAATTATTTTATCTCAGAATTTCTTTGGTTACAGTTTCATCCTAAATGTATGTTTTTAAACAGCATAAATGTTTAAAAAATTAAACCTTTCAAAAATATATGGAGTTTAGTCTCATACTGTAGCCCAGTTATATGTCTTCATTCAGAACAGAATCCTGTTATCTTAAAGGTATGATGCGTTCAAGCCATTGCAGTCATCTTATGACACAATATTGAATCTAAACCAGAAGTGGACAACAGAGCTTATTTGAACTTTTACAATTTTAAACTTTAGTGTGTTTTATAGAAAAATCTTTGGAATGCCTGGGTACATCCTCATGGGGCTAAGACAGTTGGTTCATTGGACTTGGGCGGAGCCTCCACCCAGATTGCCTTTGCTACTTCTGATGATGCCAAAGGAGAAGATATCATTAAGGTTTCGCTCTATGGCTATGAATATAACATCTACACACACAGTTTCCTCTGCTACGGCAAAAATGAAGCTGAGAAAAGAGTTTTGGCCAAACTTTCAAAGGTACAGTATGCTCATGTCATTGAAGTAAATTTCTGAATGGTCCTTCAACCAAAATATGTGTTTTATTTAGGATACATTAAGTAAAACATTTTAGATAGAGACTATATTGTACTTTTAGACTGAATATTATTGTATGTTTCTTCTTGCTTCGCACCACCAGTAATTATACTAAGACATTGATCACAAAATTGTGTAAAACCTTTCTTAGAAAATCCATTATTGCTGATGCTGTGCGATGCAATTAAACCCGTAGATTATGCTTACCATTTCCCCAAAGGAGCCACGTCAATACTTCAGTCATTTAATGATGGGTTGAAATAGAGGGATGAATTACATTACATTTCCCTGATTTGCTCTTATGTGAAATCTTCCAGGAAATTTTATACTAATTAGTTACAGGACTTTTCTTTTCTTCAGATGCATCATATAAACTATTATCTATTGATGCATCATACATCATAGATGCATCATATAAACTATTATCTTAGCATTAAAAGTGACTAGTATTAAACAAATCAAATGTCTGTAACCCCTCATTAGAATAGAGTTTTTGGCCTGTCCCACCTCAGAGGTCTTGTCAGATTTACACTATTTATAATTCATTTTAGTTGTCTAAAACTCTTTGAATTGTTTTCCTTTTCAGCAATCCACCAACTGGGTTAGTGTGACTCACCCCTGTTATCCTACTGGCTATAACATCTCCATGCTTGCAGAGGATGTTTTTGGAAGTGAATGTACAAAAAAGGAAGTTCCTTCGAGGTATAGCCCAAAGCGAAATATTATTTTCATTGGAAAGAATAACCCTGAACAGTGCAAAGCCTTAGTCAGGAGTGTCTTTGACCTGACGTCCTGCCAGGGAGCTGAAAACTGCTCCTTTGATGGAGTTTATCAACCACCACTCAGTGGAGACTTCATGGTAAGCATTTCTCTTTAGTTAAGCTAAAAGTAGGGACAGTTTACCCAAAAATGAAAATTCTGTCATTATTTACTTAATTTCATGTTATTCCAAACCTGCATGTCATATGTGTCCAACTCCGCTCTTGCTGGCCCCTGTCCTGTAGAGTGTAGCTCTAGCCAGCTCTAAAACACCTGCATGGAAGTTTCTAGAGCTGTGTTCGAAATCACCCCTCATACCCTCATTCTCTACATTACTCCAGTAATATAGTCCACTTGAAGGAGTGAATGAATACGAGGGAGTGAATTCGGACTCTGAGTGCCCCGGAAGGGCTACCGCTTTTACATAGTTTGTGCTTGCCGTTTAATAATGATTTGAAACTTGGCAAACTTTTATCTTGAACTCTGTCATGGAAACTAGTATGTATAAACTTTAATTAAATAATTTAATAATCAATTTAAAAAAAATTATACCTGTATGATATTATGCTGTACCCACATTGGACCAACGGTTTGAAAAATGGTTGGATGGATGATTCAACTGTGAGTGCCATCTTCTGGCGAGATGCGAGAATTCATTGAAGACCTCGATTAGCTTATTCAGGTGTTAAATTAGGATGGAGCCAAACTCTGCTGGACTGTGGCCCTCCAGGAACTGAGTTTGACACCCCTGGTGTAGAAGAACCTCAATAACATCAAATGTCATTGTTTCTTGCATGTTATTGTGACGAAATGTTATGACATCTAGCCTGTGCTATGTTGCACACATTTTTTTTGGTGAACCATTTCTTTCAGATGGATCTATTAAAGCACTTATTTTTCTGTCCTAGGCCTATGCAGGGTTCTACTGGACTGCTTGGGCTCTTAAAGTAGAGGGTTCCAAAAGTATGGAGACATTCAACATGAACATGAAGCTGTTCTGTTCAAAGGACTGGAAAAATGTGAGTACCAGCCAACTGCATAATCACGACTAGCAGGAAAAAATAGATTGGGAGGAATGGGTGTTGTGGTTCTTTGTGTTACATTTATGATTGATGTGTACAATCGATAAACCTACCTTTTAATGCCCCCCTCTCCCCCCTCCTTTAGCTCAAGCAAAACTACAACATAAAAGACATCCATCTGAAGTCCTACTGCTACTCTGCAAATTATGTGCATACCATTCTCGCAGATGGTTACAAGTTCAACACGGACAACTGGAAAAATCTCAATTTTCAGAAAGAGGTACATTGCATTTCTATGCATTTCTATTGCATTTTTCATGTTTATCATGAGAAAGGTTTAAGGTTACAGTTTAGGATAAGATTTTCTGGCCACTCACAATTTCTAACAGAATTCAGACAGAGGTAAAATGTGTTTTCTTCCCTTTACAAAGGTAAAGAGTAAACTTTTGTACCAGTCGACTGTACAAAATCTATTAAAGGAATATTGTTTCAGTATAACTTTTGGCATGATGTTGATTATCACAAAATTCACTATTTCTCAAAAAATTGGTCCCATTTGCATCCATTGTAAGTGGCTCACCATAAACTTCATATTTGCTGTGAAAATATTTATTTGAAATGAAATATTCATTTAAACCTTTTCACAGCAAATGCATTTCTGAGAATCTGATTTCTAAGGAACATACACCTCAAGTCTCAGTGGATGACTGTAATGTGAAATATCTGCAAATCAGATCTATCCAAAATGGTGCAGTGAACTAGACCTCTTCATTTGTCTCTTTGTGTTTCATAGGTAAATAAGACCAGCATAGCTTGGTCCCTTGGCTACATGCTTACACTTTCCAACATGATCCCAGCCGAAGGGAAAATCATCAAGCTACCCATAAACAACGTTCTTTTCACTGGACTCCTCCTCCTGTTCTCTGCTCTGAGTATTATCACCCTCACATACCTCGTCATTGCTCTGGCGCGCTTCTGTTATTGAGGTTTTTGTACTGAGTTCCCATCTATACTGCACTGAGTTCCCATCTGTAGGACTAGTGTTCCACTTAGGGAGGTTTTGGAAACCAGGAAAGACGCTGATGTGTCAATGCAGATGCACCTGCTAGAGAAGGATTTTAATTTTGGAACCTGAAGGTCTTGAATGTCTAGTGGTGCTAGACATTCAAGACACCTGATGTGAACTCCAAATGTGTTTAAAACCTGTGTTAAATGTCATTTTATCCAAAAAGGGGTGCACAGGTCTTTCCCATCCAGGAATACAGTGGCAAGCTCTTGTACTGTGGATTTGAATGAAGACACTGAAGACAAAGTAAAGGTTTTAGCTTATATACAGTAAAAATATCTACTATGGTCATGATAATGTTTTGATTGTATATTGTATCTAATGTTTGTCTCATCTCTAGCATCATGCCTTATGTATCTCATACATGTATTTCTGCATGTGCTCTTCAGTGCACATTGTCTTTGGATGAAATGTCATAATATCTAAATAAATGTTATGGTTGATAATGACAGTGCAGTGAAGACTAGTGATTATATTGCTAGGTATTTTAACTGATGATCTGGGCATTTGACATTATATAATGTAATAATGTTAATGCTATTAAAGTTATTACAAATGAAGAACACAAATGTTTTGAATTTATCAAAACATATTGTTCCAAAGCATTTTACAAAGAATAGTGCCTTACAACACTCAGAAACAGTAGGAATATTTAAACAAATGTATACAGAGCATACATATGTACTGTACCAGGGGCGTCTCCTCCGAGGAGGCAAGGGAGGCAGTGCCTCCTCAAAACATTAGGATGGGAAAATAATCCATATTACAAAAATAAAACGACAACGCAAATATTACAAAATGTGACAATAAAAAGTGTACAAGTCACTCGTTTTTCTAAAGGAACATTGTCCAGCAGCGAGACCCGCAAGTAAAGTTACAGCGGGAGTTCGCGTCTCTTGTGCCTCCCTTGAGCTCATAGAGAATGAACAGAGCCCCTAAAGCGTGCGGTGGGTTTTGTGGGGGGTAATAGAGAATGAATGGGGGAAAGTCACGTGAGAGGAGGCAGTGCCTCCATCGCACTATGATTGGATATGATCGGTTATGATTGGATATGATTGGTTTGTGCGATAAATCCCGCCTCTTGTTTGCGTGCGCATTCCGCGCGTCAGTCTAAATGAACAAAGTGATGGCGTCAATGGGAAGAATAATTAAAAAGTAAACAGCTCACCCACTTAGATATCACCGCTTTATGTCACATCAAAATCAAACGTGATAAACCTGAAAACATGATGACTGCGGGGGTTTTAGTGAGCAATCAGCTTGGTGAAATTAAAGATACATCTTCGTGTCTGTGACAGTGTTTACCGAGCATGACTGATGATCTGAAATAAGTTGACTATTAAAAAGAACAGCTGAAAATCAATACACAAATAAAATATATTCTCTATGGTATGGTGTTGCCTCAAGGCAACATAGTCTATTTTAGTTTGTTTTTAATAAAATTAGACTTTTAAATGAACTTTTTAAAAAATAAATTAATTTAAAATTAATGAAAATGTTTATTGATATTGTTATAATGTCCAATTTTAAGCAGGAAAAAACACCACAAATAATTTTTTCCTCATTGATATCATATTGCGTACCATAGAGGATTAAATTGTTACTGCCTTTAGTTATTATTTTGGAATAAATGTAAAAATGCTTAAAACACTAACTTGATGAGATTGACTTGGTTTTAATAAATAGAACATTAATTACATTGTTAATGTAAAAATACAAAATAGAATTGTATTTGGTTTCTTTTTTGATGTAATGTAATGTTCATTTAAAGAGGAAAATGTGGCAAAGTTAAAAGTAACGGACATGAATTTACATTTGATTTATAAAAAATTCAAAATAAATAAAAAAACTAAGGTCATTGTTTGCCTCCTCATTTCAGAACACCACTGCACGCCACTGTACTGTACATACCTGTAAAGTTAATCTGACCAGATGTAATTCACCATGATATTATTAAATAGGTTAAAAAGACTAAAAGCATCCCTTAAAGATGTTTTTAGTCCAAAATGTTTTATTTATTTAAATATTACATAATTACTGAAAAATCAGTGTGAACCTAGTTTGCACCAATGTTATTTTCATTGAAATATTATTAGTAGCCAGCACAATCGGGCCAATTGCGGCTGAGTGTCGACTCACTCGGCTGTGTTCTGGCTCACCAAAAGTGAGCCAGCTCTGGCCCAGTAATGGTTGCCAGATTGGCTAGGCTTTGGATGTGTGGATTTGGCCTGATTTGCACTGAGACACGGCACATTTAGCCACATTCGACCCGATTACGGACCATAAGGGCTGGTCTGATTTTGGGTGAGATATGGCCATACAGACCCGGACCAGTTTAGGTTGAATGCTGGGGGTGGGTCTCCTTTTACTATATGGTAAATTGTATGTAGCAGTGACCCTTAAACTTAAACGTAATTCCCTGTCAACGTTGTTATTTATTGGTGTATTTTTTTTTTTTTTTTTTTTTTAAATTCCTATTAATATTTTTTCCTTTTTTTTCCCACATTCTCTTTTTTCTTAACTAACTACATTTGGAAATTAATGATTTAATTCATATAATGAAACAGGCTTAAAGTGGTTAAAGGGAACTTTAACATTATTTCCGCTCTATGTGCTCTAGCTTTGACATCTAATGATGACACCTGGCGGGCTTTTTGTGCTGCTAATTGCCAGAAGACCAGAAGAACTTGCTACCGTGGTGAGTAAACCTTTGATAATCTAACATAATATAATTTTAATAAACTGTTTTACACATATAATATCAAAGTAATGTTTATTTATAATGAAGCTATAATTGTGAGTTGGCTGACATAGTGCTAGAGTTTAGCCCCAACCCTAATTAAACACACCTGAAGCTAATCAAAGTCTCCAGGATTACTAAAAACTTCCAGGCAGGTGTTTTGGAGCTGGTTGGAGCTACACTCTGCAGGACACCAGCACTAAACTAACCAATGTGAAGTCTTAATTTTTTAATAAATTCATAAATGATTCTTATTGCTTTGTCTGAAGCCAGAATATGACATGTTTTTTTCCACCACAGAAGCATTCTATCAATTGACAGTAATGATCACTATTACAATCAGGAGCAATAATACATGTACATTACATGTACATGAACAGCATTAAATAGTCTTTGTAAATAAGCATAAATGCCATGTCAGATGCAACTTCTTTTTCACCTTTGCAGTGTAAAGATGTCTTTTGTTGATGTTCAAAGAAACTGGATTGGTAACAGTCTATAGTATTGCGACTGATCTTTTTTTCTTCTTTTTTTAAATCGGTGCAAAGAAATGCAAGTACTGCTGGTGCATCAGATGAAGAGAAGTTAATCAAAAGATGGCTGTAGCTTGCTTCGGACAGATTCTATCAAAGGTATGTTACAAATGTTAACATTTATCAGAGTTACCATCCATGTTATCAGTCTGAGATCTGACTAACCATCGTCTGTTCCCCTTTTTGTCTCTCTTTCTGTCAATCTGTCCCTCTTTTAGGGTATGCTTACTTGAGGAGGCTCCTGGAGTTTTTTTCTTTTTTCTTTTTTTCCCCGAACACATTTTTAGGTCTTATAAAGCTGTATGTTAATGTAAGGTTTCAAATAAATTCTCATATCACT
Source organism: Mylopharyngodon piceus (assembly GCA_039654765.1). Lineage (NCBI taxonomy): Eukaryota > Metazoa > Chordata > Actinopteri > Cypriniformes > Xenocyprididae > Mylopharyngodon > Mylopharyngodon piceus. Next base: position 9,401,711 of record CM077445.1, read on the forward strand.
CATATTTTCATTGTGTCATTTTTATACTTGGGGAAAAGGAGCACATATGGATGTTATGGGGTAATTCATGGGGTAGTAGGTGGGGATGCCATGAAAACAAACAAACAAACAAACAAACAAACAAACAAACAAAAAAAAGTGTAAGGGCCACACCCTTAATCTTTGTAAAGTTGACATATTTAGTTGACATGCATAAGTACATGTAGGCAAGGACAATGTAAAATATATTTTTATTTTAGTTGGCAGTAGATGCCATCTTAAGGATTTTAAGGTAACAATGTCATTTTGTGGAAAAACAAATTATTCAAAACTCTATATAAAAACTGGAAGGAGTTTTTAATAAACATATTTTAGAAGTTGTACTGAACACACAAAAACGTAAGTGCAAGTATTTTTTCTAAATTTAGCAAACAAGACTAGTACCGGCTAAGTGTTGGCGTGATTGTGGCCCAGTGTCGGCTCACTTTCAGTACCCAGTCTCGGGCCAGTACCGGCTAAGTGTACCATTTTGGTTGGTGTGATTGTGATTTTTGAAGCCTCAAAGTTTCAGTTGTAAAGGCAGTCAATGGAAGGAAATCTGACAGCATTCTGTCATCAAAAAGATCTTCGTGTTCCGAAGATGAACGAAGGTCTTACGCGTGTGGAACGACATGAAGGTGAGTACTTAATGACAGAATCTTCATTTTGGGGTGAACTAACCCTTTAAGTTATTTTAGTACATCAAATTAAACTAAATGAAAATGATAAATGCTAAATAATTTTAAGGTTTTTTTATATATATATATATATATATATATATATTATTTCAGTTAACATTTTATTTGAAGTAATTAAAATGTTTTTTATGGTTTTAGTTTTAGTTAACCAAAAAACCTGTCTTGCACAAACTTCACAACAAATCCATTCTCTCACAATCAGAAAACAACATACATATATTGCATCTTTCAGAGCCAACCTTAAGGTCTTTGGTTTTTCAATGAGGCCCATTAGGTCCCTTAACAAGGGGGCTTTTTACTCCAGTCCAAACAGATGAAATTTCATGTCTGACAATAAGGAAAAAGAGTGAAGTGTACACTAGTGACAACATGGTCCTATGCACTAGCTTGGTGTACAATCTTCCCTTATACTGTAAATCACCATTCTAACCAGAAGAGGACAGTATAATCCCAAAATAAGTTCTCAAGGTCCAATAAATCATTTCTAAACATAATCTTTGAGGACCTGACACAAAATGTGAAATAATAAATAATATACTTGATATAAATCATTTTCTTTGTACAATTCAAGTGAAACAGTTTTTCAAAGCCCTACATTTCTTCCTCTAATTCCCCATTTTAAGGACAATTATTGTTAGTACAGTGAAATCATAATTTATTAATATTGGATCTCCTTCAAACAATGTTTTGGAATATTTCATCATTTTGTTCTTTTTTTTTTTATGACAGTGGAGGCTAACACCAAACTGCAACAGAAATGTTGTAACAACATTAACTCTAGCTGTAATTACTTTGATGGAAATTACAGTTACCATAGTAAATTTAATGAGATCTGAATGAGGATTTTGTTTATATAAAAATTAAATGAAGATCACATACAACATTTGTGCATTAGCAATACGGCGTAAACGGCGTAAGAAGCGCCCAGCCCAGGACAATAAATCTCCTCAGCATGTTTTTTTTTAAAGCCTCTTCTCATGTTACACAGCACATTCCTCTCCAAACCTCCACTCTGCTTTCCCTTCTCAAGTCTACCATCCTCCTGCAACGTGTTGCTAGAGATCACAGCTTTGTTCTGAGACTTTGGAGACTTTGTATTGGAAACTGAAGAATAAACCAAGGGAAAGTCACTAAACAATCTGACTTTGGATGCATCTCACGTATGGTCCAGTTAAGATGAGAGCAACTTCAAGAAGGTTTGTGTGCTGGAATAATAGTGTTTGAATGAGGAGCGCAGGAATTAAGATGATGTGGCGTTGATGCTGTGAGTGAACAGCCAAAGCACATTAGGCTGCTGACGTTAGTGTTTATAATGGTAAGTGTCCAATTGAGAACTGTTTATTATTATATATATATTAACGTTACTAGAGTTTATATTGCACAGGTCATGTTCATTGGTGAATTATCAAATACCTGAAAGCATGAATTGCCTGAGATGAGCTTTTATTGTTTCATGCCATCTCTCACCTAAATTGAAATGCATGTTTTGTATTTGAATTCACTGGAAAATAATAGTTCTGACTGAGACAGATCAAAAGAATTTGTTGCTCTTTGCAGGACATGACACTAAAGCACATTGTGTGTATGGAGATCAGACCTCTGATTTATACTCTGCAGAAAAGACTCTGTTAGTAATGCAAGATGCACCCAAGAGTTGTACAACAACAGTGTCTAATGTTTTTTCAGCATTGAGAATTCTTTAAATCATTCATCCCTGCTCCAGCCCTCCCCAGCAGACCCCGTTAAACTCCCTGACTCAGCAGACACAAAGTTCACTGCGTTCTGCCTGTGAGGGTTTAGTTGTAGTTACCATGCATTGCATTGCAATTATTTGCAGAGAAGGTGATGAAAAATGCATGTGGTCTTTATCTGCCGATCATTGAACCATTAAGATAAATCTAGTTTTTTATGAGGTAATATTATTTAAGGTTATCTTTGATCTGGATCACTAATTTAGGCACTCATGCATTTAGAACATAGTGGACACTCATTGCTGTTATAGAACATTACTGAGTCCTTTAATACAGGGATTCCCAAACTTTTTAGTCAGGCAAACCCATTTGACATAAAATATTTTTTTGTAGAACCCACTGTGATTTTTACATGAAGGTAAAAAAAAAAATTAATATATTTTGATTGTTTTTATTCTAAGTCAAGTCACTTTTATTTATATAGAAATTTATACAATACAAATTGCTTCAAAGCAGTTTCACAATATACAGCTTTAGAAAGAAAATAGTGTCATTATTATATTTTAAATTATTTATTTTAATTATTAGTTTTTCAAGTCACAAACCCCAGTTTGGGAAACCCTCTTTTAATATAATTATTAAGTAAGGAATAATTGACCATTGTCCGTTGAATTATTAGAAAATAATGCACACCCGGGGTGGTATTGGGGCCAAGACGCAAAGCAGTTAAGCATGTGTGAATTACTTGAAGCGTGTTTGAATTTATGTAGTCCGTATTGTGTGTTTGAGTGGGAGAGAAAGCGGGAGAGTATGCACTTTCCCTGCATAATAAAATGTAATTTTGTAGCAAAAACATGGAAATAATTTGTCATTTTTATCCTATTGTTTAATATATTTATTTGCTTGGTCAGTGTTGTTGTGGGTTTTTGTTCTTTTGCTGTTGTAGGCTGTAAGGAGGTAGTAAGGACCTTTGAAATAACTGAAACACACTAAGTGTAGCCTGTCTTGTTGGCAAAGGCTATTTACACTAACTCCGATGTCTGGTTGGGCCACACAAGAATAAAAAAGATGCGCAACGTTCAATGTCAGTAGTGGTGTAGGCCATAGAGAGTATGACACGTGGAAGTAGCTTTTGACGCGATCAAACCGAGTTTGAATCTTCCTTTTGCCGTACTCACTCTTCTCCCTTTTCCCATCACATATCAGATCGGAAAGGCATTTATTTTCAATAAAAATGAAGAAAATATTTGAAAAGTGGAAATAAAGCGCCTAACGAGTGTTTAATAATAATGTATTTATCGGGTAGGATTAGGGGTAGGTGTAGGTGTAGGGAGGGCTTTATTGTCCCAATAAGGCGGCATCCATTTAATAATTTTAATAAATATAATCATTTCTATGTTATTATTGCATCCTGTTAGTGTACAACAATATTGAGGTGCAAATAGTATCTGCCACTGTTTATAAGTAGCATCTAACAAATGTTTACACTTAGGCTATTGCAAAGAACTGTTACTTTTAAATAGTGTAAATAGAATATATTGCTAATTTCACTTAGTGTAAATAGCATATTGCTAAGAAAATGCTGCTATTGTCACTTAGTGTAAATAGAAAGTATTGTTATTTTCACTTTGTGTAAATAGCATCTATTGCTAAGAAAATATGCTATTTTCACTTAGCGTAAATAGCATCTATCGCTATTTGCACTTAGTGACTTAGTGCAAATAGCTGCTGCCTGAAATGCGGTCATGACCTGGCTGGAACTACTTTAGCTGCGTGTTTCCCTGAAAATAATTACACACCCATAGAACATTTGTCGACCCGTCAGATTCAAGCATTCAACAGCCCCCGTAGTATAATAAGGAAATAATGCATGTATACATGTGAGACAAAACATTTCATGCCTGCTGGCACTGGTATACAGATGTTGATGTAATATCTGGAATTTAAGGAATTGAATCTGCTTCTTCTTTTATTAAGAAAACCAAATTATCAGACCTCACAAGGAGATTTGGTTATTGTCTGCATGACATAACACTTTTTCGCCAAAACTAAACCTATATGGCAGATAGCTGTGTATTTGTTATTTTATTTTAATTGTGCTAGGTGATTTACTTTTTAAACAACAGGAAATCCTGGGCATTTACAATTTTACTTTGGCAAGAGCTATGAGTTTTTCTTCTGGCGAACCTTCCAATTATTTTGTTGTCATGGAGATGATGTTTAATTACAGGTTGCAGGATTATTGAAACCAGGATGCTAAAAGCACCAGCAATTGTCCATCTGTGGGTCTTGCTGTGTGGACAATACACTTTTTACTTTTTCTTTTTTCTTTTTAATAAATGTCTATAGCCTTATGTCTCATTAACTTGTGTTCTCTAATCTTACATGAACATGTGCATGGGTATCTCTGATTTTTGGCCAGCCTTGCAATAACCATATGTTTTCAACTGAACTGAACATGTATCAAGGGTTCCAATGATTCTGGAAGGTCCTGTTTGTATGTATTTGTTTGTTGTTCTGTTTGTGTTGTTTTATGATAGCTGGCATGACTTTTCTACAAGATTGAAAAAACAAAACTGTGTTTACCAGCTCCGCAACAGATTTATGGATTCTGAAAACCCAAATAATATTACTATTCCTAAAACTGTCTGTCAAAGCTGAAATGTTAAAGTCAAAATATAGGAAAACGCACCATAAAACCAACACATCACTATCATTTAGTGAAGTCTGTTTCATAGCTGAAACATTTGCAGGTGAAGTTGAAACGTTCAGCGTTTTATTCAGAACTTATGTTGTAACATCTGCTAAATGTGACTCATTGCTGAACATCTTGAATTGACTTGTAAGAAGGGAACTATTTTTGAAAAAAATGTTATGCCATCTGTATGCCAGTTACTGCTTGGCTGACTTAGTCTCTCCTGAGAGAGCAGTATTTCCTACTGATAACTTTAAGAATTGCTGTCCCAGATTCCCAAGCAATAGTTAAGAACATCAGGCTTATTCCTTTCCTTTATGTAACATCAGTAGATGTTCACATTTCCTTCTGGAAAAGATGTAGTACTAAAAAAAAAAAAAAAATACAAAAAAAAATCTATATATATATATATATATATATATATATATATTTTTTTTTTTTTTTTTTTTTTTTTTTTTAAGAAAGAAAGAAAGAAAGAACATTTATGAACATTTATGCTGTTATCATTTTAACATTTATGCAGAGAATAATGGGGAGAAAAAAATCACGGTTTCACAGTTTCCACAAAAATATTAAGCAGCACAATCATTTTCAACTGTGACCTTGAGCACCAAATCAGCATATAAGATATAAGAAGCATACAAAAAGAAAATAAGCAAGATTGCTGAAGGATAAGCTTCAAACGTATGCCAGTTTTTCTTTACTCTGTTACTCTAGTGATGTGGTGACATAGTAAGACTGAAAGACTTGAGTTTTAAACATTGCTGAACAGTTGATTGCTATTTTTTTTTTTTTTTTACCATAAATTGAGATATTCTGACTCACACAACATTATCTAGAAGTCATGTCTGCAGTGTTACTGGCCTGCCTGTTAACCAGAGGCAGCCAATGAGCAGTGAGCTGTGCACGAGCATGGCAGAGTGAGATAGTCACCAAGGGAATTAGAATTGATTGTTTGAGGAAGTTGTGACATTATAATAATGGCTTTTCAAATTGCCATGGAGTAACAGCACCTGCACACAATTTGGTTGAGCTTTTGGAGCAAGTCAGTGTCAGGGAGAGACTAAATGTAAATAATCAAGAAAAATGATAATATGCTTGTTACTGAATTCATTTGGATTATTTTTTTAAAGAAAAACTTTGTGGTACTCATTGGTTGTAGGTGTTTCTATACCCTATTTTAGGGGGCTTCAGCTTCCCGGTCTTTCATCTAAGGGCGTTTTCAGACCTGTAGCTTAATTTACTACAATATTGCATTTTCTTCTTGGTTTGGTTCGCTTTCACAAGGCAACATTTCAAAGCGTACCAAAATTTGTTTAAGTGTACCAAAATGTGTTTAACCAATAACATCCTATTATTGGTTAGATTTCACCTGTTTACGTTTGTCTGCGTCATCCATCAATATGCTGCTGCTTTTTATATAACACATTTCCCGTTGTGAATTATGATACCGCATGGTTCGTTGGTCCGTTGGGTTGGATTGCTTTCTCACCTCAACTGAACCGCTCCAGAGTTCGTTTTCAGTCGGGCCGAGACCACCTCGTTCAGGCGTTCTCAGAGCGATTGTTTTGGTGCGTGTCCAAGTGCAACTGCTGTGTTCATATATGCCTAAACAAACCAAACTAAGGGAGAAAACGCACCATGTTCTGAAACAAATGCTCCAAATTAGCCAGGTGTGAAAATGCACTAAAGGCCAATTCACATTGCACAGACAAACGCCAGCAAACACTTTTGTTGGGTTTTGTCCGATCAGTGTGTTCCCCTGTCGGCATCTGTTGCCGTTGGTTAGGGTTTGTTTTTCAGCCTACTGAACATATTTAATCAGCGTTTGTCTGTGTCTGTTGGGGCAGTGTGAACATGACAGTTATTTTTCATAAAATTCTAAATCCAACAGCCAACTTCTTTGTTGGTGTTTGTTGTCGTTTGTCCGTGCAGTGTGAATTGGCCTTAAAGGATTAGTCCACTTTCAAATAAAAATTTCCTGATAATTTACTCACCCCCATGACATCCAAGATGTCCATGTCTTTCTTTCTTCAGTCGAAAAGAAATTAAGGTTTTTAATAAAAACATTCCAGGATTATTCTCCTTATAGTGGACTTCAATGGGCTCCAAACGGTTGAAGGTCAAAATTAGTTTTAGTTCAGCTTCAAAGGGCTTTAAACGATACCAGACAAGGAATAAGAATAATTCAACTTACGGAACGAACGTGGCGCCAGTTCCGTTTTTTCCGTAAGTAGAATAGGGAAGGCGTAGGACATACAGCGTAAGCTTTTTGAAGAATACGGAAGGCGGAATGGCAAAGCACTTGCCATTCTTTTTTTTTTTTTAGAAAATGACAGATCGTTTCGCTAGATAAGACCCTTATTCCTCGTCTGGTATCGTTTAAAGCCCTTTGAAGCTGCACTAAAACTAATTTTGACATTCAACCGTTTGGAGTCCATTGAAGTCCATTATAAGGAGAATAATCCTGGAATGTTTTCATCAAAAACCTTAATTTCTTTTCAACTGAAGAAAGAAGGACATCTTGGATGACATGGGGGTGAGTAAATTATCAGGAAATTTTTATTTGAAAGTGGACTAATCGGCTACATCCACATTAATCCGGATAAATTAAAAAAATTTTGTCTACATTTTGGCCTTCGACACAGACAAAAGACTGAAAATTGTTGCAAAACACGACAATCGCATATTAGACGTATTTGTATTTGTTCACTTTTCGAAACAAAAACACCATTTTCAAATAAATCCAGATTAATGTGGACGTAACCTAAGCCCTCCTAAAAATCTGTGATCAACTCAGTTGTCAGCACCCTTCTGTGATTATGTGAGATCTCCTTTCGTGGCAGCTGCAGCTGTTTGTGATTATTTCACTCAGAATCCTCTCAGTCGTTATAAAAAAGAACAACTTCATTACATTAAGTATTATTTTTCCCTCTAGGCAGTGGCAGACACGGTCATAGGTGACATAGGGCAGCAAAGCCCCCGCACACAACTCTCAGTCACACAACTCTCAGACTCCACTTCTCTATTCCTCATCCAAAAACTCTCTGTTCCAGTGAAATGAAAACATTAAAATGCCACCATTACTGACATATACTGCATCTACTGGCAAAGAGATGCTATTTTAATTTATTTAAAAACATTGTCAAGACTGCCTAGTCAAGATTCTCAAACTTGTATCAAGAAATATTCCTCTGAGACACATCAGCTTGTGCCAGGTAGGGGGCCAAGCCCACCTATAAGACTAAAATTCTAGAAAGCCCCCACTGCTGATATGATATTTTGACAGTTCAATGAGGGTAGCAGATTTAATATTTCATGTGGTAACACTTTATTTTGATAATCCGCTTTAAGCCGGGCACACATTTAACAACTAGCTAAAACATTCTAAGACTGTGCTCAACACACAGCGATTGTTTCCTTCAACTGAAGCAGATTTAAATACTTACACATGGAATTTGAACACCAACTGTAATCGCCGACTGAACGCAACTGTCTCTGACTGGACGCGTTTGAGCGCAATCAGTCATAAGTATCAATTTACATTCATAATCGGCCTTACAATCGTTAAGTGTGTGCATGGCTTTAGACATTCTACTAACTACAAGTAACTCTGCAACTACATGTCAACTACCAGTCATTAGAGTAGTAGACTGTCTGCTTAATATCTGCTAACACTTTATTTTGATGCTCCCCCAACAGACATTCTACTGACTATAAGTAACTTTGCAACTACATGTCAACTTATTCTACTTATCAAGTCTAACAGTCTACTAATATTCTTTAGTTAGAGTTGGTTGGCATGCAAAGTTATTTATACTTAGTAGAATGTCTAAAAGTGGGCTATCAAAATAAACTGTAACCTTTCATGTTTACATTTTTATCTCCACTTTTAACCTCTTAAGATGCACTGATCCGACCTCAGGCTTGACGTCACTTTGTTTACTATGGTTTACATTTACTATATACAATAAAATCAAATATAAGAAACGTCTCAGGTTGCATATGCAACACTGGTGTCCTGATAAGGGGAACGAGATGCTGCATCTTGGTGTTGACACCACTGTAAAAATGAACAGTGAAACTAATTAATTAATTAAATGAGTTAATTTCACTCAAATATTAATGAAAGTTCATTGTACTTAATAGAAAAAAGTTGTGTGAACTCAAAATTTGATTGTAGTAGGTTGAACTTAAAGGGTTAGTTCACCCAAAAATGAAATTTCTGTCATTAATTACTTACCCTGATGCTGTTCCACACCTGTAAGACCTTCGTTCATCTTCGGAAAACACAAATTAAGATATTTTTGATGAAATCCAAAAGGTTTTTATCTCCCATAGAAAGCAACGTAATTACCATCATTCAAGGTCCAGAAAAGTAGTAAAACATTGTTAAAATAGTCAACGTGACTGCAGTGGTTCAACCTTAATGTTATGAAGCGACGTGCACAAAAAAATAAATAAAAATGACTTTATTCAACAATATTTTCTCTCCCCTGTCTTTCTGCTATGTTGTTTACGTCCAGCACTTCCAGGCTCATTATTGACCAGCTCCTGCATGCCTTGTGCATGCCTTGTGCTGCTCAAATGTTACAGCTTTGGCCAATACTGAGTCGGCGTTCTGACGTAGAACCTGGAAGCGCTGGACGTACAGATGTTTATACAGGTGTACATAATTAACAAAATTATGGCAATTGATTTTTTTGTCAGACATTATTAATCATCAAATATTTGTTCAAGTTTTGTTCTTTGGACAGCGTTTGTTTTTGTTTATACAATGAATGTTGAATTAAAATTATAGCAATTGATTTTTTGTCATGGACGTTATTAATCATCAAACATTTGTTCACATTTTGTTCTGTGGACAGTGTTTTTTTTATGCAATGAATGTTGAATCTATGCTGCATGGCATCTGTTTGTGGTATTTAAATTAGTATGAGTAAGCCTACATGCTTTCTATACATTTATTTATTTATTTTATTTATTTTTTTATTTTATTTTTTTTTTTTACCGTTGCTGTGTGTTTCTCTGTTGTTTTTCCGAGTGTGAATATAAATGACTGCAGCAGACTGTCACTGACACATTTTCATCCTACACACAGAGACCTGCACATTATATATTTCAGGATGACACTAGTGTCAAAAGCATCTGCTCCGTAATAAAAAAGACACTCCACTGATGACACTCTGAGGCAGGACAGACAAGACAGCAGATGGCTGATCTCTTTTTTCTTCCTCTCTCTTTTCTCTCTCACTTTTCCCCCTCAGTGTACCTTTCTCTCCCCCTGAACCATTTGCCTCCTGCATGCAATGGTATAGCTGATCCCCCTATGTGGATAGAGGGTAATGCTGACCTTTGCACAATGCATGAAAGATCATACATCAAACAGAGTTTTCCCACAGCCGGTCATGGAATGGAAGATCTTGGTATGCTGACATTACACTTTTTGTTTAGTTTTAGGGGCCTACAGAGTTTCTTAATGTAAGCATTATGATACATGTTTTGTTGTTGTTGTTTGCTTGTTTTCAAAGGAAAAAAAATCTTTATAAAGACATTTTTGAGTACCTAATCTCACCCCTACACTAAACATAAACGGCATAAGCTAAATGCACAATGACATTAATTTTAGTTACAATATCTTAACCTAACCATTTCATGACAATATGAAAATATAATAGGCAGATACGTGTACAGTGACAATAATTCATGGATGGATGGATGGATGGATGGATCTATCCATCTTTCTATAGACATCTTAGAATTGAGTGAGTCTTTGTTCTCTGTTGTCATGAGATGTTCATTCAGATCGCTAATACAGCTGTCATAACCACTCAGACGCTGACAATTTGGTTGTTTCCTTTGTCTTGCTCTTTACAGAGATAGATGCTGTAAAGTAGTTTGAGATTTCTATAAAGTCTTTTCATTCAATCAGAAATTCAGCAACTCCTCCTTTCTGAACAATGTTAGATGCCAGGGAACTTCCTCTGGACTGATGCCATTTTTAAGATGTATAGAAATCTAACAGAACTGTCTGTATTTATTTAAATGAATGTTCTGGGTAAATACAAGTTAAAAGTGAAGTGTTTCATTTCTGTGGCACTTGCAGCAACAAATGGATCTACAAAAATTTATGAACAGTCATAAATGTTTAAAAACCGTCATAGAACACTCCCCCGATCTGTCATTGGTCATCCAAACAGATTACACTACCCTGAAGTCATGCCATTGGTTGAGAAAATGTTGCTATGTTGGGCTGGTCAGAGTTTTCAAACTAATGCAGAGACAACTAATTATAGTTGTCTCTGCATATTAAACTAGGATAGGAAAAGGTATTTTAACTTTGAAAAACACACACTTTACCTTTAACATCTATTGACAGCAGCTTTTTGGCTTCTAGCACATAAAGAGATTTTCATGGACAAACCGCTTATCCTATTTCTATGATGTACTGTAGACACAAAGTAACTGAAGTGAGAGAGGACAGAGAATGAAAGCACGGGGAGCTGCTCGGAAAGAGTTACTTGAATGATCACAATTTATTTTCAATGAGAAGGGCCAGTGAGCAGGTGAGTGGAAGCTAGAACTTCCACAGAACACTGTTTCTATTTTTCTTGTAGGTTTTGGTCTATTTTCTTCCTTCTGGACTAGCCCTTAAAAGTGAGAGTGTGACAGCTAAGCTAGTTTTCTTTTGCTGTCCCCTTTCGTCTAAGAATAGCTTGATAAACTGCTATTTCAGAAAGACCAAACTCTCATTCAGATGTCTTCATTGTGTTTTTTAGGGGAAACGAATAACCTACTTTTGATTAAAATAAGGGTAATTTCAGTTTTTTTACTTTAGTTTACATCAAAATCCAACATACTCTCAAGTCATTATTATTTTACGTTTTGGCGAATTGGTGGCTAATTCGTCTGAATTTCATTTGCATGTTTTCGTACAATCTGCTTACTCCCAATGACAATTGGGTTTAGGGGTGGGCCTTCATGCTTACTTTTTTCTAAAAATCATTTAATATATATATATATTTATTTATAAAACGGTTGGTTCCTGTCCTTGATTCTGATTGTTCAATAGCTGTGTTTTATTCACGATAAAACACGGCTATGTCCGCTTCACCCAACGGTCCTGTGTATCACTACACAACACCCTTAGCAACCACTCTCAGCAACGTAAACTGTATGTTCTCAATTGATATTGTTCATTGAAGCTTACTGTATTATGTAGAAGAGTATTGTGAGAAAGAGATTGAGTGAGCAAGTTTATTACCTGTATTCAGATTTAGCATTTTCCTTCAGGTCAGTCCTATGTTCATAATAAAAAAATCTGTTTAAATGTCCGATGTATTATCTTGTCCTTTTAACATTTAAGGGGTTTTCCCGTGACTGACAGTCGCTAGTCAAAGCATTTGTCAGTTGCGTCTTGTTCCGTTTTCAAAACAATTCAGTCTTTTCAATATAAAAGTCTTCGCTACTGACTGACACACTCATGAAGACAGTCTTTGCAACCATCTAATGGAGTAATAATGTAACTTCTGTTGCTGTTCACGGTCAGGGACTATTTTTTCCGGCGGAAGGAAGGCTTTTAGAAAACGTTTACTTCATTAAAAGTTGCATTGATACATATTTCTGGCTTTAATATCCGCTTCGCGTCGTGCCTCACAGCCTTCAGCCATGACTTATTCACGATATAGCACAGCCTCTCATACCTTATTGCTTATATATGTGTGTGTATATATATATATATATATTTATATATATGTACACACACACACACACACACACACACACACCCACACACACACACACACATACATTACCGGTCAAAAGCTTGGAATACTTAAGATTTTTTAATGTTTTTGCAAGAAGTCTCTTATGCTCACCAAGGCTGCATTTAAAAGTATTGATTTCTTTTTTTCTTTTTTTTTACCCCAAACTTTTGAGTGCTTCCACAAAAATATTAAGCAGCAAAAGCTAAAATAAGAAATGTTTCTTAAGCCTCAAATCATCATATTAGAATGACTTCTGAAGGATCCTGTGACACTGAAGACTGGAGCAATGGCTTCTGAAAATTAAGCTTTGCCATCACAGGAAAAAATTACATTTTAAAATATATTAAAATAGAAAAGAGCTTGTAACGCAGGTTCAAGGAAATGAGTAGAAAGGCAGGGTCAGCTGAGCTGAACCACGCCCCCCTCGCCACACAGTTGTTTTAAATTGTAGTAATATTTCACAATTTTACTGTTTTTACAGTATTTTTGTTCAAATAACTGCAGCTTTGGTGAGCATAAGTTCTTTTAAAAACATAAAAATATATAAATATTTTACTATTCCAAACTTTTGACGGGTAGTGTATATTTTACTGAAGGGTACATTTGCATTAATAGGGTTTCATCACTACTGGTAAAATGGGACCAAATGAGCCAAATTAACTGAGCAGATAAGAGAAAGAGATAGCAAGAACAAACAAGAGTGATATATATCACCTTACATTAACACTTCAAACACCTTGCTTTGAATGATCCGCTTTGAGAAGTAACTATCATGTCATGTTTTGACTGTAAACAACATGTTGGTTGGATTCATTTGGAAGTTTTTTATGTAATGCTATTTGGTTTTTATTATATAATTTCTTTCCATTATTTTAACAGTGGCTAATTTATACACTGTGTTTTGAGTCATGAAGGCGTAGTCTGTGCAAGTAAGACCCAGAAAAACAATAACTTTGAGATGTGAGCATGTTTTCCACAAAACATTGTACTTGTCTGAGTAATTCCTCTTCATGTTCTCAGTCTGTGTCCTTGTGTTTGTTGTGCTTGGATTGCTGCCTTGTTTAACAGTGTGATGTCTTTGCCATACTTGTTTGTGCTGTTTGGGTTTTCCAGTTTAACACACAGTGTCAATATGCTTAGTTGTTAAAAGGAACACTGAGAGCTTAATGCAAGGCACTTCGTTTGCAAGGGTCGTCTAAACCACAGACACAACAACTTTCAACTATGAAGTTCTGTCTATTTCAAGTTTCACACCAGCTATATAGGACTTTCAACCCTTTCCTTTAACAATCTGAATGTCTAGTTACCTTTCCGTTCACTCACCAGTGGGTAATCAAACACATTTGATACTTTAAAAGGTCTAAGATATGTTAATGGCTGTAAAGGTTTTGTTTTACTTGTTTTGGCAGATATTCTGTGTCTCTGGATCAGTGCTTCAGTGTGTGATTTCCTAACAGTTTGTTTAGATATTGTGAATTGCTAAGGGGTTTTGGCTCTGACTCACTGTTATCACACTGCCTTGAATTTGAAGATTTTCTTTTGTGAAACTGAATTTTTGTTGTATATATGTTTCTGAATGTGTGTGAGAGAGCCAAATCTCTTTGAATAAAACTTATAACAACATATCTAAAGCCTTTCATCTTGAATAAAGACACATTTTATCCGACCTGCACTTCTACCATGATTGGCTGCAAAAAGTAATTTTCTTACACACAGACACACACACACACACGCACACGCACACGCACACACACAAACACACACACACACACACACACACACACACACACACACACACACACACACACACACACAGATGCTTTGTGTTTTGGTCAATCGGATCACAAGTAGACGAGGCAGACACATTCTCATTTACACCTGGTGTCTCTTTTGGCCACTTTCAACCACTTCTGTCCTGATTTCCTCGAAGAGAGGGTCTATGGGCGGGTAAATGTATGGGTTTTTCAGATCCTTCTATCTAATGGACAAAATAAGCCCACGCAATTTACATATGAACGCGCCCAGAGATGATGGAAAAACATACGGAGAGCATCAGCTTTCGTTTCTGCTATGACAGCTGCAAGACCACGCCGGACGCTGTGAGAGTGTGTTAGAAATCAAGAATGGTGAGAGAACATTGTGCTTGGTATGTTTTTCGTCTTCAAACTCGGGTCTTCAGCCGACAAAGTTTAAATCCTGTCTGGCTTCCCTTATGGAAAGAAAATATATTTCCCTATATATGAATGATCAATATATTACATGATTTAACAGTATATTTGAAAATATACAGAAAAAATATTGTGTAAATATATTACAATATATTGAATAATACATAAGGAATTGAAATGAAAAAATATGTGATAATATATTTACTAATATATCATAATGTATGTAATTTTCTATTCAGTAATATACTTCATAATATATAGATTTATATGTGATCAGATATGGTACTGTATGCATAATATATTGCAGATATATTTACTCATGCAGTATAAACACATATATGGTAAAATATATATAATTATTATAATTTTAAATATTTCATATTTTCAAGTTAGTTAACAAAAGCACACCTGCATGTATTAAAGTTTCTGCCAAAGAGACTGTCACTGTGCTATAACATGCACAGCCTTTACTTTGTAAATAAAGTTATTATAGTCTTAATGGTGTTCAGCCAATCAAAACCTAACCACAGGCTCTACTCTTCAGCACAATGATAACCCCCAAAACTCACACATACCAGAAAACCTTTTAAATTCCAAAATAATACAACTTTAAACACTAACAGATCTACCCTTATATCAATATTGAGCAAAACACATGATATAACACTTAATTTTAACATTTACTCTCCTTTAAGTCAGAAGCAAAGCAAAATTGGGAACTAGAAGTCTGTTGTAACCACTGATTGTAACTCATTCCATTAATGTGTGTATATATGTGTGTACAATACATTCACATTTATATGGGAACATGTATGTGCAATATATGTACACAATAAAGGATAAAACTTTAGGAATGTAAAGCTATTTTTGTCTTCATTTATAAATATTTTATATTTATCAATATATAGCCATACATGGTCAATGCATATATTGCAGTATATTGAAAAATATAAGCACTAGTTTCCCATATATGGAAATGTATTATGTAATATATCGCATTATATTTTGCAGTATATTCCCATATATTTTTGTTCCGTAAGGGTTGCGCGCTTCCCATTATGTTTACGCACAAGGTCAGTAGGCGGAGAGTAGGTGGTCTTTAGTGGCTGTTCAAACACATTCGACAACATGAGCGTTCCCACTATGAAAGCAATCCGGGTCGAATGCGTTTTCGACTACCTTTGGAAGTGGTTGAAAGTGGACAAGCTCAAAACATTTTACACCCCATTTACACCTGTATTTAGTGTTGTCCACTTGTGATCCGATCGACCAAAACGCATCTTAATACCAGGTGAAAACAGGGCCTTGGAAAGTGTGCTTGTGCTATCTTTAGACCACTTGCTTTAGTATTGTGCTATATAATGCAGTGACGTTTCTAGTACATGTGTGGCTTAAGTATCCACTGTACATCTATTTGATTTTTGACACCTTTACCAAACTACTGCACAGCAAATATGGCAAAAACCTATTGAACCTGGCAGCAACTAGAAATCTGCAAGGTTCCCTCATGCATAATTATGACCTAAATATCCACTTGCCTTCAAAGAAACATTCACTTTTTTGTGTAAGTTAGCAGTCAAACAGGCTGTAACCTGTCCAGTCTGTATCTTAACTGATGCTCCCCTCAGCCTTGTGAAACCGCACACAATGCATTCTTTAAACTGAAGCATAATGGAAGTCTTTCACAGGTGCACATCTGCTAAAGTCATAAAAATGTCAGCCAGGAAGGAGAGATCTCACCGTATTGAGAACTTTCTTTCCTGTTTAGCATTCAGATATATGTGGAATGGAAATACATGGCAGTTAGGTATCATGAAATGCATATTTTCTAAGGTTTTGTATGTTGAATTTTTCTAAAATTGCATTTTCAAGTGTTGGGGAAGTAACTATTCTAGATTTGATCAGTAGTCAAGTCAAGTCAAGTCACCTTTATTTATAAAGCTTTTTTACAATGCAGATTGTTTCAAAGCAGCTTTACAGTGATAACAGGAAAATAATGCAACAACGTTTGTTTTGGCTGTATAGCAGCTCTAGAAAAAAAATCATTATCCAGCTTAAAGGGTTAGTTCACCCAAAAATGAAAATTCTGTCATTAATTACTCACCCTCATGTCGCTCCACACCCGTAAGACCTTCGTTCATCTTCAGAACACAATTAAGATATTTTTGATGAAATCCGAGAGCTCTCTGACTCTATAGACAGCAATTTAATTACCACTGTCAAGGCCCAGAAAGGTACTAAAGACATTGATAAAATAGTCCACGTGACTAGAGTGGTTCAAACTTAATTTTATGAAGCGACAAGAATACTTTTTGTGGGAAAAAACAAAACAAAAATAACAATTTATTCAAGAATCTCTTCTCTTCCATGTCAGTCTCCTACGCTGTTGACGTAGTAAGCACAGTGCAGCGCGTGAACACCGAGCTTTTTCGGTAACAAACTACTTTTCGTAATGACTAGCGTTATTCAATTATAAATTATATCAAAGTATGAATATATATTTCAAAGATATTTAAATATCTTTAGTTATTTTATTTTTATTAATGTAGCTAACTACTTTTTCAAAAGAGCTTCACTTTAGTTTGACTACTATAGCTTGTTGTTGCTAAGTTTACCTAACACTGTTTGACACAGTAAACAAAAAAAATCAAGGCTTTTTAGCAAAATTTTGTGATTTTTTTTCAAGCTTTATTTTTTTTTAACTGTAAAAAGTTGTGTGTACAATTTTGGGAGGATTGGTATCTCTTCTAAACCTTAAATGACAGGCTTTGCCCAGTTTAGAACGAGTCATGGCTAGGGCAGGAAAATTAGAGACTGCAACTAAAAAACAAGCCAAATACAATGACATTAACCAGGCATTGTTCATTCGTTCACTAATGTTTGTTGCTAGATGTCAAATTCGGCATGAAATGGAAGTTGCAATAGTCTTTTCTTTCGTATTGTGACATATATCTGAGTGAAACGGCTATACGAAATAAAAGTAGTGCTGGACTTGATTTTGTTCATCAAAAATTTATGGATTTGGGTTAGTATAAAAATAGGATTTGGGTTAGTATAACAATTTGACATGTAGTTGCAAAGTTACTTATAGTCAGTAGAATGTCTGTTGGGGAGCATCAAAATAAAGTGTAAGCAGATATTAAGCAGACAGTCTACTAATACTCTAATGTGAGTTAATTGACATGTAGTCACAAAGTTATTTATTAAAATGTCTAAAGTGGACCATCAAAATAAAGTGTTACCAAAATAAGAATTGTTCATTTTGATTTTATGGTGAACCAAACATTCCGTATTCAGTCTGATTAATTCTCCAGCCTAGGCCTATCTCTGTAAAACTAACAGCTTCAAAATATTCAATCAACATTCCAGTCTGACACTGTAGAACCTGGAGTGTACAATGGAATAGACACATATGGAAAATATCTCTAGGCATAATGTCAGTCTTAACCACATATGGAAAAGGGTGAAATGAATCTCAAGCATGTGTGTTCAACATCCAGACCTCTGAATGGAATTCCCTCTAAAAACATTCGCTCATTTAGATTTCTTTACCTTCCCTGAAATCCAAACTGCTTTTCCTGTTGTAGAGTTTACAAAACCTTTTCTCTTTGAGATTTACGACTTGCTTGCTGACTTTATTGTACCTTTTATCTTTACCACCACCTTCTCTGCTGTGTCTTTTCAGGCTCTAAGAGTGTGGTTGAAGTTCAGACTAAAATGTCGGTTTGTGGTGGCCTTCCTTTTTTTCTTCGGTCTGTCAGTGGCGATGATATACACCCTTCCTCCCTTCCCATCTGAGCAGAGCAGGGTGAATGTACGGGGCCCCCGCAATAACAAACCCAGCAAGCTGGTCGAGAAGTGGTCTCTGAGACCTTACCTTCCAGTGTCTTCATACGGACAGAACAGCAGAACCCGGAAGAACCCTGAAATGAAAGATTCCGCTAAGCATCTCTTGATGGTCAACCATCATCAACTATCATTTTCCTCTGGAAAACAAGTTAAGGAAAAAGTATCAACCAAAAAGCCTCCAAAAAGTAAAGCAAACAAAAAAGAACGCTATCTGCAGAACACAAACAAGCGTCTAGCCAAGCCATTTGCAGCCAGTGCCAAAAAAGGGCGA
This sequence comes from Mylopharyngodon piceus, assembly GCA_039654765.1. Lineage (NCBI taxonomy): Eukaryota > Metazoa > Chordata > Actinopteri > Cypriniformes > Xenocyprididae > Mylopharyngodon > Mylopharyngodon piceus. Next base: position 9,420,867 of record CM077445.1, read on the forward strand.
GCCAGTACACTAGGAAATAGCAGCAACTCTAACACAACCATCCATCTTCTTCGCTCCAGACATGACCCAGCTTTCCCTCAGCCTGCCAGCATCCAAAGCCTCCGCCCAAATAACAAGACATGCAGGCACAAATGTGCTCCAGATGGGGACAAAGTAAAGAGGCTTGTGGGGCAGTTCTCTGATACACAGCAGGTGGTAAAACTGAAACAGGCCCCTGGAGAAGCAGGGACACATGAAAGACAAGCAGGGCCCTTTGAGAGGAAGAGGCCCAAATCCGGGGCAGAAAACAACGACAGGATTCCAGCAAAGGCTGGCATCAAGGACTCAGCCACTGACTGGTGTAAGACTGTCTCTGATGAGACTTTTATTGAAAACTGGAACCAGACCAAAGCAGAGTCTCTACCCTGGCTCAGTGAGGACGATATGAAAAAGATGGCGCTTCTCTCCAGAGGCACTGTGTTGAGTAAAGCCAGGCTACCGGGCCATGGTCAAGTGCTTCAGGTTGGATTCAGTGATAGATATGACATTTTTGCTTCTGCAGGGGACAATCATATCAAATGCTGCCAGACAGGAAGCTGTGCTCTCATAAAACGCCCCAATGACTGGTTTGAGGTGTTCGCCTTTCACCTGGACAGAGTTCTAGGTCTGAACCGGAGCTTGCCCGCAGTGTTGAGAACATTCCACAGTGAGATTCTACCATACAGGTACACAACTGGATCTCCCAGACCGGTGGTGTGGTGGGACCCCAACATCCAGCATTTGTCTGATGCTGAGAATGACCAGAACTCTTTTTCACTTACTTGGCCACAATATCAGACTCTGCTTAAGAGCAGGTGTGGTACTCGGGTACCTTTGAACTTTACAACATGTGTGGGAGTTCATCATTCAGAGTGGGGGCGGCTGGCCTTGTTTGACTTCCTGCTGCAGGTAAGAGACACTGAAATAGATAATATTTTGGATATTTGGTTTCCACAAACTCTTAAGTCTAAATGTGTAAAAACATATTTTATGAGAGTAAATTGCAAATTACACAAGAAAACATGATTATCTTATAATATAAAAATATGATTATCTATATATAACTCAATATAAATATTTATAAATATAAATATAAAATAGAAATGGTCTTAAGTTTAAAAGGTTTCAAGGTTATATGACTCTATATGCATTTAAATTATGTCTTTGACTGTTGTGGTTAGAAACTCTTTTATGAGTCACAAAATTTAGGGCTGCCAGCTACATAATGGCAGACCTGCCAAGCCTGGTATTTAAAGTAATTAATGTCTTCCATTTTTAGCAATGGCATTTTTCCTGTTCAAAACAGACCCTCTTAAAGGTGAAGTGTGTGATTTTAGGTTTCAGACATGTTTTCTGAACACTTGCCCCATCTGTCATTGTTTAGACTAACAGTAAGTTGTGCCTCAAACTCAAGTCATTGGTTGAGCCATGATTGTTATGTTGTGTTGGTTGGGACGCTCAGTCAGTTAAAGGCCTGTTGCACAAAGGTTGTTGAAAAGACTGATTTTCAGAATAGGTCTGGAGTTGACAAACCCAAACTGGTTTAGATCAGGTTCAGGGGTCTCACAACGTTCACTATAAACATTTTCTGTCAACTCAGGGTTTGATCCAGAGTTCAAATTCACATCTCTATTAAAAATTAAGAAGAATATCAAAATGTAAACATTTACAAGATAAGAAGAAACACCACTGCTATAAGAAAGACTGTATCAATGGAAAAGAATCAACTGAACTATTTTAGTATTTTATATAGGTTCACAACAAGCAGTATAAGCTTAATCATTTTAAAAGTTATATATATATATATTCTAAAGCTTTTAATTTAAATTAATATTTGCATATAAATAAAAGCTTAATAACAATATTGAAAAACCAAACTCAAAATTACCTATTGTCTTAGATATACTAGGAAACGAGAAAGCAGTTTAAAGAAAATTGAAAGAAAATGACACACTTTACCTATAAGCAGTTTCATATGATATGGGTGCTTTTGTTTTCTTTTCTTCCTGGTCTGCTTTCTTAAAATAGCTCTCAGAATGATTTTTAATTAAAAAATTCAATCACTGTGAGTTCATGACCAAGTTAACCTTGTTTAAAACAATATTTGTAAGTGATAACCAGGAAGGTACTAGCCAGCTGAATCACAGGAAGGTTCAAAATAGAGTGTGTGTGTTTGACATGTAATTAATAAAACTGTGATTTAGCTTAGTTTAATTATCTGTTCATGACCTACTATGAGCAAACATGTTATCAATCCATTAATTTATTACATTTATTTTCTAGGATTTTTTTTTCTTGGCTTCTAGGATTGGTATAAGCTGCCGTCAGCCCATCACAGACTTGGCAGAGGAGTGTAAACAGTTTACTTTGAGGAAGGATGTGCCTTGCATGTTGCTATGATGTACTACATATATAATTAACAGGATATTGAACTTACTGTAGTCACACACAGAGCTTTTATTGAAAATAATATTAAATGTTAGATGCTAAATTTTCTTTGTCCATGCACTTTCTCGATCTTAAAATAAACCCCCCTTATAATCATATACAGTGTTGGGGTAACACATTACAAGAAACGTGAGTCATGTAATCAGATTACTTTATTCAAGTAACTAGTAAAGTAACACATTACTTTTAAATTTACAAAAACATATCTGATTTACTTTTTCGAATAACACAAGATACTTTGTTTTGCCATATATTGACTGACACCTCTCTTGTCCCCATGTTGAGAGAAATCGTCCCTGACAGCAATATAGTGTCGGCCCAGATCCGGCCCACATCTGGTCCGCGTGTAATCCACATGTACCAGATGTGGGCCGGATCTGGGCCACACTATGTTGCTGTCTGGGGTAAGTGCAGAGGTGTTGTGTGCTGTGTAAACATGATGGTTATTGTAGTTCAAGACTAAATGTGAGCATTTACTCATCTCACTTGCACAAAAACAGATTCAGTATTCCTCAAAATGAATAAAAACAGTGAAATGCAAATTTAGAATATTACGCAAACCTGTAATAATGAAATATGTTAAAGAATACACCTTGTGTGAAAGGGCCTTTACATTTACTAAACTTTTTTTTTTGTTGTTATTAAAAAACAAACAAGTAAGCCCAGCGCAGATGAGAAAAAGCAATGCAAAAGTAATGTAACACATTACTTTATATAAAAAGTAACCAAGTAACCAATCGGTTACATTTTTAGGGAGTAACACAATATTGTAATGCATTACTTTTAAAAGTTACTTTCCCCAACACTAATTATACATGACTACATGGTTCAAACAGATTGGTACTTCATTGTAACCATGTAGGATTTGGGGTAATGCTTTAGGAATTAGCCACTGAAAAACTTGTATTTAAATATTGGGGGTCCCCTAATATCTATGAAGATTATTGCCTTTGGGCCTAGGATGGAAATATATGATTTCTTGAAAGCTCTGCAGTGTAACTTTTTCAGACTAAATGATAAAAAGTCAACAAAAAAAGTCAAACAAACAAATTAATGAATTAATAATTATTCCATAATAATTTCCAGAGCACACTTATATGATGTTGGCAACGTTAGAACTGTAACAAGAGAGACTTTCATTCACTCTGAATGATTATGCAAAATCTTGATCACATGAGGATTGTGATTTGGTATCACATCATTAGCAGGTTTAGAAGATGTCTTTTACACATAGCAGCAATTTTTTTTTAAAGAACCATTGTCGTCATAGCGACGCTTAATTAAAATTTTGAACATAGGTTATAGAATAAATGCATGCATGCATCCTTTCTATTGAACAGGTTGAAAGTGAAAGTGACTGGTTGAAACTTCCTTTGCAGTTTTGTGATTTTATGATAATCTTTACAAAAGTACAATCTTTGCTCCCCTTTTACTAATTTTGCATGATGAGCATCAAGGAAACATTTTTTTTTTTTTAAAAAAGCCATTCTATGCAATTTACTGCACTTTTGTACAACAATGGAGTTTCTTTTGTGGAGTTTGTACTGTTTTACCAAATTTTGTTTAAGAGAAAAACTTACAAGGTCTTCCCGCTTGATTTACAAACCATGCTAAATCAAGTGTGAAGATATCACTTGATGGCAGATATACTGTAGATAATGTTGCGCACCCATGAATTGCATGTGTAATTGCATGTGCTCATGAATGTGCTTGATGGATTTGTGAGTATAATCTGTGTGTGTGAAAACTGTGTGTACTGTGAAAACGTGGGTGTATGGATGTCCATGAATAATACATTAGATCTTAGAAGAAAAGTCAATAGCTGTAACATGGCCAACAGCTAATAGCTTTGTATTGATTTGGTGAAATTGCTGACTGGGACCCTTGAACACTTGTTCCTCTCTATTCATTTAGCACCTCTGATGGCACTGATGTGAAACCTCACACCCTTAAGCACAGAACAGTGTGAAGGACACACTCACTGTCACCACAAGACCTTCTGTGTGCTGCTCTGAAATCTAGATCAGTGGTTCTCAACTGGTGGGCCACAGATCTGGCTTGACAGGATCATAGACGGGAGGTAGTCAGATAATGCAATAAATACAATGCAGCTAACCATATAATCTGATACATACTTAGGTTAGCAAATGAAATAGGCTTAGCAACTTTTGTTGTGAGGAGGAAAACATTTTGTTGTTGATGTCAATTTGGCATTTTTACCATATTATTTGTTCCATGTGTGATACATTTACCTTTGTACAGCAAAATTCCATGGGTGAAACACAGTCATCTCAATAGGAATCCACACGATTTGGAATTTTGTGCGAGAGACACAAGAGGTGAAAATTTTCTCCACATGGATTTCACATTGCATTCAAGGCTGATGTTGTTGTGTGTGTGTTTTTTTTTTTTTTTTTTTTTTTTTTGTTTGTTTGTTTTTAACCAATATAAAGCTGCTTGGTTTGGAAGCAAGCTTCATGCATGGCTACACTATTGACATGGATAATGGCCAGCTATTTTTAATGAAATTTTCCTTTTTCGTTCTATGTCATTTTTATAATTTAGTGTTCCATTATTTCTCTTTTTAAGAATTTTATCCTTTGCCTTGACTTTTCCAGGCAAGGAAATCACAAAAAAAATCAGTGAGTACCCAGAACAGAAAATCTCTTTAAGTAAAACCATTTAAGAACCACTGATATAGATAAAGTGTCACGGCTTCTATTTTCTCTTCTTTGAGATATTTTTTCAATTTCACACAGTTTCCACTCAACACAAGACTCTATAAAACAGGAACTGGATACTTAAAGATATAAACTAATATTATAAGTTATAATATTCAAATATTTTGTTACTTTACTTATTTGTTTGTAAGTGGTTAAAAGTCTGAGTACAATGCAGTCCAAATCTGCCATTTTAAATAAGGACATTTTGATGTCAAATTAATAGTACATGTTTAACATCCAGCATTACTTCACGGTCAAATACAAAAATTTGGACCATGTGAACTCCTTTGTACAAATGTCAGATTTCCTTGCCTCTTTTCAAGGATTCAAGATGCTTTTAAATCAAATTGTAGTTCTGAATATGCTAAATATGGTTACACTTAATTTCGATGTTCCACTTTAGACACTATAATAACTTTGCAACTACATGTCAACTAACTCTAATTAGGTTATATAGAGACTGTACTAGACTTTTAGTAGACTGTTAGGGTTAGGTGTTAGGGTTCAAGTTGTAGAATAAGTTGACATGTAGTTACTTAAAGTCTAGAATGTCTGTTGGGGGAGCATCAAAATAGTGTTAGCAGATTTAAGCAGAGAGTCTACTAATACTCTAATGAGAGTTAGTTGACATGTAGTAGCAAAGTTACTTATAGTTAGTAGAATGTCTAAAGTGGACCACCAAGTGTTACCAGTATAATTTGTAATTACAATATTTTTGTTATTTTTGTTTTCTTTTCTTTTCTTTCACTAGTAGTGTCATGTGGTATGAATAAAGTCTCTGAATATATACACCCAACATCTCGCAAACCAATGGCAAAAATGATGGTCTTGGTTTCTGAGCAAAAGGTCACATGATTAGGAATTTCAGCGGCCGTGACATGGAAATGTCTTCAACAGAAATGCTCTGTGGCATTCACTATGGTTCAGTGGCAGTACTGGGCTAGAACATTACGTAAGCGAGCCCTAAGGTTATCACAGTGCCGGCTGTGTGAGGAAAGAGAGCATAGATTTGAGTATGATGTTCGGGAAGAACACAATGTATGTTGACGACTGTCTGCTTCTGATACTGCCAACTGACAGCAGCTGTCACAGACACTGAGCTGATGTAAAAATGTTTTTATTCTTAGTATAATATCAGCATGTAGACAAGTGACATGGACATCTTTTTCGATCTATTTTTTAAGTTATCATCTTCTACATAATTGACAAAGACTTTTCTAATAGTAACAATTTTTCCAGTTATCTATATATATACATATACTGTATATATACATACATACATACAAGCTTAATGAAATGAAAAGAATAAATTATGACACAATTGCAATAAGCCATATTGTGATTTCAGTTTTATTTCAAAAAATCGTGCAGCCCAAACATGAATTTCAATGCATAAAAGGACTGTACAATATATTAAACCAGTTGGCATCTTCAGTTAGATTATGCCTTGTCTATATAAAAATTATATATAAATTATGCCTATACCTTAACTACCTTTCATTACTTTTATTGGTAACCACAGGTGTTGTTCATTACATTAACAACAACAAAAGGTCCTTTTCTTTTATTTATTTATTATTTATCTTTAATTTTTTTAAATTTTAATCTTTAAACCCTCTAAAGTCCATGGAGTAGGGGGGGATTAATTGCTTATAATATTTAATAGCAAGCTTTTGAAATCATATCCATTTTCAGTGGATAAACAGAGTTGTTCTGAGATCAGATCTGGTTCACTTTACAATGTGAAATATAGCAGTGATGTGTCAGTATGGCCTGCAGAGATTGAGAGGGAAGGAAGGTGTTCTAACTGGGAATGAGCTGGTAAAACACACTTTCTGCACCACAGGATCACATTTCACCTTAACTCCTCACCCACATTGTGGTATCACGACACACAGGAACCAAAGGCGTAATGTTGTTAAATCTTGTGAGAAAAGATAATACCACTGGAATCTCTTAATACTCTCTGTCCTGCAAGTAGTTGCTTGCAGGGTTAAAAGAAGAATGAGTCTGAAAACTGTTCATACTACTCTGGGTTAGAAAATAATCCTGAGTAGGTTTCGTTATTTTATACAATACACTGAAAGTCCTGTGTTAACTTTCTTATTTGAATGTTTGAGAGGTTAAGAAAACTGATGTGGGTATCTATAGTTCCATGAAGAACTTTTAACATCCATGGAACCTTTCCATTGCACAAAAGGTTCTTTATAGTGGAAAAAGGTTATTCAGAATCAGAATATTAAAATGTTCTTTGCACTAGGAAAAAAATGGTTAACTGTTTCTTTGGCTATGTTCACACTGTCAGTCCAAATCCGATTATTTGTGTATCCTGTTAGAATCTCATCTAAATTATTAACTGTCCACATTGTGTATCACAACCGTTCGGATCTGATTTGTGTGTCCTGTGGCGCTCTTTCGTTTTCCTGAAAATTTGCATTGGTTTCTACATATGGCAATGACGTTGTGATAGTAAACATATGCCAAAAACAACAACAACAACAACAACATGGAGGGGTTTGCAAACAGATGTTTCTTATTTACAACATGACAATGTGTAGCCGCCGTGCTGGACTACTACGTCCTCTGAGACAGCGGCAGAAAGGAAGGAGGCTGGTATGAGTGGCTTATTCTGTGCTGTCGTCGCCACAGACACAACAAGTCAAGTCAAGTCACCTTTATTTATATAGCGCTTTTTACAATGCAGATTGTGTCAAAGCAGCTTTACAGTGATAATTGGTATATAATTTTGGCTGCACAGCAGCTCTTAAAGAAAATGGTTTCAATGCAGGCAGATGCAAAGCACTGTTGAATATCAAATGTCAAGTGTCCCCAACTAAGCAAGCCAAAGGCGACAGCGGCAAGGAACCCAAACTCCAACAGGTGACATCAGGTGGCAAACAGGTGGCAAATAGGTGTTAAAATGGAGAAAAAAAACCTTGGGAGAAACCAGGCTTAGTCGGGGGGCCAGTTCTCAGTGCTTTGTTACGATTCAGGTAGCTATCATAAGTCCCATGGGATCGCAACATTCAAAGTATTTATTCCAGTTCCATCCAGTTGAGGGTCGTATTCATCACGCCGGTATGGATGGTTTGTTGAGGAACTGTGCCACTGGCTGTCGTGTCGATGAGGCCCTCACAGTGGATGATCTAGTTGACTCAATCTCTGCTGATACTTCAGGGCTGCGTTGTGGTCGTGTCAAGGCGCAGGTCCTCGATCTCACCTGGATACGGCCCGGATCCGGTTGACTACGGTAAACCTCGGGATAAACAGAGAGACTAATATACTAATATAATATTCTGCAGTGACTTTCAGCATGTTTCCTATAACAACATCTGGCATGTTTATATTTTATGTGGCTTGAGAAAGTGACATATACCACGCAAAATCCGACTGCGATCAGACTGAAACAAATTTCCTGAAATGCAATATGAATAGGATTTCAAACCACATATGAATGTAGCTAAAAATGGATTTGTAAAAATCACATTTCATGTGATTTTCTCAGACTGCCCTCCAAAAAAAACAACCCTATAAGTCGTTTTTCAAGCACCTTATTACAACCTATATTTACGTTTTAAAGTCATGCGCCCTCTAGCTGGCGTAAAAATAATGACAGTGTCGTGTTATGTCTATCGTCATGAAATGATGTATGACTGTCGTTACCAATCAAAATGCATGTTCATTTAAATGCAATGTGTGGACTTTTTACACCATTTGTCCTATTTCCATTTAGCAAAACTCATTTTTTTATTAACGACTACACCCACCCCACACCACCCCTAAACCTACCCTTAGTGATTTATAGTGCATATACACTTTATGAGCACATGCGTTCCCTGGGATCGAACCCACGATCTCATGATCACATGATTGCATATTGTTATATATTGCAATGCTCTGCCAATTGAGCTACGCGAAAACCGAAATATGACGCAGATAAAAGGGAATGCATTAAAATGAAAGTGTCCTGTTGTTGATAGGGGCGCAACTTTAGTAAACGCTCCTATGGGTCGTATTTCAGGGAAGTGACAAACGACCTATAGGCGTATTGGTTGGAGAACACTTCACACTTGCTAAATATGATCAGATTCCAATCGGATATGCACAAAAAACAGATTTGGACTGACAGTCTGAACGTGGCTTTAGTGTTTTGGTTTGGTTCTGTTCTGTTTGCCTGTGTTCCCGATCCTTGTTTGTTTCTATGGTTACTGATTATGCTTCGCACCTGTCTCCAGTTCTGTTGATTAGCCTCCTTGTGTATTTAAGCCCTGAGTTTTCCTTAGTCCCTTGTCTAATGTTAACGTATATGTTATAGCGTGTACTATAGTGGCTTGTTTTAATGTAGTTCCAAATGTAGGTTCAGGAAGAGCCTAAACATTCAGTCCTGTCAATCATCATTACGAAAGTACATAAGCAGCAGTCACTGTGTCATCCCAGCAGTCACTGCGCCATTCTTCCAGCATCCCTCCTCCTCCCCATCTCCTCCTCTATTTCTCTTATTCTCCCTCTGCGCAGTACTGTTATAGGGGGTTTTAGCTCGGAGCTCGAGCCGAGCCTCGAGTTTCAGTACAACAAGCGAGTACAACAAGCCAAGTTTGTTTAACATTAACTATTAAGACTGAATGGACAGGTGATCTCATAAACTAAAAGTCAGTTTGATCATCTTCTTGCGTCTCTTGAATTACTACAGCTCACCATAACACTTTATTTTTAAGTTATAAGTGGTTTAAAAAGATGTAGTTTAAAAGCTTATATTTATGAATGTCTATTGACATAACAGAGATTAAAGGAATGTCTGTTTGGTCACAGTTTAGTATGAGGAACACATATTCACTATAAACTACGACTTTTGCCTCAACAAACCCCTAATTTACTGCTTATTAATAGTCAGTAAGGTAGTTGGTTAAGTTTAGGTATGGGGTATAGGATTAAGGGATGTAGAATATGATCATGCAGAATAAGGCATTAATGTGTGCTTTATAAGTACTAATAAACAGCCAATATGCTAGCTGCAAGCTAATTAGTATCTAGTTAATAGTGAGAAATGGTCCCAAACTAAAGTGTTATTGTCTATTTTTCATATAACAGAGATTACATGTAATTTCTTTTAACATGTGATTCATTTGTTGTTTTCTCCAGGTGAATGACAGACTGGACCGGTCTTGCTGTGGTTTCAGACCAGACCCATCAGATCTGTGTGTAGAAAACCTGCTGCATATCAAATGTGAAAACCCAAAGGACTTAAATCTGGTGCACATCCTGGTAAATTGAATATTGGTGATATTTGTCAGATCATCTGATATTAACATATCAATACCGAGCACCCAACATCCTCATTCTAGTTTGTCCATCCTTCAGAGTCAGGTTGCTATTGTCATGCAGGTTGTTTATGCATTTACTTTGTGGTCATAAGAAATAGATGTTGTTCCCTCAACATAAAGAAGTTTTGGCCACAAGAAAAATATATTGTTACCTCAACATAAGATCTCGATGCCATGACTTTACATTGCGTGGCCACGACATAAGCGTCGACAAAATGATCTTGTGGACACTTATTATCACATTCATACAAATTAATATGTCATTGCCTTGACAACAAGTGAACCGATATTATATTTAGAGGATAAAGGATATGTATTTTTAGGTCCTAATTTATATTAGATGGCCTTAACTACTTTGTACTTAAAACAAAAAAATAAGTACAATGTAAAAACATGTACGTACACAATAAGTGCATTGTATCAAATGATTCATTTAAACGTTAGTACATAGTAGTTAATGGGACTTAATATAAAGTGGGACCTATTTTTATTATATATATTTAGAGGATAAAGGATATATATTTATAATTTTTTTTTAAAAAATTTAAAAACATTTTTGACCTTAAGCTTGTGCAAATGTCTTTAAACTAGTCAGGACTTCATTTGACTTTAAAGAGAGTAAACATGAATAAATAATGACACTATGGCTTCAGCAAAACTTGAAGCAGTTCCTTTTTTTATGTAGTTTTATTGACTGACCTTATGACAAGGTTACATAGCTGGCAAGTTTTCGTTTTTCTACCAGGAGAGTTTCATACAATTTTTTTCTTTCATTCTGCTTTCCAATATCAAAAGTAATATCTTTCCAACAGCGCTTGAGATCTACGTGAAGTTTGAGCTCCCACTCAAACTGTGAGTTAGAACCCCAACTAAATTAAGTGAGGCTGCTGAAATGAGTCAAGGCAATCAGTTTCCATGGGAGCCTTTATATTGGTTCTGTAGCCATTATCTGATAGTGTTCAGAGAGATGGAGAAATGGAGCTCCAGTGTGGTGTGGTTTAGGTTTTTGGAGCCAGTCTGCAAAAGTCATCTGTTTTAATATCGCTTGCCCACAAAATCATTCCACAATTTTAGAAATATCTCCCCATCGCTTAGAAAAACCTACAGAGCTCACAGCAACCAGTATAATTCATAAAAGCTGTCTCTTTTTTTAAAAACCCTAACCCTGAAATTGAACATGGATGTGAAGTGAAAAAGTCATATTTTATGCAAGTCTGACTTTTTGGCAGACAGGATGTTTTTGTGTTGTTTATGTGTTACTTTATTCATGGCTTCTGCATATATTTTTGTACACAATGAATATACTTTTGGCACAATTACGTGAAATGTAATTCAAAAAAAAAAGAAAAGAAAAAAAAGAGTTTGGTATTTGGTATCAGGTGCCACTTGTTTTGATATTTTGTATCTAATGCAATTCTAATACTTTTAAGTGTGACTTAAAGGGTTAGTTCACCCAAAAATGAAAATTCTGTCATTTATTACTCACCCTCATGTCGTTCCACACCCATAAGACCTTCATTCATCTTCGGAACACAAATTAAGATATTTTTGATAAAATCCGATGGCTCAGTGATTTGAATCATTTGTTTCGAATCAGTTGCCAAAGTCACGTGAACTATTGAAGTTTCAAAACAATTATGATGTAACGAAGCCTCGTTTACTGAAATCATGTGATTTTGGCGCTCTGAACCACTGATTCGAAACAAATGATTCTTAAAGCTTCGAAGCTTCATGAAGCAGTGTTCTGAAATCACCCATCACTAGATATTGTTGAATAAAGTTGCTATTTTGTTATTTTTGCTGCACAAAAAGTATTCTCGTCGCTTTATAATATTAAAGTTGAACCACTGTAGTCACATGAACTGTTTTAAATATGTTTTTAGTAGCTTTCTGGGCACTGAAAAAGGGAGTGTCAATGCTGGCGATGCAGGCCTCACTGAGCCATCGGATTTTATCAAAAATATATTAATTTGTGTTTCGAAGATGAACAAAGGTCTTACGGGTGTGGAACGACATGAGGGTCAGTAATTAATGACATAATTTTCATTTTTGGGTGAACTAACCCTTTAAAGGGTTCAACAAAAAATAAAAATTCTGTCATCGATTACCCTCATGTAGTTCCAAAGCCATCTGCGAAAAACAAATGAAAATATTAAACATGAGCGATTTATGTCCCTCAATTGAAAGTCAATGTACTTTGACACTTCATAATATTTTAAAAAGACAAAAAAAAAAAAAAAAAAATGGTAACACTTTCATATAGGGAACACATATTCACTATTAACAATGACTTTTCCCTCAATAAACTCCTAATTTACTTCTTATTAATAGCTAGGTAGTTGTTAAGTTTAGGTATTGGGTAGGATTAAAAATGTAGAATAAGGTCATGCAGAATAAGGCATTAATATGGGCTTAATAAGTACTAATAAACAGCCAATATTCTAGTAATATGCATGCTAATAAGCAACTAGTTAAAAGACCCTAAAATAAAGTGTTACCAAAAAATCTAGTGGTTAATCCAAGTATTCTGAAGAGACACAATGGCTTTATATGATAACAGAATTTAGTATTTTAATCACATATAAAGATGGATTAACATTCATCAAATATGGCAAGCGGAAACTCAAATGTGCTTGCTTGATGTGCAAGAATCAATGAGGTTTGTTCTTGTGTCAAGCAAGTACAGTTTAGCTTCCATTAACCACATTTGATCGATGTTTATATGTGAATAAAAACCCAAATTAAATCTGCTGAAGTCATATAAAGCGATTGAGTCTCTTTAAAAGAGTTGGATTAAACTGCTCGATTTTTACAAAGTTTTTATGAACTTTGTGAACATTCAATGAGTATTCAATGGCTTATGCTTCATTAAAAATATCTTCATTTGTGTTTCAAAAATGAAAAAAGTCTTTTGGTTTTTGGAATGACATAAGGGTGAGTAATTGATGGAATTTTAATTTTGGGGTAAAATATCTTTTTAAATGTCCAAAAGTTTCCAAATAGTGTGGGGCACTGTACGTAATATAAATGAGCATTAATCTATTCAAATATGGTGTATGTAAACCTCTATTTATAGGTTCGGAAGACAGAACCATCCAGACTGGTTTTTATTGACAATGCAGGAAGACCTCACCAACCAAAAGACAATCTCAACTTCAGACTTGTTGAAGGTATTAATGAGTAAGTATTAATATGTGTATATTTATACTATTTAGTCAAGTCAAGTCACCTTTATTTATATAGCGCTTTTTACAATGCATATTGTGTCAAAGCAGCTTTACAGTGATAACTGGTATATAATTTTGGCTGCACAGCAGCTCTTAAAGAAAATGGTGTCAATGCAGGCAGATGCAAAGCACTGTTGAATATCAAATGTCAAGTGTCCCCAACTAAGCAAGCCAAAGGCGACAGCGGCAAGGAACCCAAACTCCAACAGGTGACATCAGGTGACAAACAGGTGGCAAATAGGTGTTAAAATGGAGAAAAAAACCTTGGGAGAAACCAGGCTTAGTCGGGGGGCCAGTTCTCCTCTGGCAAACAGTGCTTTGTTACGATTCAGGTAGCTATCATAAGCCCGATAGGATCGCAACATTTACAGCAGGGGTCTCCAACCCTGATCCTGGAAAGATACCTTCCCCGGAGACTTCACTTCCAAACCTTCTCCAACATGCCTGTAATTTTCAAGTAACCCTCAACTATTTGATTAGCTGGTTCAGGTGTGTTTAATTGGGGTTGGAGCTAAACTCTGCAGGATAGTAGCTCTCCAGGGTAGGGTTGTACCAGCCGTTCATAAGTTCTTACTTTAATTGGAGCTTAAAGTCAACACTAGCGGCTTAGAAACTACTAACTAGTTTGTAACTAATCTCTGTACTTTATATGATTGCACCATTTGTTCTGGGGCAAAATGTAGCTAGTGGGTTGGTGTTACACAAGTAGGTGATACAAATAAATTATAAATCAATTATTTTTATTTATTTTATTTGCACAACATGGAACGATTCACACATAGGTGTGCTGTTTTGGTTCGTGTTGAAGAGCCACTATAAATGTATAATACTTTACGTCAAAACTAGGCTTGCAAGAAACTTACGCACAGCTGGTGCAACCGGCCCCATGAGCAGGGTTTAAGACCCCTGGTTTACAGTGTTATTGTATAAACATATGGTGTGGCCAAGTATAAAACCGGTTAAAATGTGTTAACTATTACTACACTGTAAAAAAGAATTATTGGTTTAACTTAAAAAAGTAAGTAACCGGGTTGCCTTAAACGTGCAAAATGAATTAGAAGTAGAAAAGTTATGTTTACAGATACAAATTTTAGAATAAAGATACTGGGTAATTCTTTGCTATGGGGAACACATATTCACTATTAACTACAACTTTTGCCTCAATGAATTTACTGCTTATTAATAGTTAGTAAGGTAGTTGTTGTAGCATTTAAGTTTAGGTATGGGGTAGGGATGTAGAATATGGTCATGCAGAATAAGGTATTAATATGTGCTTTATAGGTACTAATAAACAGTCAATATACAAGTTAATAAGCAACTAGATAAAAGTGAGAATTGTTCCCCATACTGAAGTGTTACCAGATATTGTTCTTAAGGAAATAATAATGTTCTCCCGTCTGACTGATCAACATGTACAAAACTCTCAGTGTAAAGGCCCATTAAAACCAAGGACTGTAACTCTAACGATAAAGATATAGTTCTAAAAATTGTTCTAAATATAACAGAATAGCAGAGTTCACACCACAACTATAACGATAACGGCACAGAGAAATAATATGGAATCAGAAGATTTTTCCAGCTGATGAACAATGAAAACATTGACAGCCAATAAGAATCCATCCTGCTTTAAAGAGCTGAAGCATTTAAAGTAGCAGGCGACAAAACTGCACGCTCAGAATAAACAGAATGATATTGTGTGTTGGTGTTGACACTAATAACTATAGTTATCGTTCTTGGTGTGAATGGTGTATTTGTTGATTGGCAGGTTTCCGGAACGGGCTGTTTCAGTGCTGCAGTCAGGATGTCTGGAGAGGATGCTCCTTCGCTCCCTATCTGTGGATCAGGAATTCTGGGTGAGCAGAGGAGAGGCGCCTGGACTCAAATCTCTCATCCGGCACATAGAACAAAGAGCCAAGGCCCTCCTCCAGCATATACAAGAGAAGAAACTAAGACTTAACAGAGATCTATAACTCTCCCATGAAGAGATTCTCTCATTTTGTAAATAACCAATTACTGAATTCTCAGAAGACACAAAAGGTTTATGGAAATTGTTTGCTTTGATTTGAATTGCCCAGATTCATTTATGTGCATGTCTCGAAATGTGTTTGCTGTGCTGTTTAGAAAGTCATGCAAACTATAAAAGACAGCTTAAATGAGAGGAGGCAGTGCATTTGCATGGATTTTTGAGTGATTTCCCTAATCAGGGTTGACAATCCTTGAACTGTGATTAACTGGTGCTCTCAGTATCTGAGAGAAGAGATTCCAGATGGTCATTTGCAAAGCAGAACTCATGCCGAGGCACATCACTTACCAGACGCGATGCAAGGTTTCAACAACAAGCAATTTGTCTTTCCATGCTGAATGTGTAGAATGTGTTGAAACAATTTTCACTCAGAAATTGCTATAGTAAATTCATAATGAATTAAATGTGAAATTTTGTTGTAAAACTTATTCCAATAATCTTTGGCTTATTTACTATATATATATATATATATATAAACTTGGTAACACTTTATTTTACAGTGCCGTGGTTATACTTACCAGTGCTGTGCAGTCCATATAAGCTGCGAATGCTCTGCATACCCAAGCCATTCGTGGACTCGGCAATTAATTTTAACATTATAAATTACTATTAAATCCCTTTAACAATTGTTTGAGGTGTACTATAAAGCCTACATGATTGGTAATGCGTATGTAACTGTCCGTAATTTATTTATTTGCCAAACGACGGTAATTTTCTTTAAATCTGCCAGTTACGGACACTTCCAGGTAAGCTGATCTACAGCAGCTTTTGCGCCTTCGCGCTTTTGTTATGGAGCGTCATCATTGTCCCGCGTTCTCATTGGTTTGCTGGCCTATGGCGGATTTCATGGCAGGATAAGCTGTGAGCAGATCGCTCACCCAAGAGGAAAAATGAGCTGCTGCCAAATCCCGATCACCGAAAATCACATTGTATTTGATACAAAACTAATTAGACTTAACCAAATGGGGAAAAAATCATAACTAAAACTATTTTCATAGTATTTCATTTTCTCCATAGGGAATTTTTTTTTATGAAAACTTATAAATTGTTTAAGACAGTCCTACTGTAACTAGGCCTATCAGAGGATGTTCATCGATAGTCTTTGCGTTTGTTAAAGTCATCAGTTTGCACAATTTCAACTTATTTTTTTAAAGAACACTGATATTTTTATTTATTATAGCCTACTTATATTTATTATAATTACAATTTATTTTTTATTTATAATAGGCTGCTAATACTAATTATGTTATACTTATTTTTAATTATTAATTTAAAAAGTACTTCTGGCATACATTTAAATTGACGCCATGGTGTTTTTTATTTGTCGTGTCTGATTTAGATCTGTGTTCTAAACTGATACGTTTAAAGGTGAAGTATGTTATTTGTGTGACACTAGCAGCACCTAGCGGATTACAAAAATACAGCATATTTTGCAAACGCACCTTTCGCATGTCGTGCCTCCATCGACTCAAACATCACAAAAGTTCTTATGGTTGCTTGTGAAGGCACGTCTCAACAGGTAAATATGGGCTACTCTCAATAAAAGGTCCAACATATTAGAAATACTTTTCGCTGTGTTGCTATTTGTCATGAGCAATGAGTAAACTAACACTGAGAACGCGAGTGTCTTGCATATTAGCTATAAACCCATTCAAACTGCATCGGCCACATTTTTTTACATGACGCACCATCCAGCATACCCGGTTAAAAAAGTCACCGCTCACCACTGGTACTTACTATAGTAATAACAGTAAATTATGCATAATTACAAGTAACTAACCCTAAACCAAACCCTAACCCTAACTGTAAACTCTATAGTAAGTACATGTAGTTAATTAATAGCACTCAGTACTTATTTGAGTAATTACAATGTAACTACGGCACTGTAAAATAAAGTGTAACCAAAATCTTTTTTTACAATGTAGACACCAAATAATCAACAAAATCTTTCACTCGTCTACATTTTACAAAACCATAATTTACATGGAAGAAATTGAGCTTTGATTTAGAACGTCTTGCAAGCCTTTCTGTGGTGCATTCAGAAAGGGTAACTGCATCTGTAAATGAGAAATTTAGCAAATGATTCCAAAATATTTTTCTTCTACAGCAGTGTTTCTCAACTCCAGTCCTTGGGACCCACTGCTCTGCACATTTTGTATGTATCCCTTATTTAACGCACCTGATTCAGATCATCAGCTTGTTAGGAGAGACTCCATGAACTGAACTGAGTGTGTCAGATAAGAGAGACATACAAAATGTGCAGAGCAGTGGGTCCCGAGGACTAGAGTTGAGAACCACTGTTGTACAGTGTATGTGAAACTTCAAAAAAAAACAAAAAAAAAAAAACAATGGAATTATGTTGTACAAGCTAAATCTTCAATGAAGGCTGATACAGTCTAGAATGGGTGCTGAGGACTATGAAATTGTGTTATGGTGTGAAACTGAGCCCATATCCAGGTATCTCCTGCTGGCTCCTACAGGGCATTCAGTGCCTAAAGACACAGTTATGCACAGAACTGCTGAGTCTAAATTTGTGCTGTCGTATGCAGTTATCATACATAATTCTAGGCTTTCGACTAGGTCTTATAGGCCACATAATGTACACACACTGCAGTTAAATATGGTTGTCACTCTTTGTCTGAGCAATGATCATTTATACCAGTGGTTCTCAACCTTTTTGACTTCTTTTTGGCCTCCTATTGTTAAAAACAATATTCAAAGACCACATGACTTCTACAGTTTGTGATTTACTGGATAATGATTAAGGATAAATTTTAGAACTAAAACGTTTCCAGATTTTCTGCTTGATTTACAACCCAAATACTATAAAATATGTTATTATTGTTGTTATTATTTTTTTTAGAGCTTGGCGAACCTTGAAAAAAATGTATATTTATAGTTGAGGGGTGAATTGAAATAAGAAAAATCCTTTTTTGTGTGTGTGTGTTTTGTTTTTTGGCTTATTGTAATGCTTGTTTTCTCTTATTTTAAATAATTTTAAGTCATCTTGAGGCCCCCTTGGAATTTTGCTGAGACCCCCTAGTGGGCCCCTACACCCTGGTTCACATCTACTGATTTAGTTGATAGTAGGCATGTGACGGTATCAAATTTTCATGTTGCGATTAATTGCTAAAGCTTTTATCACGGTATATGGTATTATCACGATATTGAAAAAAGTGTTGTCATAGTATAACAAGTTTAAGAACTCTTTTTGTAATAATAAAAAAAAAAAAACTCTGAATGTTTAAATACAATAATACAATACACAAAAAATATATTAAGTAAAATGTTCAAACAGATTAAAGTGCAAAAGAATTAGGCTATAAAGAACAACAGGTAACACTTTACAATAAGGTCTCATTATTTAATGCATTAACTAACATTGAGCAATAGCTACATTTGCTACAGAAAGTATTATTTTTTGTTAATGTTAGTTAAGAAATACAACTGATCATTGTTAGTTTTATCTCAGGTCCATTAAATAAGTTCTTTTGATTTTAGTAATGTTATTAAACAGTAACTAAGAAATGAACATTAACTAAGAATAATTAATGCTTTATAAGTATTTTTCATTGTCAGTTTGGTAATAATGAATTAACATGTTAACTAATGAAGCCGTATGTCTCAAAGTTTTACTGAACAATAACAAATAATCAGAACATTTCTAATCATTAGGACATGTTGTAGTCCAGATTAAAATATAAAAATGTTTAAGTTTGAAAATAAATAGCCTATTAAGTCTTTAAGTATTAAGTATTTGGTGCTGTGATGAACAACACTGAGATTACAAAAAAATGAATGGCTGTTTAAAGCATTTTAAAAATTTCACTAGCGCAGTTGCTTTGTTTGCGGGGTTTCCGGGGTAACCGCTGCATTCTGCTGTTCCATCAGCGCCCTCTGCTGTCAGAGAGTGAACGTGCACTTTCATTCAGCGCGTCTCCTTCACTCGTTCCGCCATGTGCTTCTCATGCACGTTGGGCTTGTTTACGTCTGAGCGCGTGTTCTTTTGACGCAGAATACAGCGGTGTTGTGCATTTTATACGGTTGATGGGGAAAGTATTCTTAAATGCATTATAAAAATTTTAATAATTGGCAATAAATTATTATTTACGGTATTTTGAAGTGCCCACGATAACAATATCGTGCATATTCATTATCGCGATATATCGCATTACCGAATATTGGGACAAGTCTAGTTGATAGTGATATTCGTTTCTTGAAGGAATCGTTCTTTTAAGCAAGTAACCAGTTGAGCTGGTTCACAGAATCGAACTGATTTGAACTTTAGTTCCAGGGGCCTGTACCATGAAGCCGGATTAGCTGGCTAGCTAGGTAAGTTTCAGATTAGTTTGCGCCAATCTTGGGTTTTAGATATCATGAAAGTGACTTGGCTTTTATAGTTCATCAGATGTGAACAAAGTGACACCGACACATCCAACGCAATAAGGCCACTCCCCCAGTTTCTCTTCCTCCAAATTAAAGGTCACTATATAGTAAAAACAATTATTTAACGATGAAATTGTCTGGCTTTAATGATAATTAGAACTATGTTATGATTTATATAATTATTATATGATCTATATTATTGTTAATCCATTACACACAAGCAATTTTAGTTTATCAGTTATTATTAAGCATTTAGTTTAAATTAATATTAATATATACAGATCATATGTAATATAAATAAGCTGTAGAATCAATAGATAACTCTTTAAAAGTGATTACAGTCAAAATGAGTCTCTATCGCTATTATCAACTATATAAACTAACTTCACAAGTTTCACTTGCACTGATAAAGCAAGATAATTTCTTTTATTTGTCCTCTTTCATGGACAAGTATTTTCTTTAGTGTACATGCGTTTAAATTCTTCATTTTCTTCAATCTCTTAACATTCAGCAAAAAAGTTTTGAATCACGCTGGCTCTCTGGTGAGAAGTGAATCACAGTTTCTCTCTGTTGCAAGGCATGTGATTGGCTGTTTGCCACTGATTTCACGCACACGCTCCACAAACTCAGGATCAAAGCCTGAGCTGACAGAGAAAGTTGATGATCAGCATCATGGTACCAACAAAGCCAGATTAGAGTGGTTTGGTTTTGTTAACTTGAAACTAATCCTATAACGATCCTATAATGAAAGTTTGTTCAACTACCATCATGGTACAGGCCCCAGGTTGATGACTCAAAACGGACATCCGAAGTAGCAAGCACGCTTGTGGAGCACTGAATGAGCCAATAAGCATGCCCAGAACTGTAACTGAACCAAAGAACTGGTTTGAAATGAATGAATCAAACCTACAGGCAGAGCTGAAAGTCAGCTTTTTATTCATGTTCGACTCAAAAAGCACCGAATTAGCCAATTCTGTTAAAGTTTTCCAAGGAACCTCAGAAAACTTCAACAGTTAGAACTGGCTCATTCGGTTGTTTTTGAGTCAGTTCTCTTTTTATTTGTTCATTTCAAACTAGTTCTTTGGTTCAATAACCCGTCTGGACATGCTTATTTGTACTACTTCAGAATCAGATGTGCATCTTGCGTTATCAATTCAATTCAGTGATTCAGTTCAATTCTGTGAACCGACTCAACCGGTTACCCTCTAAAAAGAATGTTTTGTTCAAGAATCGAACATCACTATTAGATGATTCACCCATATTTACACACGGTTGCTACTCCCAAAATGCTGTAGTGTGTACGTGTTTTGCATAATTTAGTTTATGCATAATTAAAAACCTGAATTAGAAATTTGTCTTGAATAAATGTGTTTATATAAGATTTATGAAGTATTTCAAGACCTCAATCATAAGAAGAATGACAAGTATCTGACAGCATATTTATTATGAACACACACATAAGTGATTAAATCACATTTTTGGAGTTTGCACTTTTGAGTTTGTCTTTCTTTGTTCTAACACAACTGAAAACTTTAAAATAATCCAAAGATATTCAGCAGATATCAGTTCAATCAGAGACAGAGACTGAAGCAGAGTTTAGAGTGGCTATATCGAGCCCATCTGTTCATGAGCTGATCTTGTCACTTCCTATAAGCCTCATACTGATCACACATTTGGAGATTAGGAGCGTGCAGAGGGAGAAAAATAAATGATATCAGCGAAACATTAAATCTCCCTTTCATCCAGTTTAAATTCCCACAGGTCTCATTTACATTTGCCTAACGTGGGCCAGAGATTCCTGCCTGTGTTCTGCTTCCAATTTCACTTCAAAGTACTTTGACTGCTTCTTTTTAAACTTAGAGAGTTCACCAAACAGCAGAGATTGTAATAAATTATAAGCCTCGAGAGTCGAGAACATCAGACTGTTTTAGCATAAATGCTGAATGCAGAGATATTTTATATTCCCAACGAGTTGATATTCTATTTAAAATGGCAAGGAAAGTGTTATAGTGTTATTAGTGTTTTGTAAGAAAAGATGGGTAAAGCACAAGTACTCATAGGTCTCTACTAAAGCACAGGGTAGTCTCATAAGGGCCATGACACACCAAGCTGATGGTTGGCCACTGGCCAATGTCAGCAACACATTCTCACTACCAACTTGCCACATATTGACGGTTAGTCAGGACCCCTCCCTCTGCATTACTTTTAAATTGTTTTTTAGCATAATTTTTTGCCATGGAGGGTTCTCCATTGCTTTCAATGAGAAAACTTTGGTGTTACACACGATGGGCATGGGAATTTTATCATCATGATGAAATTATATATTGTGGTATAATTTTTTCATTATGACATATGTGTTGGGGTGTGGTTTTCAATTTAATCAGCCAGCATAATTTTATTTACATTTATTTTACTTCTTTATTTACACTATTTAGACGTTTGAGCAAGTAAATCCCTACCCCTAATCCTACCCACTTGATTATTATATAATATAAAACACAGGATATAACAGGCAAATACAAATACAGTCACAATTTATTCAAAAAGAACAAATATCCCAAGTGTTCCAAGGCCAAATGATTGATTTGCCACCAGAATAAGCGTTACGTCAGCTTTAATTGTGAAATGGCATTGGCTTTCGTTTGTCTCGTTACCGACTGTGTCATGCTAATTTTTGGGTGTATCGTATGCTGTTCATAATTACTGTAATTTCAAGATGACACGTGACCCCAGGTGAAAAAAAAGTACACTTCCGTAATGTACTTAAAGTGCTCTAATTTCATGCACTAATTTTGTACTTAATATACTAAAAATTCTTTTTTAGTACTTCTTAAGATAATCTTAAGAACATCTAAGTGTACTCAACTGTGGTATTTTGAGACACCATGAATATGAACTAAAATGTGTTTTAACATACTATCTCTGTATTAAAAAATATTTATTTAGTTACCACTTGTAGTACAACCCATAAGTGTACTACAAGTGCAAAATGAACCTGCAGCGCTCAGGCGGTATAGTAGTCATGTGTTACAAGTAGGAGCTCTCTGAAAATTTCCAGCTTACAAATTGTAATTACGAGCACTTGCAAATGCTTTTTACAGTTGAAATATCATAATTCAACAGAAGAAAGAAACAACATAAGGGTGAGTAAATGATGACAGAATTTTCATTTTTGGGTGACCTAACCCTTTAAAGGTGATTTACTCACCCTCAAGCCATCCTAGGTGTATATGACTATCTTCTTTCGGTCACCGTGATTTTGCCAAGTAAGACATGTTCCTGGATCAACATATTTTGTTGATCCTGGAACAACATTCTTGCCTGAAAATTTAGGCATAACCCTATTCCTACCCCAAAACCTATCCCTACCCATAATTTATCCCTAAAATCAGAGGGAAATGATAAGTGAATAACACTGACGTAGAATCACCTAACCCTGGTTGTAAAAGCCTAAACTTGACATAAACTGTAAACTTTTCCCCCAAATCTGATTGGTTGATTGGAATGTTGTTCCAGGATCAACAAAGATATTGATCCAGGAACATGTTGTACTTGGTAAAATCACATTCACCATCTTTCAGACGAACACAATTGGAGAGCTATTTAAAAATATCCTTAGTCCTCCAAGGCTTATAATGGTTGTGAATGGAGGCCTGCATTTTGAAAAAAAAAAAAATAAATGCATCCATCCATAATCAAAGTAATCCATATGGCTCCAGGGGGTTAATAAAGGCCTTTTGAATCGAAGCGATGCGTTTTTGTAAGAAAAATATCCATATTTAAAACTTTATAAATTCAAATAACTAGCTTTTGGCAGACAACCACATGTATACTGCGTAACTCGACTTGCGCCAAATGAGTAACCCCGACGAGATGTATGACTCGGATGTAGGAGTATTGTAAGCTTAGATGCCTCTCGTGGTTCAAACAAATAGGGCTGGACATCAAACTTAAGCTCCTCTTCTCTTATATCAAAGTCCTCTGACATTTCTCTTTAAAATTTCTCATTTTAGACTTCCAACTCGTGACCGGTGTTTTGTTTTGCTCTCTCCTCTGCGCCTCCGCATTCATCATTGCGTCATTGCTTTCGGGTCAAAGGTTGCTCTTCCGCCCAAACCGACTTGCGCAGTATGCGTACAGTTGTTATTTGAATTTATAAAGTTTTAAATATGGATATTTTTCTTACAAAAACGCAATGCTTCGCTTCAAAAGGCCTTTATTAACCCCCTGGAGCCTGAAGTAATACTGGACAGCATTGCAAGTTGCTACGAACATCTTTACTCTGTGCTCAACATATTCAACATGACATCATTTCCGGTACATGCATGTGCATATTACGTATCACAACATCCCCCCTGTTTAACATAAGTGTATAAACATCTCAGACAACCAAGACAACAGAATTTCTTCTTTGAATCTATATAACAGAATATTCTTAAAGATATGTCAAGCTTTTTTTTTTTCATAGGATGCACATTATAACAATAATGAACAATAATAAAATGTTTGGTTATGTGTGCAAAAATAAACATTCAGTCCATATTTGGTACTCTTTTTATTGCTTTTCATTCAGCTTTACACATAGTCCTTGTATTGTGCTGGCTTTATTATGATCCATCCAGACCTTGCGTGTTGGTCTTGTTGTCTCATTACCTGTATTGTCTGTTTTTGTTTCAAGAGGTTGTGTGATTTTGTCTTCAACCAGATCCTTGTGGCTTTGTTCAACCACATCTCTTTTGGGTGTTTCAGCGAATTGTACCTTTTTCTGGATTTTCTGTGTGTGTTGTGCATACATTTCACGAAGATGGCTCCTGGTGCGTCTGATAGTGTTTCCATTTGGTGTTTGGATCAGGTAACTTCTTGGCTCTCTGCATTTTTCTACAATAGTCCCAGGGTGCCATGTTTTCCTCTCCTTGTCCAGCACTCTTACACTCTTGTCCACAAAACAATGGAGGTAAGTCTCTACCACTACACTGATCATGATGTGTTTTCATCCTTTTTGACCTTTCTTCCAGGTGCTGTCTGTGTTCCAGTTTACCTGGATCTGCATGACTTGGTAGGAGTGTGGTGATGGATCTGCCAAGGAGTAATTCCGCAGGGGATGGTAAATCACTGTCAATGGGAGTTGCTCGCACCTGCATCAGGGCCATTTGTAGATCTTCTTTGTGTTGTATTGTTTTTTTGATGATGGATTTGAGGTGTCTCACGTGTCTTTCAATAAATCCATTGCTTTTTGGGTAGTGCGGTGAACTTGTGGTGTGTTTTATTCCCCAGTCAGCTATGAATTTCCTGAAAGGTTGTCCTGTGTACTGTGGTCCATTATCTGTCATTATTTCATTTGGTCGACCAAATAAAGACATGTACTTTTGCATATTTTGTGCAACTGCATGGCTGCTTGCTGGAATGCGCATTTCATCGACCAATGGATATTTGGAATACCTGTCCACAGTAAGTAGGTACTGATGTCCATGGATCTCAAACAGATCAGACGCCAGGTACTGCCATGGCTTTGTGGGTGTTTTGTGTGGAATGAGAGGTTCTTTTGGTTGTGCATCTTGATGTTCTGTACAGGTACTGCAAGATTTGCACATTTTTTCAATGTCTGAGTTTATCTTTGTCCAATGCACACTCTCTCGAGCCAACCTGCGTGTTTTTTCGATACCTTGATGGCCTGCGTGAGGTTGAGTCAGAATGTCAGTTATCATAGATTCTGGAATAAGCACTTGTCTGCCCTTAAATACAACTCCTGCTTCTATGGCAAGTTCATCTCGAAAAGGCCAATAGCTGCGTAGGTCTTTTAGCAGGTCTTGTATTCTTTCTGGCCATCCCTGATGGATGATTTCTTTTAATGCATTGAGCTTGGGGTCTTTCGCAGTCTCAGTTCTGAGAACCTCCTGTTTGTTCGGGGAGAAGTTTACAATTGCAACAGTATGATGCTCAGGGTCTTCAAATTCTGTGTCCAGCCCATCAATGCGTTCATCAAGTTCAATGTCTTCATCGTTTTCAGGGTTTGGCAGGCGGCTGAGTGTGTCGGCTAGAATCATTAGGCTTCCAGGATGATACACGATGCTGTAATTGTATCCCTGCGTCTTGATCAGCATGCGTTGAAGTCTGGGGGGAGCAGCATGTAGAGGCTTCGTGCAAATGGTGACCAGAGGTTTGTGGTCAGTTACCACAATGAATGATTTGCCATACAAGTATGTGTGATATTGCTGCATACCATACACAATAGCAAGCATTTCTCTCTCAATGTTGCTGTATCTTGATTGACATTCAGTTAGTGTCTTTGAACCGAAAGCAATAGGCCTGTTGTCTTGCACCAGTGCTACACCAATGCCTCTCTGTGATGCATCTACCTCCAGTGTGAGGGTGGCTGCTGGATTGTAGTATTTTACGCAAGCATCAACAGTCACTGTTGTCTTTAGGTCATCGAAGCATTTCTGATAATCAGTGTCCCATGTCCACTGTGAGTCACTTTTCAGCAATTCCCTCAGATTGTGGGCTTTATCTGCAAACTTTGGTATGTAGGGCGACAGGTAGTTTAGCATGCCCATGAATCGATGAAGTTGATCTTTGCTTTGTGGTGTTGGCATTTTTTGTATATTGTGGACTTTGGCTGGGTCTGGTCTGATGCCTTTGTCTGTATACAGGTTGCCAAAGAAAGATATGCTCTGCTGTTTGATTATACACTTGTCACTGTTAAACACCAGGCCTGTTTTCACAGCTCTTTCCATAAGGCTTATCAGGTTCCTGTCGTGCTCCTCCTTGTCAGCTGCACACACTGCAACATCATCTGCAATGCTGGTTACACCATGAAGACCTTCAAGAATTTGGTCCATTTTGGCTTGGAAAAGATCTTAGGACACACTGAGACCAAATGGTAAGTGGTATCTGCCAAAGGGAGTGCGGAACGTGGTCAGGATTTCTGACTCCTCATCGAGATGTATCGACCAGTATCCGGCTTTTGCATATTCAACATGACATCATTTCCGGTACATGCATGTGCGTATTACGTATCACAACCGAGCCGTATGGATTACTTTGATTATGGATGGTTGCATTTTTTTTTGTTCAAATGCGGCCCCCCCATTCACAACCATTATAAACCTTGGAGGACTAAGGATATTTTTAAATATATCTCAGATTGTGTTCTTTTGAAAGAAGATAGTCATAAACTAGGATGGCTTGAGGGTGAGTAAATCATGGGATAATTTTCATTTTTGGGTGAACTAACCCTTTAAGGGGAAACATTTTAACCTGGTAATAACAAAATGTGACTCTAGAAACCTCAGAAATTCACATTTTGGTGTAAAGGAGGAAAGTACAGTATAACCTTTCCCCTCCTGCAGCAAATGTTAATTGTAAAAGCTGAAGAAATAATTTCCTTAAAGAACATTTGTTTCATTGCTTGATCAGAATTACTGCACAATACTGTTTTATTTCAAATAATCCCCTACCATAATAATTAAAGCCTGCCTGTTAAGTATTTCAAAATATAATTGCTTTTCTATGTTTTATAATAAGCTTAATTTTCCAAAGACCATAAGCATTTAATTTCCTTCCAAGCCCATGGTTTTGCAATTTATAAATAAGTGCAACTCGATCACAGTTGTCTTACAAGGTCAGGATAAAAAAAGAATGAAATATAAAACTACACACTCTCATCATTAGGCAAGAGATGAGTGGACCAAGCCATTATTGCTGGACCATGTAAGAGGGTTTCTCAGAAGACTGTTAGTAAAGCAGAAGTCTCTGCCATGTGTTACCTCTGGCCTGCATCCATTTTAATAGAAACCTCATTTTAATTAATCATAACCAGGGGAGTGATTAAACTAAGTGTAATTAGAGAGAAAAGAAAGAGAATGAGACAGAAATACAAAAGAGTAAGTGAACAAGTATGCAATTCTCCAGATGAAAGTAAGCTCTTTTCTAACCTCTGTTTTTATAAATGTTTCTGTTGACAAGCGAGCACATAATATATTCTTCCCCTTGAGCATAGATAAAAGCATCATCCATGCCTCACACAGTAAAACTATAGTTGTGTGTCTTCACATATTTAGTGATAACAGTGATATTTTGTTATGCCTGCTACACACACACTGTGTGATTTCGGCAATCCTATAAGATCATTACAAATCACACTGTACGACATGGATCTAATAAACTTTGGTATGATATGTAGACGATGATGACACCTGTTGAATTGTAGGTTGTGATGCAAGTTAGCATAGAAGAATAAAACATCATCAGCATCCGCTAGTGGTAAACAAATAGAGCAAGTTTGAGCAAGAGCAAGATTTTTTTTATTGAGTTCAATCACAGACAAGTACAGTGCAAAAAGTACAAGGCAAATATGCAGCATTGTGGTACAGTTCAGAGTAACAAATAGAGCAAGATGAATCGCACTTTGGCAACTGTGGTTTTTATGTGCGCTGAAAAAAGAGGAGGAAGCAAAAGAGAAGAATATGGACGCGGTCCTGGCTAGGGAAAAGAGGCCAACTTGGCATGCCAATTTTGCAAATGGAGCTTGAGGATGAAACATATAAACTTATAAATACAATAAACTTATATTTAAGTTTAAGCGCCATGTCGCGTTGATCAATATGCCATTTCATGTTGCATTTTTACAAATGTATATGCTTTATAAACACAAATGATCGCCTTGCACGTGCTTCCGCTTTCCGTATTCTTCAAAAAGCTTATGCTGTATGTCCTACCCTTCCCTATTCTACTTACGGAAAAAACGGAACTGGCGCCGCGTTCGTTCCGTAAGTTGAATAGGGTAATTTTGACCTTCAACATTAATACCTTCAACATTAATAGTAATAAGAAGAAAGAAAGACATGAACATCTTGGATGACATGGGGTGAGTAAATAATCAGGAAAATTTTATTTGAAAGTGGACTAATCCTTTAAACCTTTAAACTGGTGTATTAGAGGTAAAAAATTATATAAATACTGTTCGGTTTCTCGCACAAACCGATCTTTTCGCGTCTTAGGACATCAATGTGTCGTCACGAGCCGCAGGGTTTAATTTGGATTTGTCTGTGCATGTTTTTTTGACTCTTATAGATTGTGTTCCCATTGACATGCATTATACGACTGACAGACTGCAACGGTTGGAGTTAAAAATCATCATTTGTGTTCTACTGAAGAAACAAAGTCCCCTACATCTTGGATGCCCTGGGGGTAAGCAGATAAACATCAAATTTTCATTTTTGGGTGAACTATCCCTTTAAGCTGGACAATGACACCACTTTCTTTAAGAGCTGCTGTGCAGCCAAAATTATATAACAGTTATCACTGTAAAGCTGCTTTGACACAATCTGCATTGTAAAAAGCACTGTATAAATAAAGGTGACTTGACTTGACTTGACATTTTGGCACAACTATCATTCTGTAAATTCTACAAGCATGAATGACTACTCAAATTGTGTGCCTGATTATTAAGATGTGTTTTTACTCTTCTCAGTGATGAGATTTATGTTTTTTTTTTCTTCAAGGAAGATCTAGTCTTGCGTAGCTAGACCTTCAGATTGATGGCAGGAGGTCTGGACTCCATAGCAGCTTTCATTGGCCATGGACGTCTGACCGACATGTAAAGCAACCAATCACATTTTGTTTTGTTCAGTGTCATGTTTAGGGGCATGAAAATGTAAGTCAGTGTCCCAACAATAACAGCCTGTCGTGCAATTCATTCAAGAACGTCCTGCAAGTTTAGTGCAACATTGGTGCAACAATGGTGCTGTGAACTTCACATACTTTTGAAAATCTAGAGTTTAGTTGATCCAGATAAGCGCTCATTGTCACAGTTGTAAACACAATGCCTTTCTTCTTCCATAAGGGGGTTTGCCATCATGACAGCTTTGTTTCCAGGCGGACCATTAAAGAATGCGACACACGTTAGGGTTAGGGTTATCACGTCTCCCAGAAATTCTGGAGAATTCAACCAATCAGATGACGGCTTCAAAACTCCCAAAGTGTTTCCCATTTTGTGTGCCATATGCATAAGACATTCAGCCAATGGTCCATAAGCGTGATGTCTTAGGCTAAGGAAAGCAAAAAAAACAAGATACAAACAAAAAAGACCTGTATAGACAAACACTGACAGAGGGACTTGAGTCATATAATTACAAAAATATTATAGAGACTTGAGAGTGTTTTTATTGACTTGGGCTGTTACGTAACTACCTCACAACAACCCAAACATTCTATCATTGTGGGTTACACACAAATGAAGATCTTTCCGTCACCTGTTCCAAAGTGTAATGGGCAATGTAGCTCCTATGATGAGAAGGACCCTGGGTATGCTTGAACATTCTGTCCTTTAATGGTTGCATCTTGTGACATCAAATCCTATTTTTGGTTTGGTTAGATGTCTTTGTTTGTCTGTGTTGCATTCATATTTCACTCAAACGGCACCAGAATTTGTTTGGAACCTTTTGATGGGTCTCAGTCCACTTGTTTGGTGTGCACCAGGGTTCGGATGGCATGTGATCACGCTTATTCAAATGAACCACACTAACAGAGCAATCGCCCTAGAGTTCATTTTAATCTAACCAAACCTGCCAAGTGTGAACACACCCTAAATGTGTAAGTGTCAACAGAGTCTTACAATAGCAAGGAAGCTCTTAGAAGTGAATGAGGTACTCTTGCCCTTCTGTTTCTTCTCCCTACAATTAGATCCTGAATTTCTGCAGTAGATAAAAACAATCATGTGTTTGGAAACATAAAATAAATAATATATGCCTAAACTGCATCTGCTTTGAGAATGTTTATTTCTTTGGAAGGTACTGGGGGGAAAATGTTATTTTCAAAAGCAGTACAGCTCTCAAATGCTCTCTGGAAAGAATTAAGTAACTCTTTCATTTGCCAACTTCAAAATTAACCACTGCACTGGCAAAGCAGTTACTTTCCTATTACTCAGTGTAACATTTGTTTTTAGATATTATTTAAATGTAAAAAGTGTATATGTAAGCAATAAGGTACGAGAGGCCGTGCTGTATTGTGAATAAGTCACGGC
Organism: Mylopharyngodon piceus; assembly: GCA_039654765.1. Classification (NCBI taxonomy): domain Eukaryota; kingdom Metazoa; phylum Chordata; class Actinopteri; order Cypriniformes; family Xenocyprididae; genus Mylopharyngodon; species Mylopharyngodon piceus. The sequence goes on from CM077445.1 coordinate 9,452,036, forward strand.
TGAAGGGCGTTGTTAGGCACGACGTGAAGCTGAGTGCCTGCAACCCCTTCAGCCGTGACTTATTCATGATACAGCACTAGCCTCGAGTATCTTATTGCTTTTATAAAACGGTTACCACACAATACAAATATTAAAGCCAGAAATATGTATCAATGCAACTTTCATGAAGTAAATTTTTTCTAAAAGCCTTCCTTCCGTCGGAAAAAATAGTTCCTGACCGTGAACAGCAACAGAAGTTACATTATTACGCCATTAGATGGCGGCAAAGACTGTCTTCATGAGTGTGTCAGTCAGTAGCGAAGACTTTTATATTGAAAAGACTGAATTGTTTTGAAAACGGAACAAGACGCAACTGACAAATGCTTTGACTAGCACTGTTAGTCATGTGAAAACCCCATAAATGTTAAAAGGACAAGATAATACATCGGACAATTAAACATATTTTTTTATTATGAACATAGGACTGACCTGAAGGAAAATGCTAAATCTGAATGCAGGTAATAAACTCGCTCACTCGATCTTTTTCTCACAACACTCTTCTACATAATACAGTAAGCTTCAATGAACAATATCAATTGAGAACATACAGTTTACGTATAATATATATATATATATATATACACATATTATAATAGTTTTATATAAAGAGCCTTGAAAAAAACGTGTTACGGTTTCCACAAAAACAGTAAGCAGCACAACTGTTTTTCAACATTAATAGTAATAAGAAATATTTATTAAGCACAAAATCAGCATATATTAGAATATCTGAAGGATCATGTGACATTGAAGACTGGAGTAATGATGCTGAAAATTCATCACTGGAATAAAATACATTTAAAAATATATTAAAATAGAAATATTTTAGATTCTAAAATTTTGTACTGCATTTTTATCAAGTAAATGCAGCCTTAGTGAGCATTTACTGACTAACAGTATGTGATAAATTTGGTTTCAGAACACTGAGAGCTCAGTGAGGCTGTTATCTCTGCTGTCTCTTTTTTCCTTGTTGCTTGTGATTTATTTAAGACACGGTTATCCTATTAACCCTCGTCTGGAGAGACAGCTACCACAGACAGCAGCTGTCATGATCAGGGTTACGCTACCTTCAATACATTCGTAAAAACCTTGTTTCATGAAAAAAGCAGGATATAACCATGTCCTTGGAAAAATATTGTTTTTAATTGGTTTGAGATGACTAGGCCTATATGTATTTTTGAACGGTCTGTCCCTGTCTGACATGCTTTATTATGGATGCCTTTTACATCAACAGTCTTTTGTGACTCATGTTTAGATCATCTTCTTTTTTTTTGCCAGAATTACATACTGATATCTGTTCAACTTGTCCTGACTGTCAACTTATCTAAAGCTCAATATTAAAGGAATAGTACAACCAAAAATGAAAATTCATAATTTACTCACCTTAATACAGTGTCAAACCATTTCTGTTCATTCTTCATTCAAAATTTCTCATGTTTCTCACAGAAGAATGAAAGTCATAAAGTTTTGGAGAGACATGACGCCATTAAGTAAATTATGACAAATTTTATTTTGACATGGGATCCACTTTATGATATAATAACATTTATTTATTTATTTATTTTTGTGCATGCTGGGTGCACCACCTTGATTTGGTGGGTATTTAATAAATATATGTTAATAAGCAGTGATTGAAGCACTTTTTTCAATTTTTTAATAATGATAATTGATTATAACAAACTACTTTTTCCAAGAATTTCATTCTTTTAATGACATAACATAACATAAACAAAAAATAATGTAAGTATGGTGTGTTCCATTTTCCATGTTCTCATACTTGCTCTTATACCAGTTTAAAATGCAGAGGTAACTGTAAATAAGCCATTTAAAATGTGTTCAAAGCCTCAACCAATAGCATAAGTAGGACTATATGTTTTGCCAACCAGTGGTTGAGAATTTAGAATTCACCTCTAGTCACATTCGGATCCAGACAATGTTACACAGATATGGGAGACCTCGCATGTCTCCTAGTTAAATGTTAATTTATTAGGAATTAAACATGAAGATCAATTCAGCAAAGAGAAAGACCACATGCTTCCAACTGCTCATTGTTTTAGTTTCAGATATAGTACTTTTTGGTTGCTATTTAGAGGATGTACTCTAAAATTTTAGAAAGATATTCCTACAGTATATGTCTTAACTGTTCAGAAACTATTGTGTGTTGTATAAGAGCTTTGCCTTCTGGTGAGTCTCTCTGACGCAAATGAGAGTCCTTAAGGTCCTCACCTTAGAGTGTTGCCATGACAATGAGCAGTCAGCTCCAGGCACCCTCTCAGGTTCATTGTGACGACGTGATTGACAGATCCCACTCGAGGCTGTTGTCTCAGGTGTAAAGATGTGACAGTAACAGGAGAGAGTGTCATTTGGCTGCCCTCTCTCTTTCGTTCCACAGCTTTAATGAGAGTTTACACAGCTACCAAAGGCTCACTTTAAACCTGGATCTCAGACTGAGATAATATGGAGAATATAAGAGGAAATCTACCACGATCACATTTGTTAAATTTAAGCATACTTACTAAATGGTGGTAAATTGTTCATGTTACTGTGGTTTTATGTAGACCTAGTGATGTATGTGTTGTTATTGTCAGCATACTGCAAGCACAAATATGCTATGCAAAATTATATTTACGATATTTTTACAGTGTTCTTTCCAATAAAATTACACGTTTGGTTATGTTTTGATGATTCTGCCCAGGTTTGTAAAGGTAATTGTGTTGAATGAAGTGAAATCGTACCAGATATCAATTCTGGTAATGCTAATGTTGTTCCAAATCCACGTGCATTCCCATTTGCTCCAAAGGCCAAAAAAAAAAAAAAAAAATCCAAAAGAGGAAAAAATATCGAGAGATTGATTACATTAGTCAGAAGAGAGAAAGATGTCAAATTTTCCATCACACCCTTAGCCATTGTATTTGAAACACTCATGCAGTGGTGAGAATTATTTTTCTGTAAATATAAAAAAAGTTTTCTAAATTTACAATGTTAATAACTGTGGAAACACGTCATCACAGTCTGTGAAAAAGGTCCATTGTTGGTCTCTCGCAGTTTTAGTTACTGGGGAATAAGGCTTTCAAGCTTCAAAAAGGATGTACAAGCAGTATAAATCTACTGTAAAAATGATTCATAAACACCTCAGTGCTATATTCCAAGTTTTCTGTTATATACTAGCTTTTTGTGGGAAACAGGCTAAAATTAAGTCATTATTTAATGAAAATCTTGCAATCCACCCAAGTTCTCCTTGGCACACTGATAAAATTTCACGTGAGAAGTAGCAATGTCCAATTTGTTTACTAATCATTCAGAATCTTTAACTTATCTGTACACAATATCTTCTTTATGGATTATGTTCACCAAAATTCGAAAACTCTGTCATCAACAGTGTTGGGGAAAGTTACTTTTAAAAGTAATGCATTACAATATTGCGTTACTCCCTAAAAAAGTAACTAATTGCGTTAGTTACTTTTTATGAAAAGTAATGCGTTACATTACTTTTGCGTTACTTTTTCTAACCTGGGCTGGGCTTGCTTGTTTGTTTTTTAATAACAACAAAAAAGGTCTATTTTTTGTCAAATGTTAAGGCCCTTTCACACCAAAAGTGAAATGAATAAGCCTCAGGCTGAAGGAAATGCATATTTACGCCTGTACAGTATAGTCTCAACCTTTCAGCTGTGCTGCCATTCTGGATTAAAGAAAAGTAGGATACAGGAGAAAGAAGTTCAACACTCTTATTTCTAAATCTAATTTAAAGTAATTTTTGCTTATTAGTGTGGTTGAATTAGATAATTGAAGGTCAGCAGCAAAGACATGGGTTAATAAAGTGAGATTAAATACATAAAGTATATTTGTTTAATTTAATATAGTTAATTATTACAGGTTTGCGTAAAATTCTGAGATTGTATTTCACTGTCTTTAAGTGTTTTTGTACAAGTGAGATTAGTAAATGAATGTTCGCATTTAGTCTAGAACTACAAAAACCATCATGTTTACACAGCGCACACAACACCTCTGCACTTTATTTCTCTCTACATGAGCTGTCAGTCAATAAATGTGAAAAAGTATCTTGCGCTACTTAAAAAGTAACGTTTTGTTGTAGATTGAAAAAATGAATGTGTTACTTTACTAGTTACTTGAAAAAGTAAACTGATTACGTAACTCAAGTTACTTGTAATGCGTTACCCCCAACACTGGTCATCAATCGAATGATTCATGCTATTAATGACAGAATTTTCTTATTTTTGGTGAGCATTATTCATAAAAAAGATATCATGAACAGATAAGTTAAAGACAAATATATTTTTTATGATGTTCTTTTACAAAAAGCTCAGGAAATAACATCAAAGGCTGAACAATTGCCTGTCCAATGAAACCTCAAACGCTGTGAGCTTAACCTTATCCCCATCTTTACTACTTTTGAAAATAAAGTACAATTAACAAGCCACATTTCCTTTGAAAAGAAGAACACTATCAATGTATTGCACATCTAAGAAATTTCCACTAATGAATGCCAATTTCTGTTCTTTAACATTATTTGGACAGGGCCAGTTTTCCCTGTGGAGGTTAAGTACATTTTTGCTTCAAAGACACATTGTGATTTCAATACCATCTAAAGTAAATGACTGCATTTAGTTATGGCTCACATAACATCGGTAAAATGATGTAGCAAATCACCTATTGTACTGTCTAGTTTTTGGGTATAAGAGGTCCTATGAGAAAACTAATCCAGTCCATGCAGGAATCCCTGTGATTGAGATAAAGCATAATTTTTAACAACGCTTCTCCTCATTTGTTTTGACCAAGGGTTCTCTTAGGAATTTGTATGGGTTTTTAGAATAGAGGTTTTTGAGAGTACAATAAGATCTGTTGTTAACATTACATGAAGAGACTCTTATTTCACAATATACATTATATACAGTCATACCTTGAATCTTGAAGCATTTTGTTATGTAAATTGCTAAGAAGTTGTCAGTTGAGAATGGTTTAAATCAGGGGTGTCAAACTCAGTTTCTCGATGGCCACTATCCTGCAGAGTTCAGCTCCAACCCTATTAAACACACCTGAACCAGCTAATCAAGGTCTTACATGTGCTGTATGTAATTTTTTGGACTGTAATGCACAAAATACCATAATATGTTTGCAGATATTTAGGAAACATGTTCAAATATTCATTTATCTGAAAAACAATGCTACAGCCAGTTATTCTACTTTCAAGTGTGCGTTCCATGTCAAAATGTTTTTTTTGTCAATTTACCCAATAGCATTTCGACACCCCGGGTTGCCATTTGACGGAAAACACAGCATACTGCAGCCACGGAAGCCAGCAAACAAACTGGGTCAGAGATTGCAGATTCTACCAGATCTAAAAAGCCTCAGCATCCATCTATGTCCAGAGGCATATTAAAATGCGGATAAATCAACTCATCAACTTAAACTGTAAGGCTCGTCGCTTAAGATTGTCAGTTGCGCTTGTTCTTGTTGCGTGTCTCCAATCTGGCAACCCCTGTGAGCGTTGGGAGTAGGGGGCGGGAGAAACAACTCTCTCCAATATTTTGAATTTAGACTGCGGTACCCATTTCAACCACTAGCTGTTAATATTACATACTGCACCTATAAGAAATGAAAGCTCTAGCGTAAGTTCTGCCGGGAACACTAATGTTACGTCACTTATTAGTTTAGACCCAACCAATCATTATCTAACACTTGGAGTACAAAAGATCGGTACTTACACATGTCTGAGTTCGCAGATGCTGACGCCAACCTCCACCTCCATCCTCCCCACCACCACCAGGATGGTCCTTGTCCATACCTCCCAGGGGGTCGGCTACGCCCCTGCCTTTATCTCCAGGCAGGAAATGCAGAGTCCGCAACCCTCAGGATGTGTGCTACAGACGGGGCCTATGCCAAAGAACTTTATCTTATAATATTTTGCTTGCTGATTGTTAATAAATAACATTGTTACATTATCTTGCCTCCCGAGTCTTTCTGGTAGAATTACTAGAAACTTCCAGGCAGGAATTTTGGAGCTGGCTGAAGCAACACTCTGTAGAACAGTGGCCCAGGAGCAGAGTTTGAAACATATGGTTTAAATACTACTGGCATCCCATTCAATTAAAAAATAAATAAATAAATAAAGTCTGATCAAGGAAACTGCCAAAACATGTTATAATTCATATATTCGCATAAGACTAGGCCTATTTATTGGTTTAATGAAGCCCGCATACAGAGCACATGACCTTCTGTAATGGCCATATCCAGAAAATACACCTGAAAAATATCTACAGCAGGGTTTCTCAAATCCAGTCCTGGAGGAGCCTCTGCCCTGCATAGTTTAGCTCAAACCCTGATCTTGGATGCATCTGAAAACTTAAAAATGCTGCCTTTGGAGGATTGATTCCAAGGTAGGAAGGCATCAATGCACATCCGAATTCAATTGTTAGCTTCACTTCTTTTCTATTCAGATACCTTCATCTGATCAATTTTTGAAGGCAGTATAGATGTATCCTTCGCTGCCTTTGATATCCCACAATCCTGTGTGTTTCATTCTGTGACAGTTAAGTTAAAAAAAATAAAGATGTTGTCTGAAAGTTGCGGTTGCTGTCAGTTTGTGTGTAAATGTTATCACCAAAGCTCGCTCTGTTACGCTGCCTCAGAAGTCTGTACAAAATCATTTTTGTAAGGTGCCTTTGTGCGCAAATGCTGCCTACAAAGTAATTGCCTGATAAGGCAGCAAGGCAACAAGTCAGCTGCCTAAGTTTTCGAACTCAGCCCTTGATTAACTTGTTTGGGTGTCTTTGATTAGGCCCTCCAGGCCCGGATATGAGGAACCCTGGATCTACAGTGAAGCCAATCCCTTCCGAATCCTATTTGTAAAGCTCTTTTAAACCCTTTGAAAATTATAGGCTCCAATACAGAATGCAAATTTCTAAAGATTCCTTTAAGAATGGAAGAATAAAACCACCATGCCATTTTGTGCTTAGGTTAATGAGTTCAAAGCAAGCTGATGTAATTTGTACTTCGTGCCTGAAACCTGGTTTGAATTGTCTCAACATGCAAAGCACAACACACGCAGTCTCTCTCTTTCATCGTCTCATTGCAGTTTAGCAGTATCCCCTTCGGCTATACATAACACCTTGAACTGACTGCCCTACATCGAGAAACTCAGCATATTATCAGATTTACTATTCTTTCATGTTCCATTCTGTAGGCAGATGCAGCATCCATAAACAAATCTGTCTCTGGAGGGTCACAGTGATTCTAATCTCAAAAATAAAATGCCAAAAAATAGCAAGCAGAGGAAAAGATGGGTTACTACAAAGAGGATAGAGGATTATTCAACTCTCCTCCAAGAGACAGCAGTAGCATTATAAATGCTCTCACAATAACAGTATTACACATATCTGTACATTATCTGTATATGGTGGGTTCAAACTAAGGATGTCAGTTTAGATAAATTCCCATAATCGATTGTTGTTAAAATTTACAATCAATAAATCAATTAATCGTTTACCTTAACCTCTTAAATACGCTACCAAGTTATGTTACTTAACCACTTGCTTAACCAACACAAAATAGGTGTTGTTTTAAACCCTAGAAGCTTGGCTTTACAGTGACCATCACTTAACAAGTGCTTATAAATTTGGTGACATTTAGTCAGCAAATATGTCAAAAGTGCACTAAGCGAGCAAATACGTGCTTTTTTATAGCATTAAAAAAATAAATGAAAATGTGATCTGTAGAATCATCATACATGACAGATAGACTTGTCATATATTGTTGAAAAGGTCTCAACTAGCAGAATACAACAAGCATATTTGTTTCAGCTATAGACCAAACCATACAAAGTATTTGTATGAAAAAGCAGCACCGACGCACGTGTAAACAGTGGTTTTGGTTTGTAACTTCGCAAAATATTAGTAAACCATAGTAGATAGCACATCTTTATTTAGAGCAGGTGCTCTCGAACAAGCCCAAACACAACATAAGACAATGCAGAGATCACAGAGTGACATGACATGCTGCTTGGCTAAAGCTATAGGACTTCCAGGATCCAAACATGTCGTGATCATGATGCAGTGTTTTCCAACGTCGTTTGAAAGTTCAACCAATGGAAACTGGATCTAAGCTATGGTGGGTGGGTATAGTGGGTAGGGACGATGTATCAAGATGCTTGGTTAATTATGTTTTGAAATAAACGGCTAGCCTACTTAATCCATTGCAATGCTTGAAGACATTAATACATTTAGAATGCGTAACTATGGCCATTGCGTACGGCACTTGCTTCATTTTTTCCTCGTGTCTGCTGCACTTGTTTTGCACATGAGCCATACGCACCTCAAAACTACGCACTCTAATGATGACCTTGCTTAATCGACCATCGATAATTTAATCAATAAAACTTATCGACAATTAATCAATTGTCAATTAATCGTTAGCATTCCTAAGTTCAAACAATCTAATCTAGTCTGAAGACCTACACTGAAAAAAACAATTAGAATTTACTCAATTTTTATTTTGCAAGTTTTTGCACGAATATTTTTTAAGTACATTTCACACACAAGGAAATTAAGTAAATCTACTTAACTAAGCTGAGTAAAATTAACAAAGTGATCAAGTACATATAACTTGGCCTGTTAAATTATATTGAGTAATTTTTACTTAATTATATTAATTACATCAGATTTTTAAGTAAAACCATTTGCTCTTTTAAATACATTTTACTTGTTTTATGCAGTGCTGGTAATTATTTTAAATTAAATGTTACTCTTATAATGTGACAAAATAATACTGAGACAATGTGCAGTTAAGAGTCATTTATTAAGAAGGAATAACAATCCAAGAAATAACAAGCATTTACAGAAACCTATAATGCTTAAGATCACTTTAAAGGTTTAAGCAGCCTGAGCAACGATAAACATCCACGTTCAATGGCACATTAAACATATTAGAACTCTAAAATTAGCAGTTATGCATCGATCAGACAGCTTCTTAATCTCAGTATCAAAACATTTTGAAACACTTTCTAATTTAAGAAAAAGGCAACCCAACTTATTGTTGATTATTTTGACAAAATCTTGTTCTTCCTAAACAACAGGTTCACATAAATTACTTTCATCAACAATCAATTCAGTATCTTCAGTTGTTCAAATCAAAATGCTCAAATCAATATAAAAATCAACTGTACCCCTGTGTGGACTTATAAAGAGTTAGTTAACCCAAAAATGAAATTTCTGTCATTAATTACTCACCCACATGTCGTTCCACACCCGTAAGACCTTCGTTCATCTTCGGAACGGAGTATACTTTTTGTGTGCAAAAACAAAACAAAAATAACGACTTTATTCAACAATATCTTCTGTTCTGTGTCATTCTGCTACACTCTTTACGTCCAGCGCTTCCATGTTCTACGTCAGAACGCCGTCTCTTTATTGACCGGCTCCTGCGTCAGCATCGCACGCATGTGTCGTGCTGCTCACGTGATCAGCTTTGGCCAATACTGAGCCGCCGTTCAGACGTAGAACCTGGAAGCGCTGGACGTAAATGACACAGAACAGAACATAGTGTTGAATAAAGTCATTATTTTTGTTTTGTTTTTGCACACAAAAAGTATTCTCGTCGCTTCATAACATTAAGGAACCACTGCAGTCACGTCGACTGTTTTAACGATGTCTTTACTACCTTTCTGGACCTTGAAAGTGTTGGTTAAGTTGCTGTTTGAGAATCAGACAGCTATCGGATTTCATGAAAAATATCCTAATTTGTGTTCCGAAGATGAATGGGTCTTACGGGTGTGGAACAACATGAGGGTAAGTAATTTATGACAGAATTTTCATTTTTGGGTGAACTAACCCTTTAAGAGCAACAATTCATTGTGTATGGTCTCTCTCTTCTGTCCCTCTCAACCAGTTTACAGCAAAGAAGGCACAAAGGATTCTGAAATTAAGAAAACAGAGAGAAAAAAAACAATGAACAAACAGCAAATATTTTTAAATTAAAAGTTATTAGTATTTGCATCCACATTATTCATTTCACTAATTTTATAATGAAACAAACAGGAATTTTGAAACACTGCTGAAACGGTGATTAACCAAATCAGATCAAACACATTAAAACATACTGCATGACCGTAGAAGTTCTCGTCGCCATTTCTTCACATTAATGCATATGGCACACAACATGCGGATAAATCATGACCACGAATGAATAATTCGTTCCCTCGATTTAATAAATCTTGTCCACATTGCACTATTTTGTTCACTTGGTTTGATTTAAATAAGGCAACGAATTATTGTAATTTACAACGTAGTCATAATTTGGTAAAAGAAGGGAAATATTTAATAAATAGTATGCACGATTTAGCAAATGAATGAGAGAAAGAATTCTATCGTGCACGATTTAAGGTTAACGTTACTTAAAATGAGGAAACGAAAACCTGCTCACGTAACGTTATTGTTAATTCGTGGCTACAAAATAACAAATATTAAACAAAAATATCACGATTTAAGTAAGCAATTCAAGGTTTTAGCCGTATATATGTTAAACGTAAAGTTTAAAAATATATGGCTAACGTTTTAAGAAGCTAACTCGTCATAAGAACACTCTAAACTTAAAATGTACAGAATTAAGTGATGACAACACAATCATCGAATGAAATTACATTTGCTGAATAAATTAAATAAAAAAATCCGTAATATAATGCAGTTTCTACTGTTGCTTACCTGTCGAGAACATGGAGTTTGGAGAAGCCCTCCATGATTTCGAGGTTTTCTTCTTTCCGCGCATGCGCAGATTCCTTGCTTCAAGACGTACATTTTACACGATTTTTTTTTTTTTTAATTTGCTTTAAGTACTTTATTAATTTGTGTAAATATGCCAGAAAATCACAAGTAAAATTTACTTGTCTGTTGGATGTCTAATATTTGCAAGTAAAAATTGAGTATGTATTTAGATTTTACTTCATATTCTAGAGTTTTTATTTTTACAAGATTATTCTTATCAAAAGATGTATGATTTTTCCTGTTTTCTTTACTTAGCCATAAAATCATTTTTTTACAGTGTAGGCTGTGTCTGAAATCACCCCCTATACCCTTAAAGGTACTATTTGAAGGGACAGCCATTTGTAGTGGTGTCCGAAACCACAGTGGATGTTATCGAGTGCACTCATTTAATCCCATAATGCACCGCAATAGTGACTGTACAACTGATTGGCCAGAGAATATCCATAATGCACTGTGAGAGTGGCTCACCGAATGAATTCCCACGTCTCGCCAGAAGATGGCACCCACAGCTGAATCATCCATCCATTTTCCAAACCACTGGTCCAATGTGGGTACAGCATAATATCATACAAGTATAAATTCCTTTTTAATTGATTATTAAATTGTTTATTAAAGGTTTAACTTCACGCATGGTACAAATGTCCATGATTCTCCTAATCATGACTGCTGGATCGAAGCTCTTTACCAGTCCATGTTACACATTTAAGTTTAATAATCCAGCACTTCTTAAAGGTTTAGAAAATGTTTACAAGATATTGAATTGAAAGACAATAAATTCATCAACATTAAATAATAATATTGATAAATGATACAAACAAGTTAAATAACAAGACATCACAAAGACATTTGAGAAATTGTCCATTTAATAAAACTGACAAAAATGATATATGGCATTCCAGTGGCACATAATGGTAAATCTCATGAACTGGCACAGGGAACGGGACAGTTTACAGGACCCAAGCCTGCAATCCTATATATATATATCTTTATCTTTCTATGTATAAAAAAAACCAAACTACCATCTAATGATTGAAATGAGAGAATGCGGAATCTGAGAAGTTTCCAACCACAGACAGCTGTTTCTCACCCCAGAGTGTAGGCAAGATAGATTTACATGCTAGGTTGCTTTTCTCTCTAAATTTATGCAAAGGACATTTTTGCTATTTTGTATAACAAACAGAATTCATTTATTATCCTCATACTTGAATAAAATTACCATCAAAACACGGAGTTATGCTAATAAACTGCATGGCTGAGGTTTGCCGTTTCCGAATTTCAATTAGAAATGTTCTTGGTTTAATCTGTTTTAGGATCATTTAAATTTATTTCCATGTGATGCAGAATGTCCTCAATCGAAGGACAGAATAAAACCTCACTGAGGGGGGGAAAAGAAAAGAAAAGAAAAGAAAAGAAAAAACACAGGCGCCTTGACAGGCCATTCAGAACAACACAAAGAAAGAAAGCTTGTGGTTGGTTGTTGAAATTCATATGTTCCATTCATCGATCACAGCAGTGAAACAAATCAAATACACAGTGCAACCTTTGACAAATCTAGGCTACAGTATGTATAGCTTTCCAGAGTCTTCTTCAATAAATAATTGGCAGAAATAAAGTACATTTCCATCTTCTTAATAATCCATAAGTCAGCACAACACAGCTTGTTCTTTGCAGAAATGCAGATGTGACATAATATGAAGCATGTGCACAACATCTAAAAACAAACAAACAAACAAACAAACAAACAAAAAAACAAAAAAACAACAGAAACTGGCAACATCCTTCTCTAAAGCATGTATAGATATGGTTTTATGCTCATTTGTTGAATGACAGACATTGGAAGCACATCTAAACAGTGGTTTCTTTACATGTATGAATAGTAATCTTCAGAACTTTAATATTGCATTCTGTAAGGCGTATGCAGTCATAAAAGGTTGGAAGTACTTTTACTCCTTTAGTGGCTGTTTAGCAAATGCTTTTAGCCAGTTACTTGGTAACTCTACAGTTCATGAATCTGCCTTTCCAAGGTTTGAACCTAATTTATTTCCGCTACTAGCCCACTATGCCGCTACCACCAAATATACTTCCCCTCTTAACATAGAGATTCCAAATTACTCAACACAGAGTTAATTACTGACATGCCACAAAGAAGAGACATTAGAATTTCATGACACTATCTCAAACTATTTCCAATCATCAGGTGCTACCTACTGAAGTCTTCTGTCTGTGATGTGATTCTATAAACCTTACAAAAATTAGATGAATTTGATAGATCTCACTGGCAAACAACTTCAAATATTTCCTACTGAACAGTACAGGTAAATAATAATCAGTGATTTTGAGGCTAGTTTAAAAAAAAGAAAAGAAAAAAAGAAAAAGAAAAGAGAACATCAACACTGTAGATGCAAAAAAAATAATCAATCCAAGCTAGAAAACAGCAGCCTATTTTTAAAATAGTACAATGTATAGTACAACGTTTACTTTAAATTTTTCATGTATTTTCTTGTAGTTACTTCATACTATATTTTTAACCCCCCCAAATTCTTCATTATAATTAAATGCGATGAAAAATACAACACAAAACCTTGGGAAAGAGAGAGCACACTCACAAAATCACATACAATTCAGATCAGTTCACTTAAGCCACAGAAATGTATGCAATATTTCAGTTAACAAAAGCAGGCGTCAGACAAAACCAGTGTCTTGAACTTATAAATATGAGTTTAAATTACATAATACATTTCTGATAAATAAATTAATTGAGAACTTTGCTTGGATGGTGATACGAAATCTAAAAGGACTGGCAGTTCCCTTCTAACCTTAATTGCAGTCAGGGCTTTCATTCTCCGTCAGTTCGTGACACTCCATAAGGACCATGAACAACAGTTCAAGTCACAAGAATGACTACCAAGGTCGAAAACAATTCACCCGTGTCACAGTTTAATTTTCAGGATAGCTCCTGAGAATTAATCTTCAAATTAATTCTACACTAGCTGACAGTAACAGTGTTACGTTTAACCTGATTGCTAAATCAAGTTTTACATATAAGAACATCTGCAAACGGGCCCAAGAGATTCTTGTTAAAGATACAGCGCACCCATACTAAATATGTGGTAAAGGGTTTAATGTTCTCTGAGAAGGTGTAGTTCTGATGGGGCAGAATGTAAGGCATATATGTGTTCTCTCCCTGCTCCTGGATCCACACCTCATATTTCACCTCTTTAACCTTCAAGTACTTCAGGTTCCAAGGGATCTGCCATGACACTGAGAGCTTTGCTTCATTGGTGGCCTGTACTGACGTCTGACACTTGGGCTCTCTGACTCGACCAGGATGTACAGTGCTAGCCACCTTGGCCTTTTTAAGATTAGGCTTTTTTAGAGCCTCTCTAAGTAAGTCCAGAAAAGAGGCAATGTCCACAGTAGTGTCCTGGTAAATGCGAAAAAGCCACTCTGGATTACGACAACAAAGATGTCTTGGCACCTCCTTGCTGGCAAGGATACGTTCTTGTTCCTCTTTGTCCAAGTGGACGATGCCACCCTGATCCCAGGGGCGATCAGGGTATGTAACGGTGTTCTTTTCCATGGTATTTCTCCATGCGACATACTGAAGGTCCATGCCAGGTAAGGAGGCCAAGGTTTTGTACGGAGTGTACTGCTCTGGGTTTACAGCATAAGGGAAGAGTTCAATCACAGCGGCACCACGGGGCAAGAACATGGAGGTGATCATCTGGGCTCCATGCATGCTGACCAACATAGTCGCCCCACTAATAATTTGGATAATGCTATCAAACGACTGCTCCTCCAAAGACACAGTGACAGTCCTCATCTGAAACTCTTGGGCTAAAGCCAGAAGAAGTTCCGCCTCATTGAGGATGAGCCTGTTAGTGGTACGTTTAAAAACTACAATGTAGTCATCGCCCTCCTCTCGTGTGATGTTAAGCCTCTCCATCAAAAATGAAGCAAACTGGCGGATCTCGTTACCTGATATCAGAATGTTGGCTTTGGGTCCTTGCGGTTGCACAAAGCCATATTGGTACCATGTTGTCATCTTTGACAGTCCCACGTAGGACTTGGTGAAGCACATGAGTTTGCCAAAGGTCTTCAACTGCTCCTTGAGAAGTGGTTGCTTACTGCTGAGCAAACGGTAGAGATCGAAGTGAGCACCTTCACCCCAACCCTCCATGAAGACAAGCCTGGCCTCGTCATCCAAGTCTGAATACTGCTGCATTGTGTAGTAGATGGGCAAAAGATCATCGTGGAAAATGTGCATGAGGTTGTCTGGGTTAAATCGGTTCAGAATTAGAGTGACATCTGGCACAAACACAGGTTTCGGCATGAACTTCAGAGCCGCTGCCGGGAGCTCAAGAAAGTTAAAGTATTGAGTGTTGTGGTCTTCTACAGAAGAGAGGTCCAGCAGGGCGGGCTGGAAACGCCGAGGGCCAAGGTTGGGCAGCATCACAGAGGCATTACTGTGGAAGAATACAAACTCCTCAGCCTCCGTGCAGTAGCAGAGGTAGTCAAAGCGGCAGATGCGATCGGTGTGCATCTTGCCAGTGCAGACCATTCTGGTGCCATGTTCTTGGAGTGCTAACAGGGCACCGTGGTAGTCGATGCGCACCTGTGAGAACTCCTGTGATTGGCGTGTGAGCGCTAGCTCCTCTTCCAACTGTGATGTGTGTTCAATCAGGCGAACATATTTCCAAAGCAAGGCTGCCACCACTGACACCAACAGGCCATTTAGCACTGCCGGCAGGTTCATCCTACACCCAATAGCACGCATCGCAGCAGAACTCCGACCCCACGCTCATGCTCCTACACCTGCAATGATCAGAATACCAAGTTTGAATAAGGAAGTTCATGAGTTACTGACAGCAATCTATCTTAAAACAGAGGTCTTCAACCCTGCTCCTGGATACACACTGTCCGGCAAAGTTTATTCCCAGCCTGCTTCAGCATGATTTTCAAGAGATCTTGAAGTGCTTATTTAGCCATTTCAGGTATGTTTGATTGGGGCTGGAGCTAAACTCTACAGGACAGTGGGTCTCCTGGAGCATGGTTGAAGACTTCTGTCTTAATACATCATAAACGTACAGTACAGAATAAACACTGGATAAAAAGAGTAGGGTATATATATAGAGAGAGAGAGAGAGAAGAGTACCAAATATTGTGAACTCCTACAGGGTGATATAAGACGGTTTCATGTTAGGACTTAAATAGGTTTTACATTGTGAATACATTGTGTATGTGTTTATTTATGTCAAGCCTCCAAATCCGACTGGTAAAAATTAGATTACTACTGCAGGAAGTTTGTATTACTTCAATAATCATTTTAAAGTCCCCCTGTAGTCAATCATTTTATCCCTTAAAGGGGACATCGGATGCAAAATTCACTTTTACATGGTGTTTGGACAAATGTGTGTTGGCAGTGTGTCTACACAACCACCCTATAATGATAATGATAAAAATCCACCCAGTGTTTTTTTTTTTTAAATCCCCATAAATCATAAGCACTTTCTCAGATCAAGACATTCTCAGATTCTTGGCAAAGTGATGTAATTTTGCACAGGCCCCTCCCACGACTCTTGACGGACACTGCCGTTTTAGCATAGACCCACCCTGAGTGAGCTGTAAACAGTCCGCCATTGTTTCGACGCCGGAGCAGGTGTATACAAGAATGTCTCCTAAGTGACTGAGGTGTTTTGTTGTTGGCTGTAAGAATGAACATAGCGGTCATCATTTACTCCCAACAGCTAAGCCGATGAAGACGCAGTGGATTAACTTTGTTTTTGAAGGGAATGCGCCCCCCGATCTACATAAATGTGTTTGTTTGCGCGAATCACTTTACATCAGACTGCTTTCTGAACGAGGGACAGTACAAGGGAGGTTTTGCTAAAAAGTTGTTCCTGAAGAATGGATCGGTACCAACTGTTCATGATCCAGCTTCACCTCCAGAAGAAGTGAGTATAATTTTTATTTATTTTTAACTGCCCGTGCTCAAACGGGGCGAGTCAGAGCCAGTTGCATTCAGTCAGCGATTACAGTTGGTGTTTAAATTCCGTTTGTACGTAGTTAAAATTGGTCCAGTCGAAGGAAACAGTCTTTGTGTGTCGAGTTCAGTCTTAGAATGTTTCGGCTAGTCATTAAGTTAAGAGTTAAGCTGAGTTAACAGTCTCAGAGAACATTGTTATGTCGTCATTTCTATTTGGAACCTTCTCACTGTAATTCATAACTGGTCGTTTATAATGAACAATGCATTAAGGTGATGGTCTTTTTACAAACTGTGTACGTTTTATGTAAAGATAACATAGTAACACTACATTAAGGTTACCTTTGTAGAGGGTTTATAAAGGTGTTGGTTAATAACTAATAATTACTCAAATAGATATGGTTGTACTGATGTGTCTTCAGATCCTCCCGCTGCCATACTTTCCCCAAGGGATACGCTCAACGGTTGTCAAGGCAGCGCTCCACCTGTCTTGTGTCGACACGCCCCACGGAAAAGAGGGGTGGGGTGAACAGTATCTCATTATCATTTAAAGTGCCATGCACCGAAACGGGTCGCTGTGAACGGAGCTGTTTTTTACAAGGTAAAAAGGGTGTTTTACACAACCATTGAGAATTTTTACCAAAGTATGTTACGGACTTTTCAGGAATACCCTAAAGAATCAAAATAACTTGTGGAAAATGGACATCCGATGTTCTCTTTAAAACTCATCTTTGTTCACCAAAATGACATGTTTAAACGATTTTTCCTGTGAAAAAAATAGCTTGAATGCAACTCTACACCCTTGCTTCATTTAGTGTATGCAGGTCCATGAATATGCAAATTAGCACCGCCTCCAATCACTCACACCAGCTCAGAGACCCACTTGGTCAACTTTTACTCAAATTACTGTAGTAAAAGCTGCACAAAAGTATTGCTCTTCACAACGTCGGACACATTACGGTAATTAATATGATTAGCCTTTTGCTTGACTACGTTATCAAACAGCTAATATGTTGTTAATATTACACAAACCATGTTCCTGTTCGCCATCTCAGTCTGCCTTCTAGAAATCAGCATCCTTCGAAATGCTTTGAACATCATAGAATGTCAGTTGAGAAAGGCATATAGTTCATCATAATATACATCATATACATAATTCACCTGCTATATTGCTAAATGTACACGATTTTTCATATCAACAGAAAAACATACTGGTATGGCTTCTCTTGAGACTCCCCTGCTACGCAGCATAGTTAATGATATGCTAAAGCCCGCCCGCACTTTGACATGATTGGTTACAAGGTAGTTTGTGATGTCAGAAACACTAGCGATTTCAAACCACGTTTTTGAGGCTGTCTTTGGTTCACTGGACATGTAAGGAGAAAATACTCAGCAATAGTGTTAACTTATGAATTTGCACATGGTTTGTCTTAAAGCATATTAAAAACACCACATAGACATATAAACAACATCAAAACTTGATTTTCACCAGAGGGGGTCTTTAAGTTAAAGTGGTTAAACTGAAATCATTACCTTCTGTCATTCTTGTGACTTTATTGGATATGCCTGTATTCCCTCTCAGTACTGAGCTTTTATAAAAGCTTTTATAAAAGACCCTTGACATAATCTCATCCTTTGAGCTGCTGGCATTCTAGGGTAGCCTGCAGAGCCATGGAGACCACAGAGTGGCTAAAGATGCCCACCTGCATCCACACATTCACAGAATTTGGCAATAAAATTCTGTGTGCGTGTTCTCAGTGCGCCATGTACGCAACAGCCTACAGGCTAATGCTTTAACTGTGCCTGCTGGTTTGGGACAATAAACAGACTGTTTTTAGAAGGAGATAAGAAAATGTTTGCGGAAAGACATAAAGAACCTGCTTCAGTAATCTAAAATAGCGACAGCTCTTCCTATTGTTCACAATGACTGCATCAAATTGAGGGTGACAACATTCTAGCTATGTTAAAAGCTTTATCAGTACTAAAAATTAGGAGGAGGCTGGCAGAGCTTCTTGCTGTCACATCTCATGGATGAAAAATGCTAATTTTCAGGATGTGAAGGACAATCTTCCTTGTTTGTTTTCATCCATAGTATTTCATGTTTTGAGAATTAAGCAGCATTAACGTACAATCCACAAGGATACAAACAGCAGAAATGGCAGTGTCGCCAGCTGTGCATTTAATTCCCTTCACTGCATAGAGACAACCTAGAGGGAAACATAAAAAGGCTTTGCCAACTAACAAATGCCTGCAAAATGTCAGCTATGTATTGAAACTACTGAGCAGACCCTTAGTGGCACCATCTCAGCTAGCATAAGACTGAAATGTCTTTGATGTCTGCTTGGAAATTAGGCATAAACTGAAGAATTAATGGTTTTAAACCCCAAGTTGCTTGGGCTCCCCTGGGTGTATTGCCTCAGATGTTGGCAAAATTTCACATGATCTCCTAAAAGAGCAACAATTAGCTTTTACTAAATAATAATTCTCATAATAATACTAATTCATAATCATTCATTCTTGCTAGGGCTGGGCGATTTTTCCGATTTTTTAGATTAATTCGAATTTAATGTTTTGCCTCGATTTTATTATTTTTTAAATCGAGAAATGGCGATTTTGAATAAAAATGTTAGCAAGCGTTACAATTAGACATGTTGACAATACAGCAATGATAACCATATTAGGAGAAGAAAATGATCCGACCTCATGATGGCGCCGGCGCGCCTGATTAACCGCTCTCACGTGACGCTCTATGAACGTAGAACACATCACTATTCTTAAAGGATTAGTTCACTTTCATATAAAATTTTCCTGATAATTTACTCACCCCCATGTCATCCAAGATGTCCATATTTTTCTTTCTTCAATCGAAAAGAAATTAAGGTTTTTAATGAAAACATTCCAAGATTATTCTCCTTATAATGGACTTCAATGGCCTCCAAACGGTTGAAGGTCAAAATTATAGTTTCAGTGCAGCTTCAAAAGGCTTTAAACGATACCAGACGAGGAATAAGGGTCTTATCTAGCGAAACGATCGGTCATTTAAAAAAAAAAGTAAATGTATATGCTTTATATAAACAGATGATCGCCTTCCAAGTGCTTCCGCCAAAACCGTACTTTCGTATTCTTCAAAAAGCTTACGCTGTATGTCCTACGCCTTCCCTATTCAACTTACAGAACGAACGCAGCGCCAGTTATATTTTTTCCGTAAGTAGAATAGGGAAAGAAAGACATGAACATCTTGGATGACATGGGGGTGAGTAAATTATCAGTAAAATTTTATATGAAAGTGAACTAATCCTTTAAGCGGCTGTTCATTCAGAAATGCGTTATTGCGTTATAAAAATGAGACGCAGGCAGTGGAAAGAGAAAAAAAGGCAAAGTTATTAAACGCGAGTTGAGCTGTTTTTTAACTTGACCGCCGTGTTTTTAGAATGCCGTTTCATGGGTGAGACGCTGCAAAAGACGTGAGACACAAGTGCAACACCTAAACATGTCCGCCAAACATAAAAACAATAGGACAAATAGGGCAATGGAATGCAAAAACCTGTAAACCTGTTTGATATTTCATGTTTGCATGATGGTGACAGGCTGAAAGCTGCTGTTGTTTTCTGTTTTTACAAAGCATTTGCTGTTAATAATAGCCTATTACTGGTGTTATTTATTGCTATTACTTTTTGGCTAAGAAATATTTAGCATTTTCTTATTTTATATTATTTCTGAGTATATAGGATGTGTTTAAGATAAGTTTGTACAACATCTGCCTTCATATTTCAGGCATATTTTCTGCAAAGATATTTAACAAATTGTTTTACATTTACACCATGTTGATCACTTCATGTGTGGTGCACTTGGAATGGAACTTTTTTTTAACCAGATTGTTAATAAAGAGAATGTTACTTAAATCATATTGTAGTTACGTTTTTAAGTTGACTAGTTAAACAGTAAAAAAAAAAAAAAAAAAAATCGAAATCGTGAATCGGTCAATCGTTCTGAAAAAAAAAAAATCGAGATTTTATTTTTTTGCCATATCGCCCAGCCCTACTTCTTGCTATATTATCAAATTAAAGAAAACTATAAAAGTCACAAATAATTCAAGACATACCTATATTTGGCTTATACAGTAGGTGATAAATCAACATTGCACTTCATCTCACACATTATTTATCTGTAAAAAAAAAAAAAAAAAAAAAAAAATCAGCAAGGAGGGGTGTAAAAAAAGAAGTTTTTAATAAAGTAAGAGCTGTCATGAGCTCCAAGCGAGTCCATTTCTAATTGAGTCTATTTTGGTTTCAGGTAACATTTACATCCGTTTCAGTGTTCAGTCTTTCTTTCTCTTGGGACTTAACACCCACAACGCTGTTTCGCCTACACCATTCTGCCAGTGATTATTTCAAATAACTTCACTCATCTCAATGACTCTGCACCATAATCACTCAAAGAAAGTATAGCCTTGATTAAACAAACCAACAAAATGATTTTCAGTAATAATATGCGGCACTCTCATAAAAAAGGCTATTTTTAAAATAACATACTAACAGGCCACTCTTTCTGCAATTTCAGTATCTGCAGTTCTGTAGGTATACTGTGCACAACATGCACATTTTCTGTGTGCATGGAATACCCAGATGACCTACTACATGTGCAGTATACAACACAAGAATGCTGCATGGTATACAATAATGCAATATGTTTGACTTGGTCTCCAATTTCCAGTCTGACAAATGAACGGGAAATAAAATCAGCAAAGATTTTTAATAACTCTATTTGACTCATTATTTGACCAGACTAACAAATTTTAAGATTTTTTTCACAAAAAGTAATTATAAATAACCATATTTATTTCTTAGAATCGTAATTGGATGCAACGTGTGGTCATGTGGCAGCAATGCAGCATAGTAGTATGCAAAACAGTTAGTTACTAATAGTTGCTTATTTGAAATATTATTATTATTATTATTATTATTATTAATAATACGAATTTATATAACACGAATTGTCCAAGTTGATTTTTCCTCATATTTTGAAGAAAATGTCTGTAAACTTAATGAATAATGTCCTGGAAGAAAATTACCAGTACCTTTTAGTGTTGGGCGATATGCTACATAATAGTTTATTTAATTATTTACTTACTCAGTTTTATTATAGCGGGAAATGAGAATCGTTGTCTATCATTTTTCGAGCAAAGATTGTCACGTCTTAATTTATTGGCTTAATATTTCTCTTGTGGCCCATACATTAATGATGGTGAAAAAAATTAGAAGAATCAATATTTCTTTTTTTTCTTTTTTTCTTTTTTTTTTATAAAGTTGGTGTTTGAAGCTGCTTTTGATTTTCATCGATGGCTGATTATTGTGCAGCGTTTTTAGACATATTAAAGACATATAAATTTAGTAATAATATTATTATTATTAATAATAATTTGTTATTGTATTGTATTTGGTGTTATTAGTGTCATTAAAATGTTTATATGCTGTGGAAACAAAAAATGCTGACAAACAACGGTCACCTTGTAATTTTGTAGTCTGTTTTAAAAAGATTTTCATTGAAGAGTCCTCAAACCTCATACACACGTGTCAAGTGTCAGTTATGCGGTGATTCATTAAGAAATTATGTGGGGAAAATGAACTGTAGGGCCAAATTTTAATTTGATAATAATACTAGCCTGATAATAATATTAATACGTAAGGAATAATTGGCGACGGGCCATTGAATTATTAGAAAATAATGGACTGCTTTGCATCATGGCCGCATTACCACCTTGGGTGTGCATTATTTTCTAATAATTCAATGGTCTGGAGTCAATTATTCAGCTTATACTACGGTTACCACACCTCAAGACACCGTTCAAATATTGTATTTCAAGACATTTGCATCTCATCCCGAGCCTTCGTTGCTAATTCCAAAGCGTCATTTCAGAACTAGTAGGCTTGAGCCATTGATAGTAGGTTATTAATGCAGTTGAGAGAGAGAGAGAGAGAGAGAGAGAATAAGCATATGTAAATTAGCCTACCTGAGTCTGTGCGTCTCTCACGGCAGCAGTGTCTCTACTAATAGTGAAACTGTAAGTTTATCTACCTCAAGAACCGCACAGTTGTTACCTCGCTGGTGAGAAATGTCATGTAGCTTTTAAGTTGCTAAACTATTTTACTGTTTAATTCGTCAGAGCAGCACGGACAACACGTTTCTGTGCGAGTGTGTGTCCATAGTGTATGTGTGTGTGTTTGAGAGAGAGAGAGAGAGAGAGAGAGAGAGAGAGAGAGAGAGAGAGAGAGAGAGAGAGAGAGAGAGAGAGAGAGCGAGCGCAGGAGAGAGTATGCGCTTTCAGGACATAATAACACGCATTTTGTGGCAAAAACCATGACAATAATTTGTCGTTTTTATCCTATCATTTACTATATTTTTTTGCTTGCTTGGTGTCATTGTGGGTTTTGATTCTTTTGCAGTTGTAGGCTGTAAGGACCTTTTGAATAACTGAAATCATTTGGCGAAGTGATATGGAACTGTAATGCGGTCAAGACCTGCCTGGAACTACTTTCGCCGTGCGTTTCCCTGAAAATAATTGCACACCTTAGAACGTTCGACAACCAATCAGATTCGAGCATTCAACAGCCCCGAAGCATAAAATAATAATAATGTGCATTCACACCATGTATGATATTACAACTAGTAAAAAGCTTTTACATCCTCCAGAGCTCATAATTACAACTTTACGAATTTTCTGAGAGCTCCTACTTGTACCACATGACTGCTGTACCACCTGAGCGCTGCAAATTCATTTAGGCGTTGATAGTGTTGCCAGAGAAACGCATGATTCCCAGTCTGAGGATGTGAACAGTTCTGAGTAGAACATCACGTGTAGTCATCTAGAAATGTCGGTAATTGCAACATGGTGTGAACACAGCTATAATGATCATCTTGATATCATCAAAGGCATCCGCCAACAGTGATATCTCTGAGTCTGACTATCATCGATACATGATATCACATCCTTTTCCGTTTTTCTATGGATTTTATGGACAGTGTAGACAGTATACCGTGTATACTGTGCAGTATTACATCAATCTGGGAATTTAATATTAGCCTTAAATTTCGGGATATTCTGGTTCCCAATACCAAATGACATACCCGACCATTTAACTCTGCAAAGTGGTTGATCCTTGACTTGTATTAGAATCTGATATGCTAACTGAGCATGAGGTTGTGGATCTGATCTTAAGATTATGTGCAAGCTCATGTGCTTTAAATGCTTGACTGTTTTGATATCATTCAGATCTGGCATGTGTTTGTTGATGCTATGAGCAAAACTGACGACAAAACCCAGAGGGAGGATGTTAAACTGCTTGCATGTAATGCACTGCGATATGGATCAGATTATGGGAGGTTCTTTCAGTGCTACAACGAAAAAATCCAAGCTAAATCCAGACCATTGACGCATATTAACATTTCAGAGCTCTTATCATAGGGGAAAAGGGTTTTAAACTGATTTGTTTGGTGAAGCGATATGCAAACACATTAAAGAGACACAGAGGCAAGTAATATGCTAAAGAGCATAAAGACTTTGGGAGCGCATGGCACTAAGGAGCCTCGGTCTATCTGAGCTGTCCAGATATAAATCCCTCTGCAAGAGCAGGCAGACTTCACGTCCTTGAAACGCTGTCCTTTCTGTGCATATGAAGAAAGAAAGCAGGGAGTCACATCATGCAAGAGAGGGGTTTTTTTTCAGAGGAGCCGGGTCCACGTGTTTATGACTGTGTGTCAGAGAATGGGAATATGGGCCTGGCTGACAGGGCTTGCCCAGCTCCCTTGTGTACAGCTGGGCTGTTTGCTATGTGGATGATAAGCACCACAATGATGGGGGAAGGCAGCCTAGTGCTTCTAATGCATTTTAATAAGGCTCCTGGAAAGACACGGCTCTCAGTCTTTCAGTGGCTTTCTTCTCAGACGAGTCCCTTCAGGATAGCCAAGGAGATTCCCTACTCGGCTCCCTGCCCACGACAGAAAACTCTCGGGCTAAAGAGACACAATCATTATGCCTCTTTGAATCTCCTGCTAAATTTTTTAATTACCTTGTGACTAGGATTTTTGGTCATTTTGTTGCCGATTTTGAATTTTGCTGCCGATTTTGAATTTTGCTGATGTACATGTACTTCAGATGGACTTAGCATTACAGTGTTTTTTTTCAGCATCTTGCGCCATGAGCGTTTTGTGTTTAAAAATATCATACAATGCACTTATCTTGTATATGTTTATCATGTTTTTGTACCTAACAATTATGTTTTGTGACCTACACCTAATATAAAATGGAACCAGAAAAATAACACTTCACAAATCATTTTTAAAATGAACTCTTGTAATACACAAATGTATTTGGCTCTTATCTTCTATAAATTATCATAAGGTGGTGAAGCAGGTTCCAGATTTCACCTATTGTTATTACCTATAATAAGCTGCATGCTGATTGATATAGTAAGCACTGAAAAAGGCAAACGTCTTCAGCGTCCCTCTGTTCCTCAGGGACAGATGAAGAATGGGTCTGAAAGCGCATTTCAGTGGGGGTTACAGGGAACAATGTCACTCTGCCTCCTGGGAGAAGGACTCTACGTAACACTGCAGAGCTGGGTTGAGGACAGCAAAATGACAAAATACTGGAGCAGGAAAAAGACAAGGTGCAAATCAAAAAGAAAAAAATATACATAAGAACGATTGAGGCTATAGCGTTTTCGAGAATAGGGAGGACCGATCCGAATCAAAAAATACTTTCGCAGATGCTTTTGATGATAACATCAACGCCTAAATGTTGTGGCTGTTGGACACAATGAAGGCAGAGAATTCAATGTGAAATGTTGTTTGCTATCAACTTTAATTTAAATTGCATCTTTCTTTACCAACAGTGTTTTTTGGAAATCAAAAAAGCATGAAATAGACTTATTTTTTTTAGATATTTAGATTTTTTTTCTGTCCGTTGCCTTGTACATCGCAGTTGAGCACGTTCTTGAGGTGCCATCAGCACTGTCATTTTTCTACTTGTATTAATTTCTTTACCCAGTTCCCATCATGGGGTCTTGCGTCTACCTAGCAACTGCCATTGAGAAGACTGGGAATGCTAACTAATAGCTTTCTCCATGTATTATAGAACTCCTGTCAACCAAAAAGGAAAGTCCTTTTGAAGACAGATAAAGATAAACAGATAAATTAGACAGACTTTAGCTTCAGATTTTTCATATAACAAGCAGGAACCCAGAGTTAGGATGTCTCCGAGGATTCAGACAGGTCTAGTTTTGAGTGTGACGTCTGGCAGGCATTCCTGTCCTTGACGAAAATTAAAGTTTCAATGTAACAGTCAGTAAGAAAGCATGTACATCTGAAAAATGCTTTTCAAAAGGTTGGCCTTTGTTTATATGTCAAATGCTTATCATAATAGTGGTGGCATCACATCTAGTGCTGTCCTTCCAGTTGTGCACTTTGCATCCCGTTTTATTTTTAATATTACCCTGTGCCTTTAAAATGGTCACTCTTTGAAGTTTTCCAGCAATGATGGCATGAATCATAAGGTCAAAATAATTTGTATCAAACAGATCTGACTCATTTGAGTACAAGTCATTCATAATTGCAATACAAGCACTCATAAATTATCAAATAAATGGGGTATGCTATATATTTCTCCTGTGAAACAACAGGTAGCAGTTTAATACAGCTATTAGTGTTATGCAATGATTTACATATATTAGAGTCAGGAAATCATGACGTGAGGTGTGATTGGGGATATCTAGAACAGAAATTGAGTGGGTGATCGATCGGTAATAATCGAGAAGCATCTACCTTTTCATGACGACAGCTCGTAGAGAAAAAAAAACAAAAAAAACTTTTTGCATTAAGTTTTCCATAACAGACACATAATAATACACAACAAACCATTTGGAAAAGCAAATGCTTATCATACCTGTGGGAAAGGTGAGCCAGGACGAAGTGATGTGAATTCACTGCAGATACACTGTTTCAATAGCAGCTCCAGCAAACCAGTGCCAGTGATCATTTACAACTTTACAACGGACAAACGCCGCATTTTCGGGTTTATTGTGTTAAATACATGATGTGTTCATTCACCACAGCGATTAACTGATGGCTTCTCGGCAATTTTATCGCTATGTTGCGCAAAATCGACTCTGTCGCGCGTATTCTGCGAGCATTAACCCAGCTGCTGGAGAAGTCTCCACCCACAGCAATGACCGAGCTCAGATGAGAAAACCTCGCGAGATCTTATCGCCGCTAATCAGGCTGACGTTTGTATTCTTGTGTTATCGCGAGAGCATCACAGTACAATTGAAAGTCCCATCTGAGAGCGCCGCACAATGAAAAAGTAGGCTGCATATTAATATCAAATTCATCTCCTAGTTAATTTAATTTATTTTTAATAAAGTTTGTTAAATATTAAATGGTAAACTGAGATAAACCGAGTTATAGGTATAACACTGTCTCCACCAATTTAACTCTAGGCCTATTTAATTATTTATTTACTTAGTCAACAAACTTAAGAATGAATTGACTTATGGCATACTTAGACATATTCTGATTCACTTTAAACTTGACATTCAGCTTGTTTATTTACGTGAATATAGCTGTATAGGTGACTTTGCAGATAAAGCTTTGGAAGGTGTTTGAGTATTAGCTACAGGTGATTGAGTAAATACTATTAATCATTAAACTCTTAGGTGTGAGTGTAATTTCAGAAATTAGTTTTAGCAAACAAGCTAAAAGTAATTGGCTAATATCCACAGATTTCATAATGCCACAGAGATTGTATTATATAGTATATAGTACATCTTTGTCATATGAACGCACATAACAATGGTGTGACCTGACCAGGCTGCTGACCTTTTTTCTTTTTTTTATCGACTTACAGCTTGCCTAACTGAGAAATTATTCATGCCATGATTTAAGCGTCTCGTGTTTTGAAAATGATTCACTTGTCTTTCAAAGGTGATATCAGTGAGTTCGCGTTGATTCTAAGCGGTAACACAACGCCCTCTAGAGCCAATTTGAGGTATAACAACAATTTATTAAAATACGTTTATAGAAGATTGGAAAACTAGTAAAATTGTATATTTTAATTACAAAAGTGATCAGTGCCTATGTGTCTCATAATATGCAAATGGTTCTTTTTCATACGTTTAATTAGATTCTGAGGTAAACTGTTAATGCAGAGCACTTAAATACAAAAAGTACCACTAGTGACCAGTAGATGTCAGACGATAGCTTTAAAAAGCCATTTTGTAAGTTTTTAGTAAGTGGAATGTGAAAATAAATGCTGAATTTAATATTCCCCTGAATTAAATATTCAATGTTGAGGCGGTGTGTATATTGTAGCTACAATAAACCTTCTTTTCAAGAAACTAATGGTAATCTCTTGCTTTATTATTATTATTATTATTATTATTATTAACAGGGAAAAGTGTTACAGATGTGTCAAAATACAATAAATAACATCATAAATGTAACAAACAAATGTACACTAGAGGGGGCTTAATATAGATCTACATAAAGATATTTAAAAGTTTACAAATATTTTTCTTGAAAGATGTAAAACATTTTTTTTGCAAGAAAACTTACATTTGTGAATATGGAATTTTGCCATTAAAAGTATATTTTTTATATAAACCTGACTGTGCTTGTCTCTACAGTCCTCCATAAGACCAAATAATAAATCTTTCCATAACAACACAAATTGGTCATCAGTGTTCTTAGCAATAAAATTACAAACATTTTGCCAAAATGTTTCATTGCTCATACTCTGTGCATTCATGTGGAATTGACCTGCATCTCTCCAGTGAACTGCAGCATTATAACATCTTTGGTAAAGGCCATTGCAAATCCATGTCTCCTGGGTCAAGAGCCAGGCTATGGCTGTTCTGCAACTGTAATCAGTATCTAACTCTATCAAATGTGTCACATTGCTGATTGCAATGGCATGCTTATTCTATCATAGTATTATGTATTATTTATGACAATAATGATTCCATATGTAGGCCTGTTTACTACTTGAATGGATGTGTTCCTTACACTGAAATAAGATGTTGCCTCAAATAGGCCTATAACACAATTTCATTTTGTGAAAGCAGTATGAGGAAGGTGCGGTGCACTATATAGGCCTAGAAATAAATATAAAAACTGAAAAATCCATTTATCCCTGGATACATTTGGCCGCTATGGTTTCATAATTCTCTGTTTAGAAAGCATGGAAAATGATTACGTGCAAAATAACTTTCAAATGGCCCATACAAAAGAGCTAAGCTTTGAGAATAATAATAATAATATTTTTTTAATGCAAAACCATCCACAATATAAACGCGTCCAGTGACGTACAAGAATGCGGTTGTTTCAATTTTAGAAGTACATTTAAAACCTAGAGAAGACAACACGTTTCAAACGAATTACTATTTCCGCACCGTTAAATTTACTGATTGGTCAAATATGCCACGTGATATGAAAACGACCCTAATCTGTTATAAACAAGCCTAATCTTGTTGAAAAATGTGAAAAATGTAGCTAACTGAATTTAATATATTTTACGACAAATAATGTGTTTACTCAATGTTCTTCCGTCGAGTACGCGATGATGTAGGCATTTGATGTTTCATCTTTTTTTTCTTTCATGAAAGCGAAAGAGTGATGTGGTGAAGAAAGTCATAAGGGACTGGAGCAACATGACGGTGAGTAAATGATGACAGGATTTTCATTAGAAATTCTGGTCACACTTTATATTAGGTGGTATTAACTATACTAACATTAAATACTACCCACAAGACCATGTATTTACTGTGTTACTACATGCTATTCTGGAAAATTCCCACATTTATTGCTAATGAGTTTGAGGTATGCTTGGGTTTAGGAGTAAAGGCAGGGTTAAGGGTTAGGTTTAGGTTTTGGGGTAAGGGTTTGGGTTACAGGTAAGGGTAAAGTTAACAGTGTAACGACAAATGTTAATTAAATGCAAGTATTTTAAAAGTGTGACCGGAATTCTAATTAATCTCGTTACATCTAATATTTATTTTTAATGTGTGTGTTGCGTTGCATATCCGTGACTTGAAAACCATGTAGGAACATATTTTGCATATGTTGTCATTTATCAGGTTTCTGCAATTGCTCCCCTTACCATCAAAAACCTAAAAAGTATATTCTGTATGTTCTATTCTGAACTGCTTGTTATCTGACTGGCTTGAAAAAGTCATGGACTAGGCAATAATGGCACATAGCTATTAGTTTACTAGCATAAAGTTAGCAATAATTTACTATTTGCATAGATGCAGACTGACCCAGCCATGCAAGTGCTATGTAAACTATTAATAACTTCCCCGGGCACATTAGCGATGAACCATGATGAGCACGTTTGACACCAGCTGACTTGCTTCCAAAGACTATTGCTTCAGCTTCACCCAACACAAGACAAATGTCGTCCACATTGTACGAACAAATGTTCCCAACATTTCCGCTAAGAAAGTAATTGTAAGCATCCAGACTGCGATTTGTTTTTACCGCATCTCTAGTGCAGACGCACGCAGTATCAACCAAATAATAGGGACTTTAAGCAGCAGCTGCTGATACAACGGCAACGGCATTCTGGCGTTCTGTTGCGCATGCGCAAATTTAACTGCTACTTCTTGACGTTCTACTGTAACCGTCTACTACGGGAGAATAGCCGATTTGCCGTAGTCGATAATACGTGACAGATTAGATAAGTAAATGTTATGTTCTTTGGTTATGTGGTATTTTAGTTGTATCTATATGTCATTTAATGTCAAAAGCAACCATTCTCTTGCTTTTATTTACATGTAATGTATTGTTTACTATGTCAAATGATTAAATGATCCACGCCGTCCTCTTTGTTGTTGCTTAGCGATTTTTGCGTTCTTTAGCTACGGCAGTTGACAGTTTACTTTCGGTCGCCGTTGCTGTTCCATCAACAGCTGTTGCTTAAAGTCCCTAATGATAAGTCGTCTGTATACTTCAGGTAAACGTTTAATGTTCAGTGTGAAAAGTTTGCGCCTCAAAGTCTTATTTAAAGGGCCCAGTTATTCCACATCATCGTTTATTTTCAATTTTTGTAAATGCTTTAAATGTTCCGTCTGCGCTAGACTAAAAGTACGCTCTGACCGTTTTGACAGATAGGTGATTTAAAAATGGCGCCACCGGAAATGCTTAAGGGCCAGACATGCGCAGTAGCATTCTAACGCGTTTGTTATTGTTTACGTCCTTGAAATAGTCGCAATTTCTGTTCGCAGAAAGATTTTTTTCTTTTACAGAAAAAGTTGTTTAAAATGCTATTTTAACCTTCCTTAAGCAATACTCAGAGTTATACATGTTTATTGTACTTGTTAGACCCCATTTTAACATCATTTGGAAGACTGAAAGCTCCATTATGATGAAGGAATTTGAAAACCGTATATAGTCTCTTTACACAAGCGCTAAAGTTACGGCCACATAGCGCCCTCTGTTGATGGTATTTTTCAGTGCAGCCCGCCACAATGTGACTCATCCGATGTTTCCGTGCAGTTCCATGGTTTCAGGGCGGAGAGCGAGAAGCGCTGAGAGTCGCACTTCCACCAGCAGCCTTTACACACACTGATCAGTACTAACCTCACACACACACACACACACGAGCTGGACTCACACTCAGCCGGGCTTCACCCGTCTTCGGATCTACAGCCGCCGGGACATTTAGGAGTTTTAAGTGGTTTTAATGTTCGCCCGAGCGAGCGGTAAGTCAAAGCTTTGTGTGATAGTGCATTAGAATGCTAACACGGTTAGCCGGTTAGCATCTGTTTAAGGCACAATAAACGTGCGTTAAAGAAGATCCTTTAATCTGGATGTGATTTGACAGCTGCATGCATGCTCTATGGGGGCACATGATGCTGGATCGGCCTTGTTCCAGTTTATCTGGTCATCACGGGCTGTGTTAGAAGCGTGTAGCCAGTTAGCTATTATTAATATCCTCTTCCTCTCTATGGATGTATGGAGCTCATAAGGAGCTTATGGGCCAAATCAGGCCTGACATGCATGGGCATATCAGGTCTGCTTTCACATGATGTGTCAATGATCATCACCAGACATGGATGTTTTTCTCTCTTTGCACATGTGGTTTTGCTAGCATTGATGCTAGGAGAATGTTTAATGATGATGGACTTTAACAAATGTTATTTTATTTTATTTTTTTTTTAAATGATAAGCTTGGTTAATTGCATCGTATCAAGAAGATGGATGCGGTTTTGCATGCTTCTGATGTAAGTGTGCATCTTAGTAACTGTGGTTTGATGCTCTCAGTATTAAAGATTGTTTATCCATCTATTGTGATCACATTACTGATCCATTGCTGCTTGTCTGTTTTTATGCAGCTTTTTGTTTGTCTAATAGCTTTGTGAACACAACGCTTTAAATTGGCAGGGTTTCACAAAGCTTTGGGCAGCAGTCTTCACTATGAGTTTTAATTCTTCATCAGTCCTTCCATACTCAATTGCAGGGGCATGTAAGAGTTCAGAAGATCAGGTTCAGTGCTGTACTCTGATCAATGTGTCTCATGTCACACTGGAATGTGTAAGGTGTGGAACACGTTCCTTCAGCCTAGTAGACTGTAATCATGTTATGCAACCTGAAAGGTAAAACTGGGCCTGTAACTTCTGGCCATATGATTGTGTTAATTTGGCAGGGTTGTATAATTTGTGGTAAAAAATAAAATAAAGCCTACTGTATCATATTTGATACATACAAGGCCTCTAAATTATCAACATGATCAGAACTCGATCAGAACCTGTTGTACTCAATTTACTACATGCCGTCTATCTTCTGATAGATAGGCCTAGTTCATACTTTTTTCTCAAGTATGATCTCCATATTCTCAATATATCATACTATATGGGCCATAAAACTAAAAGCCTAATGTATCATATAATACAAACCATAAAACATAGATTTTGTTTAAAGTATGGGTAACAATACCCTCATGTCGATTCAATAAATATCACGATACTGAACTCACGATACAATATTATTGCGATACTCCAGGACTTATGATAAACAGTTAACAAAAAATGTACTTTTGATTAAAATGCTAAATTTGGTATTATATTGGGGGTGGAAATTAATAGGCTTGGACTTGGTGCTGGTAACCCAATGCACAGGTCAGTGGTGACACCAGAATAAAAATATTCATGACTATGAAGCTGAAAATACAGAATTATTTTAGACGAGTATGCTTGCACTGACTAGATATATGTAAAATAATGTAGGCCACTTTTTACTGGTGACATAAGACATTTGGCATTATCAGGACCCACAAATATTCCCCCATTGCATTATTATACATTATATTCAACATTATATATAGTAGTTTAATGTAGTACTGACACTAAAACTCTGTGAACTGAAAGTAATTTTCATTTTGGGTGAACTATACAGAATACATATTGTCACTATCCACGATACATATTGTTGCATTTTTATATTGCGATATATTGTGACACAATATATTGTTACACCCCTACTTTAAAGGTTTAATAAACTTCCATTTAAAAAAAAAAAAAAAAAAAAAAATTCTATAATTACATATACTATAATTTGTCAGGCTTTAAAGGGTTAACTCTGATCTCAACTATGTAATGAGAGAGACAATATTACACAACAGTTACAATACATTCCAGGCAATGAACAGTCATTCACTGACAGATTGTTGGCTGATATGCTTGTGTATCAGGAATTCTCCAAAAAGGTGGAGCTGTCGGTGTGTAATTGCGAAAGGACTGTAAATGTATTCTGATTTAGTGTTTCGCATTGGAACATTAAAGTAGGGGTTGACTGTTCTGCTAGGGTCATTTGAATCCATTAGGACTGTGTGGTAATTGGTAGCCGTCCAGTATTAAGCATTACAACAGGATATGATTTATTTAAGCTTTGCTGTAGGCTGCTCAATAGGCAAGCTGAAATCTGAATTTGAATCTGCTATTTGTGCTGATCTCCCACTTTGGTTGTGTACAAAAGGATTTGGAGCATCTGGGACGCCTTGTTTGGAAGAAGTCCAGATTTTATAAATGCATACTAATATTATCCTTAGAAATTCTCACCACTTCAATATGGGCTTTGGTGGTGTCAATATCAGTGATAATCAGCTGTTTACGATGACAACATAATAATCACTAGCGCAGGGGCCTGAACAATGATCCAAATCCTTGAACAATTGCTCCTCTTAAACCACAACAAGCACTGTTTTATGAAAAGAGAAGGACATTTCTTTCAATTCAACAAAAGATGGTGTAGTGGCCTGTAGTGTTCATTGTTAATGAACAAAGCTATTATTTGTGTACTATGAAAGCACTAGCAAAATTAATGAAACTGCAGGCTAATTAATGGTGTTTGCTAAGGCAAACATGCTGCTGCTTCTCATACTTCGGGTTAGGGATCTGAATAAATCTATAACTTTAGGAATTAAAGGTATAGTTCACCCAAAAATGAAAATTATGTTATTTACTCACCCTGATGTTGTTGCAAAACTGTATGTCTTTCATTCTTCTATGGAACATAAAATAAGATATTTTAAGAAATGTCTCAGGCCCTGTTTACACCTGGTATTAAGATGCATTTTGGTCAATCGGATCACAAGTGGATGACACTAAATACAGGTGTAAACGGGGTCTAAAACATTTTGAGCTTGTCACTTTCGACCACTTCCAGAGGTAGTCAAAAACACATTTGACTGAATTACTTTCGTAGTGTAGATGCTCATGTAGTTGAATGCATTCGAACAGCCACAAAAGACCGCCTACTGACCTAGCGCTATGGGAAGCGTGCTAGCCAGACTGCTGCTCTCCATGTTTTTCCGTCGTCTCCGGTCGCTTTCATAGGTAAATTGTGCAAGCTTATTTTGTCCATTAGATCGAAAGATCTGAAAAAGCCCATAGATTTCCTGCCCATAGACCCTTCCTTAGAATAAATAATAATATTAGCTTATCCTATTTAGTCATGAAATAAAAAAAAAATAATCACTGTCAAGATAGATCATAAAACTAACACAACTATTTTATATTTAAAAATAAGTAAATTTATATGTAAAAAGTCACTGAGTGACTGATTGAAGAGTCAATAAAAAAAGTAACACATTAAAGGATTAGTTCACTTTAAAATGAAAATTACCCCAAGCTTTACTCACCCTCAAGCCATCCTAGGTGTATATGACTTTCTTCTTTCTGATGAACACAATCAGAGTTATATTAATAAATATCCTGACGCATCCAAGCTTTATAATGGCAGTGAACGGGACCAACGAGTATGAAGCTCAAGAAAGTGCATCCATCCATCATAAACATCCTCCACACGGCTCCGGGGAGTTAATAAAGGCCTTCTAAAGCGAAGTGATGTGTTTGTGTAAGAAAAATATCCATATTTAACAAGTTATAAAGTAAAATATCTAGCTTCCGCCCGACTGTCTTCTGTATTCAACTTACGAAACAAGAGTTACGCTTTTTTCGTAAGTTGAATACGGAAAGCATAGGATGTAGCGTAAGCATTTTGAACTGTAAGAGGCGTTACATTTTCTTTGTAAGTGTGGAGTACGTTTATGATGGATGGATGCACTTTCAAACTCGTTGCCCCCATTCACTGCCATTATAAAGCTTGGACGCAGATGGCTTAAGGGTGAGATCTTGGGGTAATTTTCATTTTAAAGTGAACTAATCCTTTAAGGGGGTTGCACACCAGACAAGAAGTGCAGCACTGCACCGCGCCACGTCTTTAAAATTCGAACACATTGTTTTCTTTGAGTGTACGCACACTGGTGGTGCCACTCAGCATATGTCTACGGCACCCAGATTCGACTCAGGATGCTGTTCAAAATCCTGCCTCGCCTCAAACATAGTTTTCTATTAAATTACATTATATTTGTCCCAAATCATAAATTAATTCTCCCCGCGCTGTATTTATTTTTACATTCATAAAGTCTAAACATGGGCTATATAGGAAAAATAAATAGGCCTAATAAACAGCTATTTCTAACCTTTCATTTTTCATCTATTGCTATTTTTTCCCCATAACTAACCTGAGTGAAAAGTACGTTTGCCGGTCATGATTACATTCACTGTCATGTGCTGCCACCTACTGGAGGTACCAGGTCACAACACACTTTAGGGTTACTTCAATAGCATGGAGTAGCATAGCGATAACGAAAAGGACGACTAAAAACTCAATGAAGTTGTGAAATACCCTGAATTCTATGCCACGAACTTCAGAATCTTTAAAGACAAAATACGGAAATCAGCACAGAGGAATATTGCTGATGTTGTCGTATTTTTCAGGTAAGATTCTCATTTAATTCAGTTAACGTACGCCCTGAGGTAAAATGTTCAGTGACTGAAGCAATGATTGTATTTAATTGTACAGTGTACAGTCATAACATAACATACAGTACAGACATTATCTTAATTTCATAATGTCCTTAAACATAACAGTATTATTAACCATGAACTGACAATAGAATGTGTGTGTCCAGTGTGCGATGCCTGTGAGTTGTACTAGACGCAACGTGACGCAGTGCTGCGCATCTTGTCCGGTGTGCGACCGCCTTTACACTTTACATAGAAACGGTGGCAGTCTATTACTTGCATTTACACCCCAAGACTTAGTGCCCAGATCATTTGACAGACAGTATCAGATTTTGTTTTCCGTCCAGTGTAGAGCTGCACAATTTTGGATGAATTGAGATAGATAACTAAACAAAATAACATGTAGGCTAATTTACTAAAGGTTCGGACAAAACTTGGTGCAATGATGCAGTTTACTATATTTTGATCGCTACTATAGACATCAGTGTTTACATCTGAAATATAAACTATAACATTACTTCTGTGATAATTTGAATTATTGTAACAGAAATAATGAAACAGTGTGGTTGAAAAGACTTTGTGAAGCTGTTTCATGTATTATATGTACTTTTATTGTGGCATTTACACAAGTAAGTAGTTCTTATGTTCAGTAAAATCACTTGTTTGGAGGGTTTTTTGGACCCTTGGTTAATTATGTTTCGAAATAAAAGTCTAGCCTACTTTATCCATTAATCCATTAATCCATTGCAAGGCTTAAAGACATTAATACATTTAGAATACGTAACTAAGGCGTGCTCACTTCATTTGTCTGTTGCACATGTTTTGCGTATGAGCGCAAGCACCTCAACTGCGCACTCTAATAATGATCTTGCTTAATCGATCATCAATAAGTTTTATCGATTATATTATCAACAATTAATCGATTGTCGATTAATTGTTAGCATCCCTACATCATGTTTTGCATGGGCAATCACCATTCAAATTTCTTTCAGAAAATATAAAATATAGTACTAAATAATAATCTTGTTACTTTTATGCATGTGTTTAACACATACTTCATCTCTTTCTGATGAGTAACATGATTTTGGGAGATAAGGAGAATGTATAGGATGCTGTGAACATGTGAAAGTTGTGGCAGCTCTCAAGGCAGTCATCTCCAGCACTGGCCTGAGGTTAATGCCACTAAAATTGAATCAGCCCTTTTAGGAGGCAGCCTCTCTTCTGGAGCACCAGCTTACTTGCCAGACTTGTGGCTTTTATTTTTTCACTAACGAGAGGAAATCAATACAAATCTATGATGGTCCATGTTGAAGGCCTGTGGCAGTGGAACCACTCTGTAGCTTGGCAGTTGGCATGATGGGATTACTCTGATTTTCAGTCAAATCTGCTGTTGGACTATATAAACATGTGAATCCTTTATTATTTGAAGCTAGAATAGAGAGTTAAAATTGATTTTTAAACCTAAAAGTTAATATTGTTTATTATGTGGTTCTTTGAAATGCTTGATTTTGATTGGACAAATTGTATATTTGAACTTTATACAGTTTAACAAGCATGACTAGTAGACTGTACATTCCATACATAACATATAATTTTAGAAAAGCCTTTACTTGACTTTTAATGTTGTATTCTATTTCATTAATAATAATTTCTCTTTTTGATATGTATTAATGTTGCTGTACATTTCATTCTTGTAACTTTTATATCTTTTTAGTTGCCCTCTTTTAAAGCACCTTAAGCGGCTACCTTTAACAGTCTACATATTAAAAAAGCCTATATAAAACTAAAGATATTTTTAATAATAATAATAATTTGTTACATTTGTATAAAAGTCAAAAAGTTTAAATTTGTCTTTTTATATTCCATTTGTTTTGTTTTTTTAAAAAAAATGTATATTCACCACAATATTTACAGATGGAAAAACAGTGGTAAAACCTTTAGCAAATTGGCTACCCATGGGCTAAAACTGGTTAATGTAATGACACTGAGAAAACCATTGGGCCACATAGAGCTTTAAGGTCTTCAATGTGACATCAACATGCAAGATTATAAACTTTATAAAATGATAATTATGGCTGTTATCAATTTATGACTGTTTGCGTTCTTATGACTAATTTTTGTACTGGTATATCTCTGATTAACAGGAACCTGCCATCATGGTATTGCAGTTACCAGCCAATGTGCTAAAGTGAACTGGATTTTCCCTCCGGTTTAAGCCCCACCCCTCCCCTGGGGGCCACACCCCCCTCCATCCCACCGGAGGACCAGCAATCATGGCAGGAATCAAGCGCGGGTATGACGGAAAGATCGCTGGACTGTATGACCTGGACAAGACGCTCGGCCGTGGCCATTTCGCCGTGGTCAAACTAGCGCGTCATGTCTTCACCGGCGAAAAAGTGGCAGTCAAGGTAATTGACAAGACCAAGCTTGACACGGTCGCGACTGGCCACCTCTTCCAGGAGGTCCGCTGTATGAAACTGGTCCAGCACCCCAACATTGTTCGGCTCTATGAGGTCATCGACACACAGACTAAGCTCTACCTGATCTTGGAGCTCGGCGATGGTGGCGACATGTTCGATTACATCATGAAGCACGAGGAAGGATTGAATGAGGAGCTGGCAAAGAAATATTTCGCCCAGATCGTGCACGCCATCTCGTACTGTCACCGGTTGCATGTGGTTCACCGTGACCTGAAGCCTGAGAATGTGGTGTTCTTTGAGAAACAAGGCCTGGTCAAGCTCACCGACTTTGGCTTCAGTAAT
Organism: Mylopharyngodon piceus; assembly: GCA_039654765.1. Lineage (NCBI taxonomy): Eukaryota > Metazoa > Chordata > Actinopteri > Cypriniformes > Xenocyprididae > Mylopharyngodon > Mylopharyngodon piceus. The sequence goes on from CM077445.1 coordinate 9,490,947, forward strand.
AAGTTTCAGCCGGGAAAGAAGCTGACCACCAGCTGTGGCTCGCTGGCTTATTCTGCCCCTGAGATCCTGCTGGGAGATGAGTATGATGCACCTGCTGTGGGTAAGTTCCTGTGTAACTCTGGAGTGTAAATTACTGAGCTGAGTTACTATCCAAAGTACAAAACAAAGGTTCAGTTTGCCTTGGGCATTTATTCAAGCACTGTTTATTTCCTCATTATTATTTTAGTGTCTTGAAAAACTGTTTTAGCATTACATTGATTTTTATCATTTGTAAAGATGTTGTTTAGCACAATGTTTTTGAATGTTTGAGAGAACTTTCTTTAGCCCCATAATAAAATTAATTGTAATCAGGCTTATTATTGTTAACTAAAACCAAAACCGTTAAAAACATTTTCAGGAAAAATAAACATTAACTGAAATAAAATATAAAAAATAAACTTATTTTATTTCAGCTAGTTGCCAAGGCAACACTTTTCATTTTCGTTTAAGTTCAAGTACGCTGTAAACCCGAATAATTTGGCAAAACTCAAAATAATTGAGTCGATCAGTTACATGAAAGTTTTTAAGTTAAGAAATTCAAAGTTTAAGAAAGCAGAACTGCAAGATTATTTTGTACTCATAAATTTTAATCGTTCTTAAATTGAAATATTTGAGTAAAGTAATTCATACATTTCATTTAAAATTATCATGTAATTTCAAAGTAAACATTTTTATTAGAGGAAACTTAGCTAGCTATAACAAGCTAATTCAGAAAATGCCAGCTTGCTAATTTGCTAACATGTTAGCAATAGCATGGTATAACACTTGCTGAATGAGTACAGCGCTATAAAACATTTAACTTACCTGCTCTCAAACCAAGCCACATGCACCACTTGTCACCATGATGATAACTCTCCAAAAACCCACATTAACAGAAACTCTTCTAAATTAGCATAACAAAACATTAATCACTGCTAAATCTCCCACTTAACATTAATCTTTCACAAAAAACAATATAGAACACTTAATTTTAGCATTTACTTTCCCTTTCGAGTGCCATGGGCAAAGCATGCTGGGAAATAGAAATCCCAGCCCAGTTTCAGTTAAACTTAAGTTTGTCTAAATTTAAAAGAACGGAGTTCATAAAACTCAAAACAATTAAACAGTTCAGTTTACTTAAATTATGTCAGTTCTGTGAACTCGAAAGAAAAAGAAAGTGCTGAATACTCATAAAAGTTAATTTGAATAAACTAATTAGTTGAATTTACGTTTGTCCTACTCAAACTAATTAATTATTTTGAGTGTCAGGGTTTACAGTGACTAAAATCAACCAAAACATAATAAAAACAAGGGCTGTACGATTAATTGTATTTTAATCGTGATAACGATTTCTGCTTCTCACGATTAATTAAAAATAACTGTCGTGGTATTTGCCCGCTATTTATTCTGAAAATCCTTTTTTTTTTTTTTTTTTTTTTTTTTGCGCACACGCTCTCTCTACACTGCGGAAAAAGCACCGATGATCTGAAAACACGACAAACATTAGGGCTGGGACGATACATCGATTCTCGATCGATACAATGAATCTGGATCGATCCTGATATTTTCTCTCTCTAATCGATTCTGAGCTTAGTTTTAACAGCAGATGGTGCTCTAGGCTAGTTTTTAACAGCACACTCTCAAACGCTCACGAAGAAGACTGCTGGACAGCGCTCATGCGTTCGGCTGAGTCATGTAAGTGGTTAAATATACTTGCACCTCGGCTCAGAATGCTTTTATGATGCTAGATTTGTAATTCGCTTCAACCTTTTCGAACTTTGAACTTCGAACTGAATGATTATTTTAGGTTTAAGTGGTGTGTGCAAAGGAACTGGAAGCAGGCAGTGTACGAGTGTTTCTAAAGCACGTATAGTAGTGCCATCTGCTGTTTAAAAACTAAGCTCAGAATCGATTTAAGAGAGAATCACGATACATCAGAAAATATCAGAATCGCTCCAGATTCTTCGTATCGCGAATCGAGATTCGATGTATTGTCCCAGCCCTAACAAACATGTTTGAGTTTAGCAATCTCCATTGTGATATTCTACTCAAATGAAAGTGTCATACATCCAGTCTGTGCTCTGTCACGAGCTGCTTGTGCTGTTTGTGTGACTAAATCTGCCATCATACCTTCAGTGATGAACTGTAATAAATCCAAACATTTTTGCAACAAAAATGTGTTGCTTAGAATATCTTTTGTGAAGACAAATTACAAAGGGCTCACCAAAACCATGCATATTGATTTACCTTTTGATGAAGCTGGTTAAATGAAGTGTATGTGCCACCTACAGGCCTATTAGGTGAAGTGTAGGCTGTAAGGTAAAGAACATGCGAAATTATATTTATTACATTACCCCATTTGATAATTATGCAATATATACATATGAGCACTGTGAAAAAGCGCAGGCTGTCACATGATTTTCATTAAGCGCCACCTTCTGTCAGAGAGTAAATTTGTTTTTTTCAATCAGGCTGTCCGCTGTATGTGAAAATTTGGCCAAATTTGGATGAACATTCTTGTTGGTGTGAGGCTTGTACAATTAGCAGAGCTGATTTTTCCAGCATTGGTTCCTGACCTCTAAGCAGACAAATGGCATGTAAATAGTGTTAGTGTTTCTAACATGCATACGTTTGCCATATGATAAACTGTCCCAGTGTGGCAGGACTGATCAGCATCATATTCTATTGATTTTATTATCTGTCGCTGTAAGGCATCTCCATACTGCTGTCAAAAACACAGCTTAACCTCTTTATCAGAAAACATGTCAGAACAACCCCCCCTTAACCCTAGATACTCCAAACGTGGCTCTTCTCATCAGTTATGACGGGAAACTGTCATTCGAGCTTCAAGTTCTGGATTATTAGGCCATGGATTCCTGAAGTGCGTTGGCGGAATGCTTTCATTATTGTCATGTTGGTTCCTTGAGATAATGAACATGAGCGTGCAAGTTGATGCAGGTTGAGACCTAACCTTTCCAAGGGTAAGAGGTGGTAGAGGTGGTAGAGGCGTTAGGCACGTTGGGGCATGCAAAACTCTAATCCTTACACTGGCCAATACAGGGAGGAAAAGGAGAGAGTCCTTTCTAAGTACACAAAAGTGCACTTGATATGAAATATTCAAATCAGATAATGCCTTATTTAATGAATTACTGCAGCCATGATCGTTAGAAACTGTGCAACAATTTTGGCAACACTTTACAATAAGGTTAATTTGTTAACATTAGTTAACATGAACTAATAATGAACAATACTTCTACAGCATATATTAATCTGTTAATGTTAATTTCAACATTTACTAATACATTATTAAAATCAAAAGTTGCATTTGTTAACATTAGTTAATGCACTGGGAACTAACATAAACAATGAACTGCTGTATTTTTATTAACTCACGTTAACAAATGTATTGATCATGGTTAGTTCATGTTAGTTAATACATTAATTTAACAAAATAAAATACTACAAGTTAAAAAACATAGCACTGATCAGTACCATATCTGTTATTGGCAGCTATTAGAGATTTTTTTATTTTTTTAATGTCCCTATATATTTAATTGCATGCTCATTTCTCCTATTTTTAAATTTAGAATATCTTCAACATTCACTTGAATCTCTTTAATCTTTAAAAACACTATTTTTTCAAAGTAATAAATTAATACATTTGCACTAATAAAAAATGCTACATTAAATGTAGCAAATTTCAAAATGAATATCCATTTTTAGTACTTTGGGTTACACTTTATTTTAGTGTCCCTGTTATAGTGTAATTATACATTTTAAGTACTGAGTAATATTAATTAACTACATGTACTTGCTGTACGGTTAGGATTAGAGTTTGGTTTAGGGTTGCTTGCATGTAATTATGCATAATTTATAGTTAGTTATTACTTTAGTAACTATATGCAACGTGTAACAAGGACACTGTAAAATAAACTTTTAACGTATTTTGTATTGTTGGCGTGCCTAATTTCACTTGTAGCATTTAAAACAAGTTTTTAATGTTTTATTTTTAATTTATTTGGACAAAATGTCAAATTGTAGGCCATTTAAAGACGATTACTGGTTATCTGCCATAACATAAAAAAAAAAAGTATCGACTTGTCTGTATAGAGCACAATTGTAAAATTGGTGTATCTCTAATAATAAACCTAATAACCATAGAAAAGAGGTGTGTTTTTAAGCTTTAATTTTAACATGTATGTTGCAGTGTTATTCCATCGCAGATAGCTCTTGGTTAAGCTCTGTACACATTTGTACAGTAACTGACACAACACTGCAATCATAGAGACATCGTCTTTGGTTAATTGTATTTCCAGCCCTTATACAGGCAGGTGGGGGGACAGTTAATCCGCTCTTTGTTTGAGCTGAGCTTCCCTGCCGGAGCCCTGATTAAACACTCTTTATTGACACTGTCAGTGTGATCAAATAGACATTGTGCTCTGATGCCGGTGGCTTCCCTGCTGAGGTGATTTCTGGTTTCGCTTCCTAATCGATAATAATTTGTCCAGTGTTTGGCTGGGAAACCTGTTTAATACCTCATTGTGCTCCTTGAAAGATGCACCTCTACGGAGACAGACCCTGGAGCAGGGTATATTTTGGATCCTAACTGACAGGCCCTGTCAGCACTAAATATTTGTGTTAATTTCTTGTGCAGTTCATACTGTGGCCACGATCCCACAGCAACAGAATACGGGTGTCCTTAAAGCTGCAGTCCGTAACTCTTTGGCTAAAAATGATCCAAAATCAATTTTTGAGCAAGTACATAACCAGCCAGTGTTCAAAACTATCTCCTTACCTTAGCCCAATTCACAACGGTAAGCTTGTAATAATGTTTTATAATAAAATCGGTGGGTTTCCGTGGGAAATTCGAGCATGTAGCCGTTCGCCTTTGTGTCATTACATGCCAAGATGTCTAAACCTTGGCCTCTCCATCTTCATAAAAGTGATGAGCAGTAGGATTTTTTTTAATATTTATTTATTTATTTAAATCATTTCCAGTGTTTATTTGGAGACTTTATTTTGGAGACATTTCATTTAGACTGCAACTAGTTATTTTGTCCATACTCAGCTAAGCGTGATCCTGACACATCCCTACTTTATTTTTATTACATTTTTACCTTAGCATTGACACTTTCAGTCCACCTGCTGAAATAAAAATAAATGAACTCTTAAACTAAAGAGAAGAACTGGCTTGTGAAAGCTTCCATCATTTGAAACAGTCAACTCTAAAAAGAAATTCGACTTTTCACTTCAGATAATTGATTGAGCGTTATGCTTATCTGATGAAAATGTTGAATCAAACCATGATGTTTGTTGTTGTTGGTTTCCTTTACTTCTCAATTCTTTTCTCAGTGTCAAGCCTAAGTTAACTTAGTCTTTTGTCAGGGAAACCATGAATAACAGGATTTGAAAACAAATCAATTCCAGGTTTCCCACGGTCATGGAAAACCTGTAAAAAAAAAAATAATAATTGTGTTTCCAGTCATGAAAATCTTTTTTTTTTTTTTTTTTTTATTAATTAATTTATTTATTACAATTGGAAATCAACCAGAAACAAATTTAAATCAAAGAATTTTTTTTTTTTTTTTTTCAAATTCCTTACCTGATCTTGATTCTTGATCTGCAATGATCTGACTTTCTTTTAAGTCTAATTTGGTTGACTCTAACAATAGAGTGTAATATTTGTCTAGCACTGTCTGTGTTTAGCCAGTTTTTAAATCAGCAGCCTCAGGCACAGACTATATGATTATTAGACTAGCATGCATTTATATTTATATGATTTGATGTAATGACAGGGATTTTATACAGGGCACAGTGTGATATACCTTCCTCTAACAAACAGATCATAGCTTCTGTCTTACTGGCCCTTTTTAAGATCACAAAAGTATTTGTAAAAAGCAGCACATGGAAAATTGTGTCCTTAGATGTTGTTAATTAAATAAATGTCGTCATCATATGATGGCAAAATAGAAGCTTCTTTGCATCAACATTATGTCCTTGTAATCTTAAATATTTATTATTTATAGCAAAGCTCAAATTTTCCATGTTTTTCTTAGGCTCTGGAGTGTTGACGTTTGTTCGATTTGTTGTATGATAATCTAAACACTGAAAGCACAAGCTGAATTCCATGACCATGAACACTGATGTCTGTAAATTCAGTCTTTTCTGCGGTTGGTTGGTTTATTGGCGCCATAACAGTAGAGTTCGCAAGGCTTTTGGTTTGTTTTGAACGTAACATTCCTGCATTATTCTGCCTTCAAAATCAAGATTTAATAACAGGACTGAACGAGCCAACTAGATATTCATGCAAACTACAAATTCCTGCAAAGCATTTAAAAAAAAAAAAAAAAAAAAAAGGTGCATCAGCATTTGTTCTCCTCGTCCAGCCAGATAAGAAAAATGTCTCCATTTTGCACGTTCAGAAATTCACATCTGAACACCTTGCAAGTGGCCTTATGTGTGTATAGCCACATCCATCTAGAACCCTGTCCATTCAGTCATCTGAAACCATCACCAAAGGCAAATGTGTACACACTGCAGGACACGCACACATACATAAAGACTGATGGCTGAAGTGCAGCTTGTGTGTGAATGTTCTCAGCTTTCTTCCACACTTCCAGCAGAGTCCCTCAGCTCAAGTCGACAGCTCAGGTTCACCTCCTAGAGCGTCTCACGCCTGCTATAAATGACTTTATTTGAAGTTAACTTTCATCAGAGCATCATGAAATACCACTTACACTATAGTTATTGATTTTTTTTTTTTTTTAATGCTTTCAGATTTACTGAATCTCAAAGATATCAAAGACAAGTAAACAGTAATGAAATACGAATTTTTTTTTTTTTTTTTTTTAAAAATCACAAGCAATAGCACAAATATAAAAGAACAAAGATACAAATTAAAGACACAAATTTGATGATACAAAAGATACAAATTATTTTGTATTTTTTGTATCTAACAGTAGTATTCAGATACAGAAATTGCATAATAAATGTAAAACAACACTGCATAGCCTTCACTTTATAAAGGAAATATAGATTCATCCTAGGGGTTGCACAACTACTATTTCTCCTAATTGGCTACTTGTCAAAACAATACCCGACTTACGTTAGTACTCGGGGTTTATGTTACCGTTTAAAAAAAAAAAAAAATAAATAAAAAATCAAAGTAATAAACAAGCGTTTATTAATTGACAGCCTAATGTTTGAAATAATTATGTCTCTTACATGTATTGTAAAAACATTAAAAGAACAGGTTTCGTTTTGTATTTAACATGGACAAAATCACACGTAAATTGACACGTAACATTATAACCTTAACATCCACATCTCTGACATTAAACAATGTGCATACATACACATTATTTTTTTAATATACAGTATCTCACAGAAGTGAGTACACCCCTCACATTTTTGTAAATATTTTATTATATTAAAAAAATAAGTTTAACAGTTAGCCTAGAGGTTTTATTAGGTCTTCATCTGTAAAAACAATAACTGATCTGTACTCTCACCGCTTAGTTCTTCACTTATCTGGTTCAAAATAGTTAATAATAGAATAAGACAAAATTCATGTAGTCTCTTCGCTGTCATCGTCCTCCTGCCACATACTTTCTTTGGTCATAGTCATGGCTCTCTGGTTTGCATTAAGAAAAACAAATGTAGCGTGACACCGGCCAAGGAAAAAATGCTTTCACTCTGTGAACTATGGTTGTTGCACTCAAGTACTTGATGGCTTTCGATAACGCCGACTAGTTGTTGAAGTAGTCAACTACCTGACTAGTCTATGCAAGCCCTAATTCATCCTTATTAAGGTTACAAAAGTTATACAGTCGAGCAGTGAGTGATTTTCTCTTTGTCTTTTGTTTGATTAACATTAAGGACACAGACAGCAGCAGGTATATTAGGCTGCTGTCACTTTAAGACTCCAATATACTGACACACCTGTTTGGTTTATATTTACTTAAGATATTATAACCAACTGTGTTTACAAGGATCCTCGCCAAGATTGGCATTTTGACAATTGTTTGTATTTGTCCATTCAAGTGCAAGATGATGCGTAAAGGCCCGTTCACACCAAGAACGTAAACTATAAAGATAACGATAAAGATATAGTTCTAAAAATCATTCTAAAAAATAAAAGAATAGCACTGTCCACACCACAGTTATAACAATATAGAGAAATTATATCATTGGGATCATTTTCAGAATAATTTTTTTCCAGGTGTTGAAAGATAAAACACAGCCATTTAAAATCCATTCGAATTTAAGGGCTTGCGCATTTAAAATGGCAGACGAAGTTAATCGTTGAGATCCAGAAAAATTCACCACTATCCGACAAGTCAAACCCCCTTTTCAAGGATACTTTGAAGAAAATGGATATATGGAAAACAATCAGTCATACCCTCGGAAATAAATGGTGAGAAGTATTAATGATGAGAGCCAGGCTAGCAAACAGTGAAACAAAATTACTTCAGGTATCCAGCGCTAGTTTCGACAACATTGTCTTGCTTCCGTTGAAGTTGCAGTGAAAAAGACTAGTTGTTGTTTTTATTCCACTATATTGACTTTGCCAGTTAAATTCACTGTTAGATTAGATCGATTACACTAGCTATTCACTCAAAACATAGCATGCTGAGGACATCTGCTGGTTAAAGCCGTGTAAATGTAACAAGAACAGCAAAAACATGTTGTACATACTTTGAAACCGCAGCGCGTGAGCTTAGAATAAACAGACCGTTATCATTTGTTGGTGTGGACGCAGAGATAGTTATCGTTATAGCTTAATTGTATAAAAACTAATTTTTCTTCCCACATTGTAATAAAAATACGCAAATCTAATATACATGTATATGACAAGTAGTTTAGATGGCTTTTAATGGCTTCACAATATCATGATGAAGTATGTTAGTACATTAATTTTTACAATATGCAACAGGGGATCTCTTCACAGTCTCCCTTATTTTTACTAAGAGGTCCTTGGACTGAAAAAAAAAAAAGAAAAAAAAAAAGATGATCCCTGGTATAGATGTATAAAATCTAAATTCTACTTGTGTAGGTCAAAAGTACTTTGCCAATACTAAACTTGATATACCAGAAACTTGAAATACCAGTCTTTCTACAGTATAGAAAGGTCAAAGTATTGGCATTTGAACTGCTGTCTGACAGACAGGTGACTGCATTTGAACAATCAGCACGTGCTCTATGGAAACTGTGCGTGGCTTATAGTATGCGGCTGTGTGTGTGAACTGTCTAATGCAAATTCCCATCTTGGTGAGATATTAATATAAACAGTCAAAACAGATCGATGCATTAAGCCTTGGCAGTGCATTAGGCTAATAGACCTGCCACTGTCTATTATGTCATTAATATTAATAAAGCAACAACACTGGCAAAAAAAAACAAAAAAAAAAAAAACAACTGCATTTAATATATTTCTTCATTACTGACTGTTCAAAATCGAATAACTTAAACTATTTAAATGTGTGTTTAGTGCTTTCGTTTTTGGTGTATTATTGAAATTGTTATCTAGAGAATGACAAATTCACTGCTATTATTATCGACTAATGAAAGTTGGTATCAAGACATCTCTAACCATTTGAATGAAACTGCCAAAAGTAAAGAGTGGATAGACAGTACAGTGGGTAATTCTTTTGGCCTTGGTTGTTGATGGTAGCCTAGACCCAGCAAAGTGTAACTCAAAACTTCTCAGAAATATAGACAAATGAATGATTTCCCACAGTTTTGTCAGAAAACCCTGAGACCAGCTGACGGCTCATAGTACCATTGACTGTAACCCATGCTGATTTATGTTTAATACAATTCGAAAGAATTTCTTTTGAAAGAAATTAATACTTTTATTCAGGAAAGATGCATTAAAGGTACACTATGCAACTTTTGGCCCTCTAGCAGTTAATAAAAAACAATTCACAGCATGTGTATACACACATGAAATTGAGCAATGCCAAGTGTGCCATCCTTTAAACGCAATAAACATCTTTTATACAGACATTAATCTGTAATCTTACCAACCCCAAACTTTTGAACAGTAGTGTGTATATATTAAATATAGAAAGAAAGAAAGATAGAAAGATTCCTACATTAACCAATCTTTAGCACATACTAATGTCACCAGGACTCTTTTGACTAGCCCATCATGTCTTTCTGTGTGATGAGGTAGGCCTACATCAGTATTAGGATAGGCTAGTTAACACTGAGGGACTCTATGCATGTGTTCGAGGAAATGATGCATACTTTCTTTTGGAGCACCACGCTGCTCTTCTATGGGCCGTTCTGAAGTTGGTTACTGGAGAGGGGAAGTGGTGCGGTGAGCTCACCAGAGAAAGTTGCCAAGTGACTAATCCCCAATCACTAATTAAAGCACCAGCGAGGCACATATGCTGCCTGCACGCTTATGCGAGTCCCGTCACTTCTGCTGCACTGGCACCACAACGAGGGGATGGCAATGGGGTGTATCTTCTACCCTCCTCCTCTTCTCCTCTTGTGTCTTTCTTCTTCTGTGCTGTGCAGCGCATATCTCTGGAATCTCTGGATTGGAAAGGGAGGAAGCAGAACATCAATGTACCATGAGATGGATGGTGGAGGCTATTAAAGGAAATGGAGGAGCTATGTTTAGAGTGGCGTCTTTCCGTGATTTTTGCCTGATACAGGTGTACAATGTGAAATCCACCCAGAGGGCCATTAATCGAGGCTGCTGGTTGCTATGGTAACACCTGCTGCCGCTGTTGAACCAGGTGTGTCCGGCACACGTGAGGTTTTCCAGAGAAGTGTGCCCCCCGTTCAGATCACTCATCAAACCTGACACAAGCACACAAGAACAAGACTCCAGGTGCAGGGGTACTGATGTGTTCCACTCTTTTAGGGCTCAACAGTAATTTGTTTTGTTGCCAGACCCAGTCAGACAAGTAGTTCAGTTTGTACTTGGCCAGCCAGTATTTTCACTGGCCCCAACACCACATACATATACATACAAATATATATATATATATATATATATATATATATATATATATACGAATAAGTAAATGAATTAATTGCAAAATATTAATACGTACTAAATATTATGTTTCAGGAAAATATTTTTCTTGGGTAAAAAAAGCAAAACAAGTTACAGCAAATACTTTATTTTTTAAATTTGGAAATTACTTTTTAATTTGGAACACTAGCTAGTAATTTTAAAGGGTTAGTTCACCCAAAAATGAAAATTCTGTCATTAATTACTCTCCCTCATGTCGTTCCACACCCGTAAGACCTTCGTTCATCTTCGGAACACAAATTAAGATATAGCTTAATGCGACAATAAATACTTAAATACTTAGGAAGCGATGAGAATACTTTTTGTGCACCAAAAAAACAAAATAACGACTTTATTCAACAAATTCTAGTGATGGCGATTTGAAAACACTGCTTCATGAAGCTTCGAAGCTTTACGAATCTTTTGTTTTGAATCAGTGGTTCAGAGCATGTATCAAACTTCCAAAGTCACGCCCCCCAGTGGTGAACTATTGAAATTTTGAAACACTTATGACGTAACGAAGCCTTGTTTACTGAAATCACGTGACTTTGGCAGTTTGATACACGCTCCGAACCACTGATTCGCAAAAAAAGATTTGTAAAGCTTCGAAGCTTAATGAAGCAGTGTTTTGAAATCGCCCATCACTAGATATCGTTGAATAAAGTCATTATTTTGTTTTTTTGGCGCACAAAAAGTATTCTTGTTGCTTCATAACATTAAGGTTGAACCACTGTAGTCACATGAACTGTTTTAAATGTCTTTAGTAGCTTTCTGGGCATCTGAAAGTGTTAATTATCTTGCTGGCAATGCAGGCCTCACTGAGTCATCGGATTTTATCAAAAATATCTTAATTTGCGTTCCGAAGATGAACAAAGGTCTTACGGGTGTGGAACAACATGAGGGTGAGTAATTAATGACAGAATTTTCATTTTTGGGTGAACTAACCCTTTAACTGTTAAAGAGTAACTATTGTTATATTTATATAGTACTGGCTATATATTCATAAAAAGTAGCTAATAGAAATAATAAATAAATAATTATTACAATAAAATAACTATTTTACAACATTTTGTGTATTTTTCTTAAAAAAAATTCTGTTACAGCAAATAATTTAAGCTTGTAATCATAAACCAACATTTAAATTCATGAACACACTTTATTTGAAAAAATAATAGTGTCATTTGTTTATAATTTTTTGTGTGTGTGATTTTAAACTCATTCAACTGATCAATTCTTCCAAAATGTTTAAATTGTTCTCTGAATTTCAACAACTGCATATACATTGTATTAGCTAGCTAGATAACAGTATCTTGTTGATTTAAGTCAACAGCGTTCTTCGAATGCCAGTTTTTTCCTTCATTGCTCACATCAAGATTGGTTTCCCTGATGGTGATTTGTACAGATGAAATGTTTTGGTTCATCTTTTTTTTCTTTTCTTCTGAACACTGAGGACTCGGTTAATATCAAGCAACATCAGCTGGTGTCTAGTTGCGTGAGCTGAGAACATTATTAATGTCTAAAAATAAAAATGACTGGCCTTCCCCAGTTGGTATTCTCTGTTGCCGCAGGTGTCTATGTGCAGTGATTAGACACTTCGTATGCTTTGTGTGTGCATGTTTTTGCACGCAACTTCCTTGTTCATTCACACGCACCTTTCTCCTTAGACGGTGAGTCTTTTCAATGGCTGTCTGACCTTTGATTCAATAGGATTCTTTATTTTGTGTAAACGCACAGACGGAGTGCATACTGTGGTCAGAGGTGATGCGACAAATGAAGGCAAAGCTTTTCTCTTCCTTATGAACCTGTTGCCCTCAAATAAGGATGTGCTACAAATCTGTCCCTTTCATTTCCTGCTGGAGCATCAGTTGAAGCTCACAGATGCCAAAGACATGCAAAACCCCCTGAGCCTTGCTCTGAAACATAAATAGTCCTTATTGTTTTGGTTCAGGTCAGCAGTCGCAGGATGTTAATAGACCATTGAATGGGTTTGCTGTGGGTGTTATATATTCAGCAAAACTGAAAAACACAAGATTTTTGTTAAAACGTCACATGTGGCATTGTGGTCAGTAGTGTTCTTGCATGTAAGGCTGCATACCTTAAAAAACAAACAAAACCTTTTAGTTCTAAAATAGCATGTTCAAAAAATAGCAATTTCATGTGTTTCTTAAAATTAAATACCAAATGCTTTCATATTTTGTTATTTAATGCAATTACTTTAATTTGTTTTTATATATTGTGTAAGTGTCCCAACACTGAGGCATTGTATATGTACCTAAAAATTGTTGTAACGTGTTATATAAGCATAGGGTAACCAACGTTTCATCAAACGCTAGTTGAAGGTACTTTTTATGACTTAACAATTGGGTAATCTGTAATTACAGACATCTGATACAGAGTTAGACCATTTTTTTTTTTTAACTTGAACTCTAGATAAATTTCCTTTCATTTTATGACTTTATGAAAGCCAGTTGGCCAGTGAATCTTGTGTAATAGTAAAGCACCAGTGTATTTGAAACTGTCACGCTTTCTGTAATGCAGTTCTACAGATTATGCATTACTATTACTCATACTTAGGGTCAGAGAATTTAACAAAACATTGGTGCATAACTTGAACCACACTGCATTTTATTATGAAAATGTATGATACCTTTAATTGTATGGCTGATTATGTTGTGTCATTACTTTTCTAAGCAATTACATGTATGGTTTTTGACCGGTGAATGATAAAACCTGCAAAAAAGCCACAGTGGTTAAAAAAAAACAAAACAAAACTACATGCATTTTGTGGAAGAACATTGTTTTGGTTGTGCTTTGGCTCTGCATGACTGTGCAGATGAATATCTTTTTTCTGCTGGTCATAAAACATTCTCTACTAGGCTTACGAGATATAACCAGTTTAGATGGAAAGGTTCTCAAGCTGACTAGCTGAAGACGTTACTGTAGCTATACCCATTATTAGACACGGTACTTCCTTGAAAATAAATTCCAGCACAGCTCTACGACAACCCATAATGAAATGACTCTTCACAATAGATAAGGCTTTACAATTAACTCTGTCAGAGAGCTACATATTGCAATTTATCTGTTCAATAAAATACCTTACTCAGCGTTGAGTAATAAAAACGCCATCTCCGCATTGCTTTTACAACTTTTCAAATGCCTCAGGTCTCGCCATCTCCAAAAAGCCAAGACAATGTTGGTTCTTGTTGTATTACGAGCTCTGTTTTCTGTTTTTTTTTTTTTTTTTTTTTTTTTTTGCCAGCAGATTTGTGACAAATAACCTTTGCAATTCCCACACCATACACGCGGCAAAGTAGCCGGAGCAACTTTCCTGTATTCATAGATATGACGAGACACGCACAGGCGAGTGAAATATGTATGCAATTTCCTGCGAAAACTATCACATTAGGTCTAAAATATAAACACTTTTAACAGGCTTACCATAGTATCAGGGTAAATCAGGGTAAGACCAAACCACTTTTTGAAAGGATTGATAATGTATTGACTAACCTTTGGCGCTCTAGTGGTTAATAAACAAAAATGTGCAGTTTTGTTTATTAACCACTAGAGCGCCAAAGGTTAGTCTTGCGGAAGAACATTGTAGCCGGAGCTACTTCTCTCCGTTTATGTCTATGACGAGTCACGCAGGTACTGGACTGCGTAATATCATTGCGCCTGCTGCACCCATGGTACGGCAGCAAAGTTCCTTGATTATTACGCCAGAATGAGAGTATAGTTCCTAGCCATATCGGCCTAGAAAATCGCAACTTTTAATTTTTCATCGGTCTTAGTACACGATGTAACTACAGAAGAGTCAAGTTTTAAATAGGAAAAATATCGAAACTCTTTGGTCATTTTTGAGCGAGATGCTAACGGTCTAATCAGATTCAATGAACTATGCTAAGCTATGCTAAAAGTGGTACCGCCAGACCCAGAGATCGGCTGAATGGATTCGAAAATGGTAAAACTCAACTGTTTAACTCTAGGGGAGTTGGAAAATGAGCCCATTTTCAAAAAAGTGGAGTGTTCCTTTAAAGGTGTACCATAGAGATTCATGATAAGACAATAACACGATTTGGAAAATGTATTCATGATGTACTCGCTCATTATATAAATTTTGTTAAATTTGAACAAAAAAGTTACATAGTGTACCTTGAACTAAATAACTTCTGGGAATGTCCTTTTACTGTTTTTCACCATAAATTATATGTAATGTATAGTTTTTTTTTTTTTTTTTTTTTTTTTTTTTTACATGCAAGAACCATAAATTTAACAGTATTTTGCAGCAAAATTACAGATAATGCAATTTATATATACATACATGCATGCATACACACAGTGCATCCGGAAAGTATTCATAGCGCTTCACTTTTTCCACATTTTGTTATGTTACAGCCTTATTCCAAAAGGGATTAAATTCATTATTTTCCTCAAAATTCTACAAACAATACCCCACAATGACAACATGAAAGAAATTAGTTTAAAATCTTTGAAAATTTATTAAAAATAAAAAACGAAAAAATCATATGTATATAAGTATTCAAAGCATTTGCCATGACACTCAAAATTGAGCTCAGGGGCATCCTGTTTCCACTGATCATCTTTGAGATGTTTCTACAACTTGATTGGAGTCCACCTGTGGTGAATTCAGTTAATTGGACATGATTTGGAAAGGCACACACCTGTCTATATAAGGTCCCACAGTTAACAGTGCATGTCAGAGCACAAACCAAGCCATGAAGTCCAAGGAATTGTCTGTAGACCTCCGAGACAGGATTGTATTGAGGCACAGATCTGGGGATGGGTACAGAAAAACTTCTGCAGCATTGAAGGTCCCAATGAGCACAGTGGCCTCCATCATCCGTAAAATGGAAGAAGTTTGGAACCACCAGGACTCTTCCTAGAGCGGGCTGCCCGGCCAAACTGAGCAATTGGGGAACAAGGGCCTTAGTCAGGGAGGTGACCAAGAACCCAATGGTCACTCTGACAGAGCTCCAGCGTTTCTCTGTGGAAAGAGGAGAACCTTCCAGAAGAACAACCATCTCTGCAGCACTCCACCTATCAGGCCTGTATGGTAGAGTGGCCAGAGCCACTCCTCAGTAAAAGGCACATGACAGCCCACCTGGAGGACTCTCAGACCATGAGAAACAAAATTCTCTGGTCTGATGAAACAAAGATTGAACTCTTTGGCCTGAATAGCAAGCATCATGTCTGGAGGAAACCAGGCACCGCTCATCACCTGGCCAGTACCATCCCTACAGTGAAGCATGGTGGTGGCAGCATCATGCTTTGGGGATGTTTTTCAGCGGCAGGAACTGGGAGACTAGTCAGGATCGAGGGAAAGATGAATGCAGCAATGTACAGAGACATCCTTGATGAAAACCTGCTACAGAGTGCTCTGGACCTCAGACTGGGTGAAGGTTCATCTTCCAACAGGACAACAACCCTAAGCACACAGCCAAGATAACAAAGGAGTGGCTACAGGACAACTCTGTGAAAGTTCTCGAGTGGCCCAGCCAGAGCCCAGACTTAAACCCGATTGAACATCTCTAAATGGCTGTGCACCAACGCTCCCCATCCAACCTGATGGAGCTTGAGAGGTCCTGCAAAGAAGAATGGGAGAAACTGCCCAAAAATAGGTGTTCCAAGCTTGTAGCGTCATACTCAAAAAGACTTGAGGCTGTAATTGATGGCAAAGGTGCTTCAACAAAGTACTGAGCAAAGGCTGTGAATACTTATGTACATGTGATTTTATTTTATTTTTTTTTTTTTTTATTTTTTTTTTTAAATTTGCAAAGATTTCAAACAAACTTCTTTCACGTTGTCATTATGAGGTATTGTTTGTAGAAGTTTGAGGAAAATAATGAATTTAATGTAACATAAAATGTGGAAAAAGTGAAGCGCTGTGAATACTTTCTGGATGCACTGTGTGTGTGTGTGTATATATATTTATATAAAATGAGGACGTTTATATATAAATGCCTAACACCCTAAAGTCACACCACTCGCATTCAACTGTGTTGCACCTGTGTTACATAATAACAGCTCACCTGATGCATTCAACATGAGAGCATGACTGTCACCCCTAAAAGCTCCCATAGCGGATGTACTGAACCGGATCTTTTGCTTTAACTTTCAAATGAGTTTTTTTTTTTTTTCTTCAGACTGTAAAGCCTAACACTTTTTTTTTTTTTTTTTTTTGTAGTTATCAGATTCATTGTTGAGAATATTAGGCCACTGCAGTTTTCCATGTGAGCTTTTTTTCATCTGAATTATAGAGAGCTCTAGTTTATGACAAACCCCAGAGGTCTAACGTGCTGATTTTCACTCGCATTATGCCTGTATGGAGCAGTCGAGAGAGCAGCATTGGGAGACATGAAGGATGTGCATGAGGGATACAGGCTTCTGCTTTCACACAGATGCAGGATAGAAGTGTTTTATACATTTCGAAAGAAATGCTATAATGACTGATTACTGAAGTGACATAATTCTGAGTTTCTAGAGGTGATGTCATAAGTGGATGGAGAACAAGATTGTTGGCATGGTACTTTTAAGTTTTCCAGTGTCAGAAATCAAAATCTATTGCTCACAGAGGTGTTCAGAAGCACACATGGTGTGTATATGTATGTATATATATATATATATATATCAGTGGCGAGCGGTGACTTTTTTAACTCGATATGCTGGGTGGTGCGTCATGTTAAAAAAATGTGGCCGATGCAGTTACGTTGAATGGGTTTATAGCTAATATGCGAGACGCTCGCGTTCTCAGTGTTAGTTTACTCATTTGCTTGCTCATGACAAATAGCAACACAGCGAAAAGTATTTCTACAATGTTGGACCTTTTATTGAGAGTAGCCCATATTCACCTGTTGAGACGTGCCTTCACAAGCAACCATAAGAGCTTTTGTGATGTTTGAGTTGACGAAGGCTCGACATGCGAAAGGTGCGTTTGCAAAATGTGCTGTATTTTTGTAATCCGCTAGGTGCCGCTAGTGTCACACAAACAACATACTTCACCTTTAAACGTATCAGTTTAGGACAGATCTAAATCAGACACGACAAATAAAAAACACCATTGTGTCAATTTAAATGTATGCCAGAAGTATTTTTTAAACTAATAATTAAAAAAGTATAACATAAGTATTAGCAGCCTATTATAAATAAAAAATAAAAATAAGTAGGCTATAATAAATAAAAATATCAGTGTTCTTTAAAAAATAAGTTGAAATTGTGCAAACTGATGACTTTTAACAAACGCATTTAACATCCTTTGATAGGGTCAGACTGTCTTAAACAAGTTTTGACAAGTTTTCATAAAAAAATTCTCTATGGAGAAAATGAAATACTATGAAAATAGTTTTAGTTATGATTTTTTTCCCCATTTGGCTAAGTCTGGTTAGTTTTGTATCAAATACAATGTGATTTTCGGTGATCGAGATCTGGCAGCAGCTCATTTTTCCTCTTGGGCGAGCAGTCCACTCACAGCTTATCCTGCCATGAAATCCGCCATAGGCCAGCAAACCTATGAGAACGCGGGACAATGATGACGCTCCATAACAAAAGCGCGAAGGCGCAAAAGCTGCTGCAGATCAGCTTACCCGGAAGTCTCCGTAACTGGCAGATTTAAAGAAAATTACCGTCATTTGGCAAATAAATAAATTAGGGACAGTTACACACGCATTTCCAATCATGTAGGCTTTATGGTACACCTCAAACAAGGGATTTAATAGTAATTTATAATGTTAATATTAGTTGCCGAGTCCACGAATGGCTTGGGTATGCAGAGCATTCGCAGCTTATATGGACCGCACGCCACTGATATATACAGTGTATATATATAAATATATTATGTAATCATTAATAATTTAATAAATCACTATTCAAACTGACAAATATACATAAATACATAAATTGTTAAATGTAGCAATAAAATCCACTTATTTTAAATGCTCCTTTTATTTTAGATTTTTGTGTCCACTTGAATTAATTGATTCATGCATGTTATTTTAGGTGTTCAGCACAGTCAAGCTTCAGTTGGAGCTTGACTGTGTATGTGCACGCCATGCTAGCGAATTGATCTAGGATTACATTATGCTGTAAATATTTTATGTATAGTGCAGGTGTTTCTAGTGCCAAGGCTGTGTAATAGTCTTAAGATGCCTCCAGGCTTGAGTATTGTCCAGCCCTGAGGTTAAAATAACCCAGGTTTTGCAATGACTTGTAGAGCCACCAAATGCTGGCATAATGTATCCTAAACTCCAAGCAGAAGGAACAGGATGAAATATTCAGAATCCACAATCTGACTTGTGATACAGCCTGGAAATAAACCAATCCATGTTGATTCGTTGGTTCCCCCTGACTGAGCCTGGTTTCTACCAAGGTTTTTTTTTTCTTTTTTCTCCATTCTGTCACCGATAGAGTTTGGGATCTTTGCCACTGTCGCCTTTTGGCTTGCTTAGTTGGGGAAACTTAATATTTTGCAATATTATTGACTTGACTGCACTGACACGTGCAACAGTCAGGTTCCGGAAGTAAAACCTCAGCCTTACTGTTGTTGTTAATTGATGGCATTTCCTTATGTTAAAGCCGTTAGCCTGCATTATTTCAAATTAGTTTTAAAATAATCGTGTTTAACAGCAAAATGTATGGTGAAAAACTATATTACCCATGATGGTGTACAGAAAATTCCACCAGTCAGAGTCAAAACAAGCAAAACATGCTCTCAAAATATGTTTTTTTATATAATCAATATTTGTAAATGAGAAGTTTTATATTCCTCCATTGTTTTTAATTCGATTATGCTATGGGATTGTAGTTCTTTCTATCACTAAAGCCGTTAAGTACATAGTCCTGTACCTCTGTATTTTTGTATGATTTTCAAATACTTTTTTGCTTCAAATAAAACTTTGTTATATTATGAATCACTTTGTAGCTGGTTGGCTTGGTTCATGGCTTAACGTTTTAACAGACCTTTTTTAAATGTTTATCGCTGTAAAGATGCTTTGAAATAATCTGTATTGTATGAAGGTGACTCGACCAGGGGTGTCAAGTGCACTGTGACAACCAACTGTGGATAGAGCTGCATCTGACGGCTTGATGCGAAGAAAAGCACTTCAGTCATCGAGGGGCGCAGTGGTGGTGGCATCTGTTGATGACTTGCTACAGTTCTACTGCAGACTTCACAGACTATGCTATTGTTTCTTTATAAGGGAACTACATTTGAAGTTCATCCACAGCTGACAGACAGAGCACCACAGATGGACTAAAGCTGCCCTTTGTTTGGCCACAACCCATTAGTCTTTGTCTGGAGCTGGAGAAAGTGTGTTAGAGGCATTGTCTTGTCGCCATTTATATTTGAAATACTCAGACGGTGAAATGAGTTGTTTGATTTATTTTGCTTGGATTGATCTTTTTGATGTGCCAAAGAGCTGTGAATATCTGAGATTTTGTCTCTGAATGTCTTCGTATTGTTATGATGCCAGTATCTCGATGAGAGTCTCGGTGTCTTTGTTTGCGTGTGCCTTTTGTTGCAATTTCTTTTCTCTAACGAATTGGCAAAGGCATGATCTATCAATAACCTGATTATGACTGTTATAATAATGTGCTGAATAATAGTGCCCTGTGTCGCTGAATGGCTGAAAGAAGCCATCAAGTGAATAAAGGAGCTTTCACATGTTATGTGTCTACGTTCTCCAGCATGTTGAATTAGATGGAGTTAAAGGATTATATGACTTTCTTCGTTCTGGTGAACACAATTGGAGTTATATTAATAAATATTCTGATGCATCCAAGCTTTATTATGGCAGTGAACAGGACCAACGAGTATGAAGCTCAAGAAAGTGCGTCCGGGGTGTAAATAAAGGCCTTCTGAAGCGAAGCGATGCATTTGTGTAAGAAAAATATCCATATTTAAC
Source organism: Mylopharyngodon piceus (assembly GCA_039654765.1). Taxonomy (NCBI): domain Eukaryota; kingdom Metazoa; phylum Chordata; class Actinopteri; order Cypriniformes; family Xenocyprididae; genus Mylopharyngodon; species Mylopharyngodon piceus. Next base: position 9,511,914 of record CM077445.1, read on the forward strand.
AAGTTATAAAGTAAAACAGCTAGCTTCCACCAGAAAAAAGTCTTTGACATTTTCATTAACCCATTAGCCATTGTTTAAAGGCCCACTGACACCGATGATGATAACTATAACTATTTTAATACTTTCTAGTGCCACCATAAATTACCTGTTTAATACAAATTTAAGAATCAGAAATGACAAAGCTCATACAATCACATCAGATGATTTAACATCTTTATCCATAGGTAGAGCATGCTGTGTGTTTGCCCTCTTGTGAATGGTAGAGTTTGACATACTTCAGGATCTCTGGCTATACAATGACCTCTTGCTGGGCCAGATTTGTTTCTGATCCATCTGTCTGTCAGCGGTCAGAGCAAAACCTGTGGCCTGTGGGTGTACAGGTCATTACAGCCGATCAGTCCCAGCATGGACAGAAACGGTCCAGAGCCACAGGCACGGTGCATAACCACGTCTGCTCTGTGCCTCAGGTGTACTGCTGCACACTCCACAGCAGATTGGAGCTCTACGAGGGGCCATTATCAGATAAAACATCTCCCATTACCTCCTAGTAATGCACCCCTGCCATCTGTGCAAGCTAGAGCAAGAAATCATGCCTCTTCCATTTTCTTGAATGTGTTGTCAGTTTCATAAAATGGGCATTTTAAAGTGGTTTGCTTCTTGCCATTGCGAACTGTTGCCGTAGTTGTGGTGACATCCTCTGAGAGTGAAGGGCTAATGGAAGTTTTGCTTAAACTTCTCTTTCATTAAAGTTACAGCTGTACTTAGAATTTCTGATTTAAGATTAAGTTGTGCATGCCACTGCAAACTGCTCATGCGGTGGATTTTTTTATGCTGTTTAGTTATTGAACATTCCGTAGCACTTGTTAATTACTTCCCATGTGTTTTGACAGTCTGGGCTCATGGGGCAGATTTTGGCTGCGACAAAACAATTTTTCTTATTCTGTGGCCCACCCACACTGCTAAATTGATTTAATGTCTGCTAATGGGCTCGGCCACTTCTCCCAAACTCTGTTCACTTCTGTTGCTCACCACCAGTGTGCAAAGTGCACATTAGTGCTGCACGATTACAGAAAACTGTATTCAATGAAAGTAATCACACCTTTAAAGCTACAGAGCTTTACTTGGAGGAAAAATCAAGGGATATTCTGTGCCAGGCTGCAGTCATTCCAACTAACGCCACCTCACAAGATGGTATTTGACAGAATTACATACTTGTGCCCACAGAAGAGTAGGACTGGAATACAGATTCCAATCCTACTTTTATTCTGATTCTTGTTCACCCAAATATAAACAAAGTCAATTTATTTAAATTTTTGTTCTTTATCATAATACAGAAGAAAGAACAGTTTGAGATTATATGAGTGTGACGATGATAGAATTTTCAATTTGGTGTGAACTATTTCAAAATTGTGTTCACACTTGGTACATTTGATTGGCTTTGAAACCGAATTTAGTTAGTTTCCTTTTTTTCAGAATGCTCTTCAAGTCTAATCATTATTATTTTGTGTGCCATGATGATAGTTTTCACTTTGCAGTGAGCTAATTCTTTAAAATTGTGTTCACACTTCGTACATTGGAGTTTAAAACCAAGATCAGTTGGTTTTCCTTCAGCATGTTATTTTTTATTATTTTTTTTTTTTTATTATTTTTTATTTTTTTTCATGCAGTTCTTTTGTGTGCAACAACGTTTGGTGATGCTTTCGCACTAATCAAAGTAACCGAAAGTTATGGTTGGTTGAAATTTGTTCCGCATTAAAACCACTGAATGTGTCCCACCACTATTGGAAAAACGAGCAGACATGGCTGATTTACTGAGAAGCATAAATCAGTACTGAACATAAATGCAAATAATGTGCCACATGTTACTCTGTGCCAAAATCTTGCTTGTAAGTGAAGGTGTGTAGACCTTGACATGCACTCATACACTCAGTCATGCTTATCTTAAACCAGTTTAAGGTGTCAACCACAAAAATGTACTGCATTACATTTGGTTTTGTTTCATTCTGCCTTCCTGAGGCAATGAAGGGTCTCTAATGATTTTCTTAACCATTTTAATGTATGAAACAATCTGTTGAAAAGGCTGATGGCATAACCTTCTTCCCTGTAGATATCTGGAGTTTAGGGGTCATCCTCTTCATGCTAGTGTGTGGTCAGCCCCCCTTCCAGGAGGCCAACGACAGCGAGACCCTCACTATGATCATGGACTGCAAATACACTGTACCTGCCCACGTATCCAACGCCTGCAAAGAGTAAGTCACTGCCTTAACCTCTGTCTTAGCCCCAGTCGGATCATCTCTGGCATTTCTTGCATCTTGAAATTTGACATTTTTTCCCTTAGGCTATTGAGACACAATGACTTTATGGAGCATTTCACTATACATTCATTATCTAGAAAGCCAGACACTGTAAAGTTGACATGGATGTTAATAAGCTACCTCAGACAGACATGGGATGACCTTCCCAGAATCTGCCATGCTCAACTTTTTTTCCTTCCATAACTAGTTTGAAAAGGTCTTATGTGGAGCTGTCACAATTATAGTTTTGTCAGGCATTAATTGTCATTCAAATAATTGCAATTAATGATTTAATTCAAGGGTGGCACCACTACTCCAAAAGCTTTAGGGTGTATAATGGGGATTATAATTTTTGGGGTGTGTAATAGGGATTATGACCATTGTCAAAGATGCCCTTTGAAGCTAAACACAGATGTTTATGGTTATAAGTTATTAAATGGATTAGACAGATGAATAAAGCATGAATTTGATGTAAACAATAGATCTACATACATAATATTCACATACACAGTAGTGTTGTCAAAAGTACCGACTTCGGTACCAAGTCAGTACTGAAATTTTAAAAATGTGATGCTTTGAGCGGATTCGTAAACACCTCTGTTTGGCCATTGTGTTCACGCGCTCATCAGATATGTCTGTGATTGGCTACAATGATCAACGCTTCAAAAACATGTAAATAGACATCAATGATGCTCTTCACCGAGCGCTTACACAGATACACATGGGAGTGTCATGGGACTGTCCACTGATAGACACCTGCTTTCAAACGCTCCCGCTTTCAAAACTCTTTCAAATTCAAACACTTCCGTGTGTTGATCATTGTAGAACGTCACATTTTTTAAATTTCAGTACCGACTTGGTATCGAAGTCTGTACTTTTGACAACACTAATACACAGTTCATAGAGGGAATATTAGCCCTACATTTACAGCATGAAATATTTAAACCTATAACATTTTTCATAGACTAACCTAGATATTAATAGTAGCAGTAGATGCAGGCCTGGTTTCACAGACGGCTTAGATTAAGCCAGGATTAGGCCTTAGTTTAATTAGGACATTTAAGTAGCTTTTATAAACGTGCCTTATTAAAAAAAAAAAAAAAACATCACTGGTGTGCATCTTGAGGCAAAACAATGGCACTGACATATTATAAGATAAATAAGATATTTTAAGATAATTAAACATGCATTTTAGTCTGGGATTCGGCTTAAGCCTTGTCTGTGAAACCGGGGCCTAGTGTTTTTTACCCTGAAAAATAGTTAATAGCCTTCTAACCAACATGCAAGTGAAGTTCACCATAAGTATATAGTTGTATGACTTGTTTATAATAGCACACATCTTGTTTAGCTGCATTTTGTGTCCTTGATGCAAGCTAGGCTTTACTTTGGTCCATAATACACAAAAATCATTCGACAAATATTAGTATTCAATGTCCTGGACATGACCGCAAAGCACAAAATTATATGCGTCAAGAGATTTATATGCCTTGAGCTCTCGTATAGATGCTGAGTTTTTCTACTAGGTAAATGCAGATGTCCATAAATTTCCCTTTTTTAGCAGGGTTGAAGACCTAAGGTAAAATGAGATCTGATGTGTCCCTAAGGTGTCAGGGTGCTTGTGATTGGTTTTCTGGGACTCTGTATTGTTATGATAGGCTGTTGCAGCCAGACTGATCGTATTGTGTCAAACAGCACGGTTATGTAACTGATAAGCTCCAGGCATCTTTACAGAAGCCAGAACTAACCTCTCCCATTCACTCACCATATTTTCCCCCCTCCACTCCAAACTGTGTCGTTTAGCTCACACTAGCCATCTCTTGCGGTTTGTCCTCAGGAACTTGCATGTCAGGCCAGTGTATGCGTGTGTGTTTTTTCTTCAGTTCTTTGTCCGGGCTTTGTGAGCACACATGTTTAGTGTTAACTTCTTTCAGAACTACTGCCAACAGCTAAAATTAGACTGTGCTTATATCGTAGCTTAAATAGAAAGTCTGTTCACAGAGAAACAGCGCAGAACACACACATTCATACGTCCAGCTGGTGGAAACACTACAATCTGGTCCAAAATGGTTTGTGTGCTTTACATGCCCTGCCACCATTTGAGCAGAAATGTATCTTGGAACATCTTTCAAACAGTCTCTGCAGCTGTAACTGATTATCTTTGCAATATATGCTAATTAATTGCATGATGGTGATTAATTGCAATTAATTGCATGTATTAGTATTTTCTCCCAAATTATCAGTAAATAATTGATTTCTTAATTCATCATTTGTGTAACACTAAATCATTGAAATGACATTGCAAAAATTGGCTTTAGAAATTTATATCTTCGTTTGTCATTGAACATAAGCCTTAATTCTATCTTCCATCTTGACTGTAAAATGTTGTTATATATACACACAATTTATATTGCACTCCCAAGTGCTTTATATTGACAGCCATAATATCAGCCGATTACGTTATTTACACATCCTTAATGCCTTTTGTGCCTACTTTTGATATTTACAAGAATAGTGTTTTCTGATTATCACAGCCTCTGTTTATCATAATTTCAAGTGCCAAACACATTCAAACACTTCATAAAAGTTAGCATGTGTTATGCTAGTGCTGCAGACTTCATCCTGTCATTATCACTTTCAGATAGAACAAGGTGGAAACTGTGCGGTGGGGTGAGGAAATGTGTTGGGTCTTGACGTTGTTTCTCTGCAGGATGCCATTGTTAGGCTGGTAAAAGTATCCCACAATGCTCTGTTGGAAATCACATGAACAGTTTGGGCCAGTTTAGCACAGAAACAAAAGTTGTTTCACCGGTGGTAAATATTTCAGTACATATCTGTGTAAAGATCAATTACTCACTGATAAATGCAAACTACTCTTGGAATGAAAGGAATTTTAAGTTTTGTCTTTGTAAAGATGACAGCTTGTGACCTATTACAAAGGTGTTGAGGTGGTTATTGAAAGCTACATCAGAATGACTTCACCTAGTTTTAGCCACTTTATTGAATGACTAAAACACATTTCAAACCACAGCTTATAAGGAAAGTGAAAATGCACAGTGAACCTATTTATTTAGCACTATCATTTCCAATGTAGGTTTTAAAGGATAACTTGATTTTTGTATTGTTACAAAGTCTGTAGTAAATGAACAATGTGTACTCTATCTCCGTGTTACCTGCACCCAGATATCCCTGTTTATTTGTCAGTAAAAGTCTACTACCGTCATTGTAATATAAAGCTGGTTAAAACTACACAAAGTTGACCTTTAATTAATTGATTAAAGTAATAGAGTGAACTACTTACACATCCATGTATATTGGATTTCACAAGTTCTCAATAACCCATAACCATTAGTAACCCAGAAATTAAAAATTCTGTGAGACGTAACACATCATGCGATAAAAGTGTTTTCCATGTTAATCAGATTTCTTGTCCTTAACTGTGAGTAACTTGACAGCCAATCAGAATTCATTCTAATTCAAAGGGTTCGCGCATTTAAAATAGCAGACAACATTGCGGAGAAGTTTATCGCCGAGGTCCAGAAAAAGCCACCACTGTTTGACAAGTCAAACCCCCTTTTCAAGGGTGCTTTAAATAAAATGGAATTATGGAAAACAATCGGTCATATCCTCGGAATAAATGGTGAGAAGTATTAACGAGATCATAATGCCAGGCTAGCAAACTGTGTAACATAAAATTACCTCTGGTATCCAGTGCTAGTTTCGACAACATTGTCTTGCTTCCTTTGAAGTTGCAGTGCAAAAGACTAGTTGTTGTTTTTACTCCATTATATTGACTTCATTAGGTAAATTCACTGTTAGATTAGATCGATTACACTAGCTATTCACTAGAAACATAGCTTGCCGAGGACACCTGCTGGTTAAAGCTGTGTAAATGCAACAAGAACAGCAAAAACATGTTGTACACACTTTGAAACCGCAGCGCGAGAGATTAGAATAAACAGACCGTTATCGCTCGTTGGTGTAGACGTGAATATAGTTATCGTTATGGTTATCTTTATAGTTATCATTCTTGGTGTGAACGAGCCTTAACTCTTTCCCCGCCATTGACGGAATTTTCTGGCTTTCTTTGTTTTCACTGTTATACAGTAGGGGGCGCTATTACACAACTTCTGAAAGAGTAGAGAAGCTACGGATCAAAACAGGCAAAAAAGGAGCAGAAACAAGTGATAAAAGCATTGCTTGTCTTTGGAAAAAAAAAAAAAATAATAAATATATATGTATATATATAATATATATATATAATTTCTGCTTACTGTTTAAAATGTTGCTTTTTTTATTAAACTTACCAACATTCAAGTGTTGATTAAAAAGGAGTGCATAGAATAAAAGGTTTTTTTTTTTTTTTTTTTTCCCCTTTTGATATATTGCATTCTCAGATATTCATACAATACAACATTCTGAGGGACATGAAAGTTTTGTGAAAATTATCAAAAACTCTGGTCGAGAAAGAGTTAATAGTCATAAAGAAACCAAACATTGAATATATTGCCTCAGATCTTAAAAATAACGTCAATTTAATTTAACTTAATTTTTTTATAAATTTTGCTGCAAGTGTGAGATAGCAGTGTGTTTGCAGAGAGAGCCCGCCCACATGCATTTCTGATTGGCTGTGATTTGTGATTGTTTTTGTTGCTTTTAGCCTGTTTGCGTTTGGATAGTCAGATTGATTGTAGCAGGAATTGCATCGCGATACGATACAGTGACATACAATCTTCCATTTAAATCTTGTTAGAGTTTTTGTCCTAACCAGCCACATCTGCGACACACACCAATCAACAATTTCTGTGCCATTTGTTTTCTACGTCATCATCAGAGTGAAATCTCGTCGGTCCACAATCCCATTTTTCATAACTGTATAAGATGTTATTGTTGGCTTTGATCATGTGGCATCGCACAGAATTTTCCCTGTTGCTATGGACGGACAAACTGCATGTCGCAAAAATTGTCTTGCATCCCACAGCGTTTACTTTCTCACATTAATTCACATCAATACACATCTACATCAAATAATAAGACACTACAATAGACACCAATTGAGAAAAAAAAAGCATAAGATTTCTTTGTTTATGCATACGTTGTTAGAGGCAACTACACAACGTAGACCTGTAGAGCCAACATGTGTACATGTTAATAAGGTTAACACAGTAAGCTGCGGAAACGTTCATATGGAGAGCACTGGGCTAATTGGATGTTGGCATGTGATTAAACTTTCTGTGGGGATCCAATCAGCTCCAAATGTTCACTGAGCTGAATCTCCTTTAGTCAGCAAAGAACACCAAAACAGAGTCTGGATCTCATTTTTATGAGTTCTTTTGGTGTCCCTGTCAAGATTCTTGATAGATTTATTTTTTCCCCCCCCTAATTTATTGTATCATATATTATGAATTCATTTTGTGTATTTATACTTTTGCATTTCATAGTCCTCAAATTCTTTTTGTTATTATTCTGAGTTTAATAATCTTTCAATATTACCATATTTATCATTTAATGTGCAGCTCTCTCAGCATGTTCAAATGTGAACAAGTGATGCATGAAAAAATTCAGAGCATTCCATTAGTCGTTTTATTTGTTCAGTTTCATTTTTCCCTCATTAGTTTTCTATTTTTGTCCTGTGCTTTCACCCTTCTCATTTTATTTATTCATTTTTTTCCTCCTCGTTTTTGGTGTGGGTCATGTTGATATCACTATGGAACTGCATCTGCTGCTCTGCTGCACAAACATGCTCTCTTTTACAGTGCAGTGTGGCAAATGTGATTTATGGCTTTATCAGCAAACTGTCTCCACTAAAGCCTATATTATAGAAAATGATGGTTTTCTCTGAAAGGATTGTCTTCACCTTTCAGCGTTATGTTTATACATTCCATTACTTAAAGCATGCTTTTAAGCAAGCTTTTAAGCTCTCTAAATTCTCAGTAGATGATGGGACTAAACCTTAAAGGTGATTTTTTTTTTTTTTTTTCAGCATATACACAGAAGGCAATGTAATTTAAGGGTTAGTTCACCCAAAAATGGAAATTCTGTCATTAATTACCCTCATTTCATTCCAAACCCGTAGTTTATATTCGGAACACAAATTAAGATATTTTCGATGATATCCGCAAGCTTTCAGATCCTCCATAGACAGCAATGCAATTACCACTTTCAAGGCCCAGAAAGGTAGTAAAGACATCATTAAAATAGACTGACATGGAAGAGAAGAAATTGTTGAATAAAGTCGGTATTTTTGTTGTTGTGTTTTTCTTTAATTATTATTGTTTGTGCACTAAAAGTATTTTCATCGCTTCATAAAATTAAGGTTGAACTTCTTTAGTCACATGGACTGTTTTAACGTCTCTGTTTTAATATCTTTATTACCTTTCTGGGCCTTGAAAGTGGTAGTTGCATTGCTGTCTATGGGGGATCAGAAAGCTCTCGGAAATATCGATATCTTAATTTGTGTTCCGAAAATGAAATAAGGTCTTGTGGGTTTGGAACAAAATGAGGGTAATTAATGGCAATATGAGACTGGTATGAGGTATGATAAGAGACCATGCTCCAATTACTGTATCATTTCAATAAATTTGTGAAAGTGCAACGTCTAAATCTTTCCCTGGGTTTCATTAATGACAGTCTTTATCAAATGGTGTTCCACATCATTTAAACGTTAATTTGATTTCTGCTAGTTGCCAAACATTTCTCATGTTTTGTTTAATTTAATTTGAAGTACTAAAATAACTCAAATAAACTATCTAAATTTAATAATAAAAAATAAACAACTGTTAAAAATGACAACAAAATTACTACAAATTTAAAATTAAAAATGAAAACAAAAAATATAAAAATTAAATCAAATTCAAACTATTAACAAAAACTATAATCGCATATAAATAATACTAAAATAACATTGCTAATGCCACAAAAATGTCGCATTGCTCCTTTAAAGCACTGTTAACAGAAAAAAGGAACCCTGGCCTCTGTGTCAACACAAAGATTGTTCAGCAACTAGAAATAGTTGCACTATCTGTCATTCTGTCTTAATATCTCCTCTCATCAGGGTGTGCCCTGCTCTACGTCCAACCCTGCGGAGCACTTCTGCAAATTCCTTTATTTTTTCTTTTCTGTGTTTAGTTTGGCTCATGCAGCATAAACTTAGTGTTTAAGACTGGCATACACTGTCAGGGTGTATTTTGGCCGTAAAAAGAGCCAGCTGTCTGATTTAGCCCTCTCTATACCCCTGTGACTGCTGTCAGGTTGCTTTCTCTCTCAGCGCTGCAGAATCACAGCTGAATTTGATAGGCATTGCAGCACACCGTGTGGTTAATACATGTACAAGCAGTGGTTGGCTCATCAACATCACTCTGCCTCCATTTTCATGTCAATCATCATTAACATGAATAATTCATCATTATTTGGTCACTTTTTTTTTTTTTTTTTTTTTTTTTTTAACCCTACATTCCTATATTCTCAAAGGAGGAAGAGGGTGTTGAATCTCATGTGGATTTCATCTACATTCTTGGTGCAACACAAATAGAAAGTATAACTTAGATTATTCAGCCTACATTTGTGCGCTGAATGTTGTGTCTTCTGTTGATTTTACATGCAGTGAATATCTACTGTTGTCCTTGGAAACCTCGGGAAGAGTGTAAACATTCCAAACAGATTTCCATGGTTGTTAATGCGATGGCCTTTCCGCTAGTAGAGATACTGAAGATAAATTTAGACAAAACAATCAAAGTGCCCATTTCTCAGCTCGGGGGGAGAACATCCTTGACAAATCTCTGCAGAATTTGAAGTGTTAAGGCCCCAATATGCTCACAGTGAAGTTCTTTTTCGTTCTTTTGCTTGGGGGCAAAAATAAGTAATAAACATAATTATGGAAGCTTGTTTCCGCCATGAAATAAAAAATAAAAAGGATAATTGCGACTTTTTATCTCACAGTTCTGACTTTTTTTCTCAGAATTGTGTGATATAAAGTCAGAATTACGAGATATAGGCCTAGTCAGAATTGCGTGACTGACTTTATAACTTGCAATTGCATGATATAAAGTCAGAAAAAGTGAGGAAAAAGTCTGAATTGCAAGTTTATATCTCGCAATTCTGACTTTATAACACAATTCTGACTTTATAACTCGTAATTGTTTAAATCTCGCAGTTCTGAGAAAAAAGTCAGAATTGTGGGATGCAAACTTGTAATTGCGAGGAAAGTTAGAATTGTGAGAAAATGTCGCAGTTACCCTTTTAATTTTTTTTAGTGGCAGAAACAAGCTTCCATACATAATGATGACCGCTGTGAGAAAACAGCCATTAAAAAAGCATCTGATCATAGTTATATGGATATGTTTGTATGAGCTCTGCAATTTGGCACTCAAGTCATGTTTATGTATAACTTTATACAATAAATTGCTTTAAAGCATGCAGCTTTACAGGATTAAACATGAAAAAGCAGAGTCAGTGTCGCTTTCAATAAGAATTACAACTTCAATTTCTACTGTGAAGCAGCTCTCCAGTGTGTTTATGTTTTTACTCTTGTCTGACGTTGACGGACTAAACAGAAGAAATGAACTAGGGAAGATTTCCACGTCAAAGTACGTCACACCTACCTATTATGTAATCGTAATGGTAGTTCGAAGGTGTTTACCAGCCTTTTTCCGAAAAGTTTGCTTCAGAGAACTTCAAGTGAACTTAGTTTTGCCCAGATTTCTTTCGAAATTACGTCACCAGTTTGTTATTTGATTTTTCTTGAAGTATATTGGGGCCTTACATTTATGCTTCACTTTTATATATCTTTTTCCCCTGGACAGAGTAGATATTCATATTTATCGCGGGTAAAACCTTCACTTGTGTGCCAAACATGAGATAGCATGTGTGTGGTAGGTAAGCAGCAGTGGTCTGCAAAAGTGTTTTGGACCGTTCAGCAGTGATAGAGTGATTATTAGGCTTGAGTAGGAGTCTTATCGGGATTGCCTGCCATGCTGGAGATCCGAGCGGTGTGTGGAGTCTCAGAGGAAGTAGTTGCTGACAGCAGTCTGGCATCATAGAGAGATAGAGTCAGTCCATGAATCCAATGCTGAACCTACTGCAGGAAGATGACAAATCACAATGTGGCATGTTGATGGTTTTTTACTTTAAAATTAAGCTTTGATATTATTAAAGATGCTTAACACTGTAGCTTGTCACTTCTGTGCCACAAGTGTCAACAAATGGAATGGCAAATATATATATATATATATATATATATATATATATATATATATATATATATATATATATATATATATATATATATATATATATATATATATGGTAGCATAATAGTTTTTATGGCTTTTCAGTAAAAATTTTGTCGAAAGAAAATGGATTGGAATTAGAAGACTTTAAATGTCTAAATTAATGTCTAAATCTCTTTATTGACATTGAATTTAATTTTGATTTGCAAATTAGTAGCCTTTTTCTCTTTTACCATGTAGATGGCATTTTATTATTTCATATTTCAGTGTTTTGAGCATTTGATTTCATCCATTCTTCATTTTAACTCGCAGCTTGTCAGTCTCTCCGATTTCCGTTTTTAAGCTCTTTTATTTGGATTTGGTTTTGTCTCCAGGGCTTTTCAGACTGGGTATTTTAAGGAAACCGCGTCAGGCAGATTAATTTAGTCACTGTCTGCTTGCATAATATTCTCACTCTCGTTAAACAACTACCTCTATTTTCACACATTTGATTTGTATGTGAAATTCAAGCTATTGAGCTGATAGACAGCCCTCCACCTCACCAACTGCAAGCTACTCAAACGTCTAGCTTTTGTGAAATCTCAACTTGTCTTTACCTGATAAGAACAATTAAAGTAGTAAAATGACCTTCACAGAGAGGCCGTGGACAGTAAGCAATTTGGTGTAATTGTCATTTCCAGATTGCAACAAGATTTTAAATCCTCACAAAAAAAAAAAGAATAACTGTTTTAGATAAAGCCCTGAAGCCTTTTTCTTTCTGCAGAAGAAGCTGTTTTCTACTGTTGAGTGCAGAAATGGAAAGCTCTACTGTAGCATGAATATTTCATAGACAAACGTGTTAAAAACAATGACAGGTTAAAAGTATATAGTTGGCTATGAATCGTAGTGCTGTCCTTTTTTCTGGTGACAGATTCTGTCTGGAGAAGGTAGATTGCTTTCTTTGCCATAAGGAACCAAGAATGTGACTGGAAAACTTAACAGTGGTGTAGCATTAGCAGCACAGAGCTGCAAGAGCAATATACACCGTGACCAGTGTAGTCAAATTAATGAAGAGATGTCTATTACAGACAGTTATTTTTAGTGAATCAAAAACATACCTTATAACCAGTGTATCCTGATTCACAAACAAATTACTCTTATGAACTAGTTGTTTTTAATGAATCAAAAACACAATGTGTCTTTACAATTTCAATTGCAATGTAATTCATAAACTTATGACTCTTATGAGCCAGTTCCTTTATGGAACTGTTAAGAAAAAAAAAGGCATGAATCAGTTTCACACATCCTACACTGAACGGAATCATTTAGAGCGGTTATTGAATCATTGTTTGACATTAAACTGCAAGTTATCATTATTTTCAAGGATATCAAAATGAAAATATGCACTTTACTTTTAAATGTTTCAACAGCATATTAATAAACTCAAGCAGCCTTGATGACAGGAATACCGAGATATCATTTAGTCCCAGCCTTTCAGATGTCAGGCACAGTGCATAGTTTGCTCCTTTGGGCTTTTTAATGTTGACTTTGAAAGGTTACATCTGGACCCCATTACTTTGTCCCACAGCCTTTGATAACTATACTCTTATTACGTTACACTAATGACAGCTGTTGTTGCCAGAATGCCTAATGACTATGCTTATTTCTGAGACCCTGGAGAGGAAACGTCATCATGACATCTTGCAGTCTCATCCCCTATCATATTGTGACAGGGAGAAATTGTGGCTTTAATCACCTCGGTTCTGTTCTAAAAGTGTCCCGTTGTTCTGAATCCCATTTTTGGCACTATAATGGAAATTTAAGATGTAATGTTGGTTGATAAGAGCCTGGCAGCATATTCAAGTGGAGACAAACAGGCTAATTCTCTCGCCAGTTCTCATATCTATTTATTCTCTCTCTGCCTTAACAAATTTCTTGCGTGCAGATAATGACTAGAGCAGGCTAGCTGCTTCTGCAGCTCAGTGGTGATGATTTTCAGACTGCCGCTGTAAGCCTGCTGAATCTCCTAGGCTTCTTTCATGGTGGTTGGGCTGTAATTTTGCCACGTACGTGTGCTGAATGCTGATGTGCCCCAGTCGAACTTTGCCTCAGCGGCTGCTCACAACAACAGCAACTCAAGTCATTTTCAGTCAGCTAATACAAGTGTTATTGGCTTCTTTTCAGTTAATGATAGAAAGGCCTGGGTATCTTAAGCATGTTCCCTATTCGCTTTCAGTGTAAATAATCATGTAAGATGCCTAGCTTAACTTTCAATGAGTTAGAATTTTGACCATTGAAACATGAGAACTTTAATGGTAACATGAATATCACGAAGCATTTTTTCCTCCGATAAATAGCCCTGAACTAATCCTGGGTTTCCAGCAAAGAATGACACAGTCCTGGTTTAAGGCTTGAATAGTGTCTAGAATTAAGCTCACGTGTTCAAGAAACTTTTGATATGCGTCCTCATTGTCTTCACTTTATGTTCTTCACAGCCTGATAAACCGAATGCTTCAAAGGGATCCGAAGAGGCGAGCATCACTGGAGGAGATCGAGAGCCACGCATGGCTTCAAGGGGTGGACCCATCTCCAGCTACCAAATACAACACCCCACTGGTGTCTCACAAAAATCTGTCAGAAGAGGAACACAACAGCATCATCCAACGCATGGTGCTGGGAGACATTGCCGATAGAGAAGCCATCATCGAGTAAGGCTTGTGATACAAATTTTATGAAGCTGAGATGTACAGCATTTTCCACAGAAGTGTACCTCTGTCATTCTTTCATTTTCCTTAAACAGGACTGTCTTGAATTTAAAGACTACTTTAGAAAGAGCCTCCAGGTTTATACGTAATCAATTTTTAAGAATTTGGTGTAAAGGATGTCAAAGCTCTTAGCTTGAAGACCAGTTAGCTGGACATGGAATAGGTAGTATTAAACGTGAAGAGTGTTCAATCCAGTTTCAATGACACCTGTCAAGTAATGTCTTCGCCAACATCTTAGCCCAAAATGTACTCTACACAATTCAAAAACACAAAAGCTACACAAGCTAGATTTCATACATTCTTGTATTCTGAAATGTATCTGAATGTAATTCATTAAGCAATTTATAATGTAAAATATGAATATTATGAATCATAAATTCTTATTTTAGTGTTGCCACAACAGGCACTATAGCATAGAGTCTTAGCAACTCTCAAAATGAATATTCACATTTCATACTGTTGTGTTGTCTAGCTAAGCTATTGTAAGAGAACATGGTTTTATTGTTAGTAGAGTACAGTTTTGTTTTGTTTTTTTTGTTTTTTTTACTGTTAGTAGGGTTGAAAAATAAGTTCATTCCTCTGTCAGTGGAGCATGAAACGAACATAGTGCAGAAGACACCCGCTGTACAGTCTTGTAGAAAGATGCATGCTGGGTGACAGTTCAAAGCACCCATCAGTCTTTCCTTTATGTCTTTGATCCCACTCCCTGGCAGCTAGGGAACCCCACTATGAGAAACTGCAGTCAATCTGCCTTAAAGAAACCCTCAAGATGTTTTAAAGAGAATGTGTACTGAATGATTGCATAAAAATCCCATGTACAAATCTAAAATGTCCTTGTTTCTTACACAAACACAAAAAGTTAAATTAAAACAGAAGTGGCACTTACTCCTTTACTCATGTTAAACGCTCAGTGCATTAAAAAATGAGAGCTGAACGGAGCCAGGAACACAGGCCATGACGTGGACTCAAGCCTTGCCAAAAGATTGTCTCTGCATGATTCAAACTCATTTGTTCAATTGTTGATATGTAATCCCCGAAGAAGCAGTGTAATCTCTGCTAACATGCCCAGACTCACCATCTTGAAAAGCTGGATGCAGAATGTCCCATTTGTATTGGGACAGTGTGCTATCTGGGATTTTTCATAGTTATTTTAGTCTCGGGTGTGCAAAATGTAGGCCACTATACAAGACCTTTTGAACTGATAGAAGCCACATGGGTCTCTAGCTGTTAGAGCCGTGGAGTTTTACTAGTTACTGACATGTCAAATTGCATTGTCTAAACTGATGTTTCTCTCTCACACACTGTCTGTATCTTCTCCTCACTTGTCCATTCTCTTTGCTCTGCCTCCAGAGCCCTGGAGACAAACAAGTACAACCACATCACTGCTACTTACTTCTTGTTGGCTGAACGGATTTTGAGGGAAAAGCAGGAGAAGGAGGTGCAACCTCGTTCTTCCAGTCCCAGTAACATCAAGACCCACTTCAGGTACTTCATGGGGGTTACTCCATCTCTGCTGTCTGTTTTTTATACACTCATGTTTTGTCAGGAGAATGCTAGTTTTGTACTGTATTGTTAAGTCCTCTTAGTTTGGGTGCAGCAGTCAAAATATATAACTCAGTGTTGAAGGTATTTAAAACTTTTTGTGATATGTACTCATCCCCAATTACAACCAATTGTTTTTGCAGTGTGAAGCCACATTTTATGAAATGTTATGAAACATAAATCCTTTACAGTCTTGCTCATATCATTTGTTGTAAGAGTCAAAACATAGTCAAAAATAATCTCTTTTAAATAAGTCTACCATGTCATGGTGTACACAGGCAGGCTAACTGCAGGTTTTTGGCTCTCGGGTGTAGGTGTCTGTGCTCAGAGAGGGGCAGGATTCACTATAAGAGGTTCTGAGAGGTCAGCTCTGCTGGATGTCAGTATCCCTGTCCGTTCTCTGCGCTGTGTGTGGACAGTCAGCACATCCTCAGAGCGCCGCACCGTGTGACAAATGTGTTTAAAAGATGAAGCTGAAATTGGTTCGGACTGACCTAGAAAAGCAGTGAGGCTGCGGATGCTTGGATGCTTTTTGAAAGGAGCAGGGAGTGGAAGAAATGAGAGGATGTGGTGTGGGAAAGAAGAGAGGTAGATGTTGGAGGGGGGGAATAGAGGAAAGAGTTCTCAGGATGCAGCAGGGATCATGAGAGGGTGACACATGATTTTTTTTGTGGGAATCTACGTAGAAAAATCAATAGAATGGAAAAGCCTCCCAGATTCTTCCCAGAATCATGTAATTCGGTGTAGCAGTTGGTTACCCAGATCACGATTGCAGTGTTCTCGTTCATCAGTGTGCCCTTCATAGACAGAAAGAGTTTATAGGCTGTATGTACTCAGAATTGTAATTCCTCATCCTAGTGGAGAATACAGATGAGTAGTAGAGTATAAATTCTAGCTGGAACGTTATTTCACTGTATGAGGTTAACACTTGATGTTACGCAGAAATTTCCACATGTATAGACTGACAGTATAAATTGCAACAGCTTTATTAGGCCATTGCAGAAATTATCTAATTCTTTTCTTAATGATGAACAGATATGGAAAAGTTTACAATCGTTTCTCATCAGGCCTCTGAACACAGACCAGGTCTGATTTATGAAACTATAGTTAAGTCCACTTCTTTATTACATCCTAGAAATAATAACATAAGTAATGCAAAAACAGACTAAAGTAGGCAACATTTTACCAAGCTTGACACAAGTTTCACCCTGTATCCGTGCTAACAGATTTTCTTTACTGTTCTCTCTGAGCACAAATGTGATTAAACATTTGTTTAATCACACAAGGCTTTTGCTGCATTTGTGTTTGCATTGTTTGAGTTGTTGTCATACCAGCATAAAGTTTATGGAGTGTTCATGCAGTTATGACAACCAGGGAGGACATTGTGGAGCTCCGTTCCACTGTTTCACTTTGTTTCAAAAGCCTAAAGTACCACCTTAGCAAAGTATATCTTTCCATAGCGACTTAAGTGCACATACTGTACTGTGTAAATGATACTCCAGCAGGAAGGTAAGGATAGTTGCAGCATCAAGTCAGAGATATATTTCTGAATTGCCATGTTTCTTGCTTGAGTGCTTGGCACAAGAAACAAGTCTGGCTTTTGACAAGGACTGTCATTAACATTTGGGTTGTTTTCCTCTCCAGAGTGCTTCTCTCCAGAGCTTCTGTCTTTAAAAGTTGTTTTTGGCAATGTCCACCTGTACTTAATATTATCCTGCTTTTAGTTACAACCTTATGCTGTTTTTGACTTTAAGGGAGATTGTACTCGATTTAAAACAAGGTTATTTATATCAAGGACTATGTTCTTTTCTTTTTTGCAGGCAGTCATGGCCAACTAAATTCGACATGCATCAGGACATCGAGGACAGCTTAGCCTCTTCGTCCATCTCTCATGCTGGGGGTCCACAGTCTCCGGCTCGCAGTACAGAGAACCTGCTAAACGGTCACCGCAATAAAGGACTTATGGAAATGAGCCGTAGAGAGGAGATCAGCGAAGCCTCCAGCAGCTCTGCTGCACCTGCTGCTCTACCCCCAAACCCCCTTAAGTCTGGGGTCATGGCCCCTCTTGCATCCGCTTCAACCAAGCAACGAACTTGCCTCTTTCGAGTGGAGGAAGATGAGGAGGAGGAGGAAGAACAGGAGCCTTCACCGTTGGCAACCCAGGTGGTATTGCGGCGCAAACCACTGTCCATCACCAACCGACTTACGTCTCGAAAAAGTGCCCCAGTGCTCAATCAGATCTTCGAGGAGGAAGGCGAGTCAGATGATGACTTTGACATGGATGAGAGTCTTCCGCCCAAGCTCAGCCGGTTGAAGATGAACATGGCATCTCCCGGTACGGCCCAGAAGCGTTACCACCGCCGCAAAAGTCAGGGCCGTGGTTCAAGCTGCTCTAGCTCAGAGACCAGTGATGATGATTCAGAGAGCCATCGCCGACGACTAGACAAAGACACAGGATTCACCTACAGCTGGAACCGCAGAGACAGTAGTGAGGGTCCACCTGGAAACTCTGGGGGTAATGGGGGCGGTAGTAGCGGAGGGCAGAGCAAACCACCTGGGGAAGGTAACTCAGGACCAGACAAGGGTAGCCCTCCAGGAGGAGGAAATGGTGGTAGTACAGGAGGAAGCAGTGGAGGTGGTGGTAGTACAAAAGGACAGGGAGGCCCTTCCAGCTGTTCGCGTAGCAACAGCAATGCTTCATCTGGCTCAACACGTAGTGCAGCTCGGAGTGCAGGGGAACTGGTTGAGAGTCTAAAACTCATGAGTCTCTGCTTGAGTTCTCAGTTTCAGCATCGCAGCTCTGGAGGTGGTGGTGGTGGACGGTTTATCCTTGATCCTCAGAGCCTGTCCAGCGTTAAAGTCCAGGAGAAGTCATCCTGGAAGATGTGCATTGGCTCCAACAACAGTCTGGACAAAGTGATAAACCCTGCCTTGAATGGTGGCGTTGGGGCAATGGAGCATTATCAAGACCAAACGGCAGTCATGTTAAATGAACTTGGCCTGGTCAAGGAGAACAATCTGAACCTGAAAAATAATGTTCTCCAGCTACCTCTGTGTGAAAAGACCATCTCCGTGAACATCCAGCGAAGCCCCAGGGATGGGCTACTCTGTGCCTCAGCCCAGGCCAGCTGCTGTCAGGTCATATGATGGCACAGCACACGGCTGGTTCTCAGAGTGGATTGTTCCAATTGCCACATTTGTAGCATATGATGACTTGAGTTCTCCACTAGTAGCTGTATATGACCTCTCTTGATCCCAACTTGACCTTTAAACCTGCCTTCTATGTTGTCTTAATCATTCTCACAACTTATTTATTAAGTTTCTTCTCTTGGACCCATTTGTTTTTAATGAAGTGCACGCTGCTATCCTTTCCTTTTTTGTGTCTTTATTTGTTTTGCCCAGTTAGACTTTAATAGAATTCAATCTTTGTTTTTAAGTCCTGTTTATTTTGCTTTTATAGCCCTTGAAATGAAACACTCTTAATTTGAATTCCATGGTTCCAACACCACCCAATCAATCAAGAGTTGTGGAAACTGTGTATAAATAAAATGACCTTTAATAAAGTGAGATATTTAAATTAAGACCAACAGTATGATAGAATAGAACATGGCAATTCATTAAACAAGCACTTAAAGAAGCTCAACCTATAAAAACCACAATTGGTTTTGTAAATTTAAGCCCCAATATGATTGTAATGAGATGGTAATACAGTAAAAGCAATAGTGAAAGTAAATAACAAACCCTGTTTTAATTCATAGTGCTGTCTGATGAGTCTTAAACTGAATGACCATTTTGCACGTTTTTTTTTTTTTTTTTTTTGTTTGTTTGTTTGTTTTTCCCCTCCCTGACCAGTTTTAAAGTGCTATTGACTGTTTCCTTGTTTAGAATAGCTACATTTTTGAGGTTAGTGACAATCAGTTGCAATAACAAGGGACATTCTTAATGGATAATTCCCTAAAGGGGTCTACGGATAATCCACATGACTTTGTTTGAATTACATTGACACATTCACCATGTTCTTGATTTATGTCATACCACATACGTTTTTTTTTTTGTTTTTTTTTCCCCCTTTTCTTCTTCTCCTTTTTTTGTGTATATGTGAGGGATCATTTGGGATTTAAGTGCAATTTATACGTTCAAGCTGGTAAATGTAATTCCATCTGCAAAATGCCCTCTTAAGTAATAATGTTTGCCAAATTTGCATCCCAGACAGCACTGTGGATACACCCACACATTAATGTGTTCATCCTAGTTTTTATCAAATTATAAAATTAAAATTGCACTACGGTACAAGTAGAGTCTACAATTAGGATACTTTGAACACCATACAAATCACAGTGGGGATAATTAGCCTTTACAATGCTGTTTCTGCCAGAGCGAAATCAAACCCGCAGACAGCGACAGTATTCAGCATGTGTTGTACTGAATATTTTAATGAGAACCGTTGAGCCAGTACCCCTCTTTTTCAATGTCATTATTACAGGACGAAATTTGAATGGAGAAATGATTTTTATCATTAAGGACTCTTCTTTGGCTTAAGAAATCATTTTCGGTTGCAGATCCTGATCTCTTTCTACCCTGTTGTTCTTGTACCAATCAGCTTTGAGTTACTGTATATACCAGTCTCAGAATTTACTGGCCTTAGGGGCTGTTTATAAGTATGTACATATATTTTTTTTTTAAAGTTTATTTTTTTGAAAGGACTGCTGTTTTAAAATGCTGTTTTGGATGCGAGCCTTAAACTGGCTTATAGTTGGGATAAAGCGGGGCTTTTTTGTCACCTGGCCACCTGATAACATAAATAATTAAATGGTATGTCATCTATTCAGTGGATGGCCACTCTTTCAGGAAATATGGCTCAAGAGTTGGCCATTGGCTGACCATCATATGGCATAGAAATAAATCAAAGCTCTACAGGACTGTGAGTATGAAAGAGAAATGGTTGCGAGATTTAAAGGGCATTTGCAATAAGCTAAGCTATAAGTTGCAGCTATATGTAAATATAATTTTGTTTTGTTTTTATATTTCAAACCTGTACATCCTTCAAATGGCTCACTTGACCCAAATTTATCTTAAGTATTTCTGTTCGTTTTGTCTTTTTGTTTTAAAAAATAAAGTCTGTAAATATTGGTGTATATATGGTGCTCTACACTTAGAAATGCAGTGTTGGACTTCTTGTTCATAGCTGTAATATAGCCTTATTAGATATGAGTGTCAAAAACAGAGCAAGGGAGGTTGAAAAGAAAACCGTGCTATATGCATAATGTCAGTCTCTGACTTTGTCCTACCCTTATGTAAACAGCTAAACGACATGTGCATGTGTTGTGCGTTTGACATTATTGATCCCCGTTCATTCAGAGGAAAAGAACCACCACAAAATGTTACAGGACCAAACCATGTACTGACGTTAAAAGAAAAAAAAAAAAAAGAAAAAAAACATCTTTGAAGAAGCAAAATGAATAAATGTTCTGTTGCTGAAACTTGTCCTTAAAAGTTACATATAGCTATGGTGATGTCCAAATTAAATGTGAAATATGTTGTCTTTAAACCTGGACTTCTTTTGTCCTTTTCTTCTTTTGGTGTGGGGGGGCCCTACTTTTTTTTCCACATTGAATATCTTGTTTTACTCCAAAATACATCACAGTAAAATGATCCAAGTTATTTATCTCTGGGCTTTCTGTACAATAGAAAAAGTCTTGGTTCAGAGTTTCACTGGACACTATGTGGAAAGAAGTTAAACTTGATAGAGTACCGCTGCCCACAAGCCCCTGCTGCTGAAAGGTATTTGCTCCTAATTTACTGCCTGCTTGTGCTGCCAAGGAGTTTCCAATAACCAAGAGCTTTTCAGGGGTGTCTCAAGTACACACTTCTCATCCAAGTACATGTCCAGCTTCAGCTTAATGGTCAAACACACTGTGTTGTCAGTAGAGCACCTTGCGAGCGCACAGACACGTTCTGCATATTGTCAGTGTCATTGCTGCTCAGTGGAAACTGCTGAGACTGCATCAGTCTCAAAAAGTGTGACAAGCTGTTCCTTAATTAGACTGAGTTGTAAGTTGGCTAGTCACACTGCCTTCAGTCTTCAGCTTTAGAAAACATCAAGTGTGAAGACGCAGGGAGTTATTTGGCTCCCAAAAACCTTGTCTTTTTAAATACATTTCTGTAATGTCAAAAACAATTTTAAATAGCAGTCTCTATCAAGACAAGATGATAAATGACTGTTTACATGCATAACACAATTCCATCTAATCCCATATAATGGGATTCTCTCAGTTAAGTAAACGCATAGATTTTACTCTTTAGTTACTGCAAGCAATCACATCATTTCCGCATGGCACTAGCTGATTGGCCTCTGCAGATCCTGCAGCCAATGAGATTACTCAACATTTAAGTAGTCTGGTTCACTGTTTGCTGTAAACTAGTTCTGCAGAGTCCCACTGAAATCCTCCAGCTCCACCTGTCTAGATCTGCTACGGGATTTATGTATGACTACGCAGCAGCAGAATATCGTACATGCTCACAGCAGCGTCTATCTATTAACAGTAGCGAATCCATACTTGCTCTGCAGCAGCAGCGATAATCTACAACAGCAGCGTATGTTAATGACCAAATACATTAACACCATATAGAGGGTATGCACGTGGCGTCACCGTCGGCCGGAGTGACTGCGGTTACGCCCTCCGAGTGGCAGCATTGGTTTTCAACATGAATGCCGCAAAAAACACACAAAACTCAAGAGCTTTGCAATTGACTGTACAAATAGATTTGACAAGAAATCTGAGGTATATTTTTACAGACTGCCGAAAGCTACAGAAAAGAGAAAAAAAAAAATGGATCTCCAGGCAGTGAAGCGTGGATTTGCAGTTACCATTTTGTGTCAATGTTGAATTTTTAGGTAAAATCATACCTTATACATATTGTATTGACAACTCAGGTAAATGTTTACCATCTTATATTCTGCATAACTGGATGTTTTTAAATAAACACTGACAAAAACTATACAAGTTTTAGGGCTGGCCGATATGACGATATATATAACATTAATATAAATGATCACCCGGATTTAGACCTGTCTATATTGTATATAAAGAGGCAAATTTGCTTTATGTGTTTCCCCGGCGTTGAAATCAGGCACATATAAATGTCAGGAAATGCGATTCCTGCCTGTGTGTCAATATCCATGGATTACTGGATCTTTGGTAAGTTGAAAGGAACACTATCGAGTCCAAACTTTAGGTTAAACTGATAATCGTTTTTTTTACTCAGTTTCCCCTATTTATGTCCAGTCATGCAGCAGTCTCTTTTGCCACTCAGGGGCGTGTTCTGGCGGGAAAGTGACGTCAATGCATACCCTCTATTCAATAACATGCTAAAACTATTCTGAGACTGCAAATGTGTGGAAAAAAAGGGAATAATCCAGGAATACATCATTTTATGAAACCGTACTTCATAACCCACAATCAGTTTAATCACTGTTTAACTTTTTTTTTTATTAAACATCAAATTAGCGTAAATACAGATGGAAAAGGCCCTACATTTTATGCTGTTGTGTGTTATTATCAAGGACATGAATGAAAATGGAGTAAAAATGCTGTGTAATGGCAAGTATGAGCATAATAGCGAGAAAAGAACATGCTTTAATTTATTCAGAATATGCAGCTAATCATATATACAGATACACTGCAACAGCTGTTAAACATATAAACCTTTTTCAGAATGACATTCTTAACCAGAATATGGACTTCAAATCACAAAATAATGTGCTGAAATGTCAAAGGATAAAGGGACAAGCAACACAATATTCCCACAATATTTCAATGTTTTTCAGTAAGGCAGCTTCTGGGTTTATGACTGATAGAGGACATCTAAACACAAACCTCTCACCCTAAGTTCTAAAGGATGTGTCAAAGATGAAGAACATGTCTCAATATTTAAAATGTTTATTTTCAGGCAGAGAATATTGAATATGGTTAATTCAAGTACAGCACAGGGTGAAGTGGCCTGACTGTAAACAAAAGCCATAACAGGTAAACGTGATACAGTGATGTTTAAAGGCACTGCTCTATCTTTGGTAGAACTCGGAGTCAATGAAACCAGTCAATTTCAATTCCTCAGAAAATTACAATATATCTTTTTGTTTGGGATTTTTAGGCCCAAGTTGTGAAAATAACGTCTAACCACCTCTTTACAATATATATATATATACACTACCAGTCAAAAGTTTGGAAACATTACTATTTTTAATGTTTTTGAACGAAGTCTCTTATGCTCATTAAG
The DNA here is from genome assembly GCA_039654765.1 of Mylopharyngodon piceus. Lineage (NCBI taxonomy): Eukaryota > Metazoa > Chordata > Actinopteri > Cypriniformes > Xenocyprididae > Mylopharyngodon > Mylopharyngodon piceus. Next base: position 9,535,995 of record CM077445.1, read on the forward strand.
GCTGCATTTATTTCATAATAAATACAGAAAAAAACAATAATATTGTGAAATATTATTACAATTTAAAATTATGGTTTTCTATTTTAATATACTTTAAAATATAATTTATTTCTGTGATGCAAAGCTGAATTTTCAGCATCATTACTCCAGTCTTCAGTGTCACATGATCCTTCAGAAATCATTCTAATATGCTGATTTGATACTCAGTTATTATCAATGTTGAAAACAGTTGTGTTGCTTAATATTTTTTTGGAACCTGTGATACTTTTTTCAGGATTCATTGATGAATAAAAGGTTAAAAAGAACAGCATTTATTCAAAATATAAATCTTTACTATCACTTTTTATCAATTTAACACATCCGTGCTGAATAAAAGTATTAATTTCTTTCAAAAAAGAGAAAGAAAAAAAAATTACTGACCCCAAACTTTTGAACGGTAGTGTATATTGTTACAAAAAGATTTCTATTTTAAATAAATGCTGATATTTTTTAACTTTTTATTCATCAAAGAATCCTGAAAAAGTATCACAGGTTATAAAATAATATTAAGCAGCACAACTGTTTCCAACATTGATAATAAATCAGCATATTACAATGATTTCTGAAGGATCATGTGACTGGAGTAATGATGCTGACAATTAGAAAATAGAAAACCATAATTTTAAATTGTAATAATATTTCACAATATTATTGTTTTTTCTGTATTTATTATGAAATAAATGCAGCCTTAATGAGCATAAGAGACTTCGTTCAAAAACATTAAAAATAGTAATGTTTCCAAACTTATATGTATGTATATATATATTTTTTTTACAGATTCAGACATTAAAACAGAAATAAAAATGACCAACTAAACTAATCAACCTGGTAATTTGACCATATCATACATGCAGTGATTAGATTCCCATTTTCTCCTGTCATGTCAGTAACCATTTTATTGACAAAGAAAAATCATAAAACAATGTGTGCAACTGCAATGCCTGGAAAATATAATAAAAACCCTGTCGTATTCAATAAACCATTTTATGAATAGCATGGCAAGGAGTGCATATTTAAAGTCAGTGAAATATATAATACTAGATAGTTTACAGCATGTGTACACCTTCAGTACTTTCGTTGTGATGCTGTCACATGTCACTTATTCCACGTATCTCCGGTCTCCGCAACTTCCAGTATTTTCTGAAAAGACAAACAAAATCAAAAATGAATGGTGGAACTTATTAGGAACCCAGACCAATTTAAAATAAGTTTAAAGAGTTTACACTTTCTGATCTCAGATGAATACTAAAAACAAACGTTCTCTATTGGCATCAAGAGTTACATGAAGAACATTAATGCATCCTTTCCATTCCACAAAAGAAAAAGGTTCTTTAGATTTTTAAAATGTTCTTCACACTAAAAAAAAAATGGTTACTTTAAGAACTGTTCTCTGGAAGGTTCTTTGAGGAACCAAATATGGTTCTTCTACGGCATCGCTGTGAAAACCCAGTTTTGTAACCTTTATTTTTTAAGAGTGCAGTGGCCGAAAAGAAAATCTAGGATGTTTGTGCACAAAAAACCTCAGAAAATGATGTACAAATCTGGGGTATGTTCCGCTTTATCCATATAATCTCTTCTGAGAGATTTCACACAAATAACCAAGGCTTATATTCATAATCTTTCAGGTTTCATAATGTGAGAGAACTGATTTAGGCTGATTTAGCATCAGTTCTCCCTGGTCTAAACAAGTCTTACATGGTGGAATATAAAAGGCAAAAGCTGATCTTAGTTCAGCATACATACAGCCTCAGGCAGGACTGCGCTTCAAATGAGTCACGCTGGGTTTTCAGCGATGGAGAGAAGCAGGGATGCTGCTATAGGACTATTTTGAAAGCTTTTTAACAATAAAAGAACATTACACAACGCTACTAAATCTTATTAAAAAGACGATCAAAACGAACCCATCTACCCATAACGGACGTTTCTCTCTCTCTCTCTCTCTCTCTCTCTCTCTGCAGCATACACACCTCCCAGACTATGGCCTATACTGAGTTTCATTTAATCAATTAATTTCACTGCCTGCAGCAAACCAGAGCAAATTACATTCTCAGTGAAAAAGTGTTAGATGCAATTAACTTTTCAATCCAAAAGAGAGATCAATAGGGCCGGAGCTGCTGACGCTGTGATTTTGTATGTGTAGGTTCAGTGAGTCCGAGCTCTGGTCTCCTCTGAGAAAACTGCTCAATGGCTAGACACCAGATATAAAGTCCCTCTGAATGTGGTGAAAGAAAAACTTCTTTCAATAATTAAAGAGGTCTACAAAACAGTTTTCACACTGTGGCCCCCACTGGAATCTCCAAGTCATATTTCACCGGAAAAAACAAAATTAAATGTCAATTAAATACATAATGTGAATAAAATATTGATATATATTTAAATAATGCCATCAAATCTCCTTCCATTCTTTTCCAGTAATGTAAATAACAGTAATAATAATGATGGATGGAGGGATGGATGGAGGGACGGATGGAGGGACGGACAGACATTTGGACCTACAAGTACAAATGCACTGTGTTTTATTCAAGGTTTGTTATTATGTTAAAAGCATGCAAATTCCGCAAATCCGATTAACTCAGGTAATTCACGATTTATTATGAGTGCATCGGATTTCAATCCAATCAATGTTTTACTCTAAAAGGGTAGTATTTCTTCTAAAACAATCTAATACTCAAAATGAGAATTACCTCTTTAAAATTTCCCCTTTCTCTCAGACACTGTATTTTTCTCGGATGCTCAAAGAGCCCGAATTTTCAGAAGCTCATCTCAGGAGACACTTTCCTTCCGGGCTGGATTAGCATTAACAATAGTGAGAACTGAAGTTCAAATAAAGGTGGTTGACATGCGCCTAACTGGAGCAAATATTCTGGATTTCAAGGGTCCTGATGGGCGTACTGGGATAATTGACGGGACGTGTCAGTATTGATTATGTTAGAAGGAGGCAGGGTGGGTTAAAAGCTTTAAAGCTTCTACAACACCAACATACTATCACTCATGTTAACAACTGTACTCAAATACAAGTGCAAACTCAGGGTCAATGAATCATTAGAGGTTGAACAGCTGTGAAGAATCCCATCACCGTGATAAGATATTGTCTATATAGCCTAATCATTTAAGAAAAAAACGTCAAGGTGCTCTCAGTTCCCTCTGTTCCAACACTGGCTATATTGAAAGAGTTGTATTGACTCAATTTTCCCCAACACCATTAAAGGTTAACAGGGGACATGTCACATTCTCATGGACTTCAGCAAGTTGACAGATTCCCTCAGATGACTGGCTTGTTCCACTCCCTGTGACGTGGTCAGGCAATGATGTGAAAACAGAGTGAATCTGACGAGGTCCATCACGCAACTAACATTCTTTGACACCGGGGCTGGGCCAGTGCCTCGGGGCATCAGACTATCAAGGGCCTCCAAAACCAGTCCGAGACTTCTAAAAGACGCTCAGTCATTAGTGCAAAAACTATAGCCCTAGCATACACTGCACAAATGGACCCTGAAAACTATTTTACTTTAATGCTGGCTACCAAAACATGGATTTTCTATTACTTTTTTCCTATTAATTTAAAGAAAGGGGTCTGTCACTAGGGACGCATTGGTTGGGGGACGTGCGCTCAGGGGTGTCACTTGACAATGATCAGGCCCTTTTTGGCTCTATTTTTCTACTCATAGTGAAAACTTAGCTCTTTGTTTTTTCTAAAAAAAAAAAAAAAAAAACTTTCTTTAAAAACTTTTTTTTTTTAAATGATCTTCCATAAACAAAATTCCTGAAACAGAATCTGATCAATAGCCATGTTTCCACTTTCAGGCCAAATGCAAGTGTGCTAGTGCATGCCAGGGCCACTCGCGTTTCCACAGTCACTTCCTGGGCTTGATCGGGCCTCGTCTGGGCTTCCTCTGGGCCAACGGCCAGGGGCTTTTGGCCCAGTTTACCTGAAAGGCGGAGTTTACCTGAGTCTGGAGAGGTGACAACACTGCTGCTCATTTCCCATGTTATATAACATCATACCAGGCTACCATCTAACTTCAACATTTAAAACAATTTTCAGCTCAAAACTCAGACCAGCGAGTGTTTGAAATAACTTCCGATTCCAATGGGGATTCTGATCACTGTATGAGGCAGAAATATATTTATATGCGATGCTAAAGGCTACTTATGCTAACCATTGGTTAACTATTGGCCCCGCCCGGCACGTTGTTAGCCCTGGCTCGCACTGACCAGACAGTGGAAAAGAGGCTAATGATTATTAATCGCCTTCTGCGTGTTCAGTCCTGCTCCTGTAAAGAGTCCTGCAGAGTTTAGCTCCAACCCCAGTTAAACAAACCTGAACCAAGGTAATCAAGGTCTTCAGGATTACTAAAATCTTCCAGGAAGGTATGTTGGGACAAGTTGGAGCTAAACTCTGCAGGATGTGTGGTACAGTATGGTGTGACATGTTGCACGTAGCCAGTCCCTCCAAGGGAATTTTTTCTGATTTTGCGGCCTAAAATGGCTTTTCTCAAAAACTGCGCAATATTTGCTGCATTTTTGTTGTTTTGCAGTGAAAACACACCAATAATCATAATGTACTTAGTGTTAGTGAGAGTAAGTAAGAGTGCAATTACTGTAAATACTGTTTTGCATATTTACTGAAATTGTGGTTCGGGTCCCCCATGCATAAGGCGATGGTGACACCAGCATAGAAATACTCATAATTCCGCTTTGCTGAAAATACAGAATTGTGTTAGACTCAATTCCTTGCTCATTGTCACTGAATCATTATGTAATCAGTGACACTGATTACACTATGCATTTTAAATGTTATAAATTAGTATTTCATGGTTATTTTTTATTTTTATTTTTTTTATTGACTACTGTTGAGATACTACTAAATATATTTGCCCCAATATAGATTATTTTTAGTATTACATATAGTGGTTTAATTGTATCATTAACCTCTAGAAACTTTCATTTCGTCCCACGCACTTGACACGTTAATGTATAAACATGACGTTGGATCACTTGCACAGCCGCGTCTCTCTCACGCATTTAGCGAACAGGTTGAAAAGATAATAGACAAGTGTAGGTCGTGAATTAATGATTTGGTAATATTTCATATTACCACCCATCGCTAAACTGGGCCTCATGTCGGAAATTTTCTTTTCTTTTAAAACATATATAACCGGATGTCCTGGTGCTCTGTATTCTGTATTACTTTACAACGGAATTCACTGCAATGCAGTGAGAGAGAATGCACAACACTTGAACACATATTGATTAATTTGTTTGGACTCTGAATTATGGATTTTTATTACCTAATATTGCTTTCCCCCTCTCGGGTTAACAGTTTTTGTGGAAAAATTGTGGAAAGAAGACAAAAATGCAACCTGCCTCAAATTATGCGGAGTTTGCTTGATTTTGTATTAAAAATTGTGATCGCAGAATCGCGAAATCCTGGAGGGACTGAGTAGCAGCCGGATTGTGCTGAATACGGATTCGCAAAAGGTGGACATTGAAGCTTGAGCTGCTCTAAAAGGTAGGAAAATTCCTTATTGCGGAATTTACATAAGGGTCAGGAGGCATGATTAATTGCATTAATTTGTATCACATTATTTATTTTCATAATTACTCACATTAAATTAATGTGTTAAACTGACAGCCCTGGTTCTAAGATAAATGGCCTCCATCAATTAACAAATTGACATCGGTTGGAAAAAAACAAACCATTAATTCTCAGTACTGAAACGAAGCAAATCAAAACCTGGGACACAACATGCATGCATAATACAGGCTGCCTTTTAAAGGGAGAAATGGATCTTATCAGAGCTTTCTGATTATGGATTACCCATGGATGGGAGCTGTAGACACCAACATCTTTTCAAGATGACCATATCTCTCCACTGCCACCTTGTCCAACCCATCTCCATAGGAGCACTTCGATTGACCTCAAGTATTGATGTAAAGTGAGATAATATACAAATGTGAATCAACACACAGATGTTTGACTCATTTCCCTCCGTCTTCTTTGGAGATAGTGGGATGTTTAGTAGGAAAATCAGACAGCGCCCACGTTTCACTTACCTAATCACCTGTGACCTAACACTTATCACAGGCGTGTCCAGTCCTGTTCCTGGAGGGCCACTGTCTCCATCTCTGTCTATTCTTATCAGCCACTCATACAGCTGTTATGGGTTAAACAGATCTCATTCAACAGAGCAGGAAGGCTAAAATCCCCAGTTTCCGTAATGGTTCCATGCTAGAGTTGGCAGCTTGGCCTTTTCCTGGAGTTCACCCCGGATCCTTTCCAAACACTGGCCACTAACAGGGGGTTTCCATTGCTGCCGCAAGTGCCGGCTATTTTCAGAGTCCCTTTGCCCTAGAGCAGTGGGAGCTTTTCTCCTGACAGCTGTCTTCACCCTCTCAAGCTGCTGAACGCATGGAAATACAGCTAAATGGCGTCATGTGCTGCTTGCTCAACACTAGCGCTCTCAAACCACTGGACCAAGTACCTCCCTGAAGTCCTGTAGTCTTATATCACCAACCAAATGTGCCATTTAACTGCAGTCGGCACTTTTGAACTCTAACAGATCAGGACGAGGCCACTGAAACGATTAGCTACCGTCCATCATCCTGATGGAGAGACTCTGGTGAAGACGCAGTGCCAGCACTGGCAGAGGGATGAGCTGGTGTCAGGTGAAGTCTGAGAGAGAATCGGAGGGGCAGAAGCCCAGAAACATCACATCTTCAGTCATCCTGAAACATAATCAATATGTGTTTTACGACCTACGTCTCTCTGCTAAATTAAAAGAAATGTTAGACGGATGAAACTTCGATGGAGTCCCGCCTTCATCACAGCTCGTCAGCCAAGTGCTCCATCATATCATTAAATGTGCTGTCTTGATTTCGCTGTGAGAATGGTATTCCCTTTTCAGTACATTCCCACAGATCCTTGAATACACAGTCTTCATCAATCAAGATGGCCATCAAGATACTTTCATGGCTTCCTCTTTGAATAAATTTCTAGGTATATTAATGAACGACCAATCATTCCAATGGCAGCAAATAGTTGAACACTGAATCCATCTATCCATTTTCCAAACCGTTTATCCTATGGAGGGTCAAAGGTTGAACACAGAATCATATTTTTTATTTTTCTGTTAGTTACTGCAGATGAAGAATCTCAATATTAGCTTACATATATTATAAATAATATTCAAGAAGCTTCAGCTGCAATCTGTGCATTGATGAACTTTCAAAAGTCCATCACTCAGTTGTTTTGTTGTTAAATACTAGCAGGGGCATAGCAACAATTTTTACATTCATTCACTCAGCTTTTGGAAAATTATCTTTTTATTTTAAGAATTTCACCTCCGGTTTCACAGACAAGGCTAAAGCCTAGTCCCAGAATAAAATGAATGTTTGAGATGTCTTAACTGAAAGCAACTTGCACTGACATATCTTAAAATATGTCAGTGCCATTGTTTTGTCTCAAGATGCACACCAGAAATGTTTTTTGTTTTTTTTCCCTAAGGCACGTTTATAAAAGCTACTTAAATATCCTAATTGAACTAAGGCCTAATCCTGGCTTAATCTAAGCTCTGTCTGTGAAACCAGGCCTTAATGTTGGATGCTTGGTCACAGTGGGAAATTGCATCTTTAGCTGCGTTTCCACCGCAGGAAGTTTCCCCAGGAACTAGGGACTTTGGGGTGGTACTCTGTGTGTTAGGGTTAGGGTTAGGGAGACCGCAGGAACTAGGGTCTAAATGAAGTTCCGGGTAAACATTTCCCCCTCAGAAAGTCCCTGCTCGCGAGGTAGTACTTTTTCAAAGTTCAGGAACTGTTGGGGGTGGGACTTGGGCGCTGAACATGCTGATTGGTTGACTCCACACAGCATTTATTTCCACCACCATTTTTAAAAATCTGTTGCGGTGCGTGCAGTAAGAGTTGTTTGCTATTCGAATCAACAATGGAGTTTAAAAAATATGACCGATGGATCGACAACCCCCTGCTGGTGGATGCCATATTTTTTGAAAGCAACATATGATTTGAAATTCATTATATTTAATGTGCCTGATTTTACTGAAGGGCTCTTAAAGAACACATGCAATTGCTTTTTCCAGATCTCTCATCTTTCCAGTGCTGACATACACCGATCAGGCATAAGATTATGACCACTGACAGGTGAAGTGAATAACACTGATTATCTCTTCATCACGGCACCTGTTAGTGGGTGGGATATATTAGGAAGCAAGTGAACATTTTGTCCTCAAAGTTGATGTTAGAAGCAGAAAAAAAAAATGGGCAAGCGTAAGGATTTGAGCGAATTTGACAAAGCCCAAATGGTGATGGCTAGACGACTGGGTCAGAGCATCTCCAAAACTGCAGCTCTTGTGGGGTGTTCCCAGTCTACAGTGGTCAGTATCTATCAAAAGTGGTCCAAGGAAGGAACAGTGGTGAACCGGCGACAGGGTCATGGGCGGGCCAAGGCTCATTGATGCATGTGGGGAGCGAAGGCTGGCCCGTGTGGTCCGATCCAACAGACGAGCTATTGTAGCTCAAATTGCTCAAGAAGTTAATGCTGGTTCTGATAGAAAGGTGTCAGAATACACAGTGCATCACAGTTTGTTGCGTATGGGGCTGCATAGCCACAGACCAGTCTGTTACCTGGGGAACACATGGCACCAGGATGCACTATGGGAAGAAGGCAAGCCGGCGGAGGCAGTGTGATGCTTTGGGCAATGTTCTGTTGGGAAACCTTGGGTCCTGCCATCCATGTGAATGTTACTTTGACACGTACCAGCTACCTAAGCAGTGTTGCAGACCATGTACACCCTTTCATGGAAACGGTATTCCCTGGTGGCTGTGGCCTCTTTCAGCAGGATAATGTGCCATGCCACAAAGCAAAAATGGTTCAGGAATGGCTTGAGGAGCACAACAAGGAGTTTGAGGTGTTGACCTCCAAATTCCCCAGATCTCAATCCAATTGAGCATCTGTGGGATGTGCTGAACAAACAAGTCCGATCCATGGAGGCCCCACCTCGCAACTTACAGGACTTAAAGGATCTGCTGCTAACATCTTGGCGCCAGATACTACAGCACACCTTAAGGGGTCTAGTGGAGTCCATGCCTCGACGGGTCAGGGCTGTTTTGGCAGCAAAAGGGGGGACCAACACAATATTAGGAAGGTGGTCATAATGTTATACCTGATCAGTGTATTTCCTATAGGATATTTGGGCAAGACAGATCTAAGAGCTTGTCCCCTCTTTTAAATAGCTAAATGGGCTTTATGTCACAGCATAAAATCATGATTTGGTACTTGCTAGTCGACTGTGTTATAAGGGGGAGGGATATTTTCATATAGAAGACATTTGATTGGACAAAAATATGTATAGTATAGGCTGAGTCATCAATATCTTTTGGTCTGTTGGAGGAAAAAAGCTGTAATAGATAATGCATATGAACTAAAAGTCATAAAACCTTATTTTTTATTTCACAGTGTTATTAAAAGCATACAGTAAACTGTCTTATATTGCTACCTTTCACTTCACAGAATGCTATTATAGCTATTGAAGGGCTTGGGAGTTTTCACCTTCAGCCGTCAGCCTGATGTCAGGATGTCCCTTTTCATCGGCTAAAGATTAACTTAATCACATGGCATTTACAGCTTAGTCGATTGCCTTAAAAAAACCTATCTGGAACTGAGTGGATATGAGCGAAATGGCATAATTCAATTCAGATACATCCAAGGGGTCCTGCACCAGCCGAGCAACTGCCATTGAGATAAATGAGAATGCTAACAAATAGCACTCTCCAGGTATTATGAACCTCCTTGGCTTGCACATATTTATCAATGTCTGCTTTTCAGCAAATAAAGCAGAACCAATTGATATTCATAAGCCAGGTGATTTTATAATCTGCCCCCCACTATTTTTGTCCCTACGCCAGTGCACACCAGTGGTGCGATTTGCTAAAACCAACACATAAAAATGCAAAACTATTAGAGTAGTGCTCATAATGTACCAAAATTAATTGGAAACATTATAATCCACAGCATTAAGAGGCAAAGAGGGGCTGTATCGCACACATCTTATCTGCTGTTAGTGAAGGGTGGAAACACAAGGCCACATTAAGGATAACGCTGGATGCCAACAGCACACGCCAGCTCATTGTCATTCACAATCCAACTGTGCCATATCACTAGAGCCATGGCAACGGACTTACCGACCGAGGGCTCGTCTCTGCAGAAATAAAGCCATTGAATCCTGTTAAAGCGTGTCGATGCTGTCGTTTTACAGACATTGTATGGAATCATTATTAATACTTTAGACAATATATCATGCCTTTCCCTATTTTAGAATAGGGACAGTGGTCTGAATTGTGAATCACTCTTTCAATATAATTGAGGCTGGCTAAGGTTCATATCCATAAACAATAAATTACTGACACCACCTACCTTGACCTTTGAATAACAGTAAAAATCCATTTACGGATATGCACAGACATCTTGCAAGGATAGTTAACCCAAAAATGAAAATTATTTACCCTTATCCTCATGTCATTCCAAACCTCTATGATTTACTTTCTTTTGCGAAGCATTACATTTGATATTTTGATGCCCCCCCTCAAGCAGAACAACTGTTTGCAGCATTGATAATAATAAGAAATGGGTCCCACTTTATAATAGGTGGCCTTAACTACTATGTACTTACATTTAAATTAATCATTTGATACAATTCACTTATTGTGTACGTACATGTTTTTACATTGTACTTATATTTTTAAAAATGCCTGCATGTAATTACATCTGTAATTAATTTCTGTAATTACATTTATAATTACACAGTTGACCCATCCCTTACACCTTAACCCACCCTTAAACCCACCTTACACCTTAACCCACCAAACCTGTCCCTAACCTTACCCGTATCCACCTCAATAGCAGCAAAAGTGTTTTGCAATACAATATGAACACAATAAGTACATTGTACTTATTTTTGGATGCAAGTACATAGTAGTTAAGGCCAACTAATATAAAGTGGGACCAAGAAATGTTTCCTGGGCGTCAAATTAGCATATTAGAATGACTGCTGATTCATATTCAGCTTTGCCATTACAGGAATAAATTACATTTTAAAATATATTAAAATGGAAAACATTTATTTTCAATTGTAAAAATAATTCACAATATTACTGTTTTACTTGATTTTTGATCAAAAATATGCCGTGCTGGTAAGCATAAGATACATCTTTCAAAAACATTTTAAAAAATCTTACCGAACCCAAACTTTTGAATGGTAGTGTTCATTCACAAATTGTCATTCTCACCGTACACTGTTTTTGAATGAAATTCATAGGGAACACAATTTAAAATTTAAAATGATTGCTGCGATTTGTTATCACAACTTAAAATTCAACATTAGAATAAGTAATAATGTGTTGTTTCAACTTAAAAAAGCAAGTGTTCGTACTTGATTTAAAATTTTTAAGTTTATTTAACTTTAGTTTAGTTAAGTTAAATATTTAAGTTATCTCAACAAATTTTAAGTTGTTATAACTAATTGCAGCAACATTTTTTACACTAACAAGCAACAAATACTATAATATTACTGTATGTGTATATTAAACAATTAGAATATGTGTATATTAAACTAAGTCTCATAATTTACATTAGTGAGAAGAGACTTGAGTGTTAGATGTTTAAGAGTCTGTTGTGTCGGCCTTGATTTATTGCAATATTGAGTTGTTCCGTTTTATTTCAATTTTATAAAATAAACGTGTTTGCTTTCCTCACAAATCAACGATTTCTTGTTTTTCACTGGCATGTCTCAAGTGTTGAGGACTAGTGCATCTTTGAGCCTAAAGTCAGTACGAGTAAAATACTTAAGTACTGTTAAAATCAGATAACTCTAAGACTTTTACTCAAGCTATATTTGAATTGGACACTTGTAATGGAGTCATTTTCGCTGTAAAGTATCTGTACTTTTCCTCAAGTATGGTTTTCAGGTACTCTTTACACCTCAGGTCATCAGTGTCAGGGTTTTTTGTATAAGAAATTTTCTACAATTATGTGTGCGAGCTCCTCTCCTACTGTTTGAAATATTTATCACTGCATAATACATTCTGTCTCAATGTTATTTTTAAAAACAGTAGGCAGTTTGCTGTAAGCAGTATGTAAGTATTTCATTCCAAACATTTTTTTTCCCCCCTCATTATTAATTCTGCTTGTCTGCTAAGGGCAGACTGCAGTGTGTGTTTCTTTGTGAGTGACCTACTTCTTATGCCGCATACAAGGTGATAAACATCTGCCCAAATAGCTAAACCTCATTAGCAAACACTACCTGAACACACACTGTATGTCAGCAGAGCATCTCAGCATGTACAAAGGTCTCTCTGGATCATTTAATGATCAGAGAGCATGTTAATGTTGCTCTCTGCCTCTCTGAGCAGGGAAATAATGGTTGCTGCATAACCACTTATGTTGATGCAGACATGTGTTGTTGACTCTGTAAAGTCCACAGATGCATGTATGCATGTCATTATTTGCACTGAAGTTACTTCCTGATGGGGATTGTCAAATAGATGGTCACATTTCCTGTTTACATGCTGCAAATATGTGCACATGTACAAATGTACTCACCCTTTTCTTAAGAGCTTCTAGGGAGTCAAACTCCAGCTTGGCTAGTTTGACTTGGATGTATTTAGGAACATCTGGAATGACGAAAGCCAGGATGAACTTGAAGGCCAGGAGAATATGCTGCAATAAACAGAAAAAGACAAGTTTTAAACACAGCTTTCATTTCATATGTAATTATAAGTAAGTGCTAATTACACCTCAAATATTTTTTATGATTTGTTTAACATCTCACACATTTCAGAGAGATCAAAGGCATTTAATGGAAAGTGAAACCTCTTTTGACAAACAGAGACACAAGAAATCAAAAGGGAAAATATTTCAGTCATACTGAATGGCTGAATGAACTTTATGGCTCTCTATGTGTTCAAAGGCCACATTAGTGAGATGAATGCTGCTGGCGGAGTGTCAACTGTCATTGCAGCTCCAGTGTACTAAATTGATCACCACATGCTCACTGCCTCTGAAACTGGCTCACTATTCACCTTTGTGTGATTTAAAGAGATCTAAAGAACTATTGACAGTTTAAGTAAATGTATATATAAGAATTGCATACTTTAACCTCTTTTAATAGAAGGATGTTCTGGTTGTTTTTAAATTCTGACATTGAATTTAACATGAAATGTTGATATTGCAGTGCACTGAATACATACAAGTAAATGGGTCGCGGACAGGGTTTCCTGTTGACTTACAAAAACAGGGTCATTGTATGTTGCCGTTAAAGGGATAGTTCACCCAAAAATGAAAATTCTTTCACTATTTACTCACCCTCATGTCCATAGGACTTTCATTTATCTTTGAAACACATTCCCCCAAAACTTTGATGCTTCAAAAAGTTCATAAAGGCTTCGTAAAGTAATTCATATGAATCAAGTGGTGTAATCTAAGTCTTCTAAAGAGACACGATTGCTTTATATAAATAATGAACACATTTAATTTTGGCTTTTATTCATATATAAACATTGATCAATGCACATACACAGCACATCAAATGTTGCACAACTGTGTTTGTTTGATGCAACAATCCCCATTGGTTCTTGCAGAAGTTTAAACGTGCTCGTTGATTATTGTATGTCAAGCAAGCACGTTTAACCCTCCATTTACCACATTTGATGTGCTCTATGTATGCACGTTGATCAATGTTTATATGTGAATTAAAGCCTAAATTAAATCTGTTCATCATATTGTAATTGATTGTGTGGAATTTGTAGGGACAGAAATCTCTCAGGTTTCATTAAAAATATCTTTATTTGGGTTTCAAAAATGAATGAAAGTCTCATCGATTGAAAACAACATGAAGGCAGTGGTGTAAAGTATTTGAGTAAATCTAATTAGTTACTGTACTTAAGTATATTTTTGGCTACTTTGTAGTTTTACTGAGCATTAAAGATATTAGCAACGTTTACTCTCTACTTGACTACATTTTTGAATATGTAAATGTACTTTTTACTCAAATACATTTGTGATGAGTAATGCAATTACTTGTTACATTTTGCATGGCACCTAACTTTTTCTGCAGCACTTTATTTCTGCTACAAAAGAAGTGATATCGCCATCTACAGGTCATTGAAGGTACTATATCTTGTGTGTTTTGCCCTTACTCACCCAAACTTGTCAAAAAAGGCTACTTTACGTGAATGCGAGTCCATTAAAAGGCAGTTGTGATTTAGTGTGATTTAGGAGCTGAGGTCATGACTGCAGCCAGTGATGAGGCTAAAACCAGCACCTCCAGTGCAAGTAGACTTTGACTAGTTAATTATACTTAACATTATTTTATTTATCCGCTACACTGACGAGACCTTTTTGAAGGAAATTGGTTTACTTATGGCGTTTTTGTGCGCTTGAGCTTAACTGAGACTTGAGAGTTTGTAGACGTTTAAGGCTGTTGTGTCGACCTTGATTTATTCCAATATTGAGGTGTTCAGTTTTATTTTGATTTCAGAAAATAAATGTGATCGCTCTTCTCACAAATCATCTGTTTCTTATTTTTACTGGCATGTCTCTTAGGTGTTGAGGACTAATGCATCTTTGAGCCTACATACAGTATGAGTAAAATACTTAAGTACCTTTAAAATCAGATACTCTAAGACTTTTACTCAAGTCATATTGGAACTGGAGACTTTTAATTTGTAATGGAGTCATTTCGGCTGTAAGGTATCTGTACTTTTACTCAAGTATGGTTTTCAGGTACTCTTTACACCTCTGCATGAAGGTGAGTAATTGAGGGTGAGTAAAAACCCTTTAAACATTTCTTAAACTTAGCATAGCTCTCATATAAATAAAAATAATACAAGTGATGATGGTCTACAAAATTCAATATAAAACTGCATCTGTCTTAAACTCTCTGTTAGTCAGCTATTGTTGACTAATGTGGAAAATGTACCAGCTCTGCTTTGGATGGAGCAGTTTAGCTCATATATCAATGAAAGTCAAAGAGACATTAGCTAAAGCTGCGACTAATGGAGACAAAAGAACCCCTGGGACTCATGGAAGCAGATTTCTGAGAAAACCAAAACAAAAATCTGCTTTTCTTGTGTGGATGACATAAAATTATGTCATTATAAATTATGTAGTGAAAGGCTGAATATTTTGATATTGGTTGGGAAATACACCAAAAGCTAAAATCGCTCTTTTGAGACACTTACCATACAAGCACATAAATAAATATATAACGCCATTAAGGCTCTGAATTATAACACCAATGATCCATAAGTATGACAGCAACTTTAGCTTTATTGTGCTAGCAAACCACCCCTTCACCTCATTTCATTCATATGTACCAGTCTAAATGTGTTCTCTCCAAAGCTAATAACATGTTGAATATTTAATTTTTATATTCTAGACTTCATGAAATACACAAGTAGTCACAGCATCAATAAACCAATCATATTTCATAGAATGAAAATGATATATTGACTAAATGAACTCAACAAACCTTGCCTCGTCCTGTGCTAGACAAAAGTATGGTAATTATTAAAGAGCAAAGTAACCCAGATCCAGAAATGGCTCTCTAAGAGCTGAGGATACAGTTCAGGGCATCAGGTTCAGTTTTATTGCTGTGGTGGCAGAGGAAACCTCAGGACAACTGAACACAAGCGACTCGTCCTGGAAAAGTCTAAATCGGGGTAAATCTTAAGGAGTCATGGCAAAGACCTTAAGAAACATAAAGAAACTCTTAGAAATCAAATAATAATGGTGACCTAAAACAAATTTTGTAGGCCTAGATGAAAGAAAAATCAAATAAAAATGTTTCACTTGTTGACAAATATCAAATCTTTGCATATTAATTTGCCTGAATTGAAAACTTTTACTTTTGAGAAATAATTTGAATGTCAATTAATATAAAAAACCTGCTGTTCCAAAACCTAGTGAGTTTGGCTTGCTGCCTACATAAGCCTTCTAAAGCAGCATTATAACTGAAACCTCATAAAACCTCATAATTGCCGCTGTAATTAGAGCACTTAATAATTTGAAATGCTCTACATAAGCAGCAATTTGAATGTGTACCACAAAAACATCATTCCTCACATAAGTTTTAATTTACACTGCTTCCAGTCTGATGTTAGCTAATAAAATGGGATAATGGGATACGCTAATAAAAACAGCCTAAAATAAAATAAAAATCGTGATAAATAAAAAAATCACAGCATATGCAAATATTGAGAGAAATTGTCAGCTTTAATGAAACTATGTATTTCTGTACTTTTTCAGTTTTTAATTAAATGTATTTAGAGTCAAAATTTATGTCATATTGAGTAAAAAAAAAAAAAAAAAAATACTGTGGTTGTGGCAATTTTTCTGGTAAATTTGTGTGACCAACTTGAACCTGATGCAAAATCTGCAAGCGGAAATATTTTACCCTCACAAGAAATTCCAGATTGTCTAGATTGCTATTGAAAAGATTAAATTTTGCCTGCGATCATTCGCTGAACATGGGTAAATGTTCCCAAACCTTTAGAAATTGTTTAAATGTCTAGGTAGGTAGCTCACTAGGCTTTGTAATAAAAATAAAAATACCGTGTTTATATAAAATTTAAAGCAAATCTCCATCAGCAAGCCTAAAGAAGTACTCTACGCTCAGTATTGCAGTCAGAGGTTTGAGAGTGCTGACTGAATGATTCATCAGTGATTTATCACAACAGTACATCAGTAACAGACAAGCACAGTCTCCTGCAGGGCACTGCCTAAAACAAGCTGAGAGCATGTGCAGAAGTGTGACTCAAAATGATGTTGCATTTGAGCATGAACTGTGGAAAATGCCACCCTCTCTTCAGTCTGATTGCTGTCTGAGAGAGAGAGAGAGAGAGAGAGAGAGAGAGAGAGGCGGGGGGGGGGGATTTGTGATGCGGAGACTGAGAATCTCAGATCTGATATAATGAGAGAACAAAGCCCAGAATATTTTTGTAGTCACATTTTTCTCCAAGGTCTTTAACAAACAAATGTATCATGACTGCAGATGTACTTCAAAGGGCAGCAACAATACAAATACAGACGAATCCAAAAACAAATCCTATTATTAAAGGAGCTATAATATTAAAATCAACCAGAGAATCATTGAGAGTGCACTGGAATAGAACAGAATAGGTAAACAGAACCCTAATAATAAAATCCTATTATTAAAGGAGCTATACTATCAAAAGCAACCAGAGAATCATTAGGAGTACACTGGAATAGAATAGAATAGAATAGAATAGAATAGAATAGGTAAACAGAACCCTAGTAATAAAATCCTATTATTAAAGGAGCTATACTATCAAAAGCAACCAGAGACTCATAAGGAGTACAATGGAATAGAATAGAATAGAATAGCATAGAATAGAATAGAATAGAATAGAATAGAATAGAATAGGTAAACAGAACCCTAATAATAAAATCCTATTATTAAAGGAGCTATACTATCAAAAGCAACCAGAGACTCATTAGGAGTACACTGGAATAGAATAGAATAGAATAGAATAGAATAGAATAGAATAGAATAGAATAGGTAAACAGAACCCTAGTAATAAAATCATATTATTAATGGAGCTATACTATTAAAAGCAACCAGAGACTCATTAGGAGTACACTGGAATAGAATAGAACAAAATAGAATAGAATAGAATAGAATAGAATAGAATAGAATAGAATAGGTAAATTGAACCCTAGTAATAAAATCCTATTATTAAAGGAGCTATACTATCAAAAGCAACCAGACACTCATTAGGAGTAAACTGGAATAGAACAGAACAGAACAGAATAGAATAGAATAGAATAGAATAGAATAGAATCCTATTATTAAAGGAGCTATACTATCAAAAGCAACCAGAGACTCATTAATACACTGGACTGGACTGGACTAGACTAGACTAGACTAGAAATGTAAGGATTAGACTAAAGGTTTGGTCACTATTCTGTAAATTTTCACAGGCTAAATTCAGTCATTTCAATTGGAATTGTACATTTCACAACAGATTCAAGTTGGTCACACATATACAGCGCATTGACCAACAGAAAGCTGCTTGGCTTCTGTGTGAGCTGTGCTTCATGCACTGCTTCACTATTGACAATGGACAGTGGACCTTTTTTGCCCATGAAATTTCACCGAAATTTTGATAATGTGAAGACACAACATTATATTGCAATGTAATATATAACTAAATCATTGTGAGAAAGGAAAGGGTACAGCTATTGATTTGTTCAGCCTGTTGGTGACCAATCTCATGTGTGACCAGTGAACTGGAGGAAAATGAGTGTCGGAGAGGTGTCAGAGTGTTTCCAGACTAGCCGTCATCCGCTTTAAGACGTGAGTGGAACGGAGAGAGAGAGACAGAGAGAGAAAGCACGGCAGCCAGTCACATCTGATCTTGCAGCATGTCAGACATGGTTAGGGAGTCATGGAACAGAACAGTCTTCAGTTAAACAGCCCTGGAAGAGCCTGTTAACATGAACACTCACTGGGTGGGGTGTACACAAATACACACTCTCATTTTGACCGATTGCTAATTTAACCACTGACATCTAGACAGTTGCAGTCAAATCAGATTATATGAAAACCATATTTGTTCTTTGAAACAGTCCTGTAAAAAGCTGTGCTGCAGATACTGGCAAAGTTCACAATGAGAGATTCTTAGCTATAGTATAGTACGACAATAACGTCACACAATGTCAAATTACAAAAAACATGTGCCTAACAGTGTGCTGCAGGATGATCTATTTTTGTAGGCCAAAACCTGGAAATGAGTTAGCATTTTAACACTTCTGGTTCCATCCTCCTGAAGTCAATGGGTTTTTGAATGGGTTTTTGGTCAAATGCCTGAAATAAGGTCTGTGGTGAACACAAGCTCAAGATATTTTCATGATTTATTCTATTACGTAAAATACATTAGTAATGTGAATTTGTTTTAAAGCTTTTACTTGTATTGAAAAAGGTGGTTGCTAACAAGTGGCTAAATGAAATTACAGAGGTTATTAAACGTCATCATGCCAAACAGAAAAACTCTCATTAGTCTGCTTTCACAGCCTCATTGTCTTTATAATTGCGCTCTTGCAAACTATTTTGTCATGGGAACCAAGATGATGCAGCACTCTATTTGTCTTTGTATGGCTTATCCTCGTTTTTAAGCAACCATAGGGCTTCAAAAGTATTTGAGACAGTTATTTGAACACTAATGTGCCACGATGCTAAGTAGCACACACACACACACACACACACATTATATATCTATATCTATATATTATATATATCTATATATATCTATATATATCTATATATATATATATATATATATATAAAATTTAACCCTTTTTTGAATGGAAATTATGCCATTGCATCACCCTAGCTGGACTCTTGAACGTTATATTGATGTGGCATAACAGCTGAGCGGCTCTGCATTTACTGTCGGGGTTATGGAGGAGGAAACTCCAGCTATCATGGCCACTATTCCAGAGTCTTGTCCCGTCATGGCCGCCATTCCAGAGTCTCGTCCTGTCATGGCCACCATTTCAGATTCTCGTCCCGTCACGGTCACCATTCCAGAGTCTCGTCCCGTCATGGCCGCCATTTCAGATTCTTGTCCCGTCATGGTCGCCATTCCAGAGTCTCGCCCTGTCATGGCCGCCATTCTAGAGTCTTCAGCCAAGATGGCCACCATGCCAGAGTCCTGAGCCAAGATGGCCACCACACCAGAACCTTCAGCCATCACGGCCGCTACACCAGAGCTTCCAGCCTTCACAGACACTATGCCAGAGTCTCCAGCCTTCATGGGTGCCTTGCCGGAGTCTTCAGCCGTCATGGACAACACGTAAGGATTCCTAGTCATCATGAGCGTTGCGCATGAAGCCATTAAGGCAACCCCTAGGCGTTTGAGACTGGTTTCAAGTCTGCAGGAAACACAGCTGATGTCGGTGCGAGCAGCTGGTATCTTTACTCTATGGTATCTCTATGGAGGTCATCCCAGAGTTTTCTGTGTGCTCTGAACTTCCCGTCTGCCCTGATGCGACCACTGAGGTCATCCCTGAATTTCCTGTCTGCCCTGATGTGACCACAGAGGCCGTTCCTGAACTTCCTGTTTGCCTCCACACGACCAAAGAGGTCGTTCCTGAACTGCCTGTCTGCCCTGACATGACCATAGAGGTCGTTCCCGAACTGCCAGTCTGCCCTTAAATGACCATATAGGGCCAACTTGGAACATCCTGCTGGTTCCTCTATGATAATCAAGGATGCCCTTGAGCTCCCTGCCTGTTCTGACATGGCCCTTGTGGCCAACGTTAACCTCTCTGTGTTTGTTTCATTTGCACCTGATCAGCCATGGTGGTTTCCAGTTTCACCAGATCTACTGTGGTGGTCGTCTGCTCCACCACAGGGGTCTTCAAGCCCTTCTGCGCTGCTGTGGTGGTCACCTGCTCTGCCGTGGGGGTCTCCAGCATTGCTGAGGTGGTCTTCAGCCTTTCCTGCCCAGCCCGTGCCGCCCTGGCTGCCTCCTCTGCCTGCTACACCCGGCCACTTTTATTGCCTGTTCTGCCCTGGCCACTTGCCCGGCCTGCTCCTCTCTGGCCATCTGCACTGCCTGCTCCGGCCTCCTGCACTACCTTCGTCTCCAGTCCTTCCTCAAATCCATGG
Organism: Mylopharyngodon piceus; assembly: GCA_039654765.1. Classification (NCBI taxonomy): domain Eukaryota; kingdom Metazoa; phylum Chordata; class Actinopteri; order Cypriniformes; family Xenocyprididae; genus Mylopharyngodon; species Mylopharyngodon piceus. Next base: position 9,556,739 of record CM077445.1, read on the forward strand.
ACCTGGCCCTCCAACCCGCCCCCGGGTCCACCTCCGCTCCATCGCCCTCCTGGACCTCGTTTATAGAAGCTTCTGGAAGCCGCTCCTTTGAGGGTGGGGCTATGTCACGATCCTGGTTTTGTTTCTTGTGTTTTGTAAGCACTTTTATGTTGAAGTGTATTCTTAGTTCCCATTGTTTCTGTGTTCACTTCCTGTTTTTGGTTCCTGTTTTGCCTTATACCTTGTTTTTTGCTGTAGTTACCCTCATTAGTTCCCATGCATTCAAATCACCAACACCTGTCTCTTGTCAGCCCCTTGTTAACCTGTCTATTTTAACCTCTGTGCTTCAGTTGTTGTTTGTCGGTCATTGCTCCTGTATATGCGTTCCTGCCATTGCTCTCCTGCCTGCTCTTTGTGGATTACTCTTGTTTTTGGATTATCTGTGTTTGTTTTTGTTATTAAACGTTTGTGCTTGCATTTGGATTCTCGCTCCGTCTCATGCCTGCTCACACGTTACAGGTAATGTGTGTATAAACAAATAAAAAACTACAGTATAACTAATAAAAAGCTATAAAAAACAAAAAACAAAAAAACAAACCAAAAAAAAAACAGTTAAATGGATAGTTCACCCTCAAGTTGTCCCAAACATGTATGATATTTTTTTTTCTTTTTTTTTTTCTTTCTTTTTTTTTTTTTTTCTGCATGTTGAACACAAAAGAAAATATTTTAAAGAATATTGGTAACCAAACAGTTGATGGGCCCCATTGACTTCATACAGGTTTGGAATAACTTTAAAGGAAGTAAATGATGACAGGTTTTTTTTATTTTTGGGTGGAACTATCCCTTTAAGTTAGTAGTTAGTTATTTGGTTAGTTAAAACATTACATTGTATTTGAGCATTGGTTCAACTGCAAGCTATAGTGGTGAATTCGCCTCTAAAACATGCTAAATGTTTGAAAAATCATTGTTTTGCTTTATTACGTGTGTGCATGTATTTGTACACTCTCTCTCTCTCTTTCTGTCTCTCAGAGGTCACAGTCAGCCTCCCTACCATCAAGCTTTTCAGTTCTTCCTGATCCTCAGCCGTCTCCTGTCACCGTGGCTACACTGTTGCCTAGTTACTGCTCTCTGAGGCATGTCATCGTGTAATTACCTGAGTATCGAATGGCCCAAAAATAGGCAGCAGTCATGGCTCTGAGAAATACCAGCAATGACACACACACTCACTCACAAACCTCTCTGATTCATTCCACCGTGAGCCAGTGACAATGCACACAAAAGCAAAGTAAAGAAGAGATAACAAAACGAGGGAACATTTGCATTACCCATCATTCAAAGATGACCTTTGAGGACACAGAGATTATTTCTACATTAATCTTTTTTGGATGATTTTCTCATTTATGCAACAAAAACAAATCCATGTTTTTCTATATTTAAATACCATCAGATATACAGCATATCTGTTACAATGGCTCATACCTAGGGGGTTGAACAAACACTTAAAGTATTAAACTTCTAAATGTATAACTAATCCTGCACCGTTTGTGCTACAGACATGAATAATACCTAAAATCACGTGGCTGATTCAGGAGAGATGCGCTATTACTTTTCAAAATGAACACGCTTATGATTTTTGCTTGGTAGATGATAACCATACTATATCTGAGGTCCTGAATATGAATTTGGGAGCAGGATTTTTTTAAAACTTGGCCAGTAAGCAAGCTATGCAAGCTTGTTTCCCCCATGGAATAAAAAAAACTTAAAAGATAATTGCAACTTTTTATCTCACAATTCTAACTATTTTTCTCAGAACTGCGAGATATAAACTTACAATTGTGATTTATAATGTCAGAATTGAGAGATATAAACTCTAAACGGCCATGTGGTACAAGTTGTAGCTTTCAGAAAATTACGAGTTTACACATTGTAATTACAAGTTTTACAAGCATGTAAAGGCTTTTTACAGTACAGAATCATTATGGTAATTATGAAATGGCGTAAACGCTCCTATAGTTCCTGTTTCCTCAGTTCCCTAGGTTACTAAGTATTCCCTTGTTTGCTACTATGGTTACTTATTTAGCCCACCTGTGTCTTTAGTTCCTCATTCACCCAGTATACATCTAGCCCTGTGGTTCTCTTTAGTTTGTCAGTTATTGACTTTATTTTACTAAAGCTGTTTTGCTGCTCTTCCCCTTGGATAATTATCTTCTTCTTTTAGGATTATCTTCTAGTTTTATTTAATAAAAGTTTTACACTTACAGTAAGTCCTCGACTCAACCAAAGTCAACAACTCAAAAGATAAGTAATTTCACTCGGTGACCATCTTTGAAAGTGCAGCTCTTATCTCTTTGAATGGAGAAAAATCAGTTCTCCAAAGCTGTTCACCAAATTTACGATTAAATTTCATATTTGAAATGAAAATCTGACAACTGTCTCATAAAGATGGTTTACATTAAAATAGCATTAAAAAAAGCTTATTTTTCAGGCTAGACTAGCCATTGCACATGTGCAGTCCTAAGCGCAAGTCTTACAACATTGACTGTTTTTATAGCAATCAGAGCTTCTAACGGCAGTGATGTGATGACAATTGCCGATTGGCTCTTTTATTTAGAATGCATGACTTATTCCGCCATACTGCCTGTTGCACTTTCTCCCATTCATAATAATGTGAGTGCACCATCTTTCTATATATAAAGTCTTTGACCCAACTCTTCCCTGCTGCACCGTGACAACTGTGCTGCAATAATATGAATGATTTAATCATTTGTCCTGTCCTCCTCTCTTGGTATACTGTCTGACTGTATGATATTGTGTTACTACTTCTGAAAGAATATAGATCACACTCTGCAGTCCATAAGAACCAGACCCTCCCCCATCCGCATATGCTGATCCAATGCCAATCCCTGCTCACTCCACTTAATGAACTAACAGAGTCAATAAAATATATAAAGACAGCCTTCAGAAGCGCCCTGCATAAAAGACAGAGAATGTGAAATTGCTTGCTACTTATTGTGTAAGCTGTATATAACAGACATAAAAATGTGCGCATACACACAGTACAGTGGGTTAATGATAGAGAATCTTTATAGATAATAAGGAGTGGAATTTTAAGGAATTTACAGGCTCTGGTTCCTTAATTCCATAAACAGTTGTTTTATCACTTTTGAGGAAGCACCTTGTCTGCAATATTTGTCCTTACTAAAAAATTACTAAAATTACTAAATAATAAAAATAATAATAATAATAATAATAATAATAATAATAATAAAATACTATGTTTGGTAATATGTTCTAAAATACACACTGTCATATATATAAAAAGTCATATATAGTATATGACACTGTCATATATAGTAAAAAGTCATTAATTTCATTGATTTAAGTTAAATTAAGTTAAACTGACAGCTTATAGAAGAACCAGCTCATGACCAGGTCACTCATTCAAAATTTTAGTAAGTCACATTTTAGATTAGGGTCCAGTTCTCACTATTAACTAACTATTAACTACCACTTTTGCCTCATTAATTACTCACCCTCATGTCGTTCGAAAGCCATAAGACCTTCGTTTATCTTCAGAACACAAATTAAGATATTTTTGATGAAATCCGAGAGGTTTCTGATCCCCAAGATACAGCAACATAATTACCACATTCAAGATCCATAAAAGTACTAAAGACATTGTTAAAATAGTCCACATGACTACAGTGGTTCAACCTTAATGTTATGAAACGACAAGAATACTTTTTGTGCGCAAAAACAAAACAAAATTTGTCAAAAAACGACTTTATTCAACAATTTCTTCTCTTCCCTGTTATTCTTCTACGTTGTTTACGTTGTAGACACAGTGCAGAGTTTTCATGTTTTACGTCAGAACACCGACTTTTTGGGCAGTAAATAATGGCGCAAATACCAGTAAATTGACTAGCACAAACATTAGTAAATCACCTTGCATGATTCAATTAAATACTCTCCTCCCATAAATTTTGCGTCTGAAAGGGAAACTCCTGCAAATGCATATGCAATAAGGTCAGCTGCAAAAATAACTGTGTCCGTGATGGGATGAGCGAAAGATTTGTAGCTTGTTGTTGCAATCCTTGTGAGGCATGCAAGATGTTCATTGGTGAGGCGGTTTCTCTGTTTCCTCTTTATAGTGTTCATGGTTGATAAAATAGTCTACAAAATCCGAAAAATTAAGTCGTAAAGGGAGCAGGATATATTAAAATGTAGTGCATGGATTTGGCAGGCATGTATTCGTGGGCAGCCAGTCTCTTGGAGGATGTGTGGAGCCCTCCCTAGCTCTACAGCGCCCCACAAATTTCCAACGTAAATCTATGGTGAAAAATGGAACTGCAGCGCGCTCTCATAGAGACCCACTGGGGCAGATTTCTGGCTGCCCCGCTCATTTTCACGTTAGGTCATATCACAGTATTATTTACTGCCATGTGAGCCACAAATTAAAGCTTGGCGAGCCACAGAATTCTGATTCTCTGAATCAAATTGTTAGGTGGGCAAGTAAAATTATAGGTGAACCACAACTCAACTTAGCAGGTCTTTACTCCAACTATTTACAGCGCAAGGCGAGTTTTATAATTAGAGATTGTTCCCACCCTTTACATGCTGAGTTCCAGCTCCTCCCCTCTGGATGTCGGTTCGTGGCCCCTAGGTGGAGAACTAGACGATATAGGAATACTTTTGTACCTGCAGCTATAGAATTATTAAATTAAAAAAGTAAGAGATGACATGCATGGTTACTTTAGTATTTTAGGTGGGCATCGAGGGAGTGTGTAGAAGCACATTGTCATGACTTTTTATTTATTTTTTTATTTATTTATTTATTTTTTTATATTTTATTGTTATTGTATGTTGTTATGTTTTATGAATTGTCTTAAGGATGGATTGCTGAATCTCCTGTCTGCGCAACAAATTTACCTTCGGGTACTAATAAAGATATCTTGACCTTGACCTTGATTGGTATATACATACATACACACACACACACACACACACACACACACAACTCATGTAACATCTATCTTTTGTACCATCCACCATTGAAGGTTGAAAGCATCATGACTCTCACAGGAAATGAATAAAACACGTCAGAGATACAGTGTAGCCACACATTCACCCACAAACACAGTTGATTTAGAGCAGTGCACCCTGTGTACCCAGCATACCCGTATTCCACCAGCTCTAAACAAATCAATTCACACCAACCAGCAGGAGCGGACAAACTCAAACCAATCAATCTGAATTAGAACTTCAAATACAGAGTATATGAGGTGACAACACTACTATCTGCTTTTGATTTGACATGCATATCCTCTCTGGCTTCAGTCAATTTGGATAAAGTTTATTCAATTTAATGTTGCAGAACGAAACAACAAAGCCACACACAGACCTGAATGACTACAGCATTTGCTTTTGAGGTTTGTAAAGACTTTTCTATTCCCTCAACACTCCTGGTTTTGAGTTTTATTTAAAATTCTGTCATGGTACACTGATGCTGTGCGCGAATCAGTATGGCCTAATTACAACTCCAGTGATTACTGCGAAGTTTAATTAGCGGAAAACAAGACATGGCACAATGAATTCCTCCCCAGATCCCCACCAGGTTCACACAGAATATCAGGAGTTCTATTTTTCTCTCTCCCAAAAAACACAAGTCTCTAGTGTGTTTGTGTGCGAGTGTGTGTTTCTCTCCATGCTTTGGGTCAGTTATTTTGAGTGGGTCTCCTGAGGACAGCAGCAAAGCTTATCCTTTACTGAACTTCCTGTTTAATTCTGACGTTAACCCATATGGACTGGAGTTCCACAGTAGTGGGGTACTGGATTCTTCTGTTACACACACTGACAAGGTCTAACACACACTGTTTCCTGCATTATCCAAACCACCAGGATGGCGGTTAAGGAAACAAGGACTACAGCCAAGTTTAGCACCCTTTAACGCTCAAACACAGAAGGAAAACAGCTCACTGATGCCACCTTATGGACTATTAGGGCCATTGCAAAAGGGGGTTATAGGTTACCATGGTGTAAGGAAAGGAGAGAATATGTTACCTCTATTGCCACCACAACGAGGATCAGCTGAGTCTCTGATTCAGGGAAGTACGCATGCACTTGTGGGGACAAACCAATCAAGGCACAGTTGGTCACCACGGCGATAATACTCATTGTCTCGAATGCCAACTGCAAGAATAAAAAGCCCAAATGTTAGGTGTGTAACAGTGTTATTATTGTTAACTAAAACTTTAAAAATAATTTACGGTAACTGAAATATAGCTGAAATAAAACAAAATATAAACATGAGATGAAAATCTTAAACTTAAATGAAATAAATAAGCTTAAGTTGCAGTACTAAAATGACTAAAATGGAAATAGAAATATTTTTACTAGAAATAGAAATACTAAAAAACCTAATAAAAATCATCAAGGCACATAACAAAATTGCTAAAAATGTAAAATAAAATTAAAGTGAAAACTGAAATTATAAAAATAAAATAAAATTCAAAATATTTTACTATCAGTTTATAAATAATACTAAAATAACACTGGTGTGTAAAATACAGCACTGTTTAAATATTGACTTGACTGCATGTTTCTCATGATCAAAGACATTTCAATCTAATAGCTTTAAATTCTTAAAATTATTTTTCATATGCATATAAGTAGACAGATATTAAGTATGAGTTTTGTTTGGTTTGATGATTTTTGGTCACTAACAATGACACTATTTTCTTTTTAGAGCTGCTTTACAGTAGAATTGAACTCTGCATCATCGAATCATTATTTTCCTGTTTATCGATGTAAAGCTGCTTTGAAACTATCTGTATTGTATAAAGCTCTATATAAATAAAGGTGACTTGAATTGACTAATTCCCAGTGCCATTCCATAGATCTGTTGACTCCAAAATGTGGAAATAATACATACTATACTATAATAAATAGTGTATTTTGATTGATGTGATATCAGTGGTGAACAGTAACAAAGTTGGTCATATCTGTGTGAAAATAAGCCAAAATCCAGGAGAAATGATCTCTAGAGCTTGAGTGTGCGGTGGATTTTAATATTGACAAGTTATTATTAATGCAAAATTTCCTTGTTTTTAAAATATTGAATGGCATAGTTTGTTGTGGTTTTCACTTGTTTGCGCACACACTTTATCAGTCATATCAACTGATTGTGAAAGTTCTGATTTTTTATAATATTTTACTTCCACATCATGTATATTCAATGTCTTGCTTCCACAAATCTTCCTTATTGTCTAGTTCTGGCTAGTTCTAACTCATACGTATTTTGAGCAGTAGGATGATGGAGCATATCAAATTTCAAATAAATAAGTGATGAGTTTTACATTTGATACTTCAGTAAATTAATACATTCAGTACTTTTGTACTTTTTACTCAAGTATATTACTTATATTGGTCCCACTTTATATTAGGTGGCCTTAACTACTATGTACTTACATTTAAAATTAATCATTTGATACCATGCACTTATTTTGTACATTCATGTTTTTACAATTTACTTATATTTTTTAAAAAAAATTGTAATTAATACAATACATCTGTAATTAATTTCTGTAATAACATCTATAATTAGTGTTGACCCATCCCTAACCCACCTATACCACCAAACCGGTCCCTAACCTTACCCATATCCCACCTCAATAGCAGCAAGTGTTTTGCAATACATTATGAACACAATAAGAACATTGTACTTATTTTTTGATCTAAGTACATAGTAGTTAAGGCCACCTAATGTAAAGTGGGACCCTTATATTTTTACAGTAGTAATATCTCATTAGGGCATTTGTGCTTTAACTCAAGTACATCATTTGTACTTTGTCCACCACTGTGTGATATCAATTTCATATGCCTTTTACCCAACAATGATGTTCTTTCACCACACAATGCTCTCGTATGACTTCAGATATCTGTGAACACTACCAGTCAAAAAAAACTACTTTAAATAAGTGCTGTTCTTTTGAACTTTTGGTTTCCTTTGGCCTTTCTGGACCTTGTTAGACAAGGTCAGTATTAACTGCTGTTGTATGGAAAAGAGTTGCAGGAAGATATTCCACATTTGTTTGTGTTCCACAATCAAAACAACAGCATATGGAACAGAAGGGCATACAGGTTGTAAATAAGAGCAAATAATGACAGAAATTTAATTTTTGGATGAAGTGAATCATAGTGAATCAGAGTAAGACAAAAGCACATTTTGGAAGAAGGATTTTGAACAAAAAAGTTACATAGTGTACCTTTAAAGAATGAGTAGGTGTGGCCCAATTTTTGACTGCTAATGTATATTTATAATAGCACTTTCTTTTCTTTTAACACATACATCCAGATGACAAATTCCATTATTATTATTATTATTATTATTATTATATGGGCTCTTATTGACTATTATAATATACTATTATTGAAGTTTATCAGATTGTACTCTGCTTTTTATAGCACTGTACATTTTTTCTGTCTCTTAAGCCTTCTTTAAAGTACAGAAATGATCAGCACTTCTGGATGTGAGACTTTCTCATGCAGTTTTCTCACCTGCCACACCCCGATGTTCGCGGCTGGTTCTGAGAAGGGACGCTTGAAAACATGGCACATCTTGAAGGCGTCAGAGTAAACCTCAGTGATGTTGTTCAGCACCACCAGCACAGCAGCCAGCGGATACACACAGGAGAACAGGCTCACATAGCCGAACAACAGGAACTGCTCAAGGTAGTCGTCAAATGTGCCCTGATGATCAAAGATATTTCAGAGAGATTCAATTCTAAGTGTCAAAGAGGGACAGAAAATGGTCACGTAAAACTAAATTATGACTGTTTTTGGTGCAAGAAACCAGTGGTGGACATTAACAAATTATTTTTCTTTGTTTCTGTACTTAAGTACATTTTTCAGTACTTTATCAGAGTATATTTATTTTGGGAAACTTTTACTTCACTAAATTCCAAAGCATACTATTGTACTTTTTACTACATTTTATAAAAAACATGTCGTTCCTTGTTATTTTGAACTGAAGAAATTGTTACTTGCTCAGAGACGCGACAGCGGTGTCCGATTCAAGGTTCTTTTCAATCAATGATTCTTTTAAATCGGTACGCAAATCTCACTGAATGATTCAATGATTAATTTGTGAATTTGACCGATCCGATTGCATCTATTCCCGAGTCAACACCTCATTGATTCAAATGAACCTTTGCAATTCGGATGTCCATCTTGTTTATTGAACTGTTGTATAAAATCAATAGGCTATCACATTTGCAATCGTGCCAATATTTGGGAAAACAGCACTTCCTATAACACCTGATGTACTCGTTACATCAGAAGAAGAATGGCATCTACGCTAATATTAGTCCTTCTGGTTATCCCGAGGTTCACCGTAGTCAACCGGATCCGGGCCATATCCAGGTGAGACCAAGGACCTGCGCCTTGACACGACCACAACGCAGCCCTGAAGTATCAGCAGATTGAGTCAACTAGATCATCCACTGTGAGGGCCTCATCATCACGACAGCCACGACACAGTTCCTCAACAACCGTCCATACCGGCGTGATGAATACGATCCTCAATTGGATGGAACTGGAATAAATACTTTGAATGTTGCGATCCTATTGGACTTACGATGGCAACCTGAATCGTAACAAAGCACTGTTGGCCAGAGGAGAACTGGCCCCCCGACTAAGCCTGGTTTCTCCCAAGGTTTTTTTCTCCATTTAAACACCTATTTGCCACTTGTCTGCCACCTGATGTCACCTGATGGAGTTTGGGTTCCTTGCCGCTGTCGCCTTTGGCTTGCTTAGTTGGGGACACTTGACATTTGACTTGACATTTGATATTCAACAGTGCTTTGATCTGCCTGCATTGACACTATTCTTTAAGAGCTGCTGTGCAGCCAAATAATGTACCAGTTATCAATGTAAAGCTGCTTTGACACAATCTACATTGTAAAAAGTGCTATATAAATAAAGGTGACTTGACTTGACTTGACTCTATATCCTGTTATAAATATTAAAAAAAAAAAAAAAAAAAAAAAAATCATACAAGGAATTTTTTGCCCCATATATCTTGATTTTTGGGGGGGCGTTTTTATTAATTTTGGTGGCATTTTTGCCCTAAGCCCCTATTAATTTCCGTGATGGCGGGGAGTGGGGTTCTTTTTCGAGCTCAAGCGGACAGAGGCCCCTTTCAAGTGAAACGTAAAGCTCCAGTCTCTAGTTAACACTGAATTTACAAGTCACAAGAAAGAGCCAAGAACGGAAGATCCTCTGAGCTTAAGTACGTGCGTGACTGATGGCATGAAAAGGTACTAATACAGAATTTTAGGTTGTATTATTGTAAATGAAATTCATATTAAGGTCATGACTGTAAGTTGGTTCGGTTGTGAACAAAATCTGCTGTTAAAGGACGAGCAGTTTAAGCATTGTATGAAATGCTTGAATGTGGACATTACTGTCTGAATATGTATATGTGTGTGTATATGTGTGTGTGTGTGTATATATATATATATCCTAAGTGCTTGTTTATAAAATCCGAAATGATAGTGGTTACTAGGGCCTACCAGATAGGTGTTCATTTCTGTTTCCAGCTGAACTTGTTCCAGCAGGGGGAGCTCTTTATCACCCATCAGCCTCCTCATCCTCTTATGTGCCTTCTTGTTCCTCCTCCTCTGCAGCCAGTATGGCAGGAAGGCCTCCATCACTTGATTCAGGATTTGAGAGGTGATGAGCAGGGTGGCCAAACTCTGATGATCCACACACACACAGGCAAGAGGCAAAGTTACTTCCATTTAAAACTATAATGCCCCTTTTAAATCATAGGTTATCAAGTCATTCAACTTCACTTGATTTATTGTTTGTCCATGCAGCTGAGCTCAGAAATACTCACCTGCCTCAGAAGCACCATATCTTGCATGACAAAGGCAATGTAGAAGAGAGAGGCAAAGCAGTTTACGAAGTTAAACTGGAAACAAACAACAACAAAAAAAATTAAATAATTAAGACTAAATTTGCACTTTATAAATTTGCCTCTAATATAGGGTTCCCACACCTTTAACCAAAAGCATTTCCACTACTTTTTCTGTCGCTCATGATAAATGAATTAAGATTTTTAAATGTAATGATATAGAGATGACTTTTTAATATTTCCAGGCCTGAAAATCACACTTTTGAAAATTAGTGGGAACCCTATATTGCAGGCAGAAATATATTTACAAGAAGTAAAATATCAATGAATTAGTAAAATGTGCAGTTATAAGACTGTGAAGTATAAAAACACAAAAAAATTGAAAGCATACCACCAAAACCTTGAGCACGAGGTGGTTTTGATATGATGACTCCAATCTGTGGTTTTCTGAACAACAAAATACATGGAATGGGATTTACCTCCAATTTAATTTCAAGAGTAATAAATAAATAAATAAAACAATTAGAGTAAGGCATTAATAGCATTTATATGAAATTATGGCTAAGTCACACAGAAATATAATTTAGACCAGTGGTTCTCAACCAGGGGGGCCGGAACACACGAGGAGGCATCAGCAAACTTCCAAGGAGGCAGCAGGATGACTTAAAAGTATTTAAATTAATAAATTGATTATATTAAAATAATATCTTTATAATCTCTTATATATTAAAATAAACTCTAATCTAAATTGAAAACGTTACATATAAACACATAAAATTAAGATGTTAACTTAAATCTTATGGAATCACAAAATGAATCATGGTTATTTAATTTAAAATATTAAAAAAAAAAAAAAAAACATGTTAATAATAAATATATATATATATATATATATTTTTTTTTTTTTTTTAATAAAAAAAAATATAATAAAAAAAATAAAAATAAATATTAAAAAAAAAAAAAAAACATGTTAATAATATATATATATATATATATATTTTTTTTTTTTTTTTTGAAAACAAATAGCTTTATCATAATTATAGCAAAAAATTCTGGAAATGTCTTAACATACTGTATATGGAGGGGAGGGGGGCCTTCAAATATTGTGTTGGACAACAGGTGGACTTTGAGTCAAAAATGTTGAGAACCACTGATTTATACACAAGTAAATTTTTAGTGATGTTCCTGGTAAAGACACTGTGGACGCTTGTTCCTGCTACAAAATTCTAATTAAAAAGCAAATTGTGACTTTATAGCTAACAATTAAAAATATATTTCATGTAATTTTGACTTCATATCTTGTAATAGCAACATATCTCACAGTGTGATTTTATTTCATATTTTAAATTTGGTCACTTATTTATTTATTTATTTATTACAAAGATTACAAAATAGCGTTCAATTATTATTGAGCAAAGATACAAAAAAAAAAAAAATCAATAAACTGAAAAGAAGATGAGATAACACTGTATTTCGATGGTCCACTTTAGACATTCTACTAACTATAAGTAACTACAAGTCAACTACTAGTCATTAGATTATTAGTTGACTGTCTGCTTAATACCTGCTAACACTTTATTGTGATGGTCCCCCAACAGACATTCTACTGACTGTAAGTAACTTGGCAACTACATGTCAACTTATTCTGCTAATCTGAAGTCTAAAGGCCCTGATATACTCATGGCGAAGTTCTTTTTCATTCTTCGCTTTGGGGTAAAATGAAGTCCGAAATACATGAGCAGTGGTATTGTATAGCATTAGTGAACATCCTGATGCTGCCTACACTGCTTAGATGAATATGTGTGGTTTTCTTTAAATAACAATATAAACACAACAACAAAAATGACAGCAATCAGAAACAGTAGTTAAGACAACATGAGCATGAGCTCAGAGATTCGGCACTCCAGTAAAGTCATGTCACGTATATTTATATACAACTTTATACAATAGATTGTTTAAAAGCAAGCAGCTTTACAGTATTAAACATGAAAAAACAGTGTCAGTATCTCTTTCAATTAGAATTACAACTTAAATTTTCTATACAATAAACTATAAAGAGGCTCTCCAGTGTGTTCACGTTTTTACTCACGGACGTCTGACCTTGAGGGACTGAACAGAAGAAATTAAGCGGAGAACATTTCCATGTCAAAGAAGGCGGAGCCTCAGAGCCACACCTACCTATTACGTAATAGCCATGGGCCAATGGTAGTTTGATGGTGTTTACCAGCCGGAGCGAACTTTTCCGTAACGTTCGCTTTGGCAAGCTGTTTCGAACTCCCGAAACGAACACAAAATGAACTTCATTTTGGCCTGATTTTGTTCGAAACAGCGTCACACCAGATTGTTCTTTGATTTTGCTTGCATATCGGGGCCTTAACACCTAACCCTAACCTATAGTTTCAAAGTTACTTATAGTTAGTAGAATGTCTAAAGTGGACCACTAAAATAAAGTGTAACCGAAGATGATAAAAGAAGGAAGAAAAGAGAAAGAATTTCAGACTTACCCCAGTCTGTGAGAAACTCAGCAGCATAGCGATACAATAAGTTCATGATCTCAATGACCACAGCGTAGATAATACTGGGAACAAACATCAGAATGCCGGTCGCAAAGTTTGGATTTTCATGGTATATATTTATGGCCCATTTCTCCATGTCAAAGTAAACCATCATCACGTAAAAGGACAGATACAGACACAGCAGAACGAAAGGAACGGATACCAAATATATCCTCAATTGCCGCCTGTCATGGGAAAACAAACACTGTCAAAACAAATTGAGCATCTAGAACACTTTCCATATTTATCATGCTATTTGTTTGATGTTGATTTAGAATATGCAGTTGTATGTGTGTATTATTAAATTTATAAGTCTCCATTACTGTATGCTAAAGGTCTGAGACATGCAAACCAGGTTTTGGTGCTAACCAAAGTAGGCTATAAAAGATGTGCTTATTATGCCTTTTTTCTGCCAAAACATGAAAATATTTCAAAAATTTTACTTGGAGCTAGGGTAGACTGGTTCCTCTCGCCCCGTGACTGGATTAAACCCCAGAGCTCCATGGAATCCAGGCCTCGGTTCTTCAAATGCTTTTTTGCGGCTTAGCGTTCCCCACCCGTACGCTAACGTAGCGCTGCATCTCTTCCACACTTCCAGGAAAACTGTAGACCAAACCAGGTTGAAGACAGCAAACAGAACGTACTTGTCGTAGTCCTCCCAGTCAAAGAGGTAGTAAGGGATACCAATGAGGGCCATGGGTACCAAGGCAAACGTGAAATACTCCAGAAATCCAAAGTAGAGCGCCAGACCCTCACCAAAGTAACATCTGATGTCATCTACATCATGGAGGACACAAAGAGAACATCTTCAATGAATATAGCACAACATTGGGGTTTCAGTGCATGTGTTTAATGACCTAAAACACCCGTTTTTAAGATGGAGCAGGTAAAATTCTGCTTCACTTTACATTTGCATGAAGCAAGCAATCAACAGTTTTCTTTGAAATCCCACAATAATTCAAGAGAAGCAAAGTATCACACCCACTCAGCCACCAAATAAGACATTCAGCCATACTTATATAACCAAAATTCTTGTGAAATGCTTTTCACATTAAGTTATATCAGAAAACTGATATAAAGTCTGGAGTTGGGTTTAAAGTTCATGCTGCCAGCGCACACAGACAGAGTGACTCACCCAGTGGCTGGAAGGACAGTTTGATCTTTTTGTACCATGAAAAGGAGAGTCTCTTAAGGTCTTCTTTGTTATGGAGAGGGAAATACTGGACTAGGACACCTTTAGATTGCAATCTCCGCACTGAAAAAGAGTAAAAAAAAAACATCAAAATGTAACTTAATATTTAAAAATGAAAAAAAAAAAGCATTGTGGGAAAACAAACATGTGAATACTAAAGGAATTAATATTGTTAAACAGCAAATATGATGGTTTGAATGGTGATGTTTTTAATTATAGTTTGAACTATAGGGTTTTTAAAGGCATACAAAGTAACTTTTTCTACTTAAAGAATTTTTTACCCTGATATAATTTTATATAAATATAATTTTTGACAAATGTTTAAAATAATGTACTCCCAAATGAGATGAAGATGTCAGTGGCTTAAAAATGACGTTTTATTCTACAAGGGGAGGGTCTCTCACTCATGGGAGCCGCCATGTTGAGATCGCATGACCTGCTAAACACTACTCACTCATTAACATTAACATTACTTTCAGTTGCATAATAAAATAATCATAGGTGATAAATTCATCGGGTTGCTCCACTGTATCAGTGGTAAGCCAAAACGTTTTTGTTTCTGTCATATGATACATCCACACCAATAGGTGGCAGTATAAATTCAAATCATGTGGCAAATCAGAATGCAAAAAAAGAAGAAAAAAAAAAAAAGAATTACTTAGTATATATTACAAATATCGATATTTATATTCCCTAATTGAATTCTATACCTGAATTTCAACTTTGAATTAAGTACATAATAAACAAGTAATCAAACACATTTGCATCAATAATGTCAAATGTCATTGGTTAAAAGCAATTTCACCACTCTCCCCTCAAAAAAGGTGGAGCAATTTATTACATTTTAAAGAAAGATTATGAGGATGAACAATTTTTAAGAATAAGATGCAAAGATGAATAACATTCCGAAACATGCAAAGGGGGCCGATTTTGTTTTCAAGTTGACTTTAAAGGGTTAGTTCACCCAAAAATTAAAATTATGTCATTTATTACTCACCCTCATGTCGTTCTACACCCGTAAGACCTTCGTTCATCTTCGGAAAACAAATTAAGATATTTTTGATGGAATCCGATGGCTCAGTGAGCGACAAGAATACTTTTTGTGCGCCAAAAAAACAAACTTTTCAACAATAACTAGTGATGGCCGATTTCAAAACACTGCTTCGAAGCTTTACGAATCTTTTGTTTCGAATCAGTAGTTCGGAGCGCCAAAGTCACGTGATTTCAGTAAACGGGCTTCGTTACGTCAGAAGTGTTTCAAAATTTCTATAGTTCACGTGACTTTGGCAGTTTGATACGCGATCCGAACCACTGATTCGAAACAAAAGATTCGTAAAGCTTCGAAGCAGTGTTTTGAAATCGGCCATCACTAGATATTGTTGAAAAGTCGTTATTTTGTTTTTTTGGCACACAAAAAGTATTCTCGTCGCTTTATAATATTAAGGTTGAATCACTGTACTCACATGAACTGTTTTAAATATGTTTTAGTACCTTTCTGGGCATCTGAAAGTGTTAATTATCTTGCTGGCAATAGAGGCCTCACTGAGCCATCGGATTTCATCAAAAATATCTTAATTTGTGTTCTAAAGATGAACGAAGGTCTTACGGGTGTGGAACGACATGAGGGTGAGTAATTAATGACAGAATTTTCATTTTTGGGTAAACTAACCCTTTAAGATACACACTATTGTTTGAGGTAATGTTAAATTGGGTTAAACTGATAGGAGCATTTTAACATAAAAAAATTTACACAGCAGATTTAAAAGTGCAGTTACTGTAGGGCTGCAAGATTAATCAAAATAAAACCAAAATCGTTATATGGCTTAGTGCGAATATCAAATCGCTAAGGCTGCTATTTCATTAAATAAATATATGCGTATTTCAGAGTAAAGTGCGACACTGTGTTCCTTCATGTGACCAGCTCATGATCAGCCAGTGTTTGCAGTGTCTCAGAGTGGCTCGGTTTACAGTAAATGTTGCTCAACACGAGCTCCATCTCTACATCTGCTCTGAGTTTGGGTTGCTCTAACGTGCATTTGACAACGCAACATGCACCAACCATCTTCCCATACTTGCAATAGGAAGCGCTTATCAACATTAAAGAAGCTTTAATTGCTAATCTAGTGCAGTTGGTAACTTGATAATACAAAGAAATACACTTTGGCTTGCTTAGTTGGGGACACTTGACATTTGACTTGACATTTGATATTCAACAGTACTTTGATCTGCCTGCATTGACACTATTCTTTAAGAGCTGCTGTGCAGCCAAATAATGTACCAGTTATCAATGTAAAGCTGCTTTGACACAATCTACATTGTAAAAAGCGCTATATAAATAAAGGTGACTTACCAACTGATTTTCCAGGGTAGAGCTTAAGCTTAGGGTATCCTGGAACGTGCTCTTCAGTCTTAGCTCTAAGTGTGTCCAACTCATGTTTGATAATGTATTGACACTCCGCCTCACTGAGAAATGTTTGACCATCTCCTATGAGTACAACACAACAGTATTATAGAACAACCAGGACCAAATCTACGTGAAGCCTATATGAGGAACTAAAATCCCAAAATTGTTTTCTTAACATACTGTGAAAAAAACAATACAGCAGCACACTATCATACTCTTCATATTCGGTTAGAACTGAACCTCACCCTCAAAGTCTTTAAAGCTTTCTCTGTTGGCATAAGTGAATGCTCTCATTGTGCCATCTTGAAACTCCTTAAACAACCCAACATCCTCAGCTCCATTTAAGAGCCTCTGTAACGTGGAACCCACCACAAAGACATTTGGATTAGACTTCTGACCATCCTGAGCTGGAAACAGTACTTGATCCACCAACAACTCTGCTCCTGTAAAAGAAATCAGAGTTTTAGGAACTGGTTATTTCTCAAGGTCAATGTCCTGATAACTGACACGCGTGTATAAAATTGACACTAAAATGTATTGTTTTCTATACTACATTTTATAAACAAAAGAAAACTCATTTGATGACAGATCATAATATGAAATGTGTATATCAGAATCATTAACATGTAAGAGTGCCCTCTGTAAAGAAAAAGCAAAGTCTTGAAAATCTATTTCTGTCATGACATCTTTTGGAGTGTTTGGCATTGTAATGGATTTGATAATGTTGATATGTTTGGTCTCGGTGGAATAGATCTGTTACGCTGCTGCTGCTGCAGAGCAAGTACGGGACTTGCTACTGCCAATACATACACGACACACTGAGCAAGTAAAACATGCTGCTGCTGTTCAATATAACATACATGAATTACTCATAGCAGATCTATACAGGTGGAGCTGGGAAAGGTGGAGGGTTTCTGAAAGCGTGCTCCACTCCTATAGCAAATGCTGACCACGTATTTGAAGGTTGAGCAGCGAGCTCATTGGCTACTGATACAGCAGCTTGCAAGCAGAATAAGTTAAAGGGATAGTTCACCCAAAAATGAAAATTATCCCATGATTTACTCACCCTCAAGCCATCCTAGGTGTATATGACTATCTTCTTTCAGACGAACACAATCTAAGATATATTTAAAAATATCCTTAGTCCTCCAAGGTTTATAATGGTTGTGAATGGGGGGGCGCGTTTTGAAGTCAAAAATAATGCATCCATCCATAAAAAAAAAGTAATCCATACGGCTCCAGGGGGTTAATAAAGGCCTTCTAAAGCGAAGCGATTCGTTTCTGTAAGAAAAACATCCATATTCAAAACTTTATAAATTCAAATAACTAGCTTCTGGTGAACAACTTGCGCCAAATGAGTAATCCTCTGACGCGATGTATGACGCAGGATGTAGGAGTAGTGTAAGCTTAGACGCCTTTCGTGGTTCAAACAAATTGGGCTGTGCAACAAATTTAAGCTCCGATTCTCTTATATTGAAATCCTCCAAAATTTCATTTTAAAAATTATCATATTAGACTTATAATCCGTGACCGGTGATTTGTTTTGCTCTATCCTCTGCGCCTCCACATTCGTCATTACGTTGTGCGTCAGGTCAAAGGATACTCTTCCGCCGCAAATCGACTTGCGTAGTATGCGTATGGCTGTCTGCCGGAAACTAGTTATTTGAATTTATAAAATTTTAAATATGGATATTTTTCTTACAAAAACGCATCACTTCGCTTTAGAAGGCCTTTATTAACCCACTGGAGTCATATGGATTACTTTTATGATGGATGGATGCATTATTTTTTACTTCAAAACGCGCCCCCCCATTCACAAACATTATAAACCTTAGAGGACTAAGGATATTTTTAAATATATCTCTGATTTTGTTCGTCTAAAAGAAGATAGTCATATACACCTAGGATAGCTTGAGGGTGAGTAAATCATGGGATAATTTTCATTTTTGGGTGAACTATCCCTTCAAGGACCTATTAGCCTGCGCTATCTAGAGTTTCATGAAAGAACTTTATATTTATACCTTACAAAATGTACTTTCTCTATATTCATGTTGGTTTCATATGGTTTTGAAATATTTTTAATCTATTTTCAAGAAACGTTTCAATTTACTCTAAAAATGTCACGTAAGATGTATTAAATATATTTTCTTTTCATGTTTTTAAATATATTTTTGGGAACTCGCACCACATGAAATTTTACAAACTGTACTAATCTTGCCTTGTTATAAAAAGGAAAGGAATTATTGGAATTACTGACCTTGATACACATTTACATGTGTTCCTTTATCCTTACAAATAAGGAATATCACAAACAATTTGTCATAGACCCAACAGGTTTAGCAAAAAACTAATTTAGTAAACAAGAGGTAGCGCAGAGGTGAAATGCAGAAAGGAAAAGAAAGATGACCCTTTTTTCTTTTTTTGATGGTCTCAGCAGATTGGGTTGAGGTTGGCAGCTCATTCCACCAGAGAACAGTCATGAGGGAATCATTTCCTGTTTTATGTTTTATTTTTTTTTCTGCATGTTGGCTGCACCACATGACTTTGATGTTGCAGACAAAGGGTGTGAAATACTATATGTAGTGAAGCAGTTTTGATAATAATAATAATAATTATTATTATTATTATTATTAATGAATTATGGAAAACTACTTCTTAGAAATTAATTAACAGTTGTGTAACCCTGACATTTTTAACTTTATGCCCAAAATGAATTTTAATACAGAATGAAATCATACACATACTTATCAAAGAAAAGGCATATTCAAGAAATTGTGTGCATAAATTACATTTTTTATTAATTTTTGAATAAATGACCATAATGTCACTGAACCATCATCAGCTCTTAATTTTCATATAAAAACAGTTTCATATAATAAGAGCTCATGTTACTGGTTTCTAGTATTGAAACATTACAGCATTACTTTATCATTTACTGCAGCTTGTTTGAGTACAATAAAAATTAAAGACAGAACTAGTAATAATATCTATTTAACTTTGTAGCATCAGACTATTTTAATTAACAAATACAGTCCTGAGCAGTTAATATGATACAGAGTTGTTCGTTTTTATCAGAACCAAGTGTCTGTGCAAGCAATATGAATGAAGTAACTTAAGAGAAGCATGTGTTTCTCCTCTGCAGGCAGAATCTGATATTCTATGTCCGTGACCTCTGTGAAAGGCAGGGTTCACATTTGGTGGGTCACAGTGGTTGAGTAACACTGACAGAGGCCCAAAGGACAAAGAATGGACTTCAAACACAGACAACTTCAAAAGGCAAGTAGATATTTCAGAAAATGTTCAGTTCCTGTCAACCTCTATCCCAAGATGTAACATGCCAGGGGTCTCACCTCCATTTTGCTGCTTGTCTCTGATCCTGTTTAGTAACCAAGTGATGGCCTCTGCTTTAGTGTCATAAGCAAGCTCCAGGACCACCAGAGGGGTGAACGAAGAGACATCACTGTCAGAAAACGACAAGCCAAGTTGCATTTTTCCTGATCCCTGTGTTACACACAGACGAAGAGAGGCAAGGGGCAAAAAATTTATAAATAAAACATATCACTCTTCTCAAGATTCAGATACAGAATACACACCACAAGAAACACCACACATTTCACCTGGCGAACATTGAGCCTTATTTGCATCCATAACTGTTTATGGAAATATTTTCCAAATGCAAATGCAAATAGGTAATTCTAACAATTAGGTGCTGCAATAAAAGTCACAAAAATGTCATCATGTCACACGTGTATTGCTTGATGATGAAGACGTATCTTATAAAATTCACTGTATATGACTCACTATTCCAATATACTCTACAATTAACACTTTCATTTAGCAAGGATGCATTCACTTAATCAAAAGTGACAGTTAAGGCTTTTACACAGTTATAAAAATTTACTTCAAATAAATGCCATTCTTTTTAACTTTCTATTTTATCAAACAATCTTTAAAAATTACCTTGGTTTATGCAAAAAATATTAAGCAGCATAACTGCTTAATTTTAAATATTTTTTTGTGCACCAAATCAGCATATTAGAATGATTTCTGAAGAATCATGTGACATTGAAGACTGGAGTAATGATGCTGAAAATTCAGCTGTCATCACAGAAATAAATTACATTTTAAAGTACATTAAAATAGAAAATGGTTATTCAAAACTGTAATAATATTTCATAATATTACTGTTACAGTATTTACAGTATTTTTGGTCAAATAAATGCATATACATAGATATGTATATCCATTTTGGAAAAAAAAAAAAGCAATAACAAAACAGAATAGAATGTGCTCTAAAGGAACTGGTGTTTTTTAAGTATTGTACTAGTTTGTAAATACATATCTCTGTTCATTACAGTTCTTGATTTCACACTCTGTATTTGATTCTGATTGGCCAATTATGGCATTGAGCAGTCAAATATTTTTTGTATTTTGTGTCATATGTTTGTATATTTTTTTTAACTCCATATTTCACCTGTCCATATAGTAACATAGCAGTGATATTTTCCTGTCTCCTGTATCACTCTGTGGTCTCTATTTTTTTATACCCCAAAACCAGCTAACAGACCAGGGTTAACTTTGTGATAATGATAAGCTGACCAACTGTACATTATCCATTATGTATACAATGTCTGTATAGTGCCTATACTGTATGTATAAAGTGTGAAAAATAATGAAATCAAAATATCATTCATATATAAATAAATATACATTCATGGAGTTGACAATTCACAAGTGTCGATATATAAAAGTCAGCACTTAAAAATTGACTCTTCAAACGTATATTTTGTTATTTCAGTGAAAACATTACCACACCCCTACATTTACTACATCGAGCCTAAAATTAGAATCCAGTTTAAAGGGATCCATCCAAAATTTAAAGTTTCGTTTCCCATTTCTGTTATACAATGGAAGCTAGTCAATGGGAACCAAAACTGTGTGGTTACCAACTTTTCTAAACATCTTCTTTTGTGTTCCATAAAAGAAAGAAGGTTTGGGACAACATGAGGGTGAGTAAATGATGACAGAATTTTCATTTTTGGGAGGACTATCCATTTAACAAACAGTAGAACATCATTAAAGAGGGAAGCCAAATGAAGACCTTGTTTGCAACTCAACAAACTGGTCTGGTCTGGTTTGGACATAATCAAGTACGTAACATCGTTCAACATGAACAGAAGGAATGTTGAAGGAAAATCTGGAAAGGGACTTAAGGTAGATAGCAGATAGCTAGCCTTTCCAAAATATCTATTTTTCCACTGCACTCCAAGAGAAGATATCAAGAAGCTTCAGGAAGTTGGTTTGCTGCTTCATGGTCTGGCAAACTTGAATTCCACATTACACCAAAGAATACTTGGGAAGAATGTGAGACAATCAGTAAAAATGTTGAAGCTGAACTATAAAAGGAGTTTTCAACATAATAATTACCCAAAACATGCAAGCAAATCCACAAAAGAATGGCTCTGAAGCAACAAATTGAAGGGTTTGGAATGGCCAAGTCAAAGTCCAGACCTCAATCCAATTGAAATGTTGTGGTGGGGTGTACATGCAAGAAAACTCTCCAATATGACAAAGTTAACAGTTAAGAAAGACCTACAGGAAGATATTAAAGGGTTAGTTCACCCAAATATGAAAATAATGTCATTTATTACTCACCCTCATGTCGTTCCACACCCGTAAGACTTTCGTTAATCTTCGGAACGGTTCATGTGAGTACAGTGGTTCAATATTAATATTATAAAGCGACGAAAAAAATTTTGGTGCGCCAAAAAAACAAAATAACGACTTATATAGTGACGGCCGATTTCAAAACACTGCTTCAGGAAACTTCGGAACGTTATGAATCAGCGTGTCGAATCAGCGGTTCGGAGCGCCAAAGTCACGTGATTTCAGCAGTTTGGCGGTTTGACACGCGATCTGAATCATGAGTCGACACGCTGATTCATAACGCTCCGAAGCTTCATGAAGCAGCGTTTTGAAATCGGCCATCACTATATAAGTCGTTTTTTTTTTTTTTTTTTTTTTTTGCGCACCAAAAATATTCTCGTCGCTTTATAATATTAATATTGAACCACTGTACTCACATGAACTGATTTAAATATGTTTTTAGTACATTAATGGATCTTGAGAGAGGAAATGTCATTGCTGGCTATGCAGGCCTCACTGAGCCATCGGATTTCAACAAAAATATCTTAATTTGTGAAGATGAACGAAGGTCTTATGGGTGTGGAACGGCATGAGGGTGAGTAATAAATGACATTATTTTCATTTTTGGATGAACTAACCCTTTAATGTAAGGGTGTACTTATTCTCTTCTTTCATTGTTATTATTAAATTATATTACACGTATATCTAGAATATGTTTCCGTTTGCTGTAATTAATGTTTAAAATGCAAAAAGCTTTTCTAATCAAAATAGCATTGGTTCAATATAAAAACAACATAGGTCAATGGAAATAAGTCAAAAGTCTCCACAAAGGTACAAAACAAATGTGTGTATTACACACTGTGTTTTTTGTATTGTGTGTCTGCCTGCTTTTATACTGCAAATTGCCTGATGTGATTAATAATGTATGTAGCCCATGTATGTACAAATGAATTGCCTCTGCCTCTTCTAAAATGTAGAATAAACTGTTTAATAACACCTAATATGTTCTACACAACATCACCAATTTGAAGATGCATGCATCCTTGAATAAGCAATATGCAATTCAGAGGAAAAAAAAAACAAAAAACCTGAAAAGTAACATTGCACGAAAAGGTGTGGCAAGAAAACTTTAACCTAGAGGACTATCCCGGAGTTTCTGGACATGTCTCGGGAAACACAGCATGTGATTCTTATTACAGTAAACATGAAAAAGCAGTCGCTTTTCTTTGGATCTTGACTGATCACTGGGCGGAGCTAAAACACGCATGCCCAACAAGGAAACATACAAAGACAGGATATATGTGATTCCAGTCACATTTAGGCTATAGGATAGCCTACAAATGCCCCCCTTATTACCACTTTGCAATGCTTAAATGCTCGTAAAATAGCATATTAATGACACAAGCCGTATATCAGGCCTGAAAACCCACTGACATGTAAACTATGTCTACTCACAGTGTTGCAAGCGCGATCAGCTGTCCGGAACGCGAAACAGACGTCAGTCCTGCACTTCAGACGCCCATTTAAGCTAGTTGATTTAAAAACCTTGATTGTGTTTGGGTATAATTCAAGTGTATGAGCCGGAGAGGTTTAAAGTTAAGGCTGACTTGAGTTCCTCCACGTCATCGAGATGACACAGCCCTAATTCTAGATCACACCCACCCACCGTACAAACACATGAATGTGCAACCGTGTGAGTGATTTATCAACACTGATTTCATATTGCAGACAGCCATGAAACTACAGTAAATGCGCTTGAAATATATCCGCTTAGTTATTCGTGTACGCCATTATCCTTATTTTCTTTTTATCATGAAAATAAAATAACAAGTTTGTGTATCAAACAATACGTCTGCAGTGAAAACGACTTCTAAACTGTACATTTCACGCTGATAATTATCAGACAGCTGGGAAGACTAGATCAAAGTTCACTGTTGACGCTTTGTCACGTGATCGTTGTTAGTGATGTACGAGTCGTGAGTGAATCACTCGTTGGACAGGTTCTTTGTATGAACCAGTCTGAATTGATTCGCAAACCCAAATCGCGCGTTATCGTTCTGGGGTGCGTTTCTCAAAAGCATCGTTGAGACCAATTTGTGCCGATGGTTCTACGATCTACTAACGATGCTTTTGATTTGCGAATCAGTCTGAATTAGTCAGGCAACTGACTCACTGGCTTATTAAATGGGTCGGAACTTGATTTTCTGGCATATCTTAATTTATCTTAAATTAGCTTGTGTGTAGTTAAACATATTTTAAATTAATTTGTGTGTAATAAGTTTCACAGCTACACTGGACATTATTTCTTATGTATGTACTGTATAACATAATAGAGCAATACAATTGTATATGTATCAATGTATAAACGTCATATGAGTATACAAGTTGTGTTTGTTTTGTGTCCTAGTAATAAATACAGTATAGTACAGTAAGTGATTGTCAGAAGCTCGAATTGGTTGTATCAAACAATTTGTTAAACTGGTTAAAACATAAATAAATAATTATTCTTATATATCTTATATGATTCTTTTACGCCCTCACGCGAACACTTCCACTTAAATTTTATTTGTATAATTTTTTTCATCCCAACAGTTAATTCACTACCCTGCAAATGCTCCTACTATCATTTCACTCGATTTTCTGCCCATTACTAGTCGAACATGTAGAAAGGAGACATTTCTCGGTTCATTCAGACCGTTTTTTGAACTTGTTCAACTGATTTAATAAAAGATCCGACTCATAAGAACAATATGTTCACAATTCTCTGTCTGACTGAACAGTACACTGTGTTGAAAACATGGCCGAGGAGACAGTGTTAGCGGACACGGGGTAAGTGTGACCCTTAGTCTAAACACGTTTGCATACAAAAAAAGTGTAAATGGTGTGTTTTATATGTGCGTTGCTGTTGTTGTCGTTTTAGTTAGTTGAATTCGTTTTTGTTTGCACGCTGTAAGCGAACTGTTTGTGTACTGTCAGTGTTATTGAGCAATAAAACCCAATTCTAGGTTGTTTGTTGTTAATGTAGGCTATTTGGTTACTTCTTAAAATTCCTTCTTAATTCTTACAATTGTCTGTCAATTCTTCTTTTCGTAATAAACTCTTTAAATTAATGCAAGACTGATATCTAACTAATTATTAATTGCCTGCATTAGCCTAATTGTAATACAATTATTACAGTATGTCTTTAATTGACAGTCATTTGATTGACAGCTCTTTCACATTCTCTTGGCTTTAGACTGGCACAGCGTGTACTGATGTTACTTGGTATTCGTAGTCTCTTCTACAGTGTTTTCTGTTTCTTGGACAAGACACTGAGGTAAAATGTGTCCTAATGTAATTCATAAACTAACTTTACTAAGTGCCACTAAGTTTTGGTCACTTTACAGTGTTCATGTTATTAAGTTTTTGTCACTTTACAGTGTTCATGTTATTGAACCAATTGGCAATTCTGAATCAAATTCAAATTTACAAAATCTTTTATGGAAAACTATTTGACTGTGCTATAGGTATTCTTGTTCCTCTGCAAGCCTAATAGTGTTTTTGGTGGCATTGTTTGGCCACAGTGTCTTGGTGTTTAATTCAACATATACTGAAAAACATGTTCTGTTTTTTTGTTTTTTTTTCTTTTTCTTTTTTTCTCCAAGTTGATTAAATAAAGTCTTTTGTCTTTAAATAATATTTTCAGAGACTCTCATTAACTGTGTAAATCAGCAATATTTTAAAAATGAATTAATCAATTTGTTCATTTATTACTCATGAATCAGTCATTGCTCCTGTCATTGCTCTTGATGACCTCATGGTAAATTAGGGCAATTTCACAGTGCATAGCAACAGTCAGTTGTATAGAAAAGTACTGATTGGTTTTGGTTTCGATTTAGTTTTGGGACGTTTAGCCCTATTGTACCTTTCTTGATATATGATTATTTTGTCGGAATGTGCACAATTACATATACAGTATACAATATATCATTAACATAATATGTGTAACATGGACACTGTAATGTACACTGTTGTTATAATGTACAATGCTGCTTTGATTTTGCAGAGTGAGTTATATAAAGTAATTTCTCAAAGTCTGAGGTTTGTGTCCTCTGAAGTGTTATTTATTATTGTTGTTGTTGTAAAGAACAAACATTTTCAGCCATTTTATTTTAGTTTCCTTCTAAGTGAAATAAGAATGAGAAGCTCACATTTAATTTTTTTGTAGGTCATGGCGGATTACCGACTGGCTGCCCTCCTGGTGCCCGACATCTCAGAGCCAACTGAAGGAGGCAGAAGAGAGGATGCTGCAGTGTGAGTAACCACCATTGTCAAATCAGGCTGGCCTTTCAAAATTTAAACTCCAGCCTTTTCAAGTTTTTGTTAGGTATTGCAAATTTTCTCTAGAGTTATATTATCAACATAATTGATGATGATCAATATACAGTGGCAATAATAAGTTTGTGAACCCTTTGTAAAAAAAAAAAAAAAAAAAATATCCAGAATGTCTATTTACACCTGGTGCAAATAGCCCGCCTTGTTGGCAGAGGCTATTTACACTAACTCTGCTCACCATTGTCTGGTTGAGTGAGACAAAACTATAAAAGAAACCCATCTAATAACAGGAGCAGTGGTGTGGAGAGTAAGGGGGCATTCACACGACAACGTTTTCAACTAAAAACGAAAAACTTTTTATGCGTTTTTGCCGTTCATTCAAAGCTGGGTGCACACTGTGCGATTTATAATAGTCCTTTACGATTGTTGCTTGTCAGACTGTACGAACATGATCCTCATGTCACACTGTCCTATATCTGGATCTCAGCTGTCCTATATGTCAGACTGTACGACAGTCAAGACACGTTAAAAACGGACGCGCGCTTGAAAACTTGTCCGGAGTTTTACATCATCAACCCACACACATTCGGTGACAGTGAGTTGCATTACACGCAGGACTGAAATGGTGGCTAACAAAGAAATCTCTAGCGTTAATTTTGATCACGGCTTATCTTGAAAAACGAAGACAATTTGACGTTTGTCGTAAGAGAAGTCACACTGCAGGACTGTGCGCCAAATCTTCGGACACTGCCAGAATTTCGTCGGAGGTAAAATTTGATCACAACGGTCATTAATCGGCTGTCGGTGAACATGTCAAACTAGCGATCAAAGACTACAGATTTTTGCCTAGGATTATAGGAATCTTTTAGGATTTTCAAAATTGGTCTCAGACGACCAAATCATGGCCAAAATCGCACAGTGTGCACCCGGCTTAAAAAATGCAAACTTTTGAAAACAGGTTTCAAAGTGCAAAGGGTTTTTTTTTTTTTTTTTTTAAAAAAAACGATACCGTTATTTTCTCCGTATAAACTACAAAACGTGAATTTGTGAAAACGGTGACATCATGCGCATGTGTATTATGTCTTTAGTCTTATAGGCTCATAGTTTTTCTTTACAAAGTGACATTGCCAACTACTGGCCTGGCATGCATAATACAGCGTTTCTAGTCGTTTTCACGGATCCGTGTGAACGGGGATTGTTTTGATATTGTTGTCATCTGTTGTACATCGTTGTCTTGTAAACATACACTCAGGCATGTGCCGTTATGCGCCCAGCACATTGCTCCCAACAAGTTTGAATCCGCCTTTTTCCAAACTCATTCTTCTCCCTTTTCCTATCACATATCAGCTTGGAAAGGCATTTATTTTAAATAAAAATGAAGAAAATATACAAAAAGTGAAAATTAAGTGCCTAACGAGTATTTAATAGTGGGAATAAAGTGTTTAATAATGTATTTAATTGGCCTATAATTGAAATTGGATATGGTGTCCTCATGATCATTAATCGGATGGGCTGGCAAATCGGACAGGCTCAATCACGACACGTACAGCTTATATTACCTTGCCTTGCTCAAAACCATGGTTCCCTTCCTGGACCTTCGAGGACACATTTACTGATCAGCAGGTTCAGTATGATTAGGGTTAGGGGTAGGTGTAGAGGTGTGCTTTAGGGATAGGGACAAGTAATGTCCTAAAATGGCAGCATCCAAGTATAATTAGCATCTAACTACAATTTACACTTAAATACAGCTATTTTCACTCCCTGTAAATAACATTTATCGCTGTTTGCACATGAAAATAGTTTCTTCCAAAAATGTCTGGATTTCTGCATTGATTACTCAAAAAAAAAGCTCTTCATAGGACCCAGTATGCTGCCTAATGGTGTTGCGCACATCCTCATTGGTCACATGGTCTTTGTAGCTGATGCCCAGAATCTTTTGAAAGCATCGCGTTTCCAAGACCAGAATTTTCTTCTCAAGCTTAGCCGTCAGTGTCCACAATTTACATGCATACAAGAAGATGGAGATAACCAGAGCATGCATAAGTCTGAGCTTTAAGGGTGTTCTTGTCCCTCCATATTGGCTTCAGTCTGGCAAGTTCTGTTGTAGTTGTAGGCTATCCTGGCATAATTTCTGGGTTGGATCCCTCATCGGATATCATAGCACCAGGATATTTGAACCAGGACACTGATCGCAGGCACTGGTTCTGCATTGGTTCTACAGTTTGTCATCAGTTTGTCTTATCAGTGCTGATTTCCATCCCATATTTGGAAGAAGTCTTATTCAAGCGTTTCACAAGTTCCTTCAGTTCTTGTTCTTTTCTTGTCAGACCATCGATGTCATCTGCAAAAGGTTGGTGATGTTGCAACCTCCAATGCTGACAGTTCCTGTATGGATCTCCTGGTTCTCCAATGCTTCCAACATTATTCTCTCCAAGAAGATGTTGAAGAGCATCAGAGATAGGAAGCATCCCTGACGGACCCCTACGGTTCAGAACCATTCGCCAATGGCGCCGTTGACAAGAAATGCACTGCTAGCACTGTTGTACAACTGTTAGGTGGTGAGAACAAGAGCTGCATGCCACACCCTGTCAGACGCTTTTTTGAAATCTGTGAAGATGTGATAGAGATGTCTTTGATGTTGCTGGTACTTTTTCACAGAGTAGACATAGGTTGAAGATTTGTTCGACTGTGCTCCTTCCTTCTCTGAAGCCTGCTTGTTCCTTGGCAATGATGTTTTCTGCCTGTGTTTGTTGAGCAGGATTTTGAGCATTACCTTACTGGGGTGGTTGATGAGACTGATAGTACAATAGTTTTGGCAATGCTGAAGGTTGCTTTTCTTTGGTAGTGTTATTAACAGCGATTGTGTCCATGTGGAAGGCCACTGACCTGTTTGCCAGATCTTGTTGCAGATCTTAGTCAGCATGTTGATGGTAATGCTTCCTCCTCCTTTGATGAGTTTGGTCAGGATGTTGTCGATTCCCTGAGCCTTCCCATTCTTCAGTGATCTTATCGCTGCTTCCACCTCTTCATGGAGGATGGGAAAGTCGTCTTCCTCTCTTGGACTAGTTCTGACGAGTACCTCTGGGTCTCCTTGAACTGCATGGTTATAAATCTCAGAGCAGTAATCTGTTCACATGTCCCTGATCTCCTTTTGCTCTGTTATACAATTTCTTGCGTAGTCCTGTATACTGCTGACTTTTGTTTCCTTCTACTTGAGATCTTTCACAACTTCAAATGCTTTCTTGCTGTTGTTGGTACTGATGTAGCCTTCAATCTTTTTGCATTGGTCTTCAATCCGTTTTTCTTTGGCTTCTTTCATGCTCTTCTTGATGTTCCTGTTGGCCTCTTTGTATTTATGTCATCGTTAGGGTTTCTTTCTTTCTTGTGCTGACGCCTTGTGTCACACTGCTGAAGTATCTCATCAGAGACCTAGGGCTTCAAATTGCGTCTATATTTTCACATGGCTGATGAGAATTTAGCAGCGAGGGTCTCGACATCTTCCTCTAAAACATACTTGAAGGCTCAGAAACTTCTGTGACTTCTAGATCCTTAAGTCGTTCCAAGTCAAGCTTGATTCTGGGATTTTGCTTCCTCTAGGTCTTCTTGACTAAGTCATGGTCTGCCCCTGGAAAATTGCGGGTACTGGCTTGTTTTATTCCGCTCTTGAAAAGTTGTGGAATCATGATGTAATAGATCTGATTGTGGTGGATTCTATTAGGTGCATGCCATGTCCATTTACGGGAGTTCTTGTGGTTTCCCAGTGTGTTTCCCAGTATAAGGTTGTTATAGGTGACGAACTCCAGTAGCCTTTCTCCCCCGCTATTGTTCTTGGGGTTGCAAGCTGTTCCGCAGGTGTCTTTCCAGTCTGACTGTGCATCAATGCCCACCTTGGCATTCCAGTCACCTTGAATGATTATAATGTCTTTCTTTGGAGCCTTGTCGACGGTACTTTGCACCTGGTTGCAGAACTCTTCTGTGTCTTCCTCACTGTAATACGAGGTGGGTGCATAGGCTTGGATGACAGTAATGTTGAAAGGTGTTGCACCAAGGCAGATGGTAGCGAGCCTTCCTGAGACTGGTTGACAGCCTAGTACAGTATTCTTGCTGTCCTTATCTACCAGGAAACCAACACCGTTCATGTGTCTGTCAGACTCTCCACTGTTGAAAAACAGATGGCCTTCTTGGTGGAAGTCTTTCCATCTAGTTTCGCAGAGGCCTAAGAGATGCCAGGAGTACTGTTCCATCTCATGGGTTAGTTCTGTACTATAATTCACGAGTTTACACGTACATGAAATCAAAGTAAAGTAATTCGTATAGTAATTTATGCGTATTTGGCGTGCTGTCCGGGGAGGGCTCCGAGCTCGGAATTTGGCCCGAACCCAGAGTACTCCCCCTCCTTAACTGGGATAGAAACCAGCCAAGAGTGAGGTGATGGGGTGGTGGAGGGATGCTGTGAAACTTGTCGCGGGATAGAGGTGAGAGACGGCTTTATATACCGGCTTCCTCTTGCACTGATTAGTTGATTACCTGAACGTGCGCCTCCCGAATTTTGTTAAATAAAACTTCATTTAAAAGCAAAATATAGCTCCAAATGGCAATCATCGGGATCCAAACCCCAATGGCCCATGTGGATGATTAGCGATCCAATTAAAATGAATCTTATGATGCTGTTTTTACAGAAAAGTCCAACTTGAATCTTCACTGAAAGTTAGGGTTTGATGAAACAGGTTACAGCAACACACAGGTATCAAAAGGGCAACTGACTTTCAAAGGAAATCCACTCACTCTTACTGTTGGATTAAACGAGAAGTAAAAAAAAAAATAAGGCATATGATGATGATATATGTGGTGTAAGTGTGGACTTATATTCAACTATATGGGCCTGGTTTCTAGGGCTGGGACAATAAATCGTTGAATCACGCATCGAGAAATGATTCTGGATCGATTCAGAGATTTTCTGAATCTATCGCTATTCTCTCTCAAATTGATTCTGAGCTTAGTTTTTAACAGCAGATGGCACTACGTGCTCTGCTCTCATCCAATTCCTTACACACTCCACTTGAACCTTCTATAAAATAATGACCATGCATCAAGCTCCGATGGCCACGGAGCTTGGCCCATCACGGTCACCAGCATATCCAATTATAATGGTGCTAGTCCTGTGTTTCCAGTACCTTCCCTTATCATGGACGCCACATCAGTGTTTCCGGTAGTCATGAACATTGCATCTGAAGCTATCAAGGTGATTCCTAGGCGTTTGAAACTGGCATCTCTGCAGTGATGTCAAGTCTGGGGGTCTCAAAGGGGGTCCCACTGTCGACTGCACTCCCCGTTACGATGATGGCTATTTTGTGTGTTTGGGCCGCACACTGCTCTCCAGCCCATGATTCCACTCCAGAACGCGCTCCAGCCCATGAGTCCACTCCAGAGCCAATTTCAGCTTATGAGTCCACTCCAGAGCCAATTTCAGCTTATGAGTCTGCTCCAGAGCCTGCTCCAGCCCATGAGTCCGCTCCAGAAACCACTCCTGTCCCTGAGTTTCCAATCCTGTCTGCCCTGATGCAACCATGGAGGTTGCATATTTAAAACTAGCTTCCGGAAAATGGCCTTATGTAAGTTGAGTTACGGTGAAAGAGTGACCTCTGATGCGACATATGATGTAGGAATAGCATAAGTTTAGGTGAGATTAGACGCCTCTCGCCGGTTCAAACAAATAGGGCTGGGTAACAAATTCAAGCTCCTCTTCTCTTATATCAAAATCCTCCGACATTTCTTTTTAAAAATTCTCGTTTTAGACTTCTAATTCGTGACTGATGTTTTGTTTTGCTCTTTCCTTTGCACTTCCGTGTTCATCAATACGTCATGCATCGGGTCAGAGGCGACTCTTCCGTCTGTATTTGCGTACAGCCGTTTGCCAGAAGCTAGTTTTATAGTTTATAAAGTTTTAAAAATGGATATTTGCTTCACTTCAGAAGCCCTTTATTAACCCCCTGGAGCCCTGTGGATTACTTTTATGATGGATGGATGCACTTTTTTGGGCTTCAAAATACAACACCCCATTCACTACCATTATAAAGCTTGGAAGAGCCAGGATAATTTTTAATATAACTCTGATTGTGTTCGTCTGAAAGAAGATAGTCATATACACCTAGGATGGCTTGAGGGTGAGTAAATCATAAGATAATTTTCATTTCTGGGTGAACTATCCCTTTAATCTTTCAGTTGAAATGGCTGATAGTTTAGAATTTGCAGTTAGCATCATAAATTCATTAGGTATCCAATTCACCTTTTTTGTGCTTGGACCCCTAATAACAAAATATCAATATCCAGGGCATCATGACACTGTCTGTCAAACACATCAAAACATTCTAAATGTCTCTGAGCTCATTAGAGTAGGTCTGTCATTACTACATAGAGAAGAGTTTATTAATATTATGTGGGCTACTTGGATGATATATAAATCAGACTGTGTTTGTCTATAATTGGGAATTAGATTAAGCTCTAATGCAGAAATCCAGTTGTTTTCAAAGGCTTCACAAACGTATTCTTGCCACTGTATATTGATTTAGCCTTTAATTCAGTTTTATTGCTATCATCAATAATGTCATGTACAGTATACACTACCTTTTTGGGTCAGTACGATTTTTTTTAATGGTTTTAAAAAGAAGTCTTATATGCTCACTAAGGCTGCATTTATATGATCAAAAACAAAACAGTAATGTTGTGAAATATAATTACAATTTAAAGTAACTTTTTTCTATTTTAATATATTTTTAAATGTAATTTATTCCTGTAATGACAAAGCTGAATTTTCAGCATCATTACTTTAGTCTTCAGTGCCGATCTTTCAGAAATCATTCTAATATGCTGATTTGCTGCTCAAGAAACATTTCTTATCATAAATGTTGAAAGCAGTTGTGGTACTTTAATATCTTTGTTGAAACCATGAATGATTTTTTTTTTTTTTTTTTTTTTTTTGTTATTTGATGAATAGAAAGTTCAAAAGAACAGCATTAATTTGACAGAAATCTTTTGTAATATTATATATGTCTTCACTGTCAATTGATCAATTTAATGCATCCTTGCTGATTAAAAATATTAATGTCTTTCTAAAAAAATCTTACTGACCCCAAACTTTTTAACACTAGTGTATATGTATTTGCATTTTCTAAAACTGCATTCAAACTGCATTGTCTTATATTTTTTACTTGTAATAAAGTCTGCTCCAGACATGAAAATTCTTAGCTTATTTTATATATATGTGTATATATATATATATATATATATATATATATATAAAAAACGTATATAAAGAGAGAAGATAATAAACTTATTAGTTAAAACTTATAGGCCCGGTTTCACAGACAGGGCTTACCCTAAACCAGGATTAGGCCTTAGTTCAATTAGGGTATTCAAGTAGTTTTTATAAATGTACCCTAGAAAAAAACATTGCTGGTGTGCATCTTGAGACAAAACAATGGCACTGACATATTTTAAGGTATACCAGTCCAAGTTACTTTCAGTTAAAACAGCTCAAACATGCATTTTAGTCTAAGACTAGCTTAAGCCTTGTCTGTGAAACCGGGGGATAATAAACTTATTAGTATTAACTTATTGTTAAGTTGGTGTGTGTTTGATGTAACCTTTGCAGATACATTTTCTGTGCCCTTTGTAATAAAAAGAAAAGGTTTCTCTATTTCTTTCAGACATCACAAGCAAGTTCTACAGGCAGTTTGTCCACATATCTGACAAGAATACACTGTCGACGTTGGTATTTAAGGGACCAGTGGAAAATAAAACCCCTCTGGTGCTGCTGCATGGATTTGGGAGTGGTGTTGGACTCTGGGCTTTGAACGTGGACTCTCTTTCTCAGCAGAGGCCCATTTACGCCTTTGACCTGCTGGGTTTTGGCCAGAGCAGCAGACCTCACTTCAGCACTCATGCCCAGGAGGCTGAGCTCCAGTTTGTGGAGTCCATCGAACAGTGGAGGGAGAAACTGGGCCTGGAAAGTATGATTATGTTGGGCCATAACCTTGGAGGATATCTGGCTGCCTCCTATGCTATTACATACCCAACCAGGTTTGTAACTAAAAAGAAGAAAAATAATTCAGCTTCAGTGAAATATTTATTTATTATGATCCTCTAATTGAGTGAGGGATTAAATGCTGTGTAAGCACATGTAAATATCTACATTAGAGCACAGTCTCTTTGATTAATTTACAAATGTCATATTGATTGATGAATGACTGTTGCATCTCTTTTAAAAACATAGCATATTAAATCATTAATTTTGACTAATTCTGCTTATTTATTCCCTTATACAGTATGTAGAATACATTTTTCTCATCTAATTTGAATGCTTATTACTTAAGTTCAATTCTGCCAAAACAATTAACACAGTATCAAAGCAAATTTGTATTTTATAGAACAAATATTGACATATGTAAATTAGTAAATTAGAGCATTGTGTAAACAAAGTGTTCTTTCCTCCATGGTCCATAAAAATTATTAAAAATTATTAATATTATCTAATGTTATGTGAATGAGAAAATATATTTCTGCATAATTCATACAGAAAAAAAACAAATTGCATTATAAAAAACATTTAATAATTTCTTACTTTCTTAAATTCAAATTTATAATTTGCCATTCTGTATCCTGTGTCTTACTTTAATTCACATTTAAATCTAATTTCAAATCAGTCCCTTGATGAATAGAAACTCTCTTCTATGTCCTGTTGTGTTGTAACTGTGGACTCTGGATGCAAACCACTGTTTTTCACATCCTTCCTGTTTCCCCATTTCCCACAACCATTCTGTCTGTCAGCAGTTTCACCTCAGAATTTGATTCTAAACTATTTTTGTTAGCATCCGATTTCAACAGCAGAGTTGCTGCATTTCCCTGAGTTTAGTTTCGCTTCTATCTTGCCCACAAAGATTGTTTTTTGTTTGTTTGTTTGTTTGTTTGGTCTCTGGGTATCAGAATGCACAGATTATTAGATTATTATTATGCTACAGACTTATTACAGTATGTCCTTCTCTTTACCCACTGTCCAGAGTAAAGCACCTGATTCTGGTGGAACCGTGGGGTTTTCCAGACCGCCCTAACACAGGAGACCAAGATAGGCCTATTCCTGTGTGGATCAAAGCTATAGGGGCAATGCTGAGCCCATTCAACCCCCTCGCTGGTCTCAGGTTGGCTGGACCTTTAGGTAAGATTTACTCTAATCCGAGAGTGCAAATCAAACGTAATAAAAATATTAATGAGAGAAAGATAAATTACAGCTTAAGGCTCAAGATGTGCTTGTATATCTTAAATGATGTGGAACACCATTTGATAAAGATTGTCATTAATGAAACCCAGGGACAGATTTAGCCAAGACGTCACACTCTGCAATTTCACTGAAATGATTCACTCAGTAATTGGAGCATGTCTCTTATCATACCTCATACTTGTCTCATATCGCATACCTTAATCACATTACTTTCTGTGTATATGCTGCAGTAAAAGTGTTTTGCAAGAACAAATTGGCTTTGGCAAAAATCCTAGAATTATCAAGGATCTGAAAATTTGTGTTTTGAATTTCATAGATTAATATTAATGATGATGTTCCAATCATATTTTAGACATTTTATATCTCATCTGGGATATTTCATTTTTCTTTCTCTCTTTTCCTATTTTCTACACTGATAATGTTTGTTCTTGTTGTACATGAATTTCAGATCATCCAAAAATGATGTCATCTCAGTGTCCTTGAGTGCTAGTTTAATATAAAATCGCCAGGGCACAAATTACCCAGTATTTTAGGAGTGGCAAAACCTCATACCCAGAAACACCATAGCCAGAAACATCATACCCAAACCCAGACTTTTTTTTTTTTTTTTCCCACATTTTATGTGCTAATTTCTTAGGGGAATCTACAGAATTCTGTGGAATAGATATTAACATAGTGAAAATTGTTAAATCGAGCTGAGAGTACTATAGTATTATTAATAGCTGAAAGATAACAAAAATTAAATTAGCCAGAATATTTAATAAACAAACACAATAGTGATGTGCAGTGTTGGCTGGTGAGTTTTTTTTTTTTTTGTTTGTTTTTTTTAATTAACTTTTAAATGTAATAAAATTACATTACACATACACAGCAAGACAATGTAATTTCACTTTATAATTTTAATTTATAGCTTTTACTCGAATGGTAGCTTGGTAAATTTTTTTTACAAATATTCAATATTTCTATCATTCATAATTAGGTAGTTGTCTAGATTATCAGCAGGAGCAGTTTAAACTAACATCACTTGTTTTCTACAAGGACATACTAAGAGAGTCTAGCCACCTCTGTGATGCTGAGAAAGTGAAATACTCCCTGGTAAATGGTTAATTTTCTTTTACCAATGAGGCAAAAGTCTCTGGATATGGATTGTGCCTCCCCCTCCCCATCTCTGTCTCATCAAATTTGCCTTAGCACTGAAAGGTTGTAATCAAATCTGCAGATTCGGTTTGTTCATGGGCAAGGCTCGACAATAAGGACTGCCCGATGGCCCGGGGCCAGTGTTAACGACGCTCGGGACAGTAGACGGAACGGGGGGGGGGAGGAGGAGATTGTTCTCCCTCGGTAGAAATCACGTTCCGGGGGGGAGAAATGGGAACGCGGGGGCACCGCGATGCGACTGCAAAGGGCACTTTCACTTTCGCGATCAAAGGGGCAGGGGCTCAGGTATTTAACATTTTATATTTTCAACATTAAAAACATTTTTATGCATCTGTAACTGCTCTTGACTGATTAACTTTAATAAAGTTTAATCTATTCTATAGTTATATAGTTATACATTAGATTACAATTTCTGTACCTGAAAATCTGTTTAAACCTACATGACAAAACTTGAAAAGCACCATTTATTTAATTTATATGTTTGTTCTGTTGTATTTATTTGTGCTATTACTCGTAATTTGATTATTTGTTACTATTTTATTACTTACTGTTTATTTGTCTAACAATATTTAAAATATAAGTGGGTTAATCTAGTAGCTTTTGGTGTCAACCCTATTTATTGAGGTTAAAAGACAACGAAAACAATAACTATGCTTATTTTATTGGCCCATTTTCTTGTCTTTTACTTTTATTAATTTTTTGTTGTGGGGCCAGTGAAAATTTTGGCGGGGCAAGTAAAAATTTGAACTATTTTCAGAGCCCTGATGGGGAAAAAAGCAGCAGAAAAGCAAACAACTGGTAGCTCCAATTTCAGTAATATTTTATGGTTTGCAGTGGTGAAATTACAAACAAGAACAAGAAATACACATTCTGAAGACATAACACAACAAATTTTATTAACATTAAATTATTCTCCCATTTTCCATTTCAAAATTTTGAGTGGGCTGTGCCTCCCTTGCCTCCCCTGACTGGTTATGTGTAGAACTTTGTGAGTGATGGACGTTCCAATTCCTTGGAAATCTGCAGAGCTTTCTGTCAAATTGTGTAGGATTCTCAAGGGGGCTGGACATTAGTCACTGACTACGGGAACATGTGACACATAAACTGATGAATTAATGATGGGATGAAAATTTTATGGGTGATCCATCATTTTTGGATAGATCAATTTCAGGTGGATTTTCACTTTTTAGTTTTGTGTTTGCGTTGCCCTGTAGGTCCCACTCTTGTGCAGACTCTGAGACCAGACTTCAAAAAGAAATTTGCGGCTATGTTTAATGACAATAGAGTAACAGAATATATCTACCATCTTAATGTCCAGAGTCCAAGGTACCAAACTATCTATCTATCTATCTATCTATCTATCTATCTATCTCATTCTCTCTCTCTCCATTATGCTTTTGTTGTGAATGGCCTTGATATATGTCTGAATGTTGAAATGCTCATAACGGTCTGCTGTTTGTTTTTTTTTATTATGATCATAATATTTTAGCGGTGAAACAGCCTTTAAAAACATGACCATTCCATATGGCTGGGCAAAGAGGCCCATGCTGCAGAGAATTGGCCTGATTCACAGCGACATCCCCATTACGGTGATCTATGGCTCACGCTCCAGCATAGATGGCCACTCCGGCAATTCAATCAAAGAAATGAGGCCAAACTCCCATGTAGAGATCATTGTGAGTTCTCCATTTACTGCTCAGCACACACTGCCACTCATAGAGACTTTTCATGATCTTTTGAGATAACAGCTTGATGTATTATGAAACATACTGCAACACAGATGAATGCATTTGAACACATGGTTGCCCACATTTACACGTCAGCAATGCCTATTGTGCGTTCAGAAACGTTAGTCACAGTGAGGTAATGAGAAAGCCAGACTGTGCTGTTCCTGTCTGTGTGTAGCACCTACAACTCTGCATATCCTTCTGAAGGATCCCAGTGTTCCAAATGAGTGACTGAAGTTAAGGTTGTTTTTTTTTCAAGATCCCTTACTGCAATGTGATCTTAAAGAGGACCTATTATGCCCTTTTACAAAGTCTTGATTTTGTTTTTGAGTTCTACTAGAATAGATTTTCATGCTTGAATGTTCAAAAACCTTATTTTTCAAATAAATTACATGGGTGCAGCACCTCTTTTCTCAGTCTGCCAGTAACGCTTTGTTTAGTTCTTGTCTCTATAAAAGCCTCTCCTTCCGAAAAGTGCAGTGTGTTCTGATTGGTCGGCTGGATCAGTGTGTTGAGGTTATTCAACTGCTTCAAGTGTGCTTCAGAAATGTCATAACCGTGTTAGATCCGGGGTGGGAAAGACATGCCGACAACACAACTCAACAAGACCTTTTTTTTTTTTTGCATATGTCTTGGCAGGAATTATTTAACTGAGGAATATTGTGATGTTTACGTTCCGGTTTACGTTCAAGACTACAATCGAGGCTTTACAGGGGGTTCAGAAACCGCTTACTGATATTTTTCATGCTCAAAAAGCAACATTAGACAAAACATAATAGGTCCTCTTTAACAGTTTGTGTAGCATGCTTTGTGATTCTTTAATAATACATGTAGGATTTTCAAAGAGGCTATTATGGAAGGATGGGGCAGTTAAATACTATTTTTGACAGTTTTGAAACAAAGGTGTACGAACACCACAGCACATCTCAATCGGCATGCAAAAGGGATGATTCTTAAAGGCATTTTGACTGACTATTTTTAGCACAAAAAAAAAAAAAACTATTATAAGTGGACTTAAGGGAAAAAAAAGATGCATGATATGACCCCTTTGGGCATGATGATAGGCAAGATATCTATTATGGCAGTGGTTCCCAAACTGGGATACGCGTACCACTGAGGGTACGTGAGGTGACAGAGTGGGTACTCAAACAAAATGCTGAGTTTTGCCGTTCATTTAAAGGGGTGGTTCATTGCGATTTCACTTTTTTAACTTTAGTTAGTGTGTAATGTTGCTGTTAGAGCATAAACAACGTCTGCAAAGTTAGGACGCTCAAAGTTCAATGCAAAGGGAGATATTTTCTTTTAAAGAATTCTCTGTTTAAGGACTACAACAAATGGCTGGTAGGGACTACAATGAGCTTCTTCCTGTGTTGGTGACATCACTAACCCTAAAATTTACATAAACCCTGCCCCCGAGAACACGCAACAAAGGGGTGAGGCCATTTTATTGCAATACAGTACGTAACACAAATGCAATAGCATGTCATAAAAGCAAGATGACAACATGATAAATTATAACCGTAATTAAACTAAACTATACCTGTTCTATCTTCATGCAGCATATATTCTCTGGCTCTGTAGGATCTTACAACAGTTCTCACGCAAGTGATTTATAGATTATCATGACAGAATATGCAATCAATAACTTTAAGATAGTTAACTCCACATCAGCTACATAAATTCATCAACTAACCGTTCAGAAACGTCCTGTTGCTGGCGCTGCTAACACAAGCTCTTGAAACTCCGCCCTCTTAGTAGGAGCAGCAGCTCATTTGCATTTTAAGGGACACACACAAAAACAGAGCGTTTTTGCTCACCCTCAAAAAGTGACAGATTTAACATGCTATAAAAAATGATCTGTGGGGTATTTTGAGCTAAAACTTCACATACACACTCTGGGGACATCAGAGACTTATTTTACATCTTGTAAAAGGGGTATTATATGACCCCTTTAATTCTACCCCACCTAAATAAAATAGCATTAAAACTGAGCATGTATTTCTAACA
The DNA here is from genome assembly GCA_039654765.1 of Mylopharyngodon piceus. Classification (NCBI taxonomy): domain Eukaryota; kingdom Metazoa; phylum Chordata; class Actinopteri; order Cypriniformes; family Xenocyprididae; genus Mylopharyngodon; species Mylopharyngodon piceus. The sequence continues at coordinate 9,597,910 of CM077445.1, forward strand.
GGAAAAATCCTGTAAAAGGTCAAATACATGACATACAATCAAATGACCTCATCTTTTGCAGTCAAAACTGACTGACCACAAGCAGCGTGCATGTGATAGGTTGCGTGCAGAGTATGCTGCCTTAGCAAATCGCGCTACATTGCTGCCATTCTCAACAATGTACCTTTGTAAAAGGGGGGATAAAAGTGGGTAAAAGTGAGGAATGAATCTGCGGCTTTGAATGAGTCGTTTGAACAAATCGAGTCAATGATTCAATGACCCATTCATAAATACAACCACTTGTTTCTTTACTGAATGAATGAATGAATGAATGATTCATTAAGACAGTGACTTACTGCCACCTACTGGCAGATTTAGTTTAATATTTAAAAGTATCACTTTGTTTTTTACCATCATTGCATATTTCTCTATTAAACATTTTTTATTTAAAACATTTATAATGGTAATGTGCTGGAAAATCAATTTAAGGGGGCAAATATTGTCCCTTAATAGAACAGGTGGAAGAGAAAAAAAGTGGAAGAGATGGGGTATGCAGAAGAATGTTAAATGCCTCAGGGGGTACCACTCTAAAAAGTTTGTGAACCACTGCATCATGGGATTTCACAGACATCTGGAGCTTTGCTTGTATGACATAACTTCCACAAATAACTTTTTACTTCCAGTGGGAGGTTTTTTGCATAAATTCTAATAGATTAAAATGTTGAGAACAAGCAGTCATGTAAAGGTACAATTTGTAATTGCTTGAGTTGGCAGGCAGTCCAAAAACAAAGGTTTTTTGTACAATGAATGTGCTTGTATTCCAGACTGACTCTTTTCACCACCACAAAAACTGAGCTAATTATTCTAGTTCTGCAATGCCCTTGTGTAATATTCAAGTTATTAGGGATGTTAGTTTTACACAAAGAGCCAAGTGAAAATATTGTATCATTTTATATTACAATCTGTGGCACTGGTTCAAAATAAACACCTACAATTTATTATGACACTTCTGATACACACTGGTTGTTTTCTTGGTATTCTTAGTCAGTGCCTGTCTTCTTTTAACTAATGTTAAACTTCTTATTTGCATGCATTTGTTTTAGGCCATAAGAGGTGCAGGACATTATGTGTATGCTGACCAGCCAGAGGATTTCAACCAGAAGATACTTCATGTCTGTGAAACAATAAACTGAAGAGTGATGATGAAGGTACTTTTCTTCTGGAACTATCCAAACATGGCTTTCTGCAGAGCTGTGTTTCTCCACATGCACATGCTCTCATGCATGTGAGCAAATTATCTTTGTTGGGTCCTAAATTGGGACCGGAGAGTTTGGAAGCCACTTGGTTTGAAAACCAGATGTTTGTTTTGCACCATACTGAACTTTTTTTTTTTTTTCCTTTTCATGACACATAATTATGATTATATATTGCTGTGAAATATGAAAAAAATGTGACAATGTTTAAATGTGTATTTTTTTTTTTTTTTTTTTAAATCTGTTTATCTTTGATTTGGATATAAATATATTATAATAATATTATAATAATTGTTAATTATTATGACATATATGGTAGAAATACTAAGGTATTTATCAAATATTAGCTTTATTAAAATAATACTATTAAGATGTAAATCTAAATCATAGACATAATAGAGCTATTAGGCACTTTAATTAACTTAAATTTCGAAATATTTTAACCATATAGTTAAAAAAGAATAAAAACAAAATCAATTCATTGTTATTATTAATACATTATTAATATTTTTATACACTTTTTTTCAGTTTAGTTTCAGTTCAACTTTCATGAACGTTTATCAGAATCTGAGACAGCAGTGATTGTGTTTTATAGCTTTTCAAAAAAAAAAAAAAAAAAAGTTTTTGTTGTTTTCTACCTCATAAAACTGTAAAAGTTTCTTTGTTAGGATCAGAAGGGAGGCAGACAGGTGGATCAACAGAAAGCATGTCCTCCAGTCATGCAGTTCACATGTAGCGCTTCACTTATTGTAAACTGTTATGAGAAGATTTTCATGTAAGATTGCCACAAATTCTTTTTAAGTGCCTCAATTTCCAAAAAATGTGCACATTTTGTCGTATCCTCAATCATTTAAAATCCATCTACACCTGTAGGCTGATGTTTTCACAAAATGTATATGAAGATTTTACTGAGCCCCAGGTCACAGTCTATTAAAGGGTTAGTTCACCCAAAAATGAAAATAATGTCATTAATTACTCACCCTCATGTCGTTCCGAAGATGAACGAAGGTCTTATGGATTTGGAACACAAATTAAGATATTTTTGATGAAATCCGATGGCTCAGTGAGGCCTCTATTGCCAGCAATGTCACTGAATCTCTTAAGATCCAGAAAGGTACTAAATCAAATCAGTGGTTCGGAGTGCCAAAGTCACGTGATTTCAGTAAACGAGGCTTCATTTACATGATCCGAACCACTGATTCGAAACCAAAAATTCGTAAAGCTTCGAAGCAGTGTTTTGAAATCGGCCATCACTAGATATTGTTGAAAAGTCGTTATTTTGGGGGGTTTTTGGCGCACAAAAAGTATTCTCGTCGCTTTATAATATTAAGGTAGAACCACTGTAGTCACATCCTTTCTGGATCTTGAGAGATTCAGTGACATTGCTGGCAATAGAGGCCTCATTGAGCCATCGGATTTCATCAAAAATATCTTAATTTGTGTTCCGAAGATGAACAAAGGTCTTACGGGTGTAGAACAACATGAGGGTAAGTAATAAATGACATAATTTTCATTTTTGGGTGAACTAACCCTTTAAGTCTTCAGCCAAAATAAAAGCAACATGTCTAAGGACAAAGTCAATATTCTGTAAAAGCATTCAGTGCTAAATAGGCATTTTTTGTAAGGAACAGTTATTGTAGTATCATTATTATTGTTTTGAATTAAATCGATGTCATAAAGATTTTGTAAATAATATTTGTTTGATTTAATATTTATCCAGGTTTGACAAATCTGTGTCAACTCAGATGTCTATTGTTAATTTTAATAATAATAAACTTCTTTTATGAGTCTGAATACAGCTGCCCCCTGTCCTAAAGGCCATATACAGTAAAACACCCTCGTCCTATGACACAGCAGGTGGAAAACGCTCTCCTGATTTGCAGGTCATAATTTATATTATACATTAAATGTATTTTTACCTCACTCATGGCATTGATAAATAGTGTCCCTTACATATTTGTAACACTCTTTTTGACTCTCATTTTGCAGAAATTTTTAGACTGTCACCAGAAACTACTGATTCTTAATGAGACGAAACATGGTCGCAATTCTGAAGGTCTGCACATAATGTCTGTTCATATCCACAAGAGGGCACAATGTAACACTGCAGGGATGTTACCGCCCTGCACCACCCCCACCACACACACACACACACACACACACACACACACACACTCACTCAGTATTAGAGTCCATGCAGATAAAACACACACACTTACTGACACTGACTATAGAGTCAATGCAGTTAAGCATCAAGGGCATGTTAAGCCATCATAACATCCGCTACATCAATAACACGACCCTCCAGCTCAACCCACAGGAAGCACTTTACAACTCCACTTCCTGTGCATGTGGTAATGCGGAATGAGCAAGAGTGCTTTACTGAATTAAAGTAAAAAGCACATTTGAGTTCTGTACGTGCTTTATAGTTTTATAGTGCATGGAGTGTTAGGTGTCAGATTCTCGAATTGTGCATCACAAATATTTGCTGATAACGGATGTTTGGAAACCTACGTTCCTAAAATAACGGAACAGACCGTGTGTTAGTTTGGTCGATGACAAAAATGCACAGACAAGTGCATGCAATATTACATATTGTGTAATATCATTACAATTTTACAGTAGAACTGTTCTATTTTTAATAAATTTTAAAATGGTAATTTATTTTTATAATGGCAAAGCTGAATTTTCAGCAGCCATTACTCCAGTATTCCGTGTCACATGATCCTTCAGAAATCATTTTAATATTTGATTTGATGCTCAAGAAACATTTTTTTCTTATTATTATCATCAATGTTGTGCTGCTTAATATTTTTGTGGGAACCATTATACTTTTTTTCAGGGTTCATTGTTGACTAGAAAAAGAACAGAATTTATTTGAAATAAAAACCTTTGCAACATTATACGTCTTTACTGTCACTTTTAATGTCAATTTAATGTGTCCTTGCTGAATAAACGTATTAAGTTCTTTCCACAATAAAATCTTGCTGACCCCAAACTTTTGAACAGTAGTGTACATTACCAAAGAAGCACGTCTGCCATCAAAATATTTCTAATCAAATTCTTCTAAAATATCTGAGCTATGCTATTCACATTAATTTTGTAGCTGAACTGTATATCAATATTCATCACAATTGTATTTATTTTTATTTCTCCTACACTCTTCAGGTTCTTCCATGGAACCTTTCCATTGCACAGAAGGTTCTTTATAGTGAAAAAGGGTTCTTTTTAGATTATTAAACAGTTCTTCCCACTATGAAAAAAAATGGTCATTTTAAAGGGAACCCCTGGTGTTAAGACTTGTATGGCTTAATATAACGTAAATGATGTCTCTTACTGAAATATGTAGTAGAAAACCCATGAAAGATTTACGGTATTTAAAAAATCCATGACATATTTGGACAATGGGCAGCGCCATTTTGTTTGTGTTCTATGTAGATGACGTCAAATGGTTGCACTCACTGCTCTACTGACACTGTCATATTGCTATTTTTACCGCAACACAACTCGGAATATATGATGCCACATTGTGCAGCTTTTGGTTGTAATTTTCAGTCGATGAGCCACAAGAGAAGCGATGTAAGTCTTTACTGCTTTACTAGCGATAAGAGGAGAAAAGAATGGGAAGTTGTGAGGAATGTGGACGAATAAAACTTCCTAAAGATCTGCGTTTTTGTTCTCTTCACAAGCCCTGGTGCCTTTGAGGCTTTTAGAAGACCACAGCTGAAAGAGCTTACAGTTGACGATGGATATAAGTGTATGCTTTAACCAAATGCCGCACCTGTCGTGGAGACTGACGAAGGTAAGCCTGTAACACATCTCGATTGAGACAGACTGCCTCAAAGCGCGTGCGCGCTGTGATGCACGAGATATCTGTGATCGCATAAACAGTAGCATCTTCTCAGCATGTTTAACTGTGTGTAATGCATTCAGGTGATCAGACGATTTTAACACGTCAATCATACAACAGTAGTTCGAATAGCCACAGAGACATTGCACGTTTTCGATGTTTTCATTGATTGAAAAGATTGAAAAGACTGATCGGGTTTTAAAAGGAACCCCGCGGATATTAAGACCTGTATGCGTTACTAGATTACCGTTGCACCAAAACATGCAGATAAAAAGCCTCAGTCATCAGGGCTGAAGTGAAGAGAACAAAGACGCAGTTAGGAAGTTTTATTCGTCCACATTCTTCACAACTTCCCATTCTTTTCTCCTCTTATTGCTAGTAAAGCAGTAAAGACTTACATCGCTTCTCTTGTGGCTCATCGACTGAAAATTACAACCAAAAGCTGCACAATGTGGCATCGTATATTATATTCTGAGTAGTGTTTCGGTAAAAATAGCAATAGGACAGTGTCAGTAGAGCAGTGAGTGCAACCATTTGACGTCATCGACATAGAATGCAAACAAAATGGCGCCGCCCATTGTCCAAATATGTCATGGATTTTTTAAATAACGTAAATCTTTCATGGGTTTTCTACTACATATTTCAGTAAGAGACATCATTTACGTTATATTAAGCCATACAAGTCTTAACACCAGGGGTTCCCTTTAAGAACTGTTCACTGAAATGGTTCTTTGGGGAACCAAAAAATGGTTCTTGGCATCCCTGTGAAAAACCCCTTTTTAACCTCTTGAGGCACACTGTCCCATCACTTTGTTTACCATGGTACACATTTATAGATGAATACAATCCTTCGCACTTGGGTAAAATGTCCATGACAAGCGTCCACTGAAAAACATCCAACATCACTTTTGGTCCACAAAAGCGTTAAAAGGAAAATAATGATTCAGTGATGCAAACAGAATTCAATTCCGCTGTAAAGCAGCTCTAAAAAGACAATAGAAAACAGTCATTATTCAGTTGAAATCAATTCAGTGTTGATTCAGCTCGGTTCAATAACTGTAAAAGGTCATTAATTATGGATAGAGTTCAATTCGTCTTTAAATCAGCTCTGGAGAAAATGGTGATGTCATCATCCAGCTCAGTTCAGTTCTCATCCAATAGTGTCAGTGCAGGCAAATCTATAAAATTGCCGAATATTAAAGGGATAGTTCACCCAAAAATGAAAATTATACCATGATTTTCTCACCCTCAAGCCATCATATAGGTGTATATGACTATCTTCTTTCAGACAAACACAATCAGAGTTATATTAAAAAATATCCCAGCTCTTCCAAGCTTTATAATGGTAGTGAACAGCGCTCCTGATTTAGAAGTACAAAAAAGTACATCCATCCATCATAAAAGTAATCCATACGACTCCAGGGGGTTAATAAAGGCCTTATGAAGCGAAGCTATGGGTTTTTTTAAGAAAAAATATCCATATTTAAAACTTTAGAAAATAAAATAACTAGCTTCCGGCAAACGGCCTACGCAAATGATGTTTGCGCCAAAAGAGTAACTTCTGAAGCGACGTATCACATAGGATCTAGGAGTAGCATAAGATTAGACGCCTCTCGCGGGCAACAAACTCAAGCTCCTCTTCTCTTATATTGAAAACCTCCGATATTTCTCTTTAAACATTCTTGTTTTAGACTTCTAATTCATGACCGGTGTTTTATTTTGCTCTATCCTCTGTACTTCCGCGTTTGTCATTACGTCATGCGTCAGGTCAGAGGTTACTCTTTTGGCGTAAATCGATTTGCGTAGGCCGTCTGACAAAAACCCATCGCTTCACTTCAGAAGGCCTTTATTAACCCCCTGGAGCCGAGTGGATATCTTTTGTGATGGATGGTTGCACTTTTTTCGACTTCAAAATCAGGAGTGCCATTCACTTTCGTTATAAAGCTTGGAAGAGATGGAATATATAACTCTGATTGTGTTCATCTTAAAGAAGATATACACTTAGGATAGCTTAAGGGTGAGTAAATCATGGGATAATTTTCATTTTTGGGTGAACTATCCCTTTAAGTGCCCCCAATGTGTCCTCATATTGTGAGTGTACTGTATATATTGTATAAGTGCAATTTTTATTGAAAGAACACCATGTGTGGTGCACCTCTTGTAAATGTTTTATTGCATTTTCATATTGTTCATCCACCAGACTGCGTGGTATTTACCCAAGGCGTTGAGCTATTTAGTTTACTTTTAAGAACACCTGAGATGTGTCATACCACACACAGACACCACAAATTGCTCAACCTTGCGAGTTCATTACGATCTCTTCTCTGAGTCACACACAGATATGAGGTTAATCTGTGGGAGTGTGTTTTGCTGTCTTGAGGTACAGCACTAGAGCTATACGAGAGCAACAGAGAGGGAGGAGATGCAGTGCTCTATGGGTCGTCTCAGCATACGGCCGGAGGAGGTCTTCACACAGCCCTCGGCAGACAGGGCTCTGTTGGGTTGCTAGGAGACCAGCCCGGCGCCTATATTAGATCTAATTTATTAAATTCCCCCTTCTCTCACGCCGATTTCTCACCATCTCTCCACTGTCTCTCTGTTTCTCTCTCTCTGTCTCTCTCTCTCTGCATAGGCTGAGAAAAGAGAGATATACAGCATACACACAGAACTGCAATAGTGTTACAGCGCCATGATGCACAAATTTGCATGATGACACCACTTCCTCAAGGTTTTAGAGTATGACTTATTGTAAGCTACATTTGTTAAATTGAGATCTAGACTGCGACATGGCCACTTCAGGATATTACTGTTGTTGTTTGTAAAGTTGGTATGAAATGGATATTCATAAATGCATGTTGTCGATCATATTGTGAACAATTCATCCATGTTTCATTTTTTTTTTTTTTAAATTGACTGCATAATTTTTAATCAAAATGTCTTAGCTCAATCCCTGATGCCGGACTTCTCAAATAGTTTAGAGCCCATCCACGCGTTTAGCTGTATAGGCAAAAATTTTGTCCAGACGGATACAGCGTTTTGGGAGCCTGAAACCACTATTTTTTGAAACCGGGTCACATAGATCTGAAAACGACACCCTTGCGTTTTTGTGTGTACAGCCAATGCGTATATTTTGTGAAACAATGATGTCATCACCCCACGTCTCGACCGTAGTCAGACACCGCTACGTCACGTAACAGCAACTACAACAATAGCGGTCTACATGCTTGTGTTCGTGCTGCAGAAGCTACCGAGCCTATTAGCTTTACTAAAATAAAGCTTTATTTCTAAGCTTTACTAAAGTTTGTATACAGCGTGTAAGGTTTATGCGCATGCTCCCAGTCTTATTCTCCATTTTTAGTGTATCTCTGTGGCAGAATTACAGCGCCACATACTGATCTGGCATGTATACTACATCGTTTTAAGTCAGTTTCACTGGTTTCGTGTGTACGCAGATATTTCTTGAGATGAGGAAAAAAAAAAAAAGATCGGATAGGGAAAGCTTTGGCTTCGTGTGCATGTGGCCTTAGTCTGCTTAAACCCCATCCATTTCTTACAGTCGATTTTGCATTCAGACCTGCCTTCATCTATCCAATTATCAACAGATACTGTAGAACCAAGTCCCAACATTTTCCAATAATTCATTTCACTCAGATGTACGTCACAAATACGGAAGAAAAGATCTGTAGCTACTTCTGTTACATCGCAACTTTAAGTAAGGATGCACCAGTGTTAAAGTCCTGGCCCATAAAGATAATATATTTTTAAGTTGAAGTAAACCCTACGTTATGGGGACAAAATGTCCCCACAATGATAGCAATATCCAAAATCCTTGTCCTTGTGGGGACATTTTTTGGTCCCCATGAGGATGAGCTTATAAATCATACTGATGTTTTTACTGATGTTTAAGTGATGTTTTTTTGAAAATGTAAAAATGCAGAAATTTTTCTGTGATGGGTAGGTTTAGTGGTATGTTTAGGGTCAGGGGATAGAATATACTGTTTGTACATAATAAAAAGCATTATGTATATGGAATGTCCCCATAAAACATGAAAACCCAATATGTCATTGACCTCCCAGTCTATATTAATGTACATCTCACATAATCTAACATTAATCACATCTTTTTTAAATAAGGAGGTGATCGCACACCAGAGCCAACATGGTGCCCAGTGAGGGGGAAAAAAAAGGCTAAAATGGCATTCTCAAGACCCAGCAGTAAAACTTCATAATATAACATTTTCTTTAAAAAAAGAGACAGAGAGAAGGATAAAATGTTTGTAAACCTCAGGAGGAATGAGATAGTATGTAAGAGTCTATTTGCTCTGTGTTCATGTGTCTATTCATTTATTTAGACCCTCATTAGTTAATGCCTCAGTGATTGCTTCCTGTGGTCCACAAGGAGCCAATTATTAGGCATCACAGACAGGAAATGACAGAATGTGGAATCACAGGAGGGATTTTAAAAACCAAAAATGTATGGATAGCAACTATAATATTATACGAACATGAGTAGTCTCTTTGCCTCTCTGACTATGATGTGTCTTGTGCAGCTGGGGATTTTTCATTCTGATTAATGAATTAACGAACGCGAAGTAGGGTCCGTGTTCTCATTTCTGCCTGTCACCTCTCCACAGGCAAATTACAGGCAATAAATATCCCAATATTCTTCCTAAAATCTCTACAAACACAGCAGATGCGAGTAACATGGAAGGAACCTTGTAAAAGCTGGTGGTCTAATCATCAGTAAATAAGGTTTTCGTGCTGAAAACATTTTGTGATTTGGAATCACAGCTGCATTTACATGTCAAAATATCATCGCATTTACAAATCGCAGAGCAATTTATCTTAATTTGATTTTCAAACAAAATAGCAACATAGAAAATGTTGGTAAGATGACAGGTCATTACAATTGCACAAAGCCATTAAGAATAAATAATTTGTCTCTTTGGCAGTTAAATGAGAACTGTTTAAAGAAAATTAAACTTTAAAAGAGGTGCAGTCACACTAAACTTTGAGCACTCAAAATTTCTACAGACACCACAACCTAATACAGTCATAATATGATGTCACCCTCTGCATTGTCTTTTTTTCTTTTTTTTTTTTAAAAAACGTAATTCAACATATTATACATCCAAAATGTAAAAATATGCAATCTACTCCACTGAACTGCAACACTGAAATCCTGCAGATTTAAGGTCACACCGTGACATATCAATCTTCTATTGGTCACACGCTCTTTGCTCCACTCTCATCCATCCCTCCCATCCATGCCAGCCCACGCCACCCCCTCCTCCCCCTGTCTATCTGATGTTCTCCGTGAGCATCGTTCTCAACTGAGGGCTGCAGAGAGGGAGTGGCGGAAATCGAAAGATCCCACTGACCTTAGTTTGTACCAGTCACTCCTTTCTTCCTTCTCTGCTAATGTCTTCACTGCTAAAACAACATAATAACACATCAAAATGAACAATTCTTCTAACTCTCACACACATTTCAAAACTTTTTCCTCTCTCCTTTGTCCTCCTCCTCCTTCATCAACTGTAACAGCTGATGGCTTTGCCACATTCTTCATAAATAAAACAACCATCAGCCGCCAGTTCTCCACACCACAAACTGACAAACACATCTTAACAGCAAACACACACAAACGCCCTTTCTTCTCTCCACTCTCGGAGGCAGAAGTCTCCAAACTCATCCTTTCCAATCACCTTACTACCTGTCCCCTTGATCCTATCCCTACTCATCTCCTTCAAGCCATTTCTTCTTTAGTTGTACCTGCACTCACTCACATCATCAACACATCTCTTCTCACTGGTACCTTTCCCACAGCATTTAAGCAGGCTCGGATAACCCCACTGCTTAAGAAACCCACTCTAAACCCAGCAGTTTTAGAAAATCCCTTCTTCCATTCATTGCAAAAACACTTGAGCGAGTCTGCTTTTGACACAGTTAACCACCAGATCCTCCTGTCAACCCTCATGACAAAGGGCATCTCAGGAACCACACTCCAGTGGTTCAAGTCTTACATCTCAGGTAGGTCCTTCAGGGTGTCTTGGAGGGGTGAGGTGCAACATCAAGCTACTGGGGTGCCTCAAGGCACAGTGCTGGGACCACTTCTATTGTCCATCTACATATCATCACTAGGATCTGTCATTCAGAAACATGGTTTTTCCTATCACTGCTATGCTGATGACAGACAACTCTACCTCTCATTGTAGCCGGATGATTCCAACAGCTGCTTCCATCTAAGCCTGCCTGACAGATATTTCTTGCAAGATGAAGGACTATCACCTTCAACTCAACCTTGCTGAGACAGAACTGCTTATGGTTTCAGCCAACCCAACACTTCATTACAACTTCTCCATTCATCTAGGCTCATCAACCAAAACTCCTTCAAGGACAGCTTGGAGTTTTCAATGTGGAGTGATTGATGATCAGTTAAACTTCACAGACATCATTGCTAGAACTGCTCAATCATGCAGATTTGCCTTATACAACATTAGGAAGATCAGGCCCTTCCTATTACACAACTCTTTGTCCAAGCTTTTGTTCTATCATCAGCTAAAACAGGGGTGCCCAATCCTGTTCCTGGAGATCTACCTATCTGCAGAGTTCAGATTCAACCCTGATCCAACACACCTGTCTGTAATTATTAAGTGCTTCTGAACATCTTAATTATCTGGCTCAGTTGTGTTTGATCAGGGTTGGAGATGATCTTTGCAGGAAGGTAGATATCCAGGAACAGGATTGGGCACCCCTGAGCTAAGATGTCACGCCATGATGTATCAACCTTCTATTTGTCACGTTTTTACGTGATCTGAATTCACAGGGCAGAGTTCACAAAACTTGAACTTTGGAACTCAGTAAAATTCGCATGAGCTTGCGTTTCCTGTCTCCCGCATTCGAATGCATATGATTGTAAGTCAATGGGATAAAAAATGTGTGACTGTCCCTTTATCATTGTTCGACAAATTGTTACACAGTGATGTATCAATCTTCTATTGGTCATGTTTTCACATGATATGAATTTGCAAAATTTGAACTTTGGAACTCAGTGAAATTGGCATGAGCTTGAAATTTCATTTCAATAGGAATCCACGTGATTGGGATTTTTGCGAGAGGACTAAAGATTTCCCCATTCTGATTTCGCAATGGGATCAAGTTGGTCACTCAGTTTCACCATGCTGACCAACAAAAAGCAGCTTGGTTTGAAAGTGACTTTAAAGTGCAATCGAGCAATGGTAAATGTGACCTTACTTAACAGAAACAGAACCCCACTGGTTCAGCAAGTCATTTGTTCCAATATATCATGAAAAAGAAATAAATAGCATGTTGGTTGGAAAACTCCACTGCAGGGTATGAGAGCAGGGGTTAAATTGGGCCGGGGCTGAGCCCCGGCACATAGGCTTATCAGGGCTCGACATTAACGCTTAATTTTTTGAAGGGGCAAGAGAAAGAGAGTTTTACTTGTCCTGATTAAAACATCAATAACAAAAATAGCTAGGGAATCACCAAAACGCAAGCATGATTCTATTACATTTAGTGTAAGTGGCGACTGGTAATGGATAATAATAATATATAATGTGCTGACAGTAACAAGGTTGCGCTGCTGAGGCTCGCGCAGCCTCTCGAGGAGAAATCGAAACAAATGAGTGCAGCACAAAGAAAACATGCTGCTGTAAAAATTCAAAATGTGGAGTTTTTTTTATATTTATAACATATGATACAGTTACGTAACATCACACGACCAAGAGAGCTGTTTTCCGCGTTATTGGAATCACGATTGAAAATGTGACACTACTTTTATACATTCAATAATAAGTTAATTAAGTAAATTCAATACAAGTTAATAAAGTCACTTACATTTTAGACGCATTACTGACTGTTTTGTTCTATTTCAGCAGCGAATCACAGCAGAACCATAGCGCATCTCTCACAGCGACACTCAGCTGCGTTTTATTACTGAATGATTCAGCGTTTTGAACGAATCGGTTGAGTCAAAGATTCAATGGCCCATTCCAAAACACCTGCCTCATTCTTGAATGAATCAGCCGTTTGAACGAATCGTTTGAATGAATGACTAGCTAGGACAGTCACTTGCCGCGACCTACTGGCGGTTCAGTTTCATGTTTAAATTTTCCCAACTTTTCTTATTTGTATATTCAAAAATATTTAAATATCATAACATTATTTAATGCAGTTGTAATTTTTCAGTGAAAAAAATTATTTAATTTGATTCGAAACAGTCCTGCTTTATTTTTCTTATTAAATTTATTGATCAAATGTAAAAAAAAAAATTAAATAAAACATAAAGCATGTAATAAGATTAGGGGGAAAAATGCCCTTGGGGTAAATATCACAAATATGCAGATATAAATATGCAAAAGCTGATGGAACACTGTTGAGAATATAGCGTCAGAATAAATTATATTTACACCAAAAAAAATCCAATTTTTTCGAGACAAGCACATTTTTTGCTCGGACAAAGTGACCAATTTACTTGTCCAAAGGACAAGCACATGACAAGGCTTAATGTTGAACCCTGTATTTTGTATTGATATGCTCTCCTTTAGGCCTACAGAAAGACTTTATTGTTATCAGATGTAGCTTTGCACACTGCCAGCATCTAGAATGATTTTGATCTGCATTTTAGTGTTCATAGCAGAGGGCTCTGTCGACTTATTTTTTTTACAGTTTGTCAATTGATAAGATTTTGTAGGCTTTGTATACACATGTGCACTCCTCGAAAGCCTGAAACCACAAACCAAATCCCAATTTAACCCCTGTATGAGAGAGAGCGAGAATAAAAAAGTTTTGGAAAGAATGGGTGATCAGACCCCTCGGGGTACAGCCATCTCTTTCCGTCAATGTGCCACTACTTCCTGTACAGCTCATGACACTCAGCAGGCCACAGCTGGAGCAACAGACAGGGGAGGAATCAATCTACCGTTTCTCTTCTGCATTCTCTCTTTCGCTCATGCTTGCTGTCAGCCCCTGGACTGGCTAGAAATGTGCTAAAAATACACTCGTGGAATAATAAGGTCTGAGTGCCATGCAAAGAGAGAGAAAAATCTATAAAACATGACAGCTGGTGTGAACGTGTATAGAGTGTTCCAGCTGCTGCTGACCATAACCCTTGGGTTGGGCGTTGTGCAATACGCCACTCACACGTGCTTCTTCTGAAATGCTGCACGACTGCTGACTGCCTGAAACCACTCAGGTGAGACAACAGCACTACCGTCGCCTTGGTTACCAGGACTTGCCGATGCCTGACAGCCCAACACTCGCTCACTGCATCCCTGCTGCACTAAAACATCACTCAGTGTGACACAGAGTGATTAGAACATTTCAGCAGGCTTTTAGAACTTTTTCTGAAAACATTACTAAGGATTTTTTTTTAATTAATTTAAAATGAATACAATAGTACAGTAAAATGCATATTGCTTGTAGGTTTTACTATCTGTTGTTTAGCTATTACTATTAATAGTCACCTTAATTTCGTTAGTCAACAAACTGATGATCACAAGCCCAGACATTCAACTATAATTTAACTGAACTGCTTGCTACATACCGGCTCACCCAGAGTCATTTCATTTTCATTCTGAATTGTACAAGCCTAAAATTAGTGATATCTGAGTTACTTTGTAACATCCATTGCCACTTGTTTGACCTATTGAGGTCAATTTGCAGTTGCGATCATGAGAGAAGTATTAATAGCACCAAGTATAAATAACAAATACATTATTTAATTATTTACACTGTGCTAATTAAAGATGATTATAATTAATTGTAATTAATTCCATAGTGGACTTCAGTGGGGTTTACCGGGTTGAAGGTCCAAATTGCAGTTTCAATGCAGCTTTTTCGGTCATTTTCTGGAAGTGCTCTACACCATCCCAGACGAGGTATAAGGGTCTTGTCTAGCAAAATGATCAGCCATTTTCTAAAAAAATAAAAATGTATATACTTTTTAACCACAAATGCTCATCTTGCACTAGCTCTGCGACCCACACGCATGACGTAATAATGATACAAAGGTCATACGTGACGTAGGTGGAAGTACCGATCCAGTGTCTACAAAGCGAACGTGCAAAGATTAAACTAAATGCCCTTTACAAAAAAAGTTAAAACAATGATATCGGATCATCTTGAAGTTGAAGGAGAAAATTAGATGTTTTTTGCCCTACCGCGGTACTTCCGCCTACGTCACGCATGAACTTTCAACGTAATGTGTGTCGCATCACAGAGCAGTGCAAGATGAGCATTTGTGGTTAAAAAGTATATACATTTTTATTTTTTTTTAGAAAATGACCGATCATTTCACTAGATAAGACCCTTATTCCTCGTCTGGGACCGTGTAGAGTGCTTTGAATCTGCACTGAAACTGCAATTTGGACCTTCAACCACCGGAACCCACTGAAGTCCGCTATAAAAATCCTGGAATGTTTTCCTCAAAAACCTTAATTTCTTTTCGACTGAAGAAAGAAAGACATGAACATCTTGGATGACATGGGGGTGAGTAAATTATCAGGAAATTTTAATTCAGAAGTGAACTAATCCTTTAAATGATTGTCATATAAAAATGAATACTTTATACACTATCCTAATGTTTGTGTTTTGGGTTGTTGTTGTGCTGTTGAATATTTTTCACTCCGATTTTTCTGAGGAAACACTGCATCTCTTAACTTCTTAAAGAAAACATCCCTGGTTGGTTGCTGCTAGATATATCCATATATTAATAATAATACTCAGTTTTTATAAAGTCTCTTATAATATTTTTAATTAGTTAGTAGATTAATAGATTGTAATATTTAATATTTTAAACTTGCATTTGGATCATTATTTGGGATCCATGATCTGCATGTCAAAGCCTATGAACGCATTCCTCTAAACTACCTTGGCAAAAAAAAACAGCGTTTGTCATCTTTTTTTTTTTTTTTTTTAATTTAAATTAAAAGGTCTTGGCTCTGCCTGTGCTGTTTAGGCAGAGAAACCCTGGCAGCTGCTCTGAATTAGAGCTTCCGTAATACAGCTGAGCTACAGATACAGCAGAGAGACTGAATATTTCCTCGTTTTGTGTCCACTGACTGTGCTGACCTCACGTAACGGAACAGACTGAACTGCTGAGTGGGCTACTGACAGTTAATATTTTTATGTGCAGGTGAGTATATCTCTAGATACTTTTTCGTACATTACATATGTGTGACTCCATTACCATTTCGCATCTGAATGTCCTTTTGCCACTATAGTTCAAGAGTATGCAACTGTGTGTGAAATGAACGCATGGGTTGTTCCTGCCAAGCCAGCAATAATAAGGCTAATGCTTCCGGAGGAGTTGTCCAGCTCTGCATTAGGTTTAGATGGGCTCATTGATTTAGAGCTAAGAGGCCGGGTCGGACCAGCCCCAGCGCTTACGAACACACACGGCATCCTGTCCCAAACCAAGCCTCTTATCTCCCCAATGCAATTACAGCTGGTGAGAGTGCATTTTCAGGAAGGGGGAGGGAGGGGTAATGAGGTCTCAGCTAACGCCACTCCTATAGACGGCCCTCAGACCAGCCGCCACACCCACGGCGCTCACGAGGTAAATCAGTGCATTACTGCATTACTGAGGGCGGAAATGCATCTATTGAAGTTTCAAGGGAGAGGGTGCATGTGGACGATAATGGAGTAATGCAGGGAGAGAGAGAAAGAGAGAAAGAGAGAGATATAGAGTGGCAGGAGACGAAAAGAAGTGGGATGAGAGAGCAGAGACAAAGAAAAAGATAAAATACATTCACACAGTAACAGAATACTGTTGTCAGCAGTTCAAATTATAGGGGGATTACTTTTTTATCATAATGAAAGTAAAATTTTACTTAAATTTACTAAAATAATTTTAGGATAATATCAGAGTTACTTTTTCAAAATCATTATTTTCAGTTATAACCAAACAAATAATATATTTATTGATTTATATATATATATATAAATTTAATGTAAAAGTAAATTTATGCAATTTTTTTCAGGATTATCTGATAAATAGAAAGTTCAAAAGAACAGCATTTATCACTACTGTTCAAAAGTTTGGGGTCGGTAAGAGTTTTTTTTTTTTTTTTTTTTAAAGAAATTAAAGAAATTAATACTTTTATTCAGCAAGGATGCATTAAATTGATCAAAAGTATAGACATTTATAATGTTGCAAAACCTTTATATTTCAGATAAATGCTGTTCTTTTGAACTTTCTGTTCATCAAATAATCCTGAAAAAAATCTACACAACTGTTTTCAACATTGATAATAATAATAAATGTTTTTTTGAGCAGCAAATCAGCATATTAGAATGATTTCTGAAGGATCTTGTGACACTGAAGACTGGATTAATGATGCTGCTAAAATGCATTTTGAAATATATTCAAATAGAAAACAGTTATTTTAAATTGTAAAAATATTTCACAATATTACTGTTTTTGCTGTATTTTGGATCAAATAAATGAAGACTTGGTGATCAGACTTCTTTTAAAAACATTAAAAAATGTTGTAAATTATTTTAAAATAATATAATTTTTTTCAAAATCATTTTTGTATAATGACATTTCTTTCTTTGTGGATGATAAATTGTTTCCCCGTGATTGTGATTCCTGTATAAATACACTTATACTGCACATAAAACTCTTCTTTACATTATTAAAATGTTCTAAAAAAAAATGCTTATTTTAAGAACTGCTCTGAAAATTTGTTTGGAGAACCCAAAATGATGGCATCCCTGCAAAAACGTTTTGGAACTTTTATTATTAAGAGTGAATTAAAAAAGAAATATATATATATATATATATATATATATATATATTCTACTCTGTGTAGGGTTTCTCTCATCAGTGAGTTGGGAGCAGAAAATTGAAAACTTTGTTGTAAAATCTCTGTTATTCCAATCCACTCACACATGCTATTCCAGACCAGTTTCTATATAGGACTATTGTCGTTGACAGAGAAAAAGAAACTATTTGATAGTCACTTTACTATAGAAAATATGGTTGTCAATCCCAAATATTGACAGCATGATTGTAGTCAAAGAGATGAGTCAGGAATGAGACAGGAAGAGTCATACAACACATAAAAAGAGTGAAGAGAGAGATGGGGCAAGCTAGAGGGTGAAAGATTTGAAAAGAGAAATGTAGGAAGAGAAAGAGAGAATCGTCGTGACTGATGAGATAATTACTTCAGGCCATTTCCCCCGCTGCTTTGCATTATACAATGCAATACCGCAGCTAATCAGGTCCTATCATCTGATGTTTTTGGTGAATTGGAGTCCCCTCATCCAGTTTTACTCTTTTTACCCAGTTTTACCCTCTTTATTGGGGAAATCGTAATGTATACTACTAGTTTAGAGCGTCACATTTTTCAAAGAACATATGAGTTTAAAACTGTGCCACAGTGCTATAGGATGTTGTGGGTGGTTATCATGCCGATACCATGCAGTTTATAAGATGTTTTGAGTGTTTTTTTAGCATAGATATATATACACATAGAAGCCCTATTAGTGTCTGTTTCTATGGGCTGCTATACGTAAACTGGTCCGCCATATTGGAATGGCCAAATCCAGTCCGTGACCACTCAAGAGCAAGTTGACTGTGCATTTGAAACTTAGTTATTGAAATGTATGAATATCTATGTCTGCAATAGACATTAGCAGATGATTTTCACAGTTTATCATTAATGTGATAATTCTGCATATGGATATTGCATATTTATACACAAATAGCACATTCTCACCTCTCATCTGGAATTTATAGCTTGGTGGATTTTACAATCATACGCTGCACAATGCTGTGATATTTTCAATGAAAATTCATTGATTTGTTAGTGTGAGTGATGAACAGCTTCATGTTAACCTTTCCAAGATGGCGGATGTGTCAACATGTCTCGAGCGGTCGAATGTGGAATATGGTACATATAGAGTAGAGTAGAGTATACTTTATTGTCCTTTTCAGGAAATTTGTTTTGGACTCAAAGCTGCAGTAATACACGAACATGCACACACAACACACAGTAAACAATGGAGAAAAAAAAAAAAAGCTACATCTTGCTATTTAAAATAAGCTACATCTTGCTATTTAAAGCTACATCTTGCTATTTAGGTAAAAATGATTTTTTTTGTAATGGTTGCTCTTACAAAGTGGAACTCTATAACGTTTCCCTGATGGCAGAAGTTGATACATTGGGAATAAAACATGGTTAGGATCACTCACTATTGTCTGTGCATTCTTAAGAACCAATGACTTAATTGAAGTGATGTGTACTCTCTTACACCTATAACTTTCATTGCAGTTTTAACAAGACGTGCAAGCTGCGATTTTAATTTGACTGAAAGATTGCCATACCAAGCTTGCATCCCATAATTTAATAGACTACCTAAAACTGCTTGATAAAATAGTTGCATAATTCTCTGATTTACACCAAACAACCTAAGTCTTCTTAAAAAATACAATCGTTGCTGGAACTTCGAACAGAGATAATTAATGTGGGCTTTCCAAGTAAATGAACAGTCAATGACCACGCCTAGATACTTATAGGTATCCACCTGTTCGATTATATTATTATTAATGATTACTGGACTGTAATCACAGTCTTTTTGGGTCCACTATAATTTCCTTAGTTTTTGAAACATTTACCATTAGATGATTTACATTATTATATGGTATACACATGGTTTTTAGTGCATAATATTATTTTTCCATGCAGTGATCAGTTTTGAGATTTTGCCTCTATAACATATCTTCTGATTAGAGGAAAGAAAACATCCAAAATACACATTTAAGTGTTTTTTTATTATTATTACTCTTTATCTATTTGTATATGTAGATTTCAACAAGTTAGATGTTTTTAAAGGCCATTTTCTCAAAATTAGTTTATTGCACTGAGCCTGACGTACTTCACTTCATTAGCACTTATAGACCAAACCTTTCAATTTTCACCTCAGTAGCACTTATGCACCAAACCTTCCAGTTTTATTCTATATTCTGAAGGCTTTACAGAGGGATTTGTTCATATTCTCATGGTTTATATAACATTTTATTCTTAAAATGTTTTTTTTTTTTTGTTTGTTTGTTTGTTTGTTTCTGATATATTGAGTAATAAAAAGAGATCATGTTGCACAGTAACAAGGTATTTTTTACTTTGTTACTGTACTTAAGTCATTTTTTCAATAAATAGCTAGGCTACCTGTACTACTTTATCAGAGTATTATTTTAAGAATCTTTTACTTTAACTTCACTATATTTAAAAGCATCGTACTTTTTACTCGACTACAGTTCAAAAACATATTGTTCTTCATTATTTCGAACTGATGAAATGGACACCCGAACGAACGAGCTGATTCTTTTTAATGAACCTGTTGAATCGATTCGAAAATCAAACTGAATGATTCATTCACGAATTGGAATGATTCGATTGCAGCTGTTCTCAACATATAGGGTGACCACCCGTCCCGCTTTGCGTTGTACCGCACAGCATTTTCACCTCGTCCCGCACGTCGCATATTGAGAAAATGTCCCGTATTTTCATCAGTCTGTTGGTTTTTAATTATCATATTAAGAAAACGTGCATGCGTTCTTTTGCATTTTATTTATTCTTTTTGCTGCATAGTTTTTCACCTATATTAACAGCGTTTCGACAGACGTAACATCCCGCCTTACACAAATACAACAGCCGTTTTTTAAATCCTATCCAATGGCTGAAAAGAAAGGAGTAAACACGGTCACTAGTAGATTGTGACGGCTGTCAATCAAAATGTGGAGCGGAGTTGGACCTTGGTCAGAACTGTTTTTGGTGTTCTGAACGGTTTTTGGTGTTCTGTCCCCGACTGGAGCTGTCCCCGGAAATGTCCCCGTTTTATAGCTCGTTCAAAACAACCCGCATATACATTGCAAAAAGACCGACGAGCATACAGCAGCCTGCTGGAGAAATTGTGTAGTGATCATGTTCTCCAACAGAGGGGGCTGTGCAGCTACACTTGGTCGCGCGCGCGCCGCTACTTCATGAGGAACGTAATCTGGATCTGGACCAGAGCAAAGCGCCATTATCGTCAAATATCAAAATGAACATCGTTATCGGTTTCAAGGTGGTAATATACTAACTATTCATGTTAAATTAAAGTAATACTGTTTGTATGTTTTATAACAGGGCCTCAACAGTTATTTGTGAAGTAAATCTGTCGAAAAAAGGCGAGCTGTTTAAGCCCATATGAAATGTTTGAATGTGGACGTCCATTTTTGCGTGTCAAGCTACTTTAAAACTATAAATAGCTTTAAAATAATGTAAATTAATGCCCATGCTGTAACAGTTTCAAATGATATAAAACTTTTTTTTGTTGCTATATTTAGTTAGTTTCACATGCTTGCACTCTTGAATTAGGCCTATCAGTTACTTTAGTATATTGAAGTTTTCATATTGTATGTTTTGGTCATTTGCAGATCAATCCATATTCTGTGTCTTCATCCACTGAACTTCCTTATTGTGGGATGAAGTATAGAAAATTGCAAAATAAATAAACATTAGTTGCGTCCCAAATGACGCACTATACACTATGCACTTATACACTATGTACGTATGTACTATGTACTCATCCGTGTAGCGTGTGAATTTTATAAGGTTTTATAAGGTTATTTTAGTCTGAAAGCCCCTCTCCCTCCACTACGTAATTAAAGGGTTGGTTCACCCAAAAATGAAATTTCTGTCATTAAGTACTCACCCTCATGTCATTCCAAACCCGCAAGGGTTTTTATCTCCCATTGAAAGCTACGAAATTACCACATTCAAGGTTCAAAGAAGTAGTAAAGACATCGTTAAAATAGTCAACGTGACTACAGTGGTTCAAACTTAATGTTATGAGGCGACGATAATACTTTTTGTGCGCAAAAACAAAACAAAAACAACTTTATTCAACAATTTTTCCTCTTCCCTGTCAGTCTCCTACGCAGTTGACGCAGTGAAAGCAGTGCAAAGCTTCCATGTTTACGTCCGAATGCTGGCTCAGTAAAAGTATTCACGTCCCTTCACAAAATATCTTAATTTCATGTTCCAAAGATGAATAAAGGTCTTGTGGGTTTGGAACAACATGAGGGTGAGTAATTAAAGGCACAGTATGTAAGATTTTTGCAGTAAAATATCCAAAAACCACTAGGCCAGTGTTATATATTTTGTTCAGTTGAGTACTTACAATATCCCAAATGTTTCCAACTGTTTGTAAATCGTGAGAAAATCGCGATTTTAACCAAGGATACGGGACATGTCCGGGGGTCGCCTGTCAATGGCGTCATATCTGTGTTACCCTCGGTTGCCAGTTTTATTTTGTAGAAACCATGGAAACACCAAAGACGCTTTAATATATTATATGTTTTATTAGACAAGGGAACAACTGTTTGGTTACATTTATAGACAGAAAACAAATTATTGTTAAATAGCTCAATATGTTTAGTCTTATTGTTTATATCTAGTTTTCTTGATTTTCCGAGAGTACCACGCTTTTACCATGCCTTAGAGAAAAACATTATTTTGTCAAGTAGCTAATACAGCATTTTCTCCATCATACAATATGTTTTAAAATTAATTGCATGCCATTTATCAACACAAGCCACACAGCATTTATTAATGAAATTCTAAAATCGATCTAGCTTACTGCAGTGTGCAACAAGTGTCTCATAGCAGCCGCCGAGCGAACGCACAGAGTAACGTGATAACATCATTTTCAACACAGTCAAATGTATCTAATATGAACAGTGTTATGTTACCTCATACACTTGACCGGAAGAAGCTGAAGCAGCAACGCGAGGCGTGTGTTGCTTTCATCTCTCATTAGCAATCGCTCCAGCGGCCTTGTTCCACTCTAACAGCACTTGCCTTGCTCTGCTTCATACTACAGTAACGTTTATAATCTCATCCATGAATATGATTTCTGCCCAAGTCCCATCCCGATTATATTCCACTGACTGTGAGGTGAAGACGACATCTCCCAAGATTCCGCGCTCAAACTTGGCGTCATCAAGCTACGCCTTTGTTTTGAATAGGTGACCTCTAGCGGCGAAAAATCTACATATTGTAGCTTTAATGACAGAATTTTCATTTTTGGGTGAACTTTAAAGCTGTGACAGTTGAGAGCATGAAGTGTCCAACATTCCACACTTCGTTTTTTCTGTTAATTTAGTGCATCATCCGGGTATTTACTTTACTTTTTCTTTTTGGAATTTTCAGTGTGAAGTTGAACACACTATTTGCACTATTTATACTTAAAAACGTCATAGAATAGTGCATAAGTACACAAATTGGGACGCACCTATTGTCTTTGAATAGTACTTTTTACTTTTAATACTTAAGTACATAAACTCAATAGAATACAACTCTAATATGTCAACAAAATTAAACAAGAATTTTAAACCTGGATTTATACAATGTTCAGATTTCTATTCCAGAAATGTATGCAAATAAGTGCATATGTAATTATAGATGATGCCTCATTTGCATATTCATAAAATTTCAATTTTTTTCATTGAACTATTTCATGTTTGTTATATTAATTATAAGTCTGGCCGCTGGCCAACTGATTTAAGGTAAAATTTATTTCTGTAGCACAAACAGCAGACATACATTTTCCTACAGTACTTATGGTTTGCTCAAATCCCAAAACCATCTAGGTATGAGCAAAAGTAGGCCTATAATAGTGATGCCCTAGCAAACACCACTTACAACATTTATGGATGTACATGTCTATATGGTTATATTATAACAGAATATATCACTTTTCATGCATGCAAAAATATATAAAGCACAAATATAGCCAATATATATGTGGCCACACCAGTACCCATAGATATCCTGACAACATTCCTTAAGGTCTTATTCGGCTGCCACACACCATTTATGGCACTGATTTTTCTTTGTGTATTAAGGCCAAGTCTGTAACTGAAGTACATGAATACATTCTGGCCTGGGTGTAAAAAAAATAAAGCCCCACTTGGTCAGCCATTTAGTTTGCTGAGTTCATTCAAACAACACTGATAGATACTAAAATTGTGAAACCCCACAGCAATTCTTCACTATCTGTCAATACCTCACACTCTGAACAACCTCGCTCACTACTATTGCTTCAAATGGGGTACTGAAGGCTTTCTGAGTGCTAAATAAAGCTAGAGGCGACTTATCAGAGAACTAACAGAATAAAAGCATATAAAAGGGAAAAAAAAAATGTTGAGAGAAAAGAGGGAAAGAGAGATGAGCAGAGTTAATGAAGAAGGAGTCTTCCTTTAGCTGAGTGCTAGCCTTGCTGCTTCCAGTAAAAGCCGGCCGTCTTCACAATCAATAGCACCATAATTTCACTGCAGTAATTGCCGCTTATGTTGAGAAACGATAGTAAATCATTAGCTGGTGAGCCCAGCTATAGGCTCACGGGAGCTGGAGAGGAGATGGTGACAATCGCTAATAAGGTCAGCTGTGGCAGCTTAACACTTAGTGAAATTCCCATTCACTGAACCACCACTGAGTCTTTCTCACTTTGAGTAGAAAAAAATGACAGGCCACATGAGTGGGAGCAGAGGATTGAGCCTGATACATTATTGCTGCTATTATCAATGTGTGATTTCACAAACAAAACTGTGAGAATACATTGCAACTACAGTCGTGGTACTAATAGCAGACTGTTTTAATAACTGTAATTCTGTCATTAAAATGTTATTACTATAATTTCAAATTAAGCATGTACGTAGCTGCATGGATTTAATTATACATCTTTAAAAATTAAATTTAAATATAAATATATTATTTAATATACTACCATTCTAAAGTTTAGGATCAGTAAGAATTAAGCATTTTTAATAAGAATTAAATTTATCAAAAGGGACAGTAAAAAGTTATAATGTTAAAGATTTCTATTTCAAAGAAATGCTGTTCTTTTGAAATTTCTATTCATCAAAGAATCCCGAAGAAAAAAAAGTATCACGGTTTCCACAAATTATTAAGAAGTGCAACATTGTGTTTTTGACATAGTAATATAGTAATAAATACTTTCTTGAACACCAAGCCATAAATTAGAATGATTTCTGAAGGATCATGTGACCCTGAAATATACATATTTGAATTTAATCTTCATTCACGTTGTACAGCATTCATGGTTTAATATTGTTGTTTATCAATGCGCAAAGGACAGAAAGAGCAGATTTTCATTGCATGACTTTAAAAGACTTGGAATATAGTGTTAAGTGATATCAGTTTTCTATCTGATGTTCATCTCGATGTGGTGTTGAGTGGTAACACTAGGGGTCGGACTTGGAAGCCCCAATCACCTCTGAAAGGCCAATGAAATTGGCGTGTGGAATTTGCATAACTGGTCACGCTATGGACATACAGGTATATACACCAATCAGGCATAACATTATGACCACTGACAGGTGAAATAAATAACACTTATTATCTCTTCATCACAGCACCTGTTAGTGGGTGGGATATATTAGGCAGCAAGTGAACATTTTGTCCTCAAAGTTGATGTGTTAGAAGCAGGAAAAATGGGCAAGCGTAAGGATTTGAGCGAGTTTGACAAGGGCCAAATTGTGATGGCTAGACGACCGGGTCAGAGCATCTCCAAAACTGCAGCTCTTGTGGGGTGTTCCCGATCTGCAGTGGTCAGTATCTATCAAAAGTGGTCCAAGGAAGGAACAGTGGTGAACCGGCCATTGATGCATGTGGGGAGCAAAGGCTGGCCCGTGTGGTCCGATCCAACAGACGAGCTACTGTAGCTCAAATTGCTCAAGAAGGTAATGCTGGTTCTGGTAGAAAAGTGTCCGAATACATTGTGCATCGCAGTTTGTTGTGTATGGGGCTGCATAGCCGCAGACCAGTCAGGGTGCCTATGCTGAGCCCTGTCCACCGCCGAAAGCACCAACAGTGGGGACGTGAGCATCAGAACTGGACCACAGAGCAATGGAAGAAGGTGGCCTGGTCTGATGAATCACGTTTTCTTTTACATCACGTGGATGGCCGGGTGCGTGTGTGTCGCTTACCTGGGGAACACATGGCACCAGGCTGCACTATGGGAAGAAGGCAAGCCGGCAGAGGCAGTGTGATGCTTTGGGCAATGTTCTGCTGGAAAACCTTGGGTCCTGCCATCCATGTGGATGTTACTTTGACACGTACCACCTACCTAAGCATTGTTGCAGACCATGTACACCCTTTCATGGAAACGGTATTCCCTGGTGGCTGTGGCCTCTTTCAGCAGGATAATGTGCCTTGCCACAAAACAAAAATGGTTCAGGAATAGCTTGAGGAGCACAACAACGAGTTTGAGGTGTTGACTTGGCCTCCAAATTCCCCAGATCTCAATCCAATCGAGCATCTGTGGGATGTGCTGAACAAACAAGTCCGATCCATGGAGGCCCCACCTCGTAACTTACAGGACTTAAAGGATCTGCTGCTAACATCTTGGTGCCAGATACTACAGCACACCTTCAGGGGTCTAGTGGAGTCCATGCCTTGATGGGTCAGGGCTGTTTTGGCAGCAAAAGGGGGACCAACACAATATTAGGAAGGTGGTCATAATGTTATGCCTGAGCATCCAACACTCACTCAGATTTGTTCTTTGGAGCCGAGTGGATGTCACCATTCAATCATTCCTTTCACCTTCACAGAGTTTGCTGTGAATCTATGGCGCATTTCAGCGGTCTCTCCACCCCACGCACAAAGTGTAAGGAGAGTTTCCCCTGGGCGCTTCAGCAAAAGAGCAGTTTTCCTCTAAAAGAGCAAAACGATAGCGGAAGGTGTCTTTTTAAAGATGCCTTTCTGCTTGTGTGTTTCTGGTTGCAGTAGATACTGCCTCGGACGGCCATGATCTCTGTCTCACGTGTATGGGTTGTAAGCACGCTGAGAGAGCTTTCGTGGATGGGTCATGTCCTCACTGCGAGAACATGACCATGGCATCTTAGCAGTTGCAACTCTCCTTTCTGGTGAAAGAGGGAGTCACATCAGATGTTCCTTGCGCTGGTCTTTCTGGAATCCATGAGGCAGCGTCAGCTAGCACTGAGGGCGATATGAGGGCAACAACGGAAGCGTGTCTGCTGGGTCAATTCCCACAGACTGTCACGCTTGTCTCGCCCGGTGGAGCTTCCAGGTGAGTTTGACGTTGTGTCGCAAGATGCAGCAGAGTTTTCATTTGGGGCTCCAGATGAGGATGTGGTATCAGCAGGCTAGAGTGGAATCATCCACCCTGTCCTGAGTGTTCATGGTTAGATGATTGGTATTTGGGGTCAGAGCGCGACTCACAGCCAAGTCCCGCCCCAGTGCCTTTCTTCCCAGAAGTGCATGATGAACTCACAAAATCATGGAAGGCACATTTCACTTCCCGGTCATGATTTGTGGGTTCATCCACCCTCACTACCCTTGATGGTGGGGCGGCTAAAGGATACGTGGAGGTTTCCCAGGTGGAGTATGCGATTGTGGTGCATTTATGCCCACAAAACGCCGCCACATGGAGGAATCACCTACTTCTTCCATCCAAGGTCTGTAAGTTTATTTAGCACCATAGCGGTGAAGGCTTACAGCGCCGCTGGACAGGCCGTCTCCGCCTTCCATGCCATGACCATCCTACAGGTCCATCAGGCCAAGGCACTCAAAGAGCCACATGAGGGTAGTTCTGAAACGGGATTGATGCAGGAACTGTGCTCTGAGACTGATTTCGCTCTCAGAGCGACTAAAGTCACTGCGCGGGCTCTTGGTCAGGCAATGTCCACCATGGTCGTCCAGGAATGCCATCTGTGGCTTAACCTTGTGGAGATAAGGGACACTGACAAAGTTCGCTTTTTTGATGCTCCCATCTCACAGGGTGGTCTCTTTGACGATACTGTTGAGGACTTTGCCCAGCAGTTCTCGGCAGTCAAGAAGCAGACGGAGACGATCAAACACATCTTGGCCCGGCGACTTGTCCAGGTGAAGGATGCAATAGAGCCTGACCCTCCAGCCAAGATAAAAAAAGGGTTTCTAACCAACCCTTAATTCATCATACTGAAAATAGGCGGCAGAATGAGACCAATCCTAGACCTACGTGTTCTAAACCAGGCCCTGCACAGGCTCCCATTCAAAATGTTAACACAGAAGTGCATCTTCACTTGCTGAAGGACGGTGCTTCCACATGTCAATTCTACCTTGAAACAGACTGTTCCTTCTGTTTGCTTTTGAGGGTCAGGCATATCAGTAAAAGGTCCTCCCCTTTGGGCTGTCCCTGTCACCTCGCGTCTTTACGAAAGCACGGAAGCTGCCCTTGCCCCATTAAGGAAAGTGGACATCCGCATTCTCAACTATCTCAACGACTGGCTCATTTTAGCTGACTCTCGAGATTTGTTGTGCACACACAGGGACCTGGTGCTCAGACACCTCAGCCGTTTGGGGCTTCAGGTAAACTGGGAAAAGAGCAAGCTCTCCCCAGTGCAGAGCATCTCTTTTCTCTGTATGGAGTTAGACTCGGTGGGTATGACAGCGCACCTTATGAGCGAACACACTCAGCAGTAACGCCGCTCAGAGTGATGCATATGAGCCCATCAGCACTGGCTTCATTCCAGAGTCCCAAGATGGGCATGGCGCCACGGCACACATCGTGTAGCAATCATGCAGATCTGTCACAGTTCGTTCAGCCCTTGGTCAGACCTTGCATTTCTATGTGTGAGGGTTCCCTTAGAACAATTGTCCATGCACATTGTTGTTACAACAGATGCCTCCAAGTTGGTCTGTTGTGCTGTATGCAATGGGCACACAGCTTTGGGCTCTTGGACAGGGCTTCAACTGCTATGGCACATCAGTTGTCTCGAGTTGTTGGCAGTACTGCTTGCCAAGGCGGGTTACGCTCACGTCGCATGTTGCATCTCGCCCACCGTTTCCTGTTTTTGAGTCAGCAGCGATTAAAATTACTGCGGACCACTCACATTCCAGGCGAGCTAAATTGAGCAGCAGGCGCTTTGTCACTACAGGTGTCCCGGGCAAGCTCAATTGAGCAGCAGGCGCTTTGTCACTACGAGTGTTGCTACAAAGAGAGTGGAGACTCCACCCTCAGGTGGTCCAGCTGATCTGGAGTTGATTCGGTGAAGCACAGGTAGACCTGTTCGCTTCACAGGAATCCTCCCACTGTCTGTGGTGGTATGCCGTGACCAAGGCCCCTCTCAGCATGGACGCACTGGCACACAACTGGCCCCGAGGTCTTTGCAAGTATGCATTTCTCCCAGTGAGCCTGCTTGCACAGACGTGCAAAGTCAGGATGGACGAAGATCAGGTCCTGTTGGTTGCACCATACTGGCCCACCTGAACTTGGTTCTCTGAACTCATGCTCCTGACGACAGCTCCTCCCTGACAGATTCCCCTGAGAAAGGACCTTCTTTCTCAGGGACGGGCACAATTCGGCACCCACGCCCAGACCTCTGGAATCTCCATGTCTGGCCCATGGATGGGATGTGGAAGATTTAAGTGGGCTATCACCAGCGGTGACAGACACTATCACTCAGGCTAGAGCCCCCTCTATGAGGTGTGTCTATGCCCTGAAGTGGAGTCTGTTTGCTAACAGGTGTGCTTCCCAAGGGGAAGGCCCACAGAGGTGTGCAGTCGGGATGGTGCTTTCCTTCTTGCAGGAAAATTTGGAGGGTCAGTTGTCCTCTTCCACTCTGAAAGTGTATGTGGCCATTATAGCAGCACATCATGACACAGTGAAAGGTAAATACTTAGGGAAGCATGATCTGATCATCAGTTTTCTCAGAGGCACCAGAACATTGAATTCTCCTATGCCACACCTCATTCCCTCATGGGGTATCTCTGCGGTCTTGCTGGGCCTACAGAGAGCCCCATTTGAGCCACTGAAGTCAGTTGAGCTTGATGCCGTCTTTGACGACAGTGCTCCCGACCATGCTTATCTCAATCAAGAGGGCGGGGACGTACAGGCATTCTCTGCCAGCGATAAGTAATCCTGAGACCCCGATGATCAGGCTACATGGCCAGAGTTCCCACCACCCCTTTCAGGGATCAGGTGGTGAACTTACAAGCGCTGCCTCGAGACGAGGCAGACCCAGTCTTATTGTTGTGTCCAGTACGGGCCCTGCACATTTATTTGGACCACAACCAGAGTTTCAGATGCTCTGAGCAGCTCTTTGTCTGTTTTGGAGGGCAGCAGAAGGGGAAGGCTGTCTCCAAACAGAGGTTGGCCTCCTAGATAGTGGATGCTATAGCCCTGGCATATCAGACACAGGGTGTGCCCTGTCACTTTGGAGTACGAGCACACTAGGAGTGTTGCATCACATTGGGCTTCAGCCAACAGCATCTCTTTAACAGACATCTGTAGAGCTGTGGGCTGGTCGACACCTAATGCCTTTGCAAGATTTTACAGTCTTAGGGTTTAGCCAGTTTCGTCCCTTGTGCTGACAGGTACAAACAGGTAAAACTGTGGGCAACTGGCCGGGTATACTGCTTGCACACAACGCCTTTCCTCTCCCTGAGGTGATAACATGCACTTCTCTGTCTATGTGAGTTCCCTAGAATGGTGATGGAAGACGGGATT
This sequence comes from Mylopharyngodon piceus, assembly GCA_039654765.1. Classification (NCBI taxonomy): domain Eukaryota; kingdom Metazoa; phylum Chordata; class Actinopteri; order Cypriniformes; family Xenocyprididae; genus Mylopharyngodon; species Mylopharyngodon piceus. The sequence goes on from CM077445.1 coordinate 9,628,537, forward strand.
CTGGATGGCAGGTGAGTCAGCATCAGAGTATCAGGCAGGTAGTTCATACGTATAGAGAGACGAGACCAGACAACAGAGTGCAGGTAGTGAGGGCTTTTATGTGGTGACTTGATGAGGAGGTGCAGGTGTGGTGAGTCAGTATTCCGGGGAGAGTGAACGAGTGGGCGGATCTAGTGATGATGGGCTGATTGGTGTCTGTGATGGTTGCGACTCCATGACAGTACCCCCTCCTCCACGGGCGGCTCCTGATGTCCGGAATGTGCGACGACGGGGCCTTCCTCGACCTCTAGGTGCTGGGCGATCGGGATGATCAGAGTGGAATTCGGTGAGGAGAGATGGATAAAGAACATCATCTCAAGCAACCCAGGATCATTCCTCAGGGCCATAACCCGCCCAGTCAATGAGGTATTCTAGATGATTACCCCTTCGCCGCGAGTCGAGGATGGAGCGGACCCGGCAGATGACCTCCTCGTCAGCTAATTCGGGAGGAGGAGGTACCTCATCACCACCAGATCCTGTGGGGGAAGAAGACAAAGGTTCAGTGTGGGGTTTTAACAATGAAACATGAAATGAAGGTGAAATCCTGTAATGTGGTGGTAAGTTGAGCCTGTAGGTTACTTTGTTGATCTGCCTCTGCACCGTGAAGGGACCTACGTAACAGGGACTCAGCTTACGGCAGGGCAGGTGGAGACGGATGTCACGAGTGGATAACCACACCTTCTGACTGGGTTGGTATTGCGGAGTTGGTGTTCGGCGGGCATCAGCATGGTGTTTGTGTCTCCGCACTGCCTGTTGGAGATGCACGTGTGCTGAGTCCCACACCCTCTCACTCTGTTGGAACCAATGATCAACAGCTGGAACCTCCAATGGTTCACCGGACCAGGGGAACAAAGGAGGTTGGTAGCCGAGCATACATTAGAATGGTGTGAGTCCAATGGTGGATTGCCTGAGGGAATTCTGGGCGTATTCCGCCCAGGGGAGGAATCGGCTCCAGCTGTCTTGGTTCTGGTGGCAGTATGACTGCAGGTACCTCCCGATCTCTTGGATCTTCCGCTCAGTCTGGCCGTTGGTTTGAGGATGATAACCTAAGGAAACACAGTCACTCCGAGAAGTTTGAAGAAGGCTTTCCAGACCCGGGAGATGAATTGTGGACCTCGGTCGGACACTATGTCCTCTGGGAGACCAAAATGACGAAACACATGCTGGAAGAGAGCTTCAGCGGCCTCAAAAGCAATGAGTAGACCCTTCAAAGGGATAAGCTTACAGGCCTTGGAGAATCGATCCACAATGACAAACACACAGGTATTAAGATCTGAAGGAGGGAGGTCAGTCATAAAGTCTATACCCAGATGAGACTATGGCTGGCATGGAATAGGAAGAGGAACCAGCTTTCCCTTGGGTAGTCTTCGTGGGGTATTGGTAATGGCGCAGACTGAGCAACCCTTGACATGTCGGGAGATATCATGGGTCATGGAGGGCCACCAGTAACGATGTTGTAGGAGCGAGAGGGTACGATGACTACCTGGGTGTCCAGAGCCCGGAGAGGAATGAGCTCGTAGGGGTCCACAAGGGGTTGGTGAAGAGCTGATGGAATGTAGAGATGCCCCTCGGGACCTCCCGGTGGAGCAGGTTCAGAGCGGGTAGCTTGAGTAATCTGATCATCAATGGACCACTGGATAGGACTGACGATCATGGCTGGAGGGAGAATGGGTTCAGGAGAGTCAGGTTCTAGATCAGGTTGATGAAGTCAAGATAGAGCATCAGCTCTGACGTTCTTTTCACCAGGACGATAGGTGACTTTAAAGTCAAACCTCGTAAAGAACAGGGTCCATGTGGCTTGACATGGGTTAAGGCGTTTGGCTTCACATAGATATTCGAGGTTTCGATGATGGAGGCGTGGAGGATCCCCCTGTGTGCTGAGACAGTACCACCCCGACCCTGGTGGTGGAAGCATCCACCTCGATGATGAACTGGAGGTCTGGATCCGGATGGACCAGGATCGGAGCGGACTGGAAGGCTTCCTTCAGATGTTGGAAAGCTTCGGTGGCTGAAAGGGTTCAAGGCCAGAGACTTGGGCCGGCCCTTGAGGAGTAAAGTGAGAGGTGAACTGATCAAACTGTAATTGTGAATGAATCTCCGATAGAAATTAGCGAATCCCAGGAAACATTGTAGTTCCTTAACACTGCTGGGTTGGGGCCAGTTCTGGATAGTCTCCACCTTCCTCTGGTCCATCTGGATGCCGTGATGGTCGATAACATATCCAAGAAAGTGCACAGAGGTGGTATGGAACTCGCATTTCTCTAGCTTAAGATACAGATGATGTTCTCTCAACTTGGTAAGGACCTGCTTCACGTGATGTTGATGTTCCGTCAGACTCCGAGAATAGATAAGGATATCGTAGATATATACGATGAAAAACCTTTGTAGGAACCCCCTGAAAGCTTCATTCATGTAACCTTGGAAGACAGACGGTGAGTTGGACAGGCCATAGGGCATAACCCTGTATTCGTAGTGTCCAGAGGGGGTGACAAAGGCGGTCTTCCATTCATCTCCTCAGCGAATGCGAATCAAATTGTAGGCGCTCCGTAGGTCTAGCTTCGAGAAAATGCGAGCTCCGCGCAAATGTTCCAGGGCTTCTGGGACCAGAGGAAGAGGATAACTAAACTTGATGGTTTGGGAGTTGAGATGACGATACATGCAAGCCTCCATCCTTCTTCGCCACGGAGAAAAAGCTAGAAGCGGCAGGGGAAGTAGATGGTCGAATGAATTGTTGCTGTAGCGCCTCCTGGATGTATTCCTCCATGGCCTTCTGCTCCAGGATGGACAATGGGTAAACTTTGCCTTTAGGCAGAGTAGCCCAAGGTAGCAGGTCAATGGCGCAGTCCCATGGCCGATGTGGTGGTAGAATCATCGCCAAGCGCTTACTGAAAACATCCTGGATCGCCCTGTATTCAGAGGGAATCTTCACCATCTTCTCAGTCTATGGACTTTCGATGGTAGTGGAACTGAGAGGAATATCTGGTTGAACAGAACAGGACAGGTTTGGAGAACGAGGAACAGGAACTTTGGTGACTGATGTTAGACAATTGAGAAAACAAAAAATCTCTCCCGTGTTCCAGTTGATTTGGGGTTGGTGTTGAGACATCCAAGGGTGTCCCAGGATGATGTCAGCGGTGGAACCTTCCAGCACCATGAACGAGATCTTCTCCATATGAAGGCAGCCGATGCGGAGCGTCAGAGTGAGGGAGAAGTGACTGATGTGACCATGACCCAGTGGCTTTCCTTGGATGGTGTAAATAATTAGATCCTGGGAGCAACGTTTCCTCCTAATGTTGTGTTTCTGGAGTAACTGGTGAGAGATGAAGTTCCCTGCTGAACCGGAGTCGATGAGGGCTTGCGCTGGAACACAGATTTGTGGAGTTAGAACATGTACGGTAGGTCTGGTCCTCAGTCACGGAACAGAAGGCAGCAGACAGGTAAGTTATATAAAAGCAGAGTTTATTCCACAGGTGATACTCAAACGAAACTGGATGCAGCAATGGTGAGTAAAGCAGTTCAAAATAGTCTAATGAATGACTTAGCTGAATATTGACTTGTATGTTCTTGCAGGTGAACACAAACTGGCAAGATGGGCACACAAAGGGGTAAGGAGCAGACAACAGAAGACTGGTGTTGGAAGATGGGATTCTGGATGGCAGGTGAGTCAGCAGGTGAGTATCAGGCAGGTAGTCCGTATGTATACGAGACCAGACAATGGAGTGCAGGTAGTGAGGGCTTTTATGTGGTGACTTGATGAGGAGGTGCAGGTGTGGTGAGTCAGTATTCCCGGGGAGAGTGAACGAGTGGGCGGATCTAGTGATGATGGGCTGATTGGTGTCTGTGATGGTTGTGACTCCGTGACAACAAGGGGTGAATGGTAGGTTACGCTGTCACGAGTGCACCTGTCACCTGTTGTGGCTTTTTCCATGGGGACTCCTAGTGTCATCACTCTATGCAACATTGAGATGAACAACAGATAGTAAACTTCTCGGTTACTATGGTAACCTCCGTTCCCTGATGGTGGGAACGAGACATGGTGTCCTGCCATAACGCTGGACTGGCTGGGACATACCTCGGCTCCTCAGCACAAACCAATGTGTATTGCATGCTGGCTGGCTTATATATATGCGTATGTCAGGGGCGTGGCTAGTCATGGCTCTCGAGCATCCACGGGATTGGTGCATGTTCGTTGGAAATATTTGCCATCAGAATGAATGATTAAATGCTTTAAATCATCAATTTGGGCAGCGTTGAGCAGGTTCTTATCCAGTATGTGAGATGAAATCCTTGCTGGTGTAGCTGTGTTTACTGAATTTGATGAGGCCCACACTTATTCCTTTGTGCTGTCCACTCAGTTGTCATTAGCGGGAAAACCTCTCTCTATGATTGCGTTGGTTGGTTGGTTACAGCTAGAATATGATGGCTGCACAAATAGATTTTTAAACGCCAGTTACAGTTTTTATTATATTTCTTTCTTTGGTATTGTAATTTCAGGGATAAAATAATAATAATAATACAAACATAACTGAAATGCGCGACACTACTTATGTCTTGCGGGACGCGGGACAAAGCTCCCAATTTCGGGACTGTCCCGCAAAATGCGGAACGGGTGGTCACCCTAATCAGAGGTGACTGGGGCTTCGATTGAAGTCCGACCCCTAGTGTCGTCACCTGACACCACGTCTCGTTCCCTCCATCAGGGAACAGAGGTTACCATGGTAACCAAGAAGTTCCCTATGTGTCGTTCATCTCGACGTGGCATAGAGTGACGACACTAGGGGTCCCCATGAAAAAAGCCACAATGCTGGACTGAGTTACAAAACATTTTATGATGCTTAAATAGTGTTAGTCCCCTTTATTGTAATTGCATGGAAAAGAACAACCAGCATTTTTTAACACTTCTACTTTTGTGTTACACATTAAAAAAAAAAAAAGTCTGGGTTTGTAACGTCATGCAGGTCAGGTGACTAAATTATTGCAAAATTTTCATTCCAAGAAAATATTCCTTTATATAAAACCTGAAACACTAAAATAAAAAAATTAATAGCATGCTTTCAAAATTTGAAATCATTGAGAAGGTCAGTTTCTGTCTCTCCTTTTTTCTGGATACTTTTCTTATTATTATTTTTTTACTATATATTTTATTATCAATATCACTGTCTCTTGCATTAAACAGAACTTCTTGTGTGATAAATATCTGCTGTACAGTAATGCCCTCCAGAACACAATGTGCTCCAGGCTTACAAACTCAGTAAACTTACAAACTCTACCCTCAGTAGATTATAGAGGTGGTAAAATGTCCATTTACACAACCCTGCGGGGCATGCTGGGGGTAAGAGGCACACTGTCTATTACATGCTAATGACATCAGAGGAAATCTGGTTTCAAGAAAAATCTGTGAGAGAGGGAGAGTGAGCGTAAGGCTGCGGTAATGGCTTTATGATTGAGCCGGCTCACAAGTATCGTCTTCACACATGCTAAAAGACCTCGCACAAAGACACACACACTGTCACACAGAAGCATATTCTAATAGTCATGATTTCCTGTGACACATTATCAGTGAATAAAACTGAAGAAAACTTGAAGTGTTTCAAAAACAATAAAGAATGTCATTACAAAACTCTGTGTGGATGTTTTAGGAGGCACTGTAAAAGTTTTAATGTGATTTTTTTTATAGTCCAATATTATTCCAAAATACTATTTTTCCCAAAAAAATAGTTTTTTTTTTTTTTTTTTTTTTACAGTAGTAATTGTCGAGTCACATTAATTTCAGAGCAGCTTCAAATTAATAAACTGGAAAATAACAGTGTTAATGTTGTAATGTTCATCAATATAATACAATTATTTATTATCATTTATTACAATTAAATGACAACTGATGAACAAGAGCAGGACATGTCTGTAAATGCAGTAGATACAGTGCTGTAAAACTGTGCTGTAGAATTACAGTGATTGGCTGTATCTGCATGACATTAATCTCTTGTATATTCACTGTAACAGTGTGATGTCCATGGAACTATGTTGGTGCTAGGTTTCGAGTGTGCAGTCAGTGCACTGCACTGCAGCACAGATAAAAAATGTGGTTTCAATAACATGTCAAATCAGCAAAATATGACAACAATGTTATGGTGAATTTAGTGTTTAAACTTTTTTTTAGACTGGCTAAGCTAATGCTGATGTGTGTAATAGGGCAGACCTATATCAAAAAGTTGACTGGTTCTTGTAATTGAATGGCAGAACTTCCATTTCTGTTGTTTCCAACAGGTCCTGTTTGATATTAGCATGTTGTTAAGCTTACATAGTAATACACTAATATGCATAGAAGCACCTAGCCTACATAAATATTGGGTAAAATATGCAATTATAAAAAATTATGCTTTTGGTATTACATTAAATATAATTTTTCTGAATAACATCCACCATATTGAGCTTGTTGTAATGCGTTCAGGGATGGCCTTCTCCATGAAAGACATATTCAATGCTACTTTAGCTAAGGGTACAAGATAAGAAACCCAGCTTTTGAAACCTTTGTGTCGTCTATGATGCCTTAAAGTCAGCATGAAACGGAAGTTGCAATAGTCTTCTCTTCCCTATTGTAACATGTATCTGAGTGAGACAGCTTCTCGAACAACTAAAAATGTAGGACAGGACTTGGTTTTGTCCATTGGGAACTGATTGGATCATGGGATCGTTGTGGTTTGCTGTTGAAGAGAAGAGATGTCACTGCAAGAGGAACGGGAAGCTATTTTGATTAAAGATTATGAGGGAACTTTTTTTTTTGTTTTTTTTACGGATAAATCATCATAAAAAAAGAATTTTCTTTTTTGATTTCATGTTGACTTTAATACTCACTTCATTTGCAGCATATTAGGTTTAGTGTAGGTTGTAAATTATGATCAGACTTAAGAGCCAGTCATATTACTGTTATTAATATCAATGCTATTACAATAGGCAATTGTGGGAACACTAATTACAATAATGGTGACTTTAAATGAAACACAACACATTTATACTATTATTATGTAGTGCAATATTAATGTTGTTTTTTATTATTATTATTAATAATAATAATAATAATAATTTGTTGAGGCATGACAGAAAAAAAAAAACAGTTCACATATATTTTTAGTTCACAATTTCACAGTAATTTTAAAATACAGTATTTTATTTACACCATATTTGGAATACAAAAAAATTGTATTGGTGATATGTGCCTGTGGCAACATTTCTGCAAAATAAAATAATTTCTTGCATGTTTCACGACACCAAAAGTGAAATGTCCTGTGAGTGGAGCTAATGTGTTCAGTTTTAACCAAAACAGATGAATGTGAATCTGGGAATGTTTTATTACATTGGTTGTTGTACGTATCGTTTCAGATCAGCTTACTGTATTTATAAGGTAAATGTTTGAGCTCTTTTATCGTGACTCATGTTTTACAGGACTCGTACCAAACACTCGGCATCACAAGTGCAATACTCCCCATAAAATATAAATTCTGTCATCTTGTACTCACTAGTACAAGAACGACTCACTGTCGTTTCAAACCTATAAGATTTTTGTTCAACTTCCAAACACAAATTAAGATATTTTAAATGTCCCTCCATTTAAAGTCCATTCCTCTAAAATTTCAAAGATCCAAAAAATGTCATAAAGGCATCGTAAAAATAATCAATTGAGTGGTGTAATCCAAATCCAGGTCTTCTGAAGAGACATGATGGCTTTATAAAATATCGCGATAGTATCGTATCATGAGCTCAGTATCGTGATTTGTATTGAATCATGACATGAGTGTATTGTAACACCCCTAGTACCAGGTGAGCTAACATGTAAGTTTGCATGATGATGCAGACGTCAAAATGTGTTAGTTTACAAATCATGTGCTCTATGGTAAAAGAGTTTTGAGGTCATAACATAGTATTGTGTAAGGAATTGCGTGAAAATAGGTCTTTATTAATCGACAGTCTGCCCCTAATCATAATTTGTGTCAAAAGGAATAGAAGTTGTGGGTGTTTTACTGCCACTAGTGTTCATTTTAGCTTGAAACTGCAGTGAATTGTATGTATAGGTATGTTCTTGGAGTTTTTCCAGAAGTGTAGGTAGAGGAACGTATTTCCAATTAGCCTAGGTTGCAAATTTCTCTTAAAGCTTCTAATATCATTTTTTGATGTGCTGTTCTAACTCCTCAATCTTACTTACAGCACACATCTGTCAGGATCATGAATGGATTTCTCTATTACAGTATACTCTAATGTCAATTTTCAGGTTTTTGAGGACGCAGCAATCATTGCTGACTAACAATAATTTTTAACGCTAATGACAGCAGTGTCGCTTTTCCTTTTACTGCAATTACCGAGCACGGGGAAATGTCCTCAGCTGAGGTTTCAAATTTGTCTATTTAATCCCACAACTGCTCTGAGAGAAACCTTATTTGATTTCTCTTTTCTAAGAGGATCGGATCTTTACGTCTCTCCGCATTCCGAGGTAACGTTCTAATTTCCGTATTTAAATATTCATGTATGCAGACGAGGCAGTGTGAGTGCGTTTACACATACACAGGGTCTGTGACAGACAGACGGTTTGTTTAACAATGAGCTTCCCCCCTGAGGAAGAGACAGGCTAAAGGGTGGATTTCGTTCTGAAATAGCAACATTAAGGAGGCATTCTGGGGCCACAGATGAGAAGAGAGTTTGATTGAAGGTTTGTCGTGGTGGGTGTGTGCGGGTGATGGTGGAGGTGGTGGGGTTTTACAGGCAGCAGAGGCCGAGAGAACCGAGTGATGAGTACAATACCACCAGCAGGATTTATCCTGGATTATGATGAAGAGTCGGAAAACTGCACAGGCATGGAAAGAGGTTTCTGTCTCTCTCTCTTCCTATCTCTCTCTCCTTCTGCCTTCCCTCATTTTTTCCCTTGTCGCTGTTCGCTGGGTCAGCAGAAGCATTTGGAAATGAAATGGGTTTCTTTATGGCAAGTTTACAAGGAGTCTCTCCCTGTTCTGAAAGCATTTTTGGAGAACACTTAGAGTTAATTAAGGTCCAATAATTTGCAAATGGACTGTGGATTCAGATGCAGAAATTTTTCACCCCAAGCTTTCTGCTGGCATACTGAGAGAGGTTGTTTTATAGTGGGGTTTTGCAAAAGAGATTGTCCCCACTCCATGTTGTCAATAGGAGACAATGAAAACTACAGCATTAGACTAAATGTGATTATAGCCACATTACATTGGTGCCTGTTAGTCTTGCATTCCAGAGTGCATGACCAAACCAGGGCTGTCTCATAAGTTGCTGTAAGCGACTTTTATCCTGCACCACCAAAACACCACTCTTGGCGTTCTCACTTTACATCGGTAGAATCTGCCAAAGCCTTGGCAATCTCTTGATATTATCATCTGTTTGAATAGTGCGCTACACTGAAGTGGCATTAACCACAATATGCTTAATTAGGGCCCAAGCCTATTGTAATTGCTCGGTCAATTATTCTTCTCTGAAATGAATCACATTTTTGAAGGCCTAAACATGCTCAAAAACTCATGAAACATTGCACACGCATCAGAAGTGGTGAAAACTTATGTGTGATATGGGTTTCAGAATTAGGTGTGGCAAAATGGCTCGATAGCACCACCTACAAAATTTCAATTAAGCGCCCTTTGCGCTATGTTTCACGTACAGGTATGAAATTCGGTAGACACATGTAACAGCCCAATACCTACAAAAAAGTCCCTGGCTGCAAAATCTGAAAACCCAACAGGAAGTGAGATATTTTGAATTTTCTCTGCTAACATGTTTGATAAGAGTCCTGGCCTGAAGACATCTACGTGCCAGTATTCAATTACAGTCATAGCACCACCTGCGGGCAACAGGAAATGACATGTTTTACACTGCGATTAACTCCTCGTTGACATTTAACCAGAACAACATCATATTTGGTCAGTCTAATCTTAAGGTCTTAGCAATGTTAATTTGCCAAGATCTTGAGTTTTCGTTGAACGGCATGTCCATGGCGGCCAGACAAAGTCTGATGTTTCGCCATGACACAGGAAGCTTTTGTAAGTCAGGCATACAGTGTCCAACCTGCCCCAAACTTCACATTTTTGATAAGAGTCCTGGCCTGAGCACATCTACATGCAGTTAGTCATAGTGCCACCTGTTGGCAACAGGAAATGGCATGCTTTACACTGTAATTCACTCCCTGAAACACATTTAAATATGCCATGAAGTACCAAACATTTTAGAAACACGTTAAATCATGCAACACTTGGCTAAGTGCTAATGTATGCGATTAACGCCACGAAACAGGAAGTTGTAACTCAGGCATACAATGTCCAATCTGCCCCAAACTTTACATGTTTGAGAACAGTCCTGCCCTGAACACATCTACATGACAATATTCAGTTATAGTAATAGCACCACCCACTGGCAACAGGAAGTGACGTGTTTAACACTGTGATGCACTACTAGCAACATACTAAAATATGTAATTGAGTGCTAAACATGCTAGAAACATTCTAAAACATGCTAGCAACACTTAGCTGAGTGCTAATTATCGTTATGAAACAGGAAGTTGTTGTAACTCAAGCATACAATGTCCAATCTGCCTCAAACTTCACATGTTTGATAAGTGCCCTGGCCTGAAGACATCTACATGCCAAAATTTAGATATAGTCATATCGCCACCAGCTGGTAGCAGGAACTGTGGCAAATACAAATGACTGACGTTGTCTTCCTATATTTATATACTTAAATGCATATTGCCCACCGTGCTCTGTTTTCCTAAAGCCACCGGGTGGTTACACGTTACTACATACACCCCCCCCACCCCCCCCCCCCACACACACACACCCCAAAAAGTCATCATTTACTCACCCTCATGTCATTCCAAACTAGTGTTAATTTTGTCAGCAACATTGGTTAGATATTGATGCCTGAATCTTAAGTCTTTAAGTAAAGACCAAACGTTCGCTTCTGTCATGCTCATCTTCAGTCATCTGGTGAAATGGTGAGGTTATGTGATGTTGTTATATGGATGTGTGTTAAGGGCAGATTTTAGGGTAGCGCTGCAGGGCTACTGGCCCGACAGTGGAAACGCAACGGGATTTTGGCCTCGGTGCTTGAGGTCCAAGGCTATTGGCCCCACTGACAGTGGAAAAGCGGTTAATGAAAACTTACTCACATTTTCAGCATGCTGCATAATAGTTAAATTGATAATAATGATTATTTTGCTTAAAATTACAATCACAATGATTCACAACCAAACCCTTCACCTGCTATCGGAAATGTCCTACTTCCCACTTAAGTCATCGCATTCACATGCTTTGTTGTTGGAATGAACAAGAATCATGGAGGACACCAGGTTTATTCTTGCCTATTTATTGGGAAAATCTTATTAAAACAAAAAAATATATTTAGTGTCCCATTCATTGTCAACCATATAAACATTAACCATGCTATCTATAGTCAGCTTGCTGACGATTCTGGAATTTCAGTCAAATACAGGGTATTTTCGCTGTGTATAAAACATACAATACACTTTAAATGATTATTCATATAAGTAAATATGCACTACTTTAACAACAAGACAAGGCGATGTAGCTGTTGTGGAAAAAATTAATAAATAATACCAGTCACAGCTGCAATCGTTCTCCCCTCCGCCCTTGTTTAAAGTTTGTGGCCCGCCCAACTCCGAAATTTGGGTATCAACATTATCCCTGAACTTCCCAGTGGTAAATATGACTTGAGAGGCTGTTCCTGTCCAATTTTTAACTAGGAAACTAGTATTTACAATAATTCCAATAGCATGTGAAGGCAGCATAAGTCATGGAAAAAAAATCATTTTTTTCATAGATTTTTTTAACGAAATTAACACTATTCCCAACCCATAAGTCTTCCGCTCATCAGTGAGGTTTGTTCTTGCGTGTCAAGCTCACATTTGAGTTTTTGTGTTTACCATATTTGATGAGCTCTATGTATGTGCATTGATCAAGTTTATTTGTGAATAAAATCTAAATAAATCCTAAATTTAAATCTGTTCATCATATAAAGCAATCTTATCTCTTTAGTGGACTAAATTTATAGGCTCAATTTATATGGATTACTTTTACCATGTCTTTCTGTGAAAATTTTGGTTAAGTGGACTTTCAATGGATATACTAAAATCATGAGAGAATATTAAAAATTTGTCTGTTGGGTTTGAAACAACACAAGGCTGAGTACATTTTCATTTTTAGGTGAACTATCCTTTATGATTAGAAATATAAATTATTTGTGCCCAAATTTTTGACTGGTAGTGTAGGCCTATACAGTATATACCATTTGTAATTAGTACAGTATAGCATGTAGGATTTCAAATGCAAATTCCTGCTTAAACAAGCAGTTAGCTGTAATGAGATAGAGCTCAAATAACTGTTGTAATAGACATAGAACCCATGATATCACTGACTGACTATAAACCATTTATTTCCAGTTTAATTGGCATTGTAATGCAAATATGTGCCCTACGTCTGTGGTGGATCCAGTAAAACCCCTCTGTCTGTTCGTATTTGAGTCTGAGTCTGGCTAATGTGTCCTCTCAGAGGCAGCAGCCTAACAGCATATTAACAAGCAGAGCCCAGTTTTAACCGGGCCGGGATGAGCTGTGCATGTGGGAGAGAAGAGACTCTGATGCTGCTTTATAGCAATTAGATGTTACGCTGCTGTTCCCTTCTCTTACCATCCTCCTTTTTTTCCTCTCTCGTCTCCATCCCCCCATTTATCTCCCTTTTCTTGCCTCCTCCAATGTACTTATGCCACAACCAATGTGCTTATGCCACCAACACAGGGATCAATTTATCCTATTGAATGAAGCCTGTTTCCATGCTGTCTTCTCTAAACGCTATTTTATGTGTATGTTTAAGCTTATTTGTTGGTTGTCAGTTTTTGCATATCATACGATTTTTGAATGAAATTTAGACACCATGAGAATATAAATATGGACACTCACACACACTCAGATACACTGTTCCTTTCTGTGATTTTATGAGATAAATCGTTCACCATTTCTATTTTTGTGACAATGTCCTATACACTGTACACTGTAAATACTGCGTCTGTGAAGCTTCTTTCTTTTAACATAATCAATGACATGGGCCTTATTCCCAAAATAGCATTTCTCTGTCAGCTAAAAATAGCCCGAAATAAAACCTAAAGAGGAAGCAAAGCCTGGAAGAGAGACCTGCCTTTGCAGTGCACAAAGAGCTCTGCTATTGATAGTCCTTTGCAATTGCAACTGTCACTATCTCTGTTCCAAGACCTAGCAAGACCTGGCTTCTAATGAGAAGACTGTTCAAAATTATGTAACTGAATTAAGCTAAGATACCTCTAGGTAGAATCTAAATGCTTTTCTATCTTTTGTGGAGAAGACAACTGTATCTATTTCAAAATCTAGTTCATAAAACTTCAGTGTAAAACAGACTATTAGGTTTTCTTATTAGGACATCACAGTTCAACAATTTAATGTTTCCTGAAACCATAGATTCAACGAACATTCGCAGGCAGCATCGTTTGTGTGGTGTGAACTACAGATCTCAACCTGTGGTTAAAAGCATAGTTTCTTTTTTTCTTGTTTCTATGTCATGTGGACTAGATTAGATCAGGCTCTTGGGCACAAAAAGCAGGTTAACGTGCAGTACAATCAGTATTTTTTTTTTCATTCCATATATATACAAATTTTATTCTACATCTTTTAGTTTGTCAAGAGAATTAAAGCACCATTTTTGAAGAGTGCGTAAATCAATATTTGTAAATAAAGCATACCAGAGAACAAAAATAGCGAAGTAGTCCTCAGATGCCATGTTCATTATTTACACCAGTAATCTGACATTAATTTGATCTTGAACCGATTAATTAGCAGAATTTATTACCTGCGTGATGTCATTAACGACGGCTTATTCTGTATGCTGAACCAATGTTGTTCGAAAGACTGATGTGCGATGAAGTTATATGGTTTTGGGAAACAGCCATGACTAGCTAGTTAATTTCTCCAACAATGCATCATATTATGGTAGATATTAAAATGTAAATGGACTAGACTATTGATTAAAAATAGTATCAATAAACCCAGGCTCATTGGGAAAATGTGCCTGGTGACATTTCTGCAAAATGATATTATCTGAAATATATGAACATGAATCTGGCAACATTTTACTACGTTGGTTGTACATATCACGGAAGTTCGGAAATTAAATGTCCGGTAATTGATGCTAAAAGGTCAATGCTCTATCACATTTAAAAAAAAAAAAAACATACCACCTACACTAAACTCTACCCTAAACCTAACCGATATCTCAAATGTGAGATAAAAACGCATTTTCTGAACCAACCATGATATTTTAGCTTGATCTAGTCTCTTTTGTCAAGCGTCGTGACTCGTACATACCTGAACGCTCCACATCACGCCTGCAGTGAGCTATCAAACAAATTCACTACATCAGAAAAGCCATACATATGAAGCTGGTTATGTGATGCAAACATCAAAATGTATTATTTTACAAATCATGCATTATAGTAAAATGTGTTTTGTGGTCATAGTATTGTGCAAGGAGCCATGTGAAAATCTACTCCTAATAATTTGTGTAAAGGACTAAAAGTTGTTTTTATTTTACTGCCACTTAGTGTTTATTTCAGCTGGAAAATGCAATGTATTTGGACTTTTGTGAAAATGTTGGTAGAGGCATGTTTTTTTTTTTCCAATGAGTCTATGCTGGTATTCATTTTATTTGACTGTAAGTAGCAGGGACAGCTTTTGGGGCAGATACATCATATCAAGTCAAAACCATAATATGTCTATAATTCATAATCAAAACTCAATGTCCATAATGCATAATCAAAACCATAATACAGCCATTTCATTTCATCTAAACTAAAATTCATCAAAAAATGTAATTTTAAAAATGTTAAAGGCCTTCCCAAGCGAAGCGATGCATTTGTGTAAGAAAAATATCCATATTATCAAGTTATAAAGTAAAATATCTAGCTTCCGCCAGACCACCTTCCATATTCATCTTAGGAAGAAAGTGTAATGCCTCTTGCAGTTCAAAACACATACGCTACGTCCTACGCCTTCCCTATTCAACTTACGAAAAAAGCTTAACTGACGTGACGTCAGTTATACTTTCTTCATAAGTGTAAATCCAAGTTAGCTACTGAACAAATGTACAAGTACAAATACACTTAATGGACTGTAAGATTATATTGAGTTGTTTTTACATCATTGGCTTATTTCACTACAATCTAATATCTTTTTTTTTTTTTTGTCTGTATAATTATTTGCTGGAATCGAACTCTGTTAGACAGAATATAGCTGCAGCAATCTGGATTTGTCAAGAAATCTCTTTTGTCAGCTAGTAGTAAACTATTTTGATAGTACATCGCAGGACATTTGGATGTTATGAGGTAGCCTGTCATAGTGTTTTCTGTTGCTTTCTGTGATGGATGATATATCCTGGCAGAGTCAATTTAAGTGGTTTCCATGTTGACTGTGGTGATCTGTTACCACAGTAGCTAGTTCCTAATAGCAATTATAGGTGGACTAGCTGAACTCTATTTTTCACTATATCTGTCTATCCCCCTCCCCTCTCTCTCTCTAACTCTCTGTCATTGCTTTGCCCTCTTGTGATCATAGGGTGGAGCATGCCAAGTTGCTCTGCCAGGCTGCCATGTGCTTGGCACAGAGGAGAGCGCCAGTGAATCAGCCTTTTCTCTGAGCCGTACCCCCAGTACTGCAGTGGGAACCGCACGCACACACACACACACACACACACATAGAGTGAAAGAATTCAGGACAGTTCTGTTCTCTTTAATGCTTTATTTAGCAAAATCATAACACTACATAATGCTCTGTTTGTCATATTTGGGATTTAGCTGTAAACTTCTTACTGATGCGATCAAAACTGTCAGAAAATTAAACATTTCAGATCAAATGATGTTTTCTTCAAATGATGAAGTTATGGAATTCATGTTATCTTGAAAAAAAGCAAAGCATTTGTGCATTTGGGTTTAGGAAATTAATGGAATTCAAAGGATTATTACAGGCCTGTCACTTATTTTTCAATTTTATTTAATTGCCCCATTCCTAGTTATTAACTTCATCGATATGAGTAATTTATTTACACAGTGGCCTGTTATTCAAAATAGCACATTTTCACAACCAGCAAATGAACTGTGATCTGCAGATTACTGTAACTATAATAGAAGTGGCATTTTTATGTTATTACATTGGTATTACTTTGTAATAATGCCGTAATTACATCAATGTAGTGTAAAAATCTTCTAATTATTCTATAATATATAAATACATTTTAGGTAATGTTTGTCCAAATCTTAATCAAATTATAGATATCTAAAATGATACAAGAACAAGAGCTAAAAATAAAACACTCATGGCCCTCTCTCAGGGGCAGCAATGAGCAGCCTGCTGTAATTTAGAGATTCATATTGATCTTTTTTAATAGAGAGATGATGAGGCCTCTATGTGCTCATGAATTATCCCTTGCTAATAAAGACACTCTTGCCAACACTTAATTGATTCTTGAAATGAGCATGTGTCTTTTGATAGGATCATGGATAAATGAGCAATATCAACATTTGTGGACCCACAAAATACTGAGCAAATGTTATTATAGACACTTATTGATCTCTAAGTGATCTAAGTTATTTGCCAGACTTAAGTGTTGAAAGAATAAATTAAGTTACCAAATAAGATTAACATTAGCAGTTGGTGAAAGGTTGAATTTGCAAGATGAACACTGAATATGTAAAATATTGTGTTAACCATTAACTTAAAGGAACCAAGAATGAGAATACACACACAAGCACACACATGTGTATTTCAAACTAACAGTGATGGAAACTAAAATACTTTGTTACTGCCCTTTCAATTTTTCAGGTATCTCTACTTTATGAGAGTATTTTTATTTTGAGAAACTTTTACTTTTACATCACTACATTCCAAAGCATAATATTGTACTTTTTTACACTACTACATTTCATAAAAACATATCATTCCTTGTTATTTCAAACCGAAGAAATCGACACCTGCTCGCGAGGTCCGATTCGTGAACAAGGTGATTCTTTTCAGTTAACCTGAATTGATTCTCAAATCACACTGAATGATTAATTCATGAATTGGACTGATCCGATTGCAGCTGTTCTCAACACAACAACTCTCTAGCCAAGTTTCGATCCAGTTTTTGCTTTGTTTTGTTATCAACAAAGCCAATATGCGCAAAAAATATTTGCGAAATTTGCCGTCTCGAGGTTATTTCCATCCAGTTGGCCTTTTACCGATAAAATGGTGTGCGTTATGATGTCATCCCTACAAAAAAATGCATTGTTGCATGTTTTCTTATATCGCTAAAAAAAATTCCATGCATAATTTTGCGTATACCCCAAATTCGTAGCTATCTTTTGCATATCCCAAATATTTGTAAAATGTAATGAGACAATTGAAATTCGCCAGTAGGCTACTTCTTATTTTCACATATATGCCTAATGTTATTAAATTAGACCTATTGAGCAGCTCGTCTGACAGGACTTTACTGCCTTTATTTGATGAAGCGCATGTTTGGACACAGCAGTTCATTTGTCCCGTATGAAAAAAATTTAGGGTCCATAAAAAGACTGGTACACTGAAATATTCAGTCTTTGCATATTGCAACAATCTTTAACACCTTGAACAGTAAAGCCAGTCACGGTTTGACGCTTTCAAAGCAAAAGAGTCATTTGTTCTGGTTTCAGAGTTCAATAACATCAAACCGATTAAAAACAGAGAAACGCTGTTGATTTTTCTTTTTTTCAGAGACAGATGCACCTGTGACCTAAAACATTTTATTTGTGTATTTAATCTTTTTTAAATGGTCTGCATGCATTAGCTAAACTGAGGCTTATTGTCACATAACATTTCTAAAATTCTATTAGAGCTTTTGGAGTCAACCACTTTATTTTCCTAATTTATCTGAGATAAAATTCTATAGACCTAATTAATAAATTGAACTTATAAAATTATTTCATTTATAAGTGTCATGTTTGTGATTTTTATTTGTCATGTAGCCTAGAACCGCTTCTGATCATTAAACCGAAACAGACTCATGATTTTATGACAGTAGTACTTTTATTTAAAAGTAGAAGCAACATTTCTGTATTCTATTTTACCTTACTTTTTGTCAGCGTTGAGAACTCCAACAGTCTTCCTTAATTTGACAGACACCCCGCTTATTTTTGTCGAGTTGCAGAGATTTTCAAGGCACTATTTTCCTTGTGATGCACCTTTGAACTAAGCCTACAGAGAAACGGTGCTTTAACGGGAGCAACACCATGAACGCGGACTCTGCATGTATAGTCTATTCTGTCATGTGACCACATTTATTTGCGTTAAAGCCTTTTTTTTTTCGACAAAAAGTGTTTCCAAACCAATTTTTGCAACATTTGAAGTATCAACATGCGCTAAAGATAAACGGAAAAAGATTGTGTCGACATTTGAGAAATATTATCAACAAATGGCTTTCCGTCAGCTATATCGCTAAACATTTTGAAGCGCTAAACTTTTTTTCGCAAAAAAAATCCTTGGATGGAAACCTGGCTACTGATCCGGTCAAAGAGCGAGTCTCCAGATTCACTGAATTGTTCATATCTGACTCAAAATGAGCCAAGAACCGAGAGATCTTTAAAGCTTGAGCGTGCACAACTAATGGCATAAAAAGTAAGTTACTAATGCTGAATTTTGGTATTGATTATTGTAAATGAAAATCATATTGTCACATTTATGTTCTGTTTAGTTCTGTTCTGTCATGTCTGCACCTGAATTCGTTAGTCCCTGATTAGTTAATCCTCCTCCACCTGTTTCCATTTAGTTCCCTCATTTACCCTTGTATTTATACTGCCCTTTCAGTTCAGTCCTGGTCGGTCATTGTTGGTGTAACATGTTATGTTCTTCTGTTGGATTAAAGACTGTGTGACTACTACTATTATCTTCGTCGTGTGCTTTCTAAGCCACCAGCACGTTACACATATAGGTCATGTCAGTTATTTTTTGAACTAAATCTGTTTTAAAAGGGCATGAGTTTAAGCCCATTGTTTAGTTTGTACTGTATGTTTTAAAACTTAAATACAGTAAATACTTAAGTGCTTGTACTCAAATGGAAAAGGCGTACTTATATTGTACTAGAGTATAGGTAACACTTTGGTTCGATGGTCCACTTTAGACATTCTACTAACTATAAGTAACTTTGCTACTACATGTCAACTAACTCTCATTAGAGTATTAGTAGACTGTCTGCTTAATATTTTCTAACACTTTATTTTGATGCTCCCCAACAGACATTCTGTAATTAACTCCCATATATGTGTACTACATGTACTTATTCTACTAACCCGAACCCTAACACCTAACTCTAACCTATCAGTCTATTAATACTCTAATGAGAGTTAGTTGACATGTAGTTGAAAAGTTACTTATACTTCAATGAATGTCTAAAGTGGACCATCAAAATATTTTATTAGGGTGTCTGTACTTTTACTTAAGTATTTGATTTGTGTACTTCATCCTCCACTGCAAAATAATGACACAATGGGCTGAAGTCATGTGCAGTGATCTGTAGTTGACTCATGTCTAGCATGATGATGGCTGCTATTGGTCATTGCTTTTCAACCAGTCCTAAGGGAGTACTTGGCCCGGCTCAGTCTGGAAACCTGCACAGTATTCTGGGAAGGTGGCAGAGGCTGGGGAAAGGGAAAAAGGCTGAACAGAAGTGCTGACTCATTTTAGAGCTGATAAGGGGGAGCTGCGAGACTGGAGACATGAGTGAATGCAATTTCCTCCACGGCTCAGAGAAACACTCATTGGTTCAGCAGGGGTCAATAGGATGGCTGGTATGGAGATTGCACTTCCAGGCAAGTCCAGTCTGGACATTTAGACATTTACCAAACCCATCTCTGGTCGTTAAGTGCTTCTAACCATTCACTTGCGATCTACGGTCCTCTCCCTTTACAAACTTCCAGTTTTCTTCCTACGTAATGCAATAGAAGGGAGGCGTGAAAATAAACTTAACAGCAAATTTACATGCCCTATGGACATGTCACTCAGTAATAGCCCGTGTAAACGTGAAAGCTACCCCAGATCTCTATTATGACTCAGAAGATCTAAAGCAAATGCTAATGGATGCTGTCTGTTATGTAATTTCAATAAAACCACTGTCCTGGAGGCAAAATGGAGTCTGTTAAGAAAATCACAGACAAAAGAAACAACCCCAAGGGCACTGAATTCATATTTTATAGTACATCTGGTTATCATGGTGGGTGTATGTTTGCATTAAAGTGTAGTGGTGTATGATACATTCTTGCAGGTTTTTATATGCTTTTAACACCATTATAAAGAGAGATATTACAGAAAAATACTTTCACCTTCGATTACGATTTGTGATTTTGATGATAGGTTATTGGCCAGCAAATATTGTTGGCTAATAATCGTGTCTGTGAAACAAAGGGGTCTTTCTTATGTTTAAAATTACTGTTTGTATTATATATTATGTTTATATGTATTTGCACATGAAAAATATGCTTGTTTAAATCTAGTATGCGGCTGATACCTGATATGTAAATGGATATCTTTCTCTGCCATCTCTGTTCCTGGTGCTGAGAAATGTACCATGTGACAAACTTTTTTGTGTCAGCAGTGGTCTAGATATCATAAAGTTAATTCAATGACAATTAAACTTGTAAAACACTACAGCATAACACTGCAAAAATATTACAGTATTTATGTATTACTATTAATCTGCAATCTAAGTTACTTTATAATTAACATATTTAGCTACAGAGTAACATGTATTCCTTTTTTTAGTTCTTTCATATCAGGTTTATGTTTTATGGGTTCCTTGCTCTTCTAAGCGATGTTGTTCTCATTAAAATTAATATTAAATCCTCCAAGGCCAGAAAGAAAACAAAAAGAGAGGAACCACAAAGTGATATGAGAGGCATAAAGCTAACACTGGTATTTTGCCATGGACAGGGTTGAAATAGGGTAACACTTTATTTCGATAGTCCATTTTAGACATTTTACTAACTATAAGTAACTTTGCAACTACATGTCAACTAATCATTAGAGTATCAGTAGACTGTCTGCTTAATATCTGCTAACACTTTATTTTGATGCTCCCCAACAGACATTCTACTGACTATAACTGCAAGTAAATGTCAACTTATTACCCTAATCTAACATGCTACTAATGAGACTTAGTAGACATGTAGTTGCAAATTAATGAGAGTTAGTTGACATGTAGTTGCAAAGTTACTTATAGTTAGTAGAATGTCTAAAATGGACTATCGAAATAAAATTGTAACCATATACAGATCGATTGTGCAAAAATATTTGAATGCTCGATGCAGTTGACCAAATCATAAACAAATATTCCAGAGAGCTGTATAATGAATAGGGGTGTAACAGTACACAAAAATAACGGTTCGGTACGTACCTCGGTATTGAAGTCACGGTTCAGTACGGATTCGGTACAGCATGAGGGAGAAAACTAAACATAAAATTGTTTTTTTTTCTTTTTTATTAAACAGTGGTTTACTGAACAAATTGTGTCTCTGTCTTTAAATAAATTCACTTATAATTAAAATGTTCTAAAGGATAAAAAAATCTATCTCGGCTAATGCTGTAAACTATATTCAGGGAGCACTTGCTTGCACATTACTATAATATTAAAGGTTACAATTAACAACAGAGCCTAAATTATTACAGTTTTTCTCAATTGCTAACACACAATTCATAAAACAATTCACCATTTTCTTACAACTATAAACACAATCTCGTAACTACACACCAACTTGTACAAACATCAATCTTCCACGTCAAAATCAAATATTTCAGTCAAAAACTTATTCACTTCTGTCAAAATCAAACTTTGGGCTCAGATGACGCACAAAACCTGCAAATACACAGACTACTTTCCTGCCCAGTGAACACTAGTGAGATTCATAACACTGTAACAAAAATACCTCTTATTGCTATTCAGGAATAATTTGGCAGCTCAGTGTCTATTACAGTATACAACATAAATGAAAGAGCGCAGATAAAGTAAAATGCAACGAGCTTTAGGAAAAATTATTTTCATTTCACTAGTGTAAAGTGATCTTACAGGAGATGAAAGTAGATGAAGTAGTTGATCTTACAAGAGGAAGAAAAGTTCAAAAACCAAAGAACTAAATATGAAATGTGTATGCAACACAGTACAGTATACTGTCAATTACAGTAATACATAAATAAAGAAATAAATTCACCATCCTCTGCACCTTCAGCCAAATTTCATTACAGTATACAATACTATAGCAGTTTCTTGGTCTTCTGACAAAAGACTTTCTCTACCTTCCAACTAGGCAGTCGTCTCTCAAAAATACAGCACGTGAAAAAAAAAACCCCCAGCTACAAATAAATTTGACAATCACAAATTTGAGGGTGTACATGTGCTATAGTTTACTATACACAGAATAGTGAAATTTCTCTCATATAAGTACTGTATGTGTAAGTAGTATAAAACCCTGTTGATGATTCTAGGATGCAATTTCTAAAGCACAATCACCTGTGCTCCTGTTTATATTATCCCGATATCCCGAGATTCTGATTGGTGTGTCATCATTTTTGCTACTGAATGTTTACTGATGGATAAATGTGTGCTATTTGAGTTAACATAGTGACACTTGAGTTAATTATACTATGTGTTTGTTTTTTCTGAATGAGAACATGGTGAAACCACTGTGAAATAAGGGCATTTTTGTGTAGAGTTTTGCAGAAATCATTAAGAAAATTGGAATGTGTGTGAAAACAAGTGAAATAGTTTTGAGAAATGTGTCTTTGTTTTGAGAATTGAATAAATGGTTTGGGAAATTGTGTCAAATGAATCAGTTATAATGTGTTAGCAATTGAGAAAAACTGTAAATTAAGTTGGTGTTTATTTTTAGATATAATAATCAACACATAAAAATTGTATGCAAATATGTAAATTGCATACAGGGCAGTTTTTGCATTAACTTAAATTTGTTTCTACTCCAATTCGATGTTAAAATATATTCATTTACACAGTGGCCATCATAACTTGTTTTCATGACAGATATATTTAAACATATATTAAACATAAATAATCAAGACAGGTTAAGTAAAATATAATGAATATATAGGCTAATATAGTGCATATATGTAGTGAAAGAGTTCATTTCTCTAGCAAACTAACAAGCAGTGGACACTGAATGGCATTTCTGAGGTAAATGCTACGTGACATATTGTTTACAAGCTGATTCATTGATGTCTTTCCGCTGTTGAAACACTGATTGAGCGATTACACAAGACACGTTTCAGTAAGTTGTACTGTATTTTTCAACATACCTTCAGATGTTTATTTATGTTTATTTCTGTAACTAGTATTAAAGAGGAAGAGATGATCATGTTCACTCGCGCTCCGCGCTGCCGTTTGAACTGAAGCGCCTATACAGCGATCTGTCACGCCACATCAAAGAGCGACAAAACGACACAATGATTTATTGTTTGAATTTCAATCATTGAATTTCAATCATGATCTTTCCGCCGTTGAAACACTGATTGAGCGATTACACAAGACACGTTTCAGTAAGTTGTACTGTATTTTTTCAACATACCTTCAGATGTTCATTTATGTTTATTTCTGTAACTAGTATTAAAGAGGAAGAGATGATCATGTTCACTCGCGCTCCGCGCTGCCGTTTGAACTGAAGCGCCTATACAGCGATCTGTCACGCCACATCAAAGAGCGACAAAACGACACAATGATTTATTGTTTGAATTTCAATCATTGAATTTCAATCATGATCTTTCCGCCGTTGAAACACTGATTGAGCGATTACACAAGACACGTTTCAGTAAGTTGTACTGTATTTTTCAACATACCTTCAGATGTTTATTTATGTTTATTTCTGTAACTAGTATTAAAGAGGAAGAGATGATCATGTTCACTCGCGCTCCGCGCTGCCGTTTGAACTGAAGCGCCTATACAGCGATCTGTCACGCCACATCAAAGAGCGACAAAACGACACAATGATTTATTGTTTGAATTTCAATCATTGAATTTCAATCATGATCTTTCCGCCGTTGAAACACTGATTGAGCGATTACACAAGACACGTTTCAGTAAGTTGTACTGTATTTTTTCAACATACCTTCAGATGTTCATTTATGTTTATTTCTGTAACTAGTATTAAAGAGGAAGATGATCACGTTCACTCGCACTCCGTGCTGCTGTTTGAACTGAGGCGCCTATACAGCGATGTCACGCCACATCAAAGAGCGACAAAACGACACAATGATTTATTGTTTGAATTTCAATGATTTATTGTTTGAATTTCATGATAAAATGGACAGAATTTAAGGGGTGAGACTTTGTTTCTTATCAAAATTAACAAAACAAAGAGCTTATTGCGATTATTGGTGGTTAAAAGTGGTTAATCGGCTACAACTCTGTATTCGTCGGTACATGTGTACCGAACCGAAAGACGCGTACCGAACATTTCCGGTACGAATATGTGTACCATTACACCCCTAATAATGAAATAATAAAATATGCTCTGTCATATGCCTCTGACATCATTGCTATTCCTGTAGCCATTTCTCAACATTCATGTGAACACTGATGTAAGTGTCATCATGTCAGACCATTCAGAAAAAAATTATCTTCCATACTTTTCTTGTTTAAGACACAGTGTAGGTAGCCATTTACAAAAGAATAATCAACAAAAATTTGAGGATTTTGATTGATTTGTGAACTAATTGATTATTCATTGATTTGAAAAAAGGGACAAGTCTGTTCATTCCCATTGAAAGGATTTTCCTCCCTGTTTGTTTCTCTCATTTCTCTTTCTCTCACTCCCATCGTTTTTTCCAACTGCAGTAGAGTTTGGCTTTAAATAGCTGAGCTTTGACAATTGTCTGTGTGCTACCTACACACACGCGCACACACACACAAACACATGCACGCACATACATCCTCTCATCCTACTCAGGAGCAGGAGGGTTGAGCTGGGCCTGAGACATCTGGGTGGATCTCAAACAGGCGTGTGGGCAGCCATGCATTTCAAGAGCCAGGGAAACTGACAGCCTGCTCTTTACTTTTCAACACACACACTCTCTCTCTCTCTCTCTCTCTCTCTCTCTCTCTCTCTCTCTCTCTCTCTCTCACACACACACACACACACACACACACACACCTACACACACAGCCCTACTAGAAATCAGTTAATGTTTATATCAGACAGCAAGGCACATTTAACAAGACCTCAGTGTATGATGAGCCTGGTGTTTGTGCTGGCTTCAGCATCTTAGTGGAAATAAGGAGAGTAAGTGGCTTTTATTTGATTATGAGAGGATAAATTCCCAGCAACCTCTATAACTGGACCATGATTCCAACTAAACCTACTCCATGAAGCGATAGTCAACAAATTTAGTGCTAATTTGCAGGTCATATCCACACTACACAACCACAAAGAGATAAATTGCTAACTCAGTGCCACTAGCAATGTTGGGAAAGCTACTTTGAAACTGTAACTTGTTAAGCTAAAAGTTATTAACTCTTTCCCCGCCATTGACAAGATTTTCCATCATTTATGACACAAGTTTTCCACATTTTCATTGTTATACGGTATGAGGCGCTGTTACGCATCTCCAGATCCAAAAACGAGCGAATGAGAAGATCTGCGTAAACTTGAAGGAACGTATAGAATTAAGGTTTAATTAAGGTAATTATAATTAACTAATGTGATCATCAAACATTCAACAGCATATAAATCAAAACTACCTAATGGTACTAACAGAACATAAATAACTACACTTCAGCTATTGCCTCTATAAGCTTGCATTCATCTGCCTCCATATTTGACTGCAGCACCTACATCTCCAAATCCAATCAACAAATGATGCGTTGAAGCATCTATATTTTTTCTTTTTCAAAAATATTTTACATTTGGACATCTATTTAATTGTGACTTTAAGTAAATTATTCTAGTATCTGTACCTCATTGGAGTATTTTTATTTAGGGAAACTTTTACTTCAATTTCAAAGCTTAATATCTTACCTTTTATCCCACTACATTTCATTAAAACAATGTTCCTTGTTATTTTAAATTGAAGAAATTGAGACCTGATAATTGTGTCCTATTCATGAAAGAATTGTTCTTTTGAGACAATTCCTTTCCATTCAATCGGTTTACAAATCACACTGAACCATTTATTATACTGAACTGATAAATGATCCAGTTGCAGCTGCTCAAGTGAATGACTCACTGATTTAATGATCCTTTTAGAGCGAATCTCGCTGAATTTGTCCTACTCAAAATCAGCCAAGAACTAGGAGCAATTTGATTATCAGCTTGAATCTGTGAAGGAATTTAACTGATGGTGTGAAAAGTAAGTTAGTAATATTGAATTTTAGGATCTTTTACTGTAAAAGAAAATCATATTTAGGTTTTAATTCACTGGAAGTTGCGTGTAAACTAAAGGGTTAGTTCACCTAAAAATGAAAATTCTGTCATTTATTACTCACTCTAATGTCGTTCCACAACCGTAAGACCTTCATTCATCTTCGGAACACAATTTAAAATATTTTTGATGAAATCCAAGAGATATATGACTCGTCCATAGACAGCAATATAATCAACAGTTTTAAGGTCTAGAAAGGACTAAAGACATTGTTAAAACAGTCGAGATGACTACAGTGGTTCAACCTTAATTTTTTGAAGAGACAAGAATACTTTTTGTGTGCAAAAACAAAACAAAAATAATGACTTTTTCAACAATCTCTTCTCTTCCCTGTCATTATCCTTAAGTAGGTGAAGCAGTAAGCACAGTGAAGGTTTCTGTGTTTACGTCCAAATGGTGGCTCAGTATTGGCCGATGCTGTTCGCGTGAAAAGCACGACGCATGCGTGTGATGCTGACGCAGGAACCGGCCAATAATGAGTCGGCGTTCTGACATTGAACCTGGAAGCGCTGGATGTAAACAACGTATGAGAATAACACAGAAAAGAAGATATTGTTAAATAAAGTTGGTATTTTTGTTTTGTTTTTGCGCACAAAAAGTATTCTTGTCACTTCATAAAATTAAGATTGAACCACATCGACGGTTTTAACGATCTTTTTAGTACCTTTCTGGACCTTGAAAGTGTTGATTATATTGCTGTCTATGGACGAGTCATACACCTCTCGGATTTCATCAAAAATATCTTGAATTGTGTTCCGAAGAAGAACGAAGGTCTTACGGGTTTGGAAGAAAATGAGGGTGAATAATTAATGACAGAATTTGCATTTTAGGGTGAACTAACCCTTTAAACAAAATCTGCAGTAAAATGCAAAGATCTGAAGCTCATGGTATGATGTGCTTGTGTCTTTCATCCACCACTTTAAATCTACACTAAATACAAGAATCAAAACTAGAAAACATCATGATTTACTCAACTGCATCAAAAACACAGCAACATTTAACTAAATATTTAACTACAAAATGAAGATACGGGGACTGATGATGATTTACTGTATTTATTTGGTTCTTGAATCGTTTATTTAGAGGAACCATTTAAATGAATCGATTCACTAACATGAATCAGACCAAATATGATTATTGCCTTGGATCGCTCAGCCAAAAAGCTGTGAGTGTAATGCCCTGTGTGACAAAACACAACAACATTACATCTTGTTGTAAAAGTAGCTTGTTACTGGACAAACTATAATGTTTCAAAAACAGTTCTAATGTCACGCTACTGGCAAATGTAGTTAAGTTAGTAATGTTAATCTACAGAATTAACTTCTGCACACCACTCTATCTTTTTATGATAAGCTATGGTGACCCTGATGTCCAGCCTTTGAGAACAAGCACCGGGGGTCTCCATCTTTTCAGAAGTGTGAGCATAAACATTAGCAGTATCTCTGCCTGCTCGGTGGGGGCTTGGGGCAGACAGATGGAATCTATTAGAAAAAGAGCTGGTCTATGGAGCTTGTGATGGCTTACACACACACACACACACACACACAAAATACGCTCTATTTAGACTGTAACATTTGCCAAAGGGGATGTCACATGATGTAGTCAAATCAATGGAGCTTCCTCATTCGCCATCACAGGAGGAAATGTATATTCCCACATTCTCTGTCTTCTCTTCTCCATCTGTCTCCCTTTCTTGCCATCTCGCTGCTATTCTTTTATTCACCCTCTATGATTCTCTTATAGATCATATAGTGTAACAGATGATGTTTTTCATTCAAATGGTTCTTTGCAGAGGAAAAAATAATCAAAGATGCTGGGACTAGTTGTCAGTTTTTACTCCAGTGAACATTTTTCAAGCCCTTCAAGCCTTGACTATAAAAAGCTAGGTTACACTTTATTTTACAGTGCCGTAGTTACATTGTAATTACTCAAATTGTAATTACTCAAATAATTACTGAGTACTATTAATTAACTACATGTACTTACTATAGAGTTACACTTAGGGTTAGGGTTTGGTTTAGGGTTAGTTACTTGTAATTATGTATAATTTACTGTTATTACTATAGTAAGTACATGTAGTAACATGTAACAACGGCACTGTAAAATAAAGTGTTACCGAAAGCTATTCTATTATTATTGCCCAAGAAAAAATATAAAGTTCATTGAACACATATTAACTAATAGCGCAGCATGTTTCAGACTATATGGGACAAGTTGTCACAATGGAACTTGCCATTAAACAAAACATTAAAAAGCAAAGTTATTTTTCTTTCATCGCTTAGGGATTAAAAATAAATTCAAAATACCTGAGCATCGGTATACTGTTATTTTTACTAATTTAATTATTTGCGCGAGTAGATTACATACAAAGTCAATATAAAGACGCGAATAGATGCACATTTGCGGCAGGCGACACGAATGATGAGAATTGGGCAACACGACTGCCGTGAGTGCACAATATTTGCCTCAATCATGTCTTCTGCGCAAGTCAAAAAATTTCAAATAGAGCGGGAAATTCGCATGACGTGTTGTCACGCAAGTCAATCAGCGAAGAGCTTATTGACACGTCCGGTTTGACATGTCTGGTTGTATCAGAAAATGGAAGAGAGCATTATTGTAGCCATCTAGACAAAAAAGGAGATAGCTTGGAGAAAAGTAAGCGAGGAAGTTGGATGTGCGTAAGACACTCCTCGTCGCACGATGTTTTTATTTGCGTGAGTGACGTGAAAAAAAACTAATCTTATGAGTAATCTAGGGCGAGTAACACAATGCGAATATTCGCTTCGCTTTTGGTGCGCACACAACCATTAGTGAACATCCCGACGCCACCTACACTATGAATATGTAAATATGTGCTGCACATTTTGCTCTCAATAACAAAATAAAGACAACAAAAATGGCTGGTGAGAAAACAGCAGTTAAGAAAGCATCTGATCATAACGATCTCTGCAACAAGCTCTGCGATTCAGCACTCTAGTCAAGTCAGGTCATTTCACGATTATATATAGCACTTTATACAATATATTGCTTTAAAACAAGGAGCTTTACAGTATTAAACATGAAAAACAGTGTCATGTTTTCAATTAGAATTACTACTTCAATTTCTACTATAAAACAGCTTTCCAGTGTGTTCATGATTTTAGTTGTGCCTGACCTTGATGGACTGAACAGAAGAAATTAATTGAAGAAAATGTCCACATCAAAGAAGGCGGAGCCTTAGAGCACACCTATTACATAATTGCTATGGACCAATGGTAGTTTGAGCGTTTACCAACAAGAAAGAACTTTTACAGAAAGTTATGCTGGGTACACACCACAAGATAATCGGACTGATTTTGGGCTGATTTCTCCCCTTCCGACAATCCTAAGTAATGTCCCAATTATCTTGATGGTTCTACAGATTATTTTATCAGATTTTCCTGTGGTGCGAGGTGTGTTAAGAGTGACTGAATCTGTTTGGAAGAACGTCAGAGCTGCCCCGATCGCGAATCGTAAATATTCAACATGTTGAGCGCACGCTCTGGAGATTATCATGTGAAACAAAACAATATCCAATTAGAAAGCGAGCTGACAGAAGACGGAAGCATAACAAATGCAGTCATGGCGCAGCACAAAGTTAAATGGATTTGGACAGCAGAGATGGAGGATCAGATTGTTGATTTGTGGCAACACCACAAAACAAATAATGAAAAAAGAACAATGGAAAAGTTAACATACAAAAAGCATTCACAAAAATGATTCTAATTTAAAGTGCCCCTATTATGGATTTTTGAAAATTACCTTTCATGCAGTGTGTAATGTAGCTGTATGTGAATGTGAACAGAGCGCAAAGTTGTAAAGCTGAAAGTGCATCATAAATAAAGTTATTGTCTCTCAAAAGAAAGAGTCGACTCTGAACCGCTTAAATGAGTCGTTTTTAGTTCGAATCCCATTTCGCAAAGTTCACACGTCACGAGTTAACACATTTGCATAATGCCTGCATACGTTCTGCCTGGACATCCCGCGAAAACTTGAACCCCCAAACGCTATAGCTCATTCGTGTGGATAACATGTCGACAAGATGCTGTGCTCTGCGCTTGAAAGGAAATTTGGTTTATTTTCACTTCCAAAGTGTGAGGCTGTGAAAAATCAGTGATTAAAGATGGGACAGTACCTGCTTTATTTGTACCAACTTGCTCCTCAGAATCACAAACTGTAAGTGTAATTAATTATTGATTTATTTTATACAGTGTTCAAAATACATGTGTTTTAGCTATATTGTGTATGTCTCCGGCTAACCGGCTAACTCAAGTTATTACTGTCTGAAATACTTCTGCTAATCAGCTGTTGGCCACTATTACCTGAAACTGTGTCCATTAATACAGATTGTCTGTCGTTCTTACTACTAGTAATGATAAAGGCTGGAGCAAGATTTGTTTTACAAACTTTAATGTTAAATCAGTCATTCACATTAGTGCTTGGCTAACGTATGCACTGTTGATACAGTTAATGATAAAGTTCCCACATGTGCACCACAATAAATTAGAAATATACACATCGGTTTGTTGATGGTCATACACTTGTTAATGCTGATAGTGAGAAACTACATCTCATAATGTACCTCAAACTGAGTAGCGTATCACTGAGAAACTCAAGTCGTTCTTGTGATGGAGGCTCGGGTTAAATAACTATTTCTTCTAATGTTTCATCATTGGACTCAGATTGATATGGTAAAATCGACGCCATCGTTACTGTCTTTACAGTGTGTACAATCGCTGAGCTTTAGGAAGCATACAGACTGAATCAGTTATGGTAATTGGCGTTTGTTTCCGACTTGCGTTGTACACAGTAGACCAATCACAACAGACTGGGCCGTCTGGCCAATCAGAGCAGAGCAGGCTCTCGGAAAGGAGGGATTTAGAAAGACTGATTCATCCATCGAGTCATTTGAGAATCATTGAGGTGATATGCAATGTATATTATGAGAAAATGAAAGTGTTTTTTGACCTTGGATGCATGTAAACCTTTGTAGGAGACCTCCAAAACTAAATTAGGAACCTTTCAAATACCATAATAGGGGCACTTTAAAAGGATAGCTTATCCAAAAATTATGTTATCATTTACTGACCTTCACTTCGTTCCAAACATGTATGACTTTCTTTTTTTCTGAAGAGCACAAAAGAAGAAGTACGTTGGAATCCAAACAGTTTTCTTTACCATTGACTTCCATTATATGAACAACACCAACACCACCACCACCATTTCTCAAAATATCTTCTCTTATATTCCACAGAAGAAAGAAATTCATACAGTTGGAATGACAGGTGGGTTTGAACTTGACAGAATGTTTAGGTGAACTGTCCCTTTAAAACAGTTTTGAACTACAGTAGGTGTTATGAAACAGCTGCTAGAAAAAACACACATTTGTGTAATTTGTCTTTTGACTCCTAACCTCATAGTTACTGAGATTGAGTCCTTCTCCATGTGACAATCAGCACTGGTCTCCCCTATATGCTCCATACATACCTAGTCTCTTGATTCCATCTGTCGCCTCTCCCTCTCGATCCCTCTCTCCGCTGTTAATTCTCTTCCGTCTTACTGTCTAACCTCACCACTGTCTCATGATACATCAAAATCAATAGGGCCATCACAAAGAAACGCATATATGGCCAATTTCCTCCCACCATCCCCCACATACTTTTATTCTCCTCCATCCTTGCATCAAACTCTTGTAGTGCTGGCTAATCATATCCCCTCTGTGGCATGGCGGAAAAGACAGGAGGCAGACAGACGTTCCTATAGGGTGTGCCCGCTGCCAAACCGCCTGAAACACCCTTCCTCTTTTATTTCAGAAACACCTCTTTAAGAGACTGAGAATGAACCAAGGGTAGAAAGGCAATCTGATGGTGTGACTGAATACAATAGCCACCGGGTTCATGCACACATCCGTACACAGATGCATGCAATGCTTCCTAATGCCACAAAAGCTCTATGGTGCATTTAAAATCTTGACATAGGGAGTATTAACAAGGTTAATAATTGTAAAAACACACACAAATATGCAAACGCACACACTGTTAGTGTCAGTACCGTGGGGTGGCAGCGAGGCGTGTAAATGTGTTCACTTCATTGGGGGTAGGGAGTAGAGCCATATTCAGTCTCTATTTTCACACACACGCACAACAGTCTTTTACAAACACTTTTAGAAACGCTTAAATCTTAAGCACTAACACATGTTAATTCAAACGTGTGCAACTCAAACCATTTAAATATACACGCAAAGCTCATCGGTATGCATGCACATGTGAAACAGCTGACAAATTGTCCGTCGGTAGTTCAATGTTCAAGATTTCACGTTGTCAAACAACATTATATACAATTAAACACATTGCACTTGCCCTCCCACACCCACCTGCCAATCAAATCGCCTGTCAACGTGAGCCTTGATGGATTTTGGCTGTTTTACTGCAGGGATCTATGTCAATCAAACCTGATACAATACGCCCAACCGACTCGCATCAAATTATCTTTAGCGTGCTGCCCAAGGTGCTCAGATATGTCACAACACCCATGGTTTTATTTAATCCCAGGGATCAGTTTCAATCTCTATAATCCTGACTGCATACATGTTGAAATTTGAGCCCTTTTTGCTTTGACCTATCGAGTTCGGATTCGATAAGTTCTGGATATGGAGATATGGCGTGAGGAACACTACCTTTTATGCTGATCTCTCCAAACATTTTTCTGTCATTGATTTTAGTGACTGCTGAAGACACTGATGGGTGATGGGACGGCTAATGTAGCTATTCATGCATCTTCACACGCCGATCCGAGCACACGTTCCATTCGTTTTCCGACAGATAAATAAACAACCTTTGCGAATAGAAAAGTGCTTTTAGAGACGATATCTGGTTTTCTTTTCGCTCAAAAGCCAAAGCGGAAAACCCCACCCAACAAACCCAGATGCAAGAACGCAGCCGCACACAGTCGAAGCCACACATTCTGCGCACTGTAACTGCATTGACATGTCATTTCCTGCAAATCATGACACGGAGTCATTGTGTTGTTCAGACCCCAGTCAGTGAGTAAATGAAATGCTATAATGAAGCACGTAGTGAGAAACACAGCCTCCGTCATCATGGCGTCAACCCCTAGGCACATGATCCCTCAAATTAGTGCCATTAGCATTGATTTATTTTTGATCTGCTTGAGTGATAACTTACTATATTATATAGGCAAGCTGTTTTTTGTATGATAGACACTCACTTTCCAGTGCGCACAGTGACACTACTGTCATGTGCACCAATTTTACCCCCACCGCAAGCTCACACATGCTGCTTCATCAGCTCACGCACAGCGCGGCAGTGGTAGCGTGCTCATTCTAGCATGTCTCGATGACTTATCCTAATCCTTATGTCTTAGGCAAATACCAATAGCTGAATCAATCTCCAGTGTGAAGGCATTCCCCTTGTTTCTACTCTCTTTTTTTGCTTGAATTTTAATGAAGACAAGGCAGGAGCTCCAATCGGAAGGTGGGAGAGACCACTCACAGTCAGACGGAGGGTGTCGGTGATGGTATAGATGGAGAGTGCTCATAGCTTCCTCTCTCCCTCCCCTCTTCCCGTTCCCCCTCTTGTCAGCACTCTCCCGTGGGTGGTACAACCTGGCAGATTACAAAACACCCCTCCCATGTGTCTCTCTACTCTCTGTGCCAGGGTGAGGCTACCGATCTCATTCTCCTGGAGCGTGTGAGTGTGTGAGTGGAGGTAGGAAGCAAGGATGGAGAAAGAAACATAGTTAGTGAACAAGAGCAAGAGGAAGGAAGTATGAAAGAGAGTGTGTGTGAGATCAGAGCTGGGAAGCTCATGGAAGCGACGGGACACAATCAACACCACTGTCTGCAAAGATCACGAGGGTATCCGAGGGGTAAGTGCAGGCGGCAAGCGCACACACACGCACACAGACATATATGTACTACACACACTCACTGACATTGTCTATGTGTGTATGCTCTAATGCCTGAGGCCCTGCAGACCATACTTCCTTTATTTGGAGTGTGTGTCTTGTGCACACCACCGGTGATGCCCTTTAAAAGTGCATGTTCTCTTTTTATAACGGTCTGTCAGATTTTTGTGCTAACCTGTCCACTGTAGCGTCACACTAAGAACAGTGACTTCTCTGTCAAGCCGTGATGTGGACGAGGGACTGTCCCTTTGGGGGACAATGAGACTTTTCAAAGATGCCTTCGGGATTTTCGAAAATACGGAAAACGCATGTGCCTGAGAGACATGCACACCTTTATGCGATCAATTTTATGAAACACCGCAAATGCTGTCCAGAAATCACTGCGCAAACCCTGTTCACACCGCAAAGAATCGGAAGCGGTTCACATGCAAATACATACACATGGACACATATGTGTTCATATGCACTCACTCTCACACATACACCTTTGGGTGAGATAAAGCAGAGAGTATAGAACTAGCTGGAGTCATTGTGAGTATATAAGTCGCCTTTTCATCTAGGCGAAGGTGCAGGAAGCATAGATGCAGAGAGCTCCAGTTAGCCCTGCCCTATGGAATAGATAGAGCCATTTAAGGCTAGAAGTGAGAGACCCCGTAGATAACATTTAGCCTCTGTGCTCTAATAGCTGTAGTTTTAATATGGGGAAACCTGGAAGGCCAATGTCTCTAAGAGAACTAGTCAGAGGTCAGGTGTGGTCGCACCGTGGCGGCACCTTGCCTAGGCGGTAGTCGACTCTTCGTGTTGACCTGCATACAAATGAACCTTTATCAGAATACTATCTGTGCTACAAATTCACTGTGCAATGTGTAATATTCACAGGAATCTATATATCTAAAATACTTTTGTGTATGTGCTATCAGAACATCTGTGTCTGTGTATTTAGGTAAAGGCAATGTATGTGTGCTATGTATCTCTGTGTGTGTTTGTCAGTGGGAGGCTTCATTAGTGAGCTGAGGGAACCCAGGTACATTAGCCTGCATCTCTCACCTGCGTCCATCCACACAGGAGTCTACACTGACATTTCCTCTTCTCAGCTTACCATAATGCGAAAGGCCATTTACCACGTATTACAAAACAGCATCCACAGATACGCACTTTATACGTCAAGGAAAACTGACTGAATGTATGCTCATGGTCTTAGGTTAATTTTTTGAGCATCAGTGACTATTAAAGGTATTTACCATTCGCCATGCATTTAGTTTATCAACAGATAAATGATTTGAAGTGCACATGAATTATGTACTGAATCAACTGAATTTCCCCGTATTGAGTTGAACATTACGTATTTAGCACAAGGATGTCAGTGTCAGCCGTCTACATTTCCATTATTCACGGACACATATGCGTAAGTGTGTGGTGCACATTTGATGCCATCCTGTGAATAGAATTGACATACGATAATGGCAACTTGATGATGTAGAATGAGCCTCATAAAGCAATAAGGTTCCGCCCGGCGTGTAATTCATACATGGGTTTGCATGATGCCCTGAATAAATGGCCCCTATTGTGGCGCCTAGCTGCTCTACAAACAGCGATTTGGTTGTGCTTGTGCATTTCTCTGTATGTGTGTTCATCACACCCTGAAGAAACACTGATTGATGAGCGTCTAGAAAATTCCACCATATTGAAACCTTTTTAAAATGGCCATAGACTGAATTATATTTAGGCCTGTTTCTCATTATCCTAATTGAAGATGACTCATTGACATCTTTCAAGGTTCATTTTAAGCCATGTTTAAAAGTCACTTGAATTGCTCCCTAAACAAAACACGATTTAGGTCTCATACACATTATTTGGACTGTAGCGCTTGTTCAGTGTACCATTTGGACTCAGTTGCGCTCCATATGCTCACTGTGGCTTTGGGTGTGGTGCCGTACGCAACCAAATGCTGGACTAACCGTGAGGATTTACCTAAGCTGTGTGTCTGCGAGGGGTTGTGTAACACTGTTGGTTTTTTCTTGTATAAGAAGCAATTAATGTAATTTGTAAACGAGCAGCACTGCAAAGCAAAAGATGCATTTAAGACCAACTATTTCTGACTGTTACCTTGTTATCTGGGATATATGACATAGAGCACCTTAGCATGCATGGCTGACTTTTATTCCAATGTCAGTGACCATTATTAGCTGCTTTAGGAAAACAGTATTTGTATTTGCAAATGACAGAGAAAGATGAATCTAAGACAAAGACAGTATTTTCGGTATTTTCCGTCTTCAGTATTCTGCATTTACTTTAACGTAATATATATAGAATCTATATATGAATGAGCTTTTCGGACCGTTAAATAATAATAGCATTAATCTATCTCTATAATACGAAGCCCTCCTTGAGGATCCGCTCACAAAATGGCCGTAGAGGCAGAGCTGCCCACAGGCTCTGTGATTGACAGAGAATTCCTCCGAGGATGGATGTGCGCTATATGGTGAGGAGCAGGAAGTGTGTAGGCAGAATCACCAGCGCACCAGGGAGGTTCCTCGTCTTTGTTCTCTAAACCATAACCGTTAACAAAGGCAGCAATTCATTTTCTAATTAATACATTTTCCGTCTGTGTTTGTGCAATGCGAATTATGTTAGACGCATTTTAAAAGATGTCAGGAGATAAAAGTGTGTGTGTACAGTACCTGTACGTAAAGCGAATGAGTGTGTCGTTTGCTTTGTGTTGACTAAGTGGAGGTTTTGTGATTAGATTGCGTTTACATATTGAACATTCAAGGTTTCCTTCACTCGTTTGTTTAGTACAGAGTTACAATGGCCAGTTTTATAAATAACACATAATTAATATTCATGAATTCATGAATTAGACATTCATTTCAGTGGTCTTTCTATTAAAGCAACAAAATTATTTTGCAATGCAAAAGCACATTAGAACCGATTTATCAACCTGTTTAATTTTCACTTATTTTTTAAATTTAAAAAATTCTGCCTGTTAAATAGTATTTATTAGGTTATCACATTCATTTTAATATACAAAATTATTCAGCTACTACATTAATTCAGTAATTAATCACTGGATAAACACATTTCTATGACCAATTTTTGTCTCATAAAAATAATTAAACTCCAACAAGCTCCTTTAAAATCTTTTTAATACAACAATTGCCCCTTTAAACAAGACAGTGCTCAATGTGTCTAAGCAATAAAGTATAGAAAACCCTCATTTAAATCTGCAGAATATTGATTTAAAACAAGCCATTATTATTAGCGTCAATGACGTTATTATGAAAATCGCCT
Organism: Mylopharyngodon piceus; assembly: GCA_039654765.1. Taxonomy (NCBI): domain Eukaryota; kingdom Metazoa; phylum Chordata; class Actinopteri; order Cypriniformes; family Xenocyprididae; genus Mylopharyngodon; species Mylopharyngodon piceus. The sequence continues at coordinate 9,666,338 of CM077445.1, forward strand.
TTACGTGAAGGAATGTATTGGCATGCATTATTCTATTGGTTAATCCTCAGCACAGCACTCGCTAATACTAAATTCTATTCAGTGCCACAATAATGCCGATATCAGACAAAAGCTTCTCAGCAGAGCAAATGCACAATACCAACGCTGATTAGTCTATTAAAGAGATAACATGCCTCCCATCCCCCTCCACCCATCTCGATCTCTCTCTTTCTCTCTCACATACACTACCTCATTTTTCTCATTGATTGGTTTCCTATGCCGGAATTAGCCTCCCATTTCCGTTCCTGAGCTATATGCTCTATCCAGTGGTTTTTAATCCTGGTCCTGCTGGAGACCCACAGCATTGCACATTTTGTATGTTTTTCTTATTTAACACACCTGATTCAGATCTTTAGCTCATTAGGGAATGAACTGAATGAAAAAACATCATTTCTCTCTTTTCTTCCATTTCTACAAACAGTTTTTCCATAGTATACTGGTATAATATCTGTTTACGGACACAATACAATTTTAATATAAAAAAAATAACATTTTAGTGTGATAAAATGTAACATAACGCAATAAAAATGGCAAATTTTGTAATTTAGTTTTTGTGATGTTTATTGTTTTGTTTTTTTCATTTTACACAATAATGTAATGCATTTCAATTATCTATTTTATTTGCCAGCAAATATGCTATTAATTACAATTAATTTCATATATTAATTGGCATATCTATATATCAGTCAATAAAATTATCGATATAGACATTGATATAGATAGTGTTCAACAGAATTATGGGACATTAGCGAGTAAGCTGAATAGGGTCTTCTCTCTCTCTTTGCTTGATCTTATGAATTCTGACGCTCATCCATGCTAAAGCAATACAGCCAATATTCCATGTAATGGAACCATTAAAAGTTATTAATAATACAGGGAGGGATGATTGTGTGTGTGCGTTGAGCGCCTGCGCTCCCCGAGGGCCTCGTAAAACAGACGTGTTCTATATCCACATCTCTTTGATGGTGGTGTGTAGGGTTTCCCTTCATTTGTTTCCCCTTCATTTACATACACACATGCACCAGCGTGTATTTTCATGTACATACTGCACTCGGGCACACGCACACATGTCATGTGACCGCACTGGAGTCTCCTCTGAGTTCTTTGTGTGCAGCCTCTCACGCTGTCACACTCAGACACACCACACACGCGTGTTCCTGTATGTGTGTGTATGTTCTCTGTTGCTCCTGCGTATCTGCACACACTCTCGCTGCGTGGGCTTTGTGTGGGTGGAGAAAGTGGAGAACAATGATGGGTTCTCTTGTCTGTCTGGTCGCTCGCGTCAGGACGTGTGTGAGTGTGTACGTGTGTGTTTGTGAGTCTCCGGTGTTCTGCTGCACTTATACACAAAGGTAAGCACTTTCTTCTTTTTGCTGTCTTAGCTACACCTAGTTTAATTTCCTAGAAGATTCCTGTTAGATTTATTGTATAGTGCTACACTTGATGCTGCACATGGTTTGTTATCATATTGTTCATTTAATTTTGTTTAGCTTATCAGCAATGTGAAATGAACGATTGAGGCTTAAACAAAATTCAGTTTGAAATCGTACCATTCCAATGACTGCCTTTGTCTTCACACCACCTACATGCCACATGACCATGCATTTCTTAAATATAAGATGGAAATTTATTATGGGAATTTGTTGTGATTGAACTACAGTTGATACATTTTTCATCTCTATCCATCCTCAACGTTCACATGACTGTAAGAGCAGACATCTCGCATTCATTCATTTACCATAATGTGGCAAGACCGAACCATGTTGGCGGTTGTAAAGCGCTTCCCAAAGACCCACATTCCATCACACTCGTTTATAGAGGGGCTGTCTGGCCTTTCCGCTCTCTCTTTCTCTCCACCGTTTCTCCCTCCTCTCATTGTCCTTCTCAACTGCCTAGCGGAAACGTGCCGAATCCGTGTTCGCCTATTTCCATATCAAAAGGTGAGGTATCACCACGGGAGTTATTGGTGGGAAATTTTCGGAATTATTATGACAAAGATAATATTAGTTCTGTTTGACAAGGCTGAGTTTGATTGAGGTTTAGATGAGCTATTTTTATAGGTTTCACCTTGGTTTTATCTGTTCGTAGCTCTACCAACTGTAAGAGCCTTTATCAGAGAAGGTTTTTTTCAGCTTTCAGATGCCGGTGCCAGAACTGTGAGGAGGTATTGTGCACCATTCTTATCTGAAGAACAGGACTTGTTACTTAACACAATAGGATATACTTCCCTTTTGTTCCTTATTAGGAGCAAATCCTTTGCTTTTTGGTCCAATTGACTCAAACATGTTTGTCTGAAAATGCTGATTCACAAAAGAAAAGAATGTAGAATGAAAGAATGCAATGAACTACAATGAATCAAAATGTATTAAAAGAGTAGATGAACACTATTTATAGATAGAAGCTATTTCCATGTGTCAAACAAAGATGAATTTGATGTAAATTTGGTGTATTTGCATTCTTCAGCTTGTTTTAAAATGTATATTTTATCTCATTGTACATATATGGTTTAAATGGCTAATTTTTGACTCAAGTACAAAGCACAGAGTTGTACCCTCCCTTAAAAAATCGGCTAGTAGGGAGTGGTGATTCACTTTAAATGAAATATATGAGTACACTACTGGCAAATTCTTTGCCATATTTCTGAATGCTTTGTAGTTCACAGAGTCATCGGTTCTGTGTTCAGTAGAGTGGAAGAATTTGGCTTGAACTGTAGACTCAGCCTCATGTGAACTCACTCCATCCCTTCCCTCAGTTCATCTCTCTTCTCCTCCCCCTCCCATCCACTCCCTGTACTTTCATTTCTACAGCTTAGCATGCTACAAAAGGGTCAGGAGCGTAAATCACACTATAAATCCATGTTAAAACTGCTGAAGATTTACTAGATTTTATCTTCAGTAGGAGCTACTTTTTTCTGCCCAAGACAGCACGCCTAACAAATGTCAGGGGAAATTGGGATTGAGAAATTGATGTAATATTCAGTTTCAGTTGAGCAGGGGAGGGTGAAAGCTTAAAATGAGTGAAATTTATCCGACATATTTTGTTGGAATTAATTGGGATAATTCAGTATAGCATTGAAACCTTTTGTATTTTTCTTTTTTGAAGGTGAAATGCATAATTTCTGCGCCACTAGCGTGACTAAACGGAATAGCCAAAAGAATGAATGTTTTCATGTTATCAAACAGGTTTTTTAAACACTCACCAACTGTCAGTGGTCAGATATAAACACACTATTGGTCAATTCATAACTATTTTATAGGGCTGGGACAATACATCGATTCTCGATCGATACAATGTATCTGGATCGATCCTGATATTTTCTCTCTCTAATCGATTCTGAGCTTAGTTTTAACAGCAGATGGTGCTCTAGGCTAGTTTTTAACAGCACACTCTCAAACGCTCACGAAGAAGACTGCTGGACGGCGCTCGTGCGTTCGGCTGAGTCATGAAAGTGGTTAAATATACTTGGACCTCGGCTCAGAATGCTTTTATGATGGGAGATTTGTAATTCGCTTCAACCTTTTCGAACTTTATGAATGATTATTTTAGGTTTAAGTGGTGCGTGTAAAGGAACTGGAAGCAGGCAGTGTACGAGTGTTTCTAAAGCATAGCCATCTGCTGTTTAAAAACTACGCTCAGAATTGTTTCGAGAGAGAATCGCGATACATCGGAAAATATCAGAATCGCTCCAGATTCTTCATATCGCGAATCGAGATTCGATGTATTGTCCTAGCCCTACCATTTTACATTTTGGCGAATTGATGGCGAATTCGTATGAATTTGTATCTTAATCTTATTCATAGGTTTTTGTGAGATCTGTTTACACCTAACTGAAGTTTAGGTTGAGGTTTACAACCAACTTCATCTTTTTTTCGAAAAATCGTATTTTCTCAAATCGTACGAATTCATATGACTTCACCACTAATTTGCCAACACATAAAATAGTTACATTTTTTTAATGAGATTGGGTTGGTTGAGCAATGTTGCTAATTTTCTAAATTAGCTTGTGAACGGCCTACTTATATGCATATTAAACAGTTTTTTTTTCTATAACGGGAGCCATTTTCTGGTAACTTTCTATATCTCTGAAATAAGAAAAAAATTCAGTTTTCTTCTAAGATGTTGGGGCTACTGGTCTGGGGTGTGTTTCCCAAAAGCAACTATGGTCGCAAGTTCCATCGTTACCAATAGAGATCAATGGAACTTGCTACCATATTGGCTAACAATGCTTTTAGGAAACGCACCCCTGCTCGACTATTAATTCTTCAAAATACTGTTCTTTGACTCCACAAATGTGCAGATCCAAATCCCAAAGAGTTCTGCTTTGTCATTTATGAATAATGGAGAAGAAATTTGTAAAAACAGTCAATATTTATGCATTGAAATTGCATTGCCAGTGTATAAGAGGATTAGTTACATGGCATTAGTGTGCTGTCGGCATCATGAGTGTGTCGACACTGGGCTTATGACATGAGGATAATTGGCATTTTTCATGGAATGCCAGAAGACAAACTGTGATGGTAATAATGAAATTGTGCACTCGAGGCAAAACAGGCAAGCAAAATGGACATCAGGTAACAAAGATGAACATTTTGTCCTAAATCAATATTGATATGCCATTGAACTGTTCTTCTGCGGGTTTATGTGAAGCATGTGTGCAGTGAGGATCAGAGCAGATTTCGGAAACGGTTGCCGTGAAACCTGAATTGCCGTGGCTCTATAATCCAGAAGAGCTCTTTACGCACTCTTAATATGTGTACTTTAATAGATGGCAAGACCTGAATAACTGCAGCTTTGAAGTAATTCTGTTCTGCACTCCCTCTCTGGCTCTTCACTGAACCTATCTCCTCACTGTATAAAAAACAATCGCACATTCATATCCGCACAACTAAACTTCACACTTTATCCGTTCAGCCATCAAACACTTTAGATCCTGCTCTACTCTGCACAGTTGTGATAGAGTGACACACAAAGGGCTTGTAGCACTAGTTTGCACAGCCTGTTTTCTACAGGATGACATTGCTTGTGCCCGCGGCAGTCTTAAATGGATTTCACACCCATACCTCCTCGGTGGGGGATTTTCTGCTGCTGGGCCCAAACTTAGCCACAAACTGTCAGCAATTTTACATTTGCTGCTTGAGGATAACAGATGCTTCCTTTCCATGAATTCTGACTGCAGAATATACGAAAAAAGTGGATTCTGTAGAGTGTATTTTATTATTATTATTATTATTATTATTATTATTATTATTAAAAAATGGCACTTTTGCTTCTGTGGACATTTAGACACACACTTTTCACACTGTGAGTAGTTTAATTAATTTGTCCACTTACAATGTCCAACAGTGGACTTATATGCATAACAAGAGAATCTAGTTGCTTTTGTCATGAACATCATGAACATTTTTCACCAAATCTCAAGTTGTTTTGTTTTTTTATAGCATCCTATTGTGGAAATGACTTATGACTTGACACGTATGTGCAATATATATATATATATTGCACATACATGTCAACTAAGTATATATGTAAGAGTAGATTGTTAGGGGTAGGGTTAGTAGAATAAGTTGACATGTACTTGCAAAGTTACTTATAGTCAGTAGAATGTCTGTTGGGGAGCATCAAAATAAAGTATTAGCAGACATTAAGTAGACAGTCTACTAAAACTCTAATGAGAGTTAGTTGACATGTGCGTGAAATATTACTTATAGTCAACAGAATGTCTAAAGGAGAACATCAAAATGAAGTGTTACCATACATACGTACATATATATTGTCTTACTAAGGCTAATTTAATAGCTAGTGTTTTATGTATCCAAAATACACACAATTAAATCATATTCAACACACTTAATTTGACAAAACAAAATAATAATAACAATAATCTGCAAAATATTGGATGTGAAGCACAATAAAAATATTTCTATTTCATCTCAAGTATTCTCTTCACTGACACAGATGTCTCCTCAATAAACAAGTACATTCACTTTTGGAAAAAAACAACTTTTTTTTTTTTACTTAAACTTTGTTATTGGCAAAATTGTTGTGGTGGAAATTATGATATTAATCATTTCCACACAATAAATAGGACAATTAAATTGGTTTTGAATCAGTTTCAAAATGCAACCAATATTTTTGATGTATTTTTAATATTGAAAAGGTTGGGGTAAGTTACTTTTAAAAGTAATGCTTTACAATATTGTGTTACTCCCTAAAAAAAAGTTACTTATTGTACTAATTGTAGTTACTTTTTATGGAAAGTAATGTGTTACATTACTTTTGCGTTACTTTTTTCCATCTGGCCTGGGCTTGCTTATTTGTTTTTTAATAACAAAAAGGTTATTCTATTTTTGGCAAATGTAAAGGCCCTTTCACACCATAAGTGAAATGAGCCTCAGGCTGAAGGAAATGCAAATTCACACCTGTACAGTAGACGGCGCAACTCAGACAATAAAAGTTCAGCACTCTTCAACAATAAAAACAAAAAATGAAACAAATGTGTTGTTTATCTAAAGTCATTTTTGCTCAGTATGGTTGAATTTGATCATTGAAGGTCAGCAGCAAAGACATTGTTTAATAAAGTAAGATTAAATACATAAAGTATATTTGTCTTATTTAACATTTAATTAGTGCAGGTTTGCGTAATATTCACTTACGATTTCTCTCAAAATGCGGACAGGAGAGCTGTCGGTCAATAAATGGGAAATCAAAGTAACTTGTGTTACTTATTTGAAAAAGTAACTCGGATATTTTGTTGTAAATTTAAAAGTAATGCATTACTTTACTAGTTACTTGGAAAAAGTAATCTGATTACGTAACTCGCATTACTTGTAATGCGTTACTCCCAACACTGGTGGCAACATACAACATACACATTTCAGAGAAAGTTGACAATTATGTAATAATGACAAAAAAAAAAAAAAAAAAACTGTCTATATATTAAAAATCAACCTGTTGGACATAAATATTCCTAGTTGATGAAACACACTAATGACATTTCACTGGTATTGATGGGGAATATTGTCCAATATTGTCACTTTAGTGTTTTTCATATGGACACCAGCTTTAGAAATCTGAATCTTCAATAAGAGACATTTTGTTTTCCTTTGATCATTTCACCTGTACAGACACACACATATACACGTTCATATGCATGTACTCACAATTCAGATTTTAATTCCCTCTCTAAGAAACAGACTTCTCTTGACTCCTATGAAATGAAATGAAAAATATGAAATGAAAAATAATCCCTTGAGTGTCAAAAGCTGTGGAAGGGGAGTCAGATGAGGGAAGAGTCTGATCTCTGGGAGGGGGGAAAAAAGCAGGTTTAAAATGTTAATCGCAACCGTTCCGTCAGTTCTGTCTTTAACACTCTTGTCATGTGTGTCTTCAGTTGTTTCTCTTAGCGTTTCTCTCCTCTGCTCTTTCTTCGGTTATATTCATCATGCTGCACTGAACTGCTCACATGAATAATTATCTTCTAAACACCATTACACTCTGAGTCACTCTTTATATGGAGCGATGTGTTGATCTAGATAATGATACAGGTTGCCCCAGTAGAGGCAGTGACGGCCTAGTCCGTATGGCAAACTATATTTTTACACAATTTAGAACAGGCAGCAATCATTTGCTCCATGCCCCTGGGTGTCACAATAATTCTGTAAAATTAAAGTCTCCTTTTTGGTTGCTCCAATTTCCCATCCTAATTTTAAAAGGTTGTGGACAGATATTCTTTTATCAGCTTCCACTGAGCTGTAAGCGTTTCTTGACTCTGTTAGAGAAATATCTCTGAAGATCTCAATTAAAATCATCAGTGTGATGGAATTAATTGTAATTATCTCTGTGAAAACGCTTTTTCATTTTGCATTTTGCTGTCAATGACTAATTCACACTCATTCATTCTAGGGCCTGCCTTTTTTTTAAAAAAAAAGGATCCTCAGTCATATTCATGTCCTAAAAAAAATTATGTTAACAGTCATTTTTTATAATCAACACAATTATACGCATGTTTAAATCATTATACTCTAAAAAAACAATATCTGCTCAAGGAATACCATTTCCTGTAATGCAAGAAGCAAAGCCTCACAGATTGAATCAGCTTGCAGGAAGTCAGCAATTATCTGAAAGAGAGAAGGTTAATGTACTGTACACTTAACCGTCTATCAGCCTGTAGTCCACACCACAAACGATCTTTAAAGTCACTAATGGCGTTCTGTGAAATAATCAACATGCGTGTGCCTCATAGAGGAGAAACAGCTGTGCTAGACAGTCTAGCTGCTGAGAGCGTCTCTGTTTGGCTGTGCTGAGCTCTACTGTGTGTGTGTTTCATGCTGTGTGTGTCTACAGCCATCACCTGATTCATAGGCATTCCAGAAATAAGCCCAAAGATCACTTTCAAATGTGCAAATGCTTAGCTTTATAAAAATATATAGCTTATTAACTAACTAAATATATACATTTAATGTTTTGCTTTTTTGATAATGCATTTTTTTTTATTTACAATCTCATTAAAAGTGATTAATATGTAATAAAATCAAGATTAATTTATTGTAATTTTTACATCAGTTGTATAGATTACTATCATCTTTAGCTAAATGTTCCATTAAAAAACTAAAACAAAAAATAGTAGTTCATAAAATACTTATAATATAAAGACGTATCTGTCTGTCTGTCTATACTACTACTACTAATAATAAATATAATCTATAATCTATCTATCTATCTATGTAATAATAATAAATATAATGTATAAATAAATATTAATTCATAAATATTCTAAATAAATATTCATTCATTCATTCATTCATTCATTCATTCATCAATCAGTCTGTCTGTATGTCTGTCTGTCTATAATAATAATAATAATAATAATAAATATGTATAAATATTTCATTCATTCATTTATTCATAAATGAATCATCAATCAGTCTATCTGTCTATCTATCTGAAAATCAATAAATAATAATAAATATAATAAATCATTGATTGATTCATAAACCAATCATCAATCAATCAATCAGTCTGTCTATCTATCTATCTGAAAATCAATAAATAATAAAAATATTTTCATTCATTCATTCGTTCATTTATTCATAAACCAAACACCAATCAATCAGTCTGTCTGAAAATCAATAAATAATAATAAAAATGATAATAATAACAATAATAATAAATATATTCATTCATTCATAAACCAAACATCAATCAATCAGTCTGTCTGAAAATAAATAATAATGATAATAAATATAACCATTCATTCATTCATTCATAAACAATCATCAATCAATCAGTCTGTGTCTGTCTATCTGACAATCAATAAATAATAATAATAATAAATATAATAATTCATTCATTCATTCATAAACCAATCATCAATCTATCTGTCTGTTTGTCTATCTATTTGACAAAATCAGTATAATAAAATAATAAAATGAAATATAAATATCATTTATAAATATTTCACTTACATAAGCTTGTGTGTAAGTCATATCTGTGTTATCTTTAAATTTTGAACAAACATTCTAAAAACAATCTAAACCTCTGAAAACCAAATGTTCTAAATGTACTAATGATCTGGTAAATTTACAAAACCAATGTGCAAATGTTATTTGTGTGTGTGTGTGTGTGTGTGTAGCCATTTGTTTTATTTATTTATTACAAAATCAGTAATAAAATCAAAAATGTAAAAATATAATTTATAAATATTTCACTTTTTACATCATCTATTAGATTATTTAACAAACATAAGTGATGCTGTCTTTGAAGGAACATTTTAAGGGATTTCTTTGGAAACAAAGAACAATATTTCATATTCAGTGATGATAAGATGAGTCATTGCTGCATCCGATGTCACACGATCACAAATCATAAGTCCATTAGAGTGAATCTTCTCTTCATGAAAATTATAGCCTGACTAATACATTCATGTGATTCTAGCAGTGCAAGTGAAGGGAGAATTATTCATGGTCCAGTTTGTCAGCTTTTGTCCTTGAATCGTTTAGTCAATTAATAAACAATCGGGCCGGAACAGCACCAAGCAGGCAGCTGGAGAAAACCTCCGCTCAATCAATGAGTGTAATCATATGGCTTAAATCTGATATCGAGCCCGAGTGTGAGCCAGGTGATTAATGACACTGTTAACTTTGAAAAACGAGTCTAGCTGCAGTTGACCCTCCCCCTCATGGACAAAGCCAGAAATACACTGTTGTCTTCTACTGTCTTACCTTTCTGTTTGTTTGTGTTGATGTCCTCCTACTCCCCCTTTCGATCGTGCTCTTTGCCTGCTCTCTGTCACTCTCACTCCATCACAGTTAAAAAAGTGCTCCAAACATGCCAATCAAATAGTATTTTCTGCCTTTAAAAAAAAAACATTCCTGAATGAACTTTCACTATTTTTTGAACAAGCTTAACTGAGTGTGGAGGTGTGTATTCAAATGCGTGTGTTAGACTGGAAATCTCATAGATTTTCCTCAAGCGTTCAGGATTCCTGTACTGCATTTCCAAATCATGTCATGCAAATTTAACCTTCTATTTAAAATCAGTCAACCGAATCTCCCTTTAGAAACTGAAATTGACATTTAAATATTTAATTAGAGTTCACTTCTTTTTAAATAAATTGGAGAGAGATTATAACAGCCTTTCCATACATTAGTTTTGATTTGTTTTGCGGTTTTATAATTCTGTAGTATAATTGTCAACATTGAGAGTGAAGGGTTGAAAATATTTCTTAGTGCCTGTTTGATATTTATATCTGCGCAATAAAGTTTAAATAATAATGTCCCTTGTGTGTGTGTGTGTGTGTGTGTGTGTGTGTGTGTGTGTGTGTGTGTGTGTGTGTGTGTGTGTGTGTGTGTGTGTGTTTTTCCAGCAGTCAGAATGGCGCTTCCTGAATGATGTTACACAAGACTGTGTGGATCCTCTAAAGTGTAAGTATATTGCAATAATATCTCATTTTCCCCATATTTTAATGATTTTCTTGCATAAAACCAACCCATATTCATCACTGAAAATCTCATAAAGACGTAATGTAACTTATAAACTATTTTCTTGTTGTTTATGCTTTCATCATTATGAACAGCAGCTGGAAAAGTATCAGCTGACACTAAAACTCATACTGTGCTTATTGTTGTGTAAGATTCAACATTTTAAAGCTACTCTAAGACAGAATGCAAAATAGTTTTTTTTTTTTTTTTTTACTGTATTTATGTGAAGATTCATACATGTGAATCTGCAACAGTACCTCCATATGATCAATGATGAAGAAATAAAATTAAAATCAACATGAACTAAAAATGAACAATACATCTACAGCATTTATTAATCTTACTTAATGTTAATTTCAACATTTACTAATACATTATTAAAATCAAAAGTTGTATTTGTTAACATTAGTTAATGCACTGTGAGCTAACATGAACAAACAATGAACGACAGTATTTTTATTAACTAACATTAACAAAGATTAATAAATAATGTAACGTGTATTGCTCATTGTTAGTTCATGTTAGTTAATACATTAACAAATGAGACCTTATTGTAAATTGTTACCCATTTAAGTTATACTTATAATATATACTAGGTATAACTTATAAGTTTTAAATTATATTAGTTATAAAGTATAATTTATATTTATTATCAATACTTATATAATATCATTTACAATTATTTGCTTTTTTTTTTTTTTTTTAAAGTGCTACTTTTCTGATTGTCTTTTTAACAGTTTTTCTCATCTCTGGAGTGTTTTGGGCACGACAAAACAAATTTATAGCAAAACTGGTAACACTTTAGTATAGGGAACATGTATTCACTATTAATTACGACTTTTCCCTCAATAAACGCCTAATTTACTGCTTATTAATAGTCAGTAAGGTAGTTGTTAAGTTTAGGTATTGGGTAGGATTAGGAATGTAGAATAAGGTCATGCAGAATAAGGCATTAATATGTACTTAATAATTACTAATAAACAGACAATATTCTAGTAATATGCATGCTAATAAGCAACTAGTTAAAAGACCCTAAAATAAAGTGTTACCGTAAAACTATACTCTAGGCTACATACAAAATAAATCAAGTGAAAGTATGCATTCATTGTAAAGCTAGTAAATCAAATGTGTGCAAAAATGAGCACATGAAAAATGTTCTAATACTCAAGGTGAATAAATTCTCCAGTATTTGCTTCGTCATGCTTTCCGCTGGCCCAGCTCTGCAGCAGCAGTGTCTGTTGTGAAGCACAGTTGTATTTCCTTTCCTCTCTTTGTTTAGACTGACAGGTAGAAGAGTAGCCGCGTGTCCATTGTGTCAGTGTGTGTGAGCGCGAGTGTGTGTCTTTGAATGGTGTGAAAGCACCAGGCTGGCATGCCAATAGATCTTTTCAGCAAATATAACCCAGACAGCATGCAGGCTTCCTTTAGTTTCTTTTATTTCTTCGGGCTCTCTCTACTCGCGCTGTGTTCACCAGTAATCAGATTATCAATCAAATAAATTCACAGTCTTTTTAGGCTTCGGCTAAATCTTCTTGCTTCCTGTGATTGACTAAAAGATTCCTTTTAAGTGCGCCAAGTCATGACTGAATCGAAAATATGAACTCAATTTATTTACATTTTGACAGCTGTTTATTTAGCTCAGTGTTGTTGGTTAATTAAATAAATTCTCATGAAAATCTTAAAGGAAGTTCTCAGTTCATTGCTGAGAAAATTATGTTAATAAAATCTAATTTGCCAATATGCAACTGTTAAACCTCTAAAATGTACAAATAAATCATTTAGAAGCAAAAATCACAGTTCATTCCAAATTCTTAATTCAATTTGAAAAAAAAAAAATCTACAGTAGAACTTAGTAGTTAATAATTTAATTACAAAACATATGAAATAATGATTTGCAGAACTTATTAAAACATATATTAACTACACTTTCTTTTAAGATATAATTATACATTTAAGTACTGAGTAATATTAATTAACTATGGGTTATGGTTAGGATTAGGGTTTGGTTTAGGTTAGTTGCATGTAATTATGCATTATTTATACACTAAAAAAAATTTGTTATCAACATTTTTTCTTTTGTCAAATCAACTTAGATAATGTGGTTCAGATAACATAATATCTTGAGTTTCTGTTGATTAAATCAATCGCCTTCATTGTATTAACTCAAATTTTTAATTTCAGTGAACTCAAAATTTTAAGGCAACCAGGTAACTTACTTTTTTTTAGTTAAACCAACAATTCTTTCTTACAATGTAGTTATTACTATAGTAACTACATGTAACGTGTAACAAGGACATGTAAAATACAGTGTTACCAAATATAATTCTAAGGGGTTTTTTTTCAACTATAATTTTAAAGCTGTTAAAAGCAGAAAAATGTCATTTGTTAATACAGTATTTTACTTGCATGATGTTTTTGTTCTTGTTGATTTCTGTTTCAATTAAAGCACTTTATTTATATTGCCATTTCAAGTCATTGTTCTTTCAAAAACACAAAATACACCTTCATCCAGTGTTCATTTTTACACCAAACGACTCTGAGAAAATGCTTTGTTGGACCAGTTTTAATGGCACTAAATTAAAACATAATTTTTGAATCATTTAGCAACCTATTGGCCATCATTAGCCATAACTGCTAATCGTTACATAATGCAGTTAATGTTGTGTGCCTTGTACATCATGTTAGAGCAGCTTTTCTCTCCTGCCTCTGATCCGCCCACAGTAATGGGTCTGCAGTCTGCTGTCAATCAAAATCTCAGTCCTACAAGATGACTGATTTTATCATGTACCATGCAGCTCAACAGATTCTTGTCATTACGGATTTTTTAATAGCGATGATGATTAGGCAAGATCGTGATGGGGGGAGGAGGGGAAGGGAATGGCTGCAGAATGACTTGCATTTTGTGGATTCTACAGGGAGGCCTATAGCGGGACTAATTAGCAGAAGACAACTTTAATGGACTTTCTCAAGCATTTCCAGTGAATGTCCTTACCGTCCGTCTGCTCAGTTTAGCAGGACATAAGGTAGAAGATTATTTACCTAATATATTTTTAATGCTGGGAGTAAATTATATTACACCGTATATTCTTTATAGCAGGGAGTCCCAGCATTTAAAAAAAGCATTATCTTTGCTACTTCATTTAACACATATATAGCTCAAATGAATTAAATGTGATTACACTTGTTTAATGTAACCAGTGATCTTCCCATTTGGATTCAGTGGACAAACAGTTGTGGTCTGTTTTTCTGGAGTCATGGCTGGATTTTAAGCTTTTGTGAAGTGGTCGACCTAAACAGTAGATCAGATCTGCTGGGTTGTTAAAATATTTACAGTGTATGTGTTCAGAAGTGCAGTGTAACTGAGGAAGAGTAACTCTCTCTTTTCAGATTTATGCCATGTCATCCAACAGACAAAGTACTTTTTTTTCTGTCAAATTGCAACACAAATTCTTTTCTGTTTTTTTATATATCTGTCATTCCGTTTACTCTCTTTCGTTTTGTTTTGTTTTATTTTTGATCTGTCATTCCGTTTACTCTCTTTCGTTTTGTTTTGTTTTATTTTTGATCTGTCGTTCCTTTTACTCTCTTTCTTTTTGTTTTGTTTTGTTTTTTGATCTGTCGTTCCTTTTACTCTCTTTCGTTTTGTTTTGTTTTGTTTTATTTTTGATCTGTCCTTCCTTTTACTCTCTTTCATTTTGTTGTTTTTGATCTGTCGTTCCTTTTACTCTTTTTTTGTTTTATTTTTGATCTGTCGTTCCTTTTACTCTCTTTCGTTTTGTTTTGTTTTGTTTTTGATCTGTCATTCCTTTTACTCTTTTGTTTTGTTTTATTTTTGATCTGTCTTTCCTTTTACTCTCTTTCGTTTTGTTTTGTTTTTGATCTGTCATTCCTTTTACCCTCTTTTGTTTTGTTTTGTTTTTTGATCTGTCGTTCCTTTTACACTCTTTCATTTTGTTTTGTTTTTTGATCTGTTGTTCCTTTTACTCTCTTTTGTTTTTTTGTTTTTTTATCTGTCGTTCCTTTTACACTCTTTGTTTTATTTTGTTTTGTTTTTTTGATCTGTCATTCCTTTTACCCTGTTTTGTTTTGTTTTTTGATCTGTCATCCCTTTTACTCTCTTTTGTTTTGTTTTGTTTTGTTTTTTGATCTGTCATTCCTTTTACTCTCTTTAATTGTTTTGTTTTTTGATCTGTTGATCCCTTTACTCTCTTTTTTTTTGTTTTGTTTTTTGAACTGTCATTCCTTTTATTCTCTTTTGTTTTGTGTTTGATCAGTCATTCCTTTTACTCTCTTTTGTTTTGTTTTGTATTTTCATCTGTCGTTCCCTTTACTCTCTTTTCTTTTTTGTTGTTTTGTTTTTTGGTCTATCGTTCTTTTTACTGTCTTCACCTTTTTTGCTTGAAACACAAATTCCCTTAATTTTGTACTGCCTTTCCTTTCCTTTCCCTTCCTTTCCTTTCCTTTCCTTTCCTTAATAAATGCAGAAAAAAAAATAAAAACAGAAGTCAGAAAAGTGCTGCGACATTGCTGTCATACTCCTATGACTTTGTTGTGCTGCATGAGAGGTCCAATGTAAAGGGAAACTCTCTTTTTGTTTTTATCTTGCTCTCTCACACACATTCACACAAACAAACATCTCTCTCTCTCTCTCTCTCCCTCTCTCTCGGTCTCTCTCTTTCTGACTGCAGTGCCACGCCTGCCCAGCACAAATACTCTCAGACCTGTCTGGATACAGACAGGTCCAGATAAGCCCCAGCGCACAGTTACAAGTCTATTTAAGAATTTATCTTCATTCATTTGAGCATGCATTGAAGAGAATTTAAATTCGCATAATAGGTTGAGGATAGCAACGTGACTAGATAGTATTTCCATTAGTGAAATTAGACAAAGCAGAAAGCATATGTAACATTTAGCATTGCTAACCGTTTTACGCCGAACAGCAGCTTGTAATGGGTGATGAAGACAGCCATTTTGTGTCTAGAGGCTGTTTCTAACTGTCTGACTACAGCAGGGAACACAGAAATGGAGAAACAGCCATGCAGCGTGGAATCAGATTGGCTTAAATTTATTTTCCTGCATTCTGTTTTTTAATGATTGTAATTATTAGATTTAGACTTTTGAATCTTTAATAGAATATTTATAATCTTTATGTTACCTTGCAAACAAAAAGTAAAAAGGAGATTTGTCTCTTTAGAGGCAGCATTGTTTTATAAAGCACACTTTTTCGGGAACTATCACTGCATGCCATGCGTTTACTGACAGTCTGGAGATCACAATGCCATCAGACAAGACAGTTTGTGTGTGGTTTGCCCACTTGCAGAGGAGTTGTTTAATGTATGAAGCAAGATTCAGACCAGTAGCTCGTCACAAGATTTCACTAGTAATGAGCAAACTGCCTTCCGGCTTAACAGATTCAAGAAATGGATCTGCTGACTGTAGGTATTAGATAATTTTCACAAGTAATTTCTCTCTTATCATTAACATTAAAATGCATTTCCCTTTGGTTGATTGGATTGATAGTCACAGACAGTTTGATTTACACTTAACTAAGAAACCGAAACGGTCACTGCACAGTAGTAAGTTACAGGCAATTCAGCCTGAATACATTTACCAATTAACAGGTCATATTTACAGTGAACTGGTAACATGTCTTAGCATGTTTGAAGCTCAGCAGTTATTATTAGCTGTTGGAATTGAAATTATATTTAGGAGTAAATTACATTCATGTTTATGAATCATACTGAGTTTTTCAAAATGGCATCCTTGGGTCCCTAAAATGTCTGTCAACATTTTTTTTTTTTTTTTTACCCCAAAAAGTATATAGGAGAGATGGACTGATCTTTTTCCATTTCATATTTCCTTGCAGTTTGCCTTTGGCAGCTGCAGTGAATGTGATAAGAGTATAAACCGCATTGCCATTTTGTCTGATGCCTTTAAAATGACCATCAAAATCACACACACACACACACACACACACACACACACACACACACACACACACACACACACAAAGTTTACTTAGTTATCTACATTAAGTTGGCACATATCATAGTTTTTGTTCCACAGTTTTTGTTCCAGATATTCAGATTTTGTGTTGATTATATTATATTATATTATATTATATTATTACTTTTTTTTTTTACTGACTGTAGGTTATATTCCTGTTATTTTTGTGTGTAAGGGAATAATATTTGACTCTTTAAATGTATTGTGTTGCATCTTCTTATTACAGTTGTATTTTGGCAGAGCGTCAGCTAGTCAGACACGTCCAGCCTGTGTCTGAATCTGTGTTGCTGTAATTGTTTGATTGATCCTTCTGTTAGGTTTCCTGCTGGGACTTCGAGATATGTTGAAACTGCTAAGTAAAGTCCCAGAATGCGAGCTGGGCGGGCCAGCGCTCTGCTGACTAAGCCTAGCTGTCAGGAGAGCTCAGAAGGAATGGGTCGGTCTGTCAGAACTTTGATGCAAAATCGGCCGCGTCTGAGGAGGCAAGGCTGCCTGGGATTGTGCCACGGAATCCTCCGCAGCAGCAGCCTCCACAGAACTCAGCTCAGGGTAATTTCCTTAAGAGCTTTAATTACGGCCAAGAGCCATTAATGTTTGGGCCAGTGTTTAGCAAGCAGACCAAGCATGACAAACTGTCCATGTTTCCTGTCTGAGGAGTTGTTTGCCTAGCAAAAATTCATAATGCTCTAATTGGGTGTAGTTAAGCAACAAAAGATGCTGTAAACTACAAAAAAAAAAAAAAAAAAAAAAAAATCCATGACATTTATGGTTTAATAAATGTAGAAATGTACCTCAAAAATGTGGCTTTACAGATTGAACTTAAATTTACAGTAAAAAATACATGTATTTTATTAACTTTAATAATGCTAATATACCAAATTATTAAAATAATTTTTTGTATTAAAAAATAAATATTTATAAAATATTAAAATATAAATACTTTATAATATATTGAAAACCACTGTAAAAACATAGGTGGAAAAGAGAAAGCCAAATATAAAACACCATCATGATAACACAAATGACACTAAAATAATGCAATAAACATTAATTTAACAACAGAAGATAATATCAATCATCAAATGTGAGCTGTCACACCAAGGATTCTGGGAATATCAATTTACGTTTCACTGTAAATTATAAGATGACTTGTTCTTCTTTACTTACAAAGACTATACATTTAACAGTATTTTTCTATATAATTACATGAAATGTCCCATTAGATCTATTACAGTTTTTCAACATATAGAGTACATTTTTATGGTAGCGTTTTTACAGGTTTTTTTTTTTTATAAATTTAAAATATTTTGGTAACACTTTACAGTGTAAAAGTAAATAACAATATTATTTGTAACTAGCACTCATTAGTGTATTCAATATAGTCTAATAACTAATAGAAAGGGGTGTAACAATCATAACTTACAACAATAATGATCGTTTTCTGAACCAGTTTTTCTGAACCATTTCCCATCTGCCATAGGCTGAACATACAGGGAGGCTGTTCTGTGTGAAAAACGGCAATGGACGCCTCCGTACACTGACTAAACTGCTTGTGTGTGTGTGTGTGTGTGTGTGTGTGTGTGTGTGATCGTTGAGCAGTATGAATTTATTTATAGCACTACACTTTAATTTCTATGGTCACCGTCAACACTCATAAAACCTGGAAAATGTTTCAATGGTGGCAAATCAGGTACTAATGTGTGATCTGATGTCATGTAATCAATATTCATGAGCCAAACTGATCATGAAATTTCACAACATGATACTTACATGGATTTTTGGACATGAACCGTGGCAGTACCATGATATTCTTAGAAGTAACTACCATTCAAATATCATGGTACATGAATTGATGAATACATCAAACACTATGGGGTGTTACCATCTCACACCATCACTGCACCACATATTACTAATGTAATTTTTTTGTACAAGCCCCTGCTAATATATATTTGTTCAATATTTTGCAGATTCTTTCACATATTCTTTTTTATGCTTTCTAATGTAGAGCATTGACCACTTAAAGTAAGTATATTGGAATGGCATTTTACACCTGAAACAAATTACATGTGTTCTCTCCAGATCTATATATCTATGTATCTGTTACACTGTAAAGAATGTTTTGTCAGGTAATCTAAAAATCTAAAAGCTTTCATTATTAAGTACACTTGCACATTTTCACATATTGTATACTATACAGTATTATAACATACAGACAACAAGATGATGATGAGACATTGACTTTGGTTTTGTCGGTGTGCCGTGTGTGGGATGTGTGAGATAAATGAGTTGCTTCTGATGTACCAGACAGACTGTCAGAAGAACAGCTGGTGCTTCAGCAGGAAATAGCCATAGCGCTGTACGTCAAGAGCACTGCTGCACAAACATCACTGCAAAATACCTTTGCTGAGTTACAGTCACTCTCCAATATCAAGATCCATTACTAGATCTATATCTGTCTCTGTGAGAAGGATTTAGGGTTCAGTAGTTATTCTTATTCGCATTAACAACTCAAAAAAAAAAAAAAAAAAAAAAAAAAGAATAAAACGAAATTTCATTTTAAATAGAATTAAAATGACCAAAACCTATTTTCAAAAATAAATTTGTCACAAATATTGTTAAAAATGTTTTACAACTTGAAAGATAATTTCCATAAATATTTGTAAATCATATTAAAAATTAATACATAAAATAATTTAAAATGTAAAAACACTTCTTAATTAAACATTTGTATTTGTAAACTTTAGTTAACTCTTTGGTAAAAATGAACTTACAATGAAAAAATATTCTAAAGCATTTATTAATCATATTTTAATTTCAACATTTACTAACACTTTATTGAAATCAAAAGTTGTATCTGTTAATATTATTTAATGGACCTGAGTTAACGAACAATTGTATTTTTATTATTACTACGTTATTACTACTTTATTACTATTTTATTACTTGTTAACTAACGTTAACAAAGATTTATAAATACTGTAACAAATGTATTGCCTACTTTTATGTAATAATAATTAATGTTAACTAATTGAACCATATTGTAAATTGTTACCAACATAATTATATCATTATTACATATTATACTGTTATATAGCTGTTTTAAAACATATCAAGTATCAAAAGCCCCACATTGTGTTTGATGTATTAAATAGTTTGGAGTTGTCCCATCTCATTCCCTTAATTTAAAATCAAAAGACTAAAATCAGTCACTATAGCACAGTGACATGTTGAGGTGAGAGCTGCACGGTTGAAGATATCAGAGGACTTAATATTAAATGCGCACAAATCGTTGAGGTCAGTTTGAAAATTTAACTTCAATAAGGGTATTAAAATCCTCAAAGACTGCTGGCAGTGAGTCGAGAGAGCGCATTATTTCTGCTTGTCTTAAAGACGGTCACATGTCACTTTTTAACACACACACACAGTTCCCTGCTCAAAGTTTTAAAGCGTGCCTGCATGTATTTTCCTTACACACATGGCTTGTTTTATTCTTTTTATGGCTTCGACTCTGCGCTGTGACAGTCTCTGTTTGAAGGACACTGGCAGACATCCAAAAATCTCTTGCCTCTCAAGGCCTTTAATTGAAACCTTAAAGAAGTTCTTGGCTCAAAAGCCCTTATGTGGGCTTTGTCGCAATTAGATTGACCATAAAGGGCATGCGAGCTGATGAAACAGGATTAGAAGGGGAACGTATTGCCTGGATATTATATGTGCTGTGACATGTTCATCTGTGCAGGAATTAACATGGATTAACCTGCGGTGGATAGAGATGGGATAGTAGAACAGCCAAATAATAGAGTCACAGGGAATAGCCGTTTTTCTGTGAAGAAAAAACTCCACTGAATTAGTTCAACTCACTTAAGTCGTTGAGCTGAAATCAGAAACATAAGCGGCACACTCATAAGACCTCTACCCTGGAGGTTCTCCTGTAACCGGACTGGAATTAAAAGGAAGTCAACATTCCCCAGTGTGGTGAACACCGTAATTGCGCCTTTTGTTCTACGGGTCGCGCAGAGTGCTTTGTAATGTGAGGTCATTTTTGTTAACGTCGTGTGCGGTGGTATATTAACAGCTTCTTCAACTTATGGAAAACTGTTAAGCATTTTATTATGTGTCTATTCATTTGTTGTATAGAAAAATATGTATTCATACTAAATATTATACGAGAATTGACAATCAATCAATCAATCAATCAATCAATCAATCCACCAACCAATCAATCAATCAATCAGCACTATTCCAGTAGGAAAAGGTACATAATACCTAAAAAAAAAATTGATTTAAAATCATACAGTCCTTTAACTTATGTTCATTTTAGTAATACTACTGTATAATATTAATAATTTGGTAACACTATACAATAAGGTTTCATTTGTTCACATTAGTTAACATGAATTAACAATGAACAATACTTCTACAGCATTTATTAATCTTAATGTTAATCTCGACATTTACTAATACATTTTTAAGCTCATTAACATTTATTAATTGACTGTGAACTGACATGAACATGACCATTTTTATTCAGTATTTTTAACTAAGGTAATTAGGTAATTTTGACAATACAAATATTTTCATAGCAGCTTTACAGAAAATGTTTCAAATATTACAATCAAGAAGGCAGAGGTGATTGTCAGTTGTCTTTAAATTGTAGTTTTATCTAAATCTGATGTAGTATAATCAGTCAAGGGTGCATATGTGATGTTTGTTTTTGTTTTGTTTTTTGATTGACAGGTGGATCCGCACGGAGGAGAATGGCGATGAATGATGTGTTTAGACCTTTATGATGAGGCAGGGCAGCTGGTGTTGTGAATCAGGCCGCCGTGGTGAAAGGGTACGGCTTCTTCACAACACCAGGGTCTCACCTCATCACACACAACGACGCCATTCACACATTCGCACACACACCTGTCAACTGACCGAGTGAGAGGATACAGATTTCCCAGCACCAATCACAAACATATGTCATAAAAATGAACCTGTGCAGATGGCAGATGAAGAGAGTTGCTGTATATTCTCTGATTTGAACTTTCAGAGATTTTGGTGTATTATGTGGCTGTGTGTTTCATAGCAGATCATATCAGCAGACTGAATTCTCATATTGGACAGGTAAGTACAGTGGATTTAATTACAACGACATTTTAATGATATAAATTTAATATCACTGTGAGACTGGAACTGCATATATTTTAGTAAGAAGGTAAACTCTCTTGCCATTAAAATGACGTTTGAAATGTTTTTATGGAGCAGAAGTGGATTGGAAATTAATATGTACAATAATAAAAATAAAAGCAAATGTCTGTGTGGATTTTTTTTCTTCATTTAACATGAGATAAAAGATCAGATTTATTTATTTTGTTAATAATTATATTAAAGGGATAGTTCACCCAAAAATGAAAATTATTCCATGATTTACTCACCCTCAAGCCATCCTAGGTGTATATGACTATCTTCTTTCAGATGAACACAATCAGAGATATATTTAAAAATATCCTTAGTCCTCCAAGGTTTATTGTGAATGGCTGGTCAAATTCTGAAGACAAAAAAATGCATCCATCTATAAAAAAATGAATCCATACAACTCCAGGGGGTTAATAAAGGCCTTCTGAAGTGAATCGATGCATTTGTGCAATAATAAAGTCCAATTATCTTTTCAATTGTTTTTTTTTTTTTTTTGGTCTTGTACACATTTTGATTTTCTATCAACATTTTATTTTTTTATTATATTATATTATATTATATTATATTATATTATATTTATTATATTATATTATATTATATTATATTATATTCACCAAATTATAACCTGACCTGGCATTATTCAATAGATACATTTTGGAAAATTCAGAGAAAGTTTAGTACTTGCTCCCTCTAGTGGATACATGCCATCTTAACCTCCCCCATTCAAAAGGAAATGTTTCGCTTTTCCAGTTTAAAAATTTTTAAAAATTAGGAAAACTAATATTGCTAAAATATATACTACTATAAACTAATATGACTAATATAAAACTTATTCAAACTAATACAAATACAAAACTATATATAACCAAAATGGCTAAAAACTAAGCTTTTAACCACAAATTATTGGTCAGGAAATTAGCAAAATTTAAGCAAATTCGCTACTTAAAAAGCCATTGCTGTCTCAGAAAAACATCAAAGACAGAATGAAGTTTTTGGCAGAATATGGGAAGTTGTGTGTGGAGTGATGAATCACAATGAAACACAAGTTGCATGGTAATGCAGTGGTGTCTTCAAAAATCTGGTGAGAAATATAATAATAAATGTATCTCTAGCACAGTGAAGCATGGAGGAAGAGGTGTCACTGTGTGGGGAGCCTTTTAGCTGCTGATATTGATGAACTATTTCACTGTGAAAAGTCATTTACTGCTTTGGAGTACAGAGGAATATTGCAGAATGCCTTGCTTCCCACAATTGAAAAGTTGTTATCTACAAAGGAATGATCAGATGTTATTTTTCAACAAGACAATGCTCCTGCCCAAATTGCAAAGACAACCAGGAAGTGGCTTGAAAACAAGTCCATCACGCTCATGTTTTGGCCTGGACAGAGTTCAGATTTGAACCCTATAGTGAGTATTTGGTCTCACGTTTTAAACTCAAACGAACTGGGAGACATTTTTCAACTACTCATGAACTGTTTGAAGCCATTAACATTGAATACATAAGATCGCTGTGGAAATACAAACCGGAAGTCAAAAGACAACGAGCGCAGCGCTGAAAAGGGGTGGGGCTACATAATGAAATGTCCAGTCCACCTCCTTGATCTAGTCTGAATAGCCACTGTCACTATGGTTTCCCTGAGGGTTCACTAGACACAGACACAGATATCAACACACCTCTCTCCTCTTTACTCCTGTGAAGAGGCACTGATGCCACTGCTGACAGCACCATTAAAGCGTCTGTCTGGCTCAAGTCAGTCAGGTGCGGGGGCCCTAGGAAGTGTGAGCAAAAGGTCTTGCTGGAAGGACAGCAGGATGCTGTCTCTCATTGTCCAGTCACTGATGCGGGCAGCAGTACAGGTGCCATATCAAAAATGAATTCTACATCTGATTTGTGAGTCGTGCTCTGGTCATTGGAGAGTGACCAGATCTGTTCTGACCCTACTGAGATATGCAGTCAAGATGTTTGGCACCCGGGAGCATGACATGTCTGCCTGCAGCACGCCAATGGTTATATGCTCTTTAACTACTCCTGCTGACGGTCCCATTATGGAATGTACAGAAAAGTGTTACTTCATTCTTACAGTGAACCGATCAGCATTTTTCCACCTTCATCTCGCAGGTTTACAGTGTTCCTAACAAGTATTCCTGTTATTGGCACATTGCAGTGTGTTACAACAGAAAGTTTCTGCCAGAAAATGCATTCAGGAGGACTTGAAACAAACTGGGGCTCATTTGAGGGAGGCAAAGAGGTGATAAGCACAAAATAAAAGCTGAAAAGTACAAGAAAGAGGATTTATTTTCATATTTTCTTTTAAAAAAAAAAAAAAAAAACAAAGAAAAGAAAAAAAGCGACCCCAGCATTTTGAATGTTAGTGTATAGGGTTGGTTCTTATTGCTGCTTTAAATTTTATATTTATATTTAAAATATACTGTTGAACTTTTAATGTCATATCAATATCATATAGGGCATATGATATTGATATGACATTAAAAGTTCAACAGTATATTTTAAATATAAATATAAAATTTAAAGCAGCAATAAGAACCAACCCTATACACTAACATTCAAAATGCTGGGGTTGCTTTTTCTTTTCTTTTCTTTTCTTTTTTTTTCAAAGAAACTGATGAAAAAAGGCAGTAAATACATTTATAATGTCACAAAAGATTTCTATCTCAAATAAATGCTGTTCTTCAAACGTTCTGTTCATCACAAAATCCTGGAAAAAACACTTTATCGTGGTTTTCACGCTACATTAAGCAGCACAACCATTTTCAAATGTCATAATAAGAACAAATGTTTCTTAAGCACCAAATCTGCATATTAGACGATTTATATATATGCCTGATCGGTGTGTGTGTGTATATATATACACACACACACCGATCAGGCATAACATTATGACCACTGACAGGTGAAGTAAATAACACTGATTATCTCTTCATCACGGCACCTGTTAGTGGGTGGGATATATTAGGCAGCAAGGAAAAGAAGGAAAAAATGGGCAAGCGTAAGGATTTGAGCGAGTTTGACAAGGGCCAAATTGTGATGGCTAGACGACTGGGTCAGAGCATCTCCAAAACTGCAGCTCTTGTGGGGTGTTCCCAGTCTACAGTGGTCAGTATCTATCAAAAGAGGTCCAAGGAAGGAACAGTGGTGAACCGGCGACAGGGTCATGGGCAGCCAAGGCTCATTGATGCACATGGGGAGCGAAGGCTGGCCCGTGTGGTCCGATCCTACAGATGAGCTACTGTAGCTCAAATTGCTCAAGAAGTTAATGCTGGCTCTGATAGAAAGGTGTCAGAATACATAGTGCATCGCAGTTTGACGCGTATGGGGCTGCATAGCCACAAACCAGTCAGGGTGCCCATGCTGACCCCTGTCCACCGCCGAAAGCGCCAACAGTGGGCACGTGAGCATCAGAACTGGACCACGGAGCAATGGAAGAAGGTGGCGTGGTCTGATGAATCACGTTTTCTTTTATATCACATGGATGGCCGGGTGCGTGTGTGTCGCTTACCTGGAGAACACATGGCACCAGGATGCACTATGGGAACAAGGCAAGCTGGCGGAGGCAGTGTGATGCTTTGGGCAATGTTCTGCTGGGAAACATTGGGTCCTGCCATCCATGTGGATGTTACTTTGACATGTACCACCTACCTAAGCATTGTTGCAGATCATGTACACCCTTTAATGTAAACAGTATTGCCTGGTGGCTGTGGCCTCTTTCAGCAGGATAATGCGCCGTGCCACAAAGCAAAAATGGTTCAGTAATGGTTTGAGGAGCACAACAATGAGTTTGAAATGTTGACTTGACCTCTAAATTCCCCAGATCTCAATCCAATCGAGCATCTGTGGGATGTGCTGAACAGTGTGTGTATGTGTATATATATATATATATATATATATATATATATAGATCATGTGATGCTGAAGAGAATTCAGCTTTGCCATCTGAGAAAAAAGAAATATATATATATATAGAGAGAGAGAGAGAGAGAATATATATATATATATATATATATATATATATATATAATATATTTGACTCTCTCTCTCTCTCTCTCTCTATATATATATATATATATATATATATAGAGAGAGAGAGAGAGAGAGAGAGAGAGAGAGATAGATATTGATATAGATAGATAGATAGAGAGATAGAGAGATAGATTATAATAGATTGTGGCAATATTGCAGTATATTGGCAATATATTAATGATACTATAGAACAGCAGTACAAAAGAAAGAAAGAAAGAAAGAAAGAAAGAAAGAAAGAAAAAAGAAAGAAAGAACCTACCTATAGATGGCGCCAGGACTGACTGATCGCTCGTTGTCAATTGACAGGCAAAGATGGACTGACGATTAGTTCTGCCTGGCTCATGATGGGAGCAGTTCCGATTAGCTCCAAAGATAGTCAATTGATTATTCCTGTCTCGATGATTAGGCCTGAATGGAGTATATGAGTTCAAGCTGTGTTTTGACCACAGAGAACTTGTAAAATTGCCTAATCACAGGTAAATAATTTTATGGTGTTTTTGACATTTTTATTTCATGCTAACATGTGTGTGTGCGGCTGATTAAGTTTGGGACTTTTATGTGTATTTTAAGAGCGCACAGTGTTGATCAGTGTTTGTGTTGACCTGAGTGTTTTGAATGCTGATTAAATCTAATGGCTCTAAAGTGTAATCAATAGAATGCTGTTTTAGGGTGGAACCATTTCTCGTCGTGTTGTTTGTTTTTCTTGCTTGATGTGTGTCAAAATAAGAGGACTGTGATTACACTATCCACAGTTAACGATATGTAGGTCAAGAACACACACGATAGGCCTACATGTCTGCACCTGAACAGAGTTCACAGTCTCTGCTCAAGTCCAGTCAAGCTTTTATTCTTGTTCAACCGTATATCCTAATATATAATGCATTAAATTATTTAGTTGCAGATAGACAGCACTGTCTTTGTGTATATGATTATATGGGGGTGCGTACCTGGTCTTTGAGAATAAGAAATAAAAATAAAATAAAAGTTAATCCATGCATACATCCAATATGTCTAATTGGCCCCATAGCATATGGATTTTTGGATAGCTATTTATGAATAAAATCATTAATGTTTATGACATTCCATGTATCCTTCAAAACTCTTGTTTGTAAACCTCAGCCATGTCATTCATTAAAGCAAAGCTATCATCTCTTGCCAATGGGTGGCTAGCTTTAAGAATTTTAAAATATATGGTAGTTTTGATTTTGTTTAAATTATTTTTCATTGAGTATATACCATAAATCCATTATATATTTATTTGAGGTCATATATATTCATATATTCAGAAAAAAAAAAAATGTATCACAATTTCCACAAAAATATTAAACAGCTCAACTGGTTTCATTGTTGATAATGTTTTTTTTTTTTTTTTCCTCCTTTTTTGGCTGCTGAAAATGTTGCATTTTCTTTACAAATAAATTGCATTTTAAAATATTACATTCAAATATTACATTTAGAAAACATTTATTTTAAATTGTAATAATTCACAGTATTACTGTTTTTATTGTATTTTTGATCATATAAATGTGTGTATATATATATATATTATTCAGCATGGGGGAATGATTAATTGATCCTGCAGTATAATGTATAATGTTTGTCCTCTGATTTTGACCTGTTAAAGAGGCTAAAGTCTGTTATGCTTTTCCTTTCTCATGTGACTTGATTTCTCTTGCCAGAAGTAACTAACGTGATGTATGTGACCACCTTCCTGCGTTATATTAGGTACGTTTTATCCAAAACAAAACAAAAAAACAAACAAAAAAAAAGGGAAAAATTTACAATGTTTTATTATTGCTGTCCTCATGCATCCAACCAATATCATTCTTATTCTTACAGGCTTGGTGGTCGATGCTTCTCTGCTCGTATCATTCAGAGGAGGAATCTCTCAGGAGCGGATGCCATTAATGCCCTGCGGCCCTTTTACTTTGCAGTACACCCTGATTTCTTTGGCCAGCATCCGAGAGAGAGAGTAATAATAATTAAATAATTTTATATACATAAACAATTTAATGAGAATGCATGATATTTTTCCCCCCTTTTCCACATTTCTCTGCAGAGCAGTTGTGAGGGTTTTATATTGTTTTGTTTTTTCTGTTTTATAGGAAGTGAATGAAAACTCCCTCCAAAGGCTAAATGGTTATCTGGAAAATCTTCAAAAGCCTGGGACGAGATCCCCCAAACCTACAAAACTCACTTTTTATGTCAGGGACACAAAAGAAAGAGCAGACTCCAGTGGTAGTCTGCTAGCCTCAGGTAACACCAGTTCATCTCTAATTCACACTGTGATTTTTACGGCCAAGCTAAAAAAAAATAAAATAAAAGTAGTCTCCTGAAGCCATGTTTGTTTTCCTTACAAAAATATTTAATTCCTTATTTTAACAGTTTTGACAGTAAGCAAAGGTGTCATTTAAAAGTTTGGGGTCAAAAATCTATTTTTTTAAAGATGTTAATGCTTTTGTTCAGCAAGGATGCATTGAATTGATAAAAAAGTAACAAAATGTTACAAAAGATTTCTATTTCAAATAAATTATTAATTCAAGAAAAAAATGTATCACGTTTCCACACAAAAATTTTTTTTTTAAAAAATGCCGCTGTTTTTAATATTGATAATAATAAGAAAGGTTTCTTAAACACTAAATCTGCATATTAGAATGGCACTAAAGACTGGAGTAAGGCAGTGTGTCCACCAAAGCGTTTTTAACCAGATGAAAAGGTCAGGTGCTCTTCTGAAAACACCTAGCAGCGTTTTTTTTTTTTGTTTGTTTGTTTTTTTTCCCAGTTAAGATGCTTTGGTTGCTATTATATGGAATATCTTCGTAAGTGTTACTAGTATCTAATTTCTGAATATAAAAACGTTAACACAACGTGAAGTACTTGAAGTACTGATTTTGTTCTGTTGTTTTGCTTGTTGTTGTTGTTGTTTTCTTTTGCCGTTGTAAAAGCAGGATGTGGCGGTTGGTCGGTGTGGTATTTGTCCCGCCTCTCTTTTACTGTGATTGGATGGCTGGGTAAAACATTTTTCAACTCTCGGCATCTGGAAAAAAATGCCAAGCGCTCAGCGTGAAATAGAAGTTTAGTATGGAAGCTTGTCTCCGCCACGGAATAAAAAAACTACAAAAGGTAATTGCGACTTTTTATCTCACAATTCTGACTATTTTTCTCGCAGTTGCGAGTTTACATCTCACAGTTCTGACTTTTTTCTCAGAATTGTGAGAGATAAACTCGCAATCGTGAATTATAAAGTGAGAATTGTAAAATATAAACTCGCAAATGCAAGAAAAAAAGTCAGAATTGCTAGTTTATATCTTGAAATTATGACTTTTTTTCTCACAATTGCAAGTTTATATCTCGCAATTCAGGCTTTTTTTTCTTAGAATTGTGAGATATAAACTTGCAATTGCAAGTTATAAAGTCCAATTCTGAGAAAAATTGTCAGAATTGCATGATATAAACTTAGAACTGCGTGGAAAAAAAGTCAGCATTGGGATATTATCTCTCAAATTAGACTTTATTTCTCAAAGTCAGAATTGCTAGATGTAAACTTGCAGTTGCAAGGAAAAAAAGTCGCAATTTGGTGGACTCACGGACTAATGGCTGCTGACAATTCAGCTTTGCCATCACAGGAATAAATTACATTTTAAAATATATTGAAATTGTAGCAATATATCACAATATAACTAACTAAAATTCAATATAATTCTTTCAAAAACATTTTAAAAAAACTTACCGACTCCAAATGTTTGAATGGAAATCTATGTTCTGTTTCCAGTGCATGATTTTAATTGAAGAACCCTGCATTTCCCAGGATTCCGGTCTGTGAGTTTTACCCTGCATTCTAAGGATGTTCTGAGCACAGTGCTGGATGTTCTGAGGTCCTGTAGCCTCTCGGTTGAACATATGCAGGATGTGCTCAAGGCTGAGACCAAGAAGAGCTCAACACAACAGCCTGAAACAGCTTTCTATCGGCCCATCAAATGGGACAAGACTTATTACACTTTCACCGGCTTTAGGGACCCAGAGCAGGACTTAGAGCAAGCCAAGAGAGTGGAGCCCACACTCAGGTATTGAGAGAGAGACCATTCCTGGATGCCATTTCACATTAATCTTTCTTTTTTTAAGTCAGTTTAGGTTGCCTATACACTCTTATAGGGCTGGGCGATAAATGATATCATATCGAGATCGCAATAAAACTTACGTCGATAACGATGATAAACTCTGGACATTTTTACTCGATATAATAAATCTAATATAATTAATTAAAAACAGCCTATCACACAGCAGAAATAAACGACAACAGCCAGTCAGTGCATGTCTCTAATATGTGATTTCTGCATGTCTCTGTGTGAATGAATGACACGGTTTTGTCTGATACACAAACTCACAGAAGTGACGCTCACGGTGATTTCAGCGTTTGCCTGAAGAAAATGCAAGTGGTGCTTGCCATGCGCAACTACTGCCCCCTACACTGCTAGCACATTTTTAGCAAGATGTTAACACAATTAGCATAATGTTAACATGATTAGCATGAACACATTAACTTCATCTCCAGAGCTACTTTGAGAGTCACTTCACAGGTTTTTCACCATTTCATTTGAGAAAAAAATAGACCGTCAAATACACACTGAAACTGAAACTAAAATAAAGTTCGGTTTAACTTCAAGAAATTATGACAGAAATATATGACTACTGTATAATAAAATGTACTTCTTAAAGTAATAATAATAATAATAATAATAATAATAATAATAATATTTCTAAGGAATATCATACAACCAAGATATTTTTTTCATTCATGTTTTAAATTTATACAGTTCTGTTGTGCAGTATCTTATTTGACAAAAAAAATAAAAATGCAATTTTTTGTTGTAAATTAATTGTTATATTTTCATTCAATTACATTATAAAAGCTTGGTTAAATTGTTAAAGTTTATACAAATTTGTATTAAGTCATAAAATACAGAATCCCCTCAAAATAAAATGGAAAACAGAATTTATGGTAAATTAAAATGGATTTAATGGGGCCCTAAATTTAAAGGTCGCTACTCTGTGGAGTAGTTTACATGTTTACATTCATTTTTAAGGTCTAACAAATATGTGGTAAATGAATACCGTGATAAATATTGATATCGTATGATATGGAAAAAAAATATGATATTATTTTTGGCCATATCACCCTACACTCTTAGCACTACCACATGTCTCATTTACATCCCTTTTGCACTTTAATTGAGAGGACAGTGTATAGAATCCAAAAGGAAGGGAAATGGAAACTGGAAATGTTGCAGGCCAGATTTGAACACATGTATTCCATATCTTAAAGAGCACTGTAGCTTAAAGGTATAGTTCACCCAAAAATGAAAATTTCCTTATTATTTACTCACCCTCAGGCCATCCAAGATGTATATGTCTTTTAGAATAATCAGGACATTTTCATTTTTGGGGGTACTATTCCTTTAATGTGTCAGACCACCTAACTGCTAGACGAGTGCTCCAGCAGCTTTAGTTAATGTTCAATTAGAAATTTTGTAGAACTGTTGAGACACCAGTGGGTTATATCACAGCGGCCAGAAAGAGCCCAGCTGGCAACTTTAGTCTCTCACCAGAAACCTACATTTAGCCTTGTCCTTCTCCTCAGAACACAATCTTCCCAAGCCATTCTTTCTACATTACTACCATTAATGGTTTTTGTGCCATTTAGTACAATGAGTAATTTGTACATTGAACCACAGATGTGCCTAGACTCAACAGAAACCCTACAGCCTGAGATTGAAGCTTTGGAAACCCTGAGGCTGTGGAAATTCAATGAAAACCTTGGCACACGCTTTTAACTGTACAAAGCTTATTTGGTACGCAAATTCCACAGACCTCTTAATTATGAAGATGATCAAAACTTTGCTGAAAAAACCATGCCTTCTGTCTTCTTCTAGTTCATATTTTTTAGCAAGTTAAAGGCCTCTTTCTGCTGTGAAATCTTTAATGATTTTTATAAAGTAAAAGCAAGAATAACTTTTATATTGTTACTAATATTTCAAGATGAACACTTACACAGTAACAGGTTTACTTATATTATCTCTACATCATTTTTCTTTAAAAATAACAATCATGTTAAAATGTGAGCATTAAATATGATCCATCAGGTGATTGATTAACGTTTATTTGTATATCCCTCAATCATCATTGTATTGCATTGCATTATACGTTTTGCCCCCACAATAAAAACTACAGAGCTTCGATCATAAAACTAAGCATTTAAATACCGTCATACTAAGACATATTTTTGAGAGATATAGAGAGACAACTGATATTTATTTGCATTTTGTGCAAGTACTGTTATCAAGGTCTCATCGATTTACATAACAAGCTATCAGAATTTCATCTCACTTTGTGGCCATATAAATATCAGTAACCGCACCATATTTTTGCTCAGTTTGGGCCTCTGTGTAAAACTGAGGTGTTTTTTTTTTTTTTTCTCCTCAAGTATGAGCTCCATATTTTCACTATACTATACTATATAACCATAAAAGCCTGATTGTATCAAATATGATACTCAACAAAAGTATCATATTTTGACGATTTAAGATTAAGTTCAATAAACTGTTCAATTTTCTGATTATTTTCTGATTTCAGCTGTTCAAAATCTGATTATTATTTTATATGTCAGGCTTTACAGGGTTAAACCCGAACTTTAATATTGTTTGCTCTAGTTTTGCATGGCGCAGTGAAAATGGAATTGGCTAAATCTTAACCCGACTACTGTGTACTCCCTGACCCATTTGAGAGGAGGAACTTTGAGCTTTGTGACAACTTTACGAAAGGGTTTGGGACACTTTTGGATACAATATTCTTGAATGAATCTGGGATATATAATGCTTGATTTAACTCATTGGCAAATCTGAAACGTTTCTCTTTCTTTCTTTGTTTTTATCTTCAGTTTATGGCTGAGAAACAATGAGCCGGAGGCCACAAAGAAACAGAATGCCAGTCTTCCACACCGTGAGGAGCTGAAAAGATTGAAAAGAGTGCTGATTCAGAAACTTGGTTTGTTGGATATCAGGTCAGCTCTAACACAGACTAAAGTGCTCTTATAGTTATATTTTTAATCACCAAGCATATTAGTGTGGTATAGTGGTTAATGCTCCAGACTAGCATCCCTATAATGGGTAATTCTTCAGTTAATGGTGAACTTGAAGTCTTAATCCTTAAAACTGTTTAATCAATGTTAAAAACATTTATTGCATGTCCTGGAAAGAGTACAGTCAAATCATTAATCAACCCCAAGTGACATTTTGGTTATAATGTCTGATGGTGTGGCTTGCTTATATTTTATTTATTTATTTTGAGTTGGTTAGCAAGTAGTCAATTGACTTGGAATTTATTAGATTAAAAAAACTTAAAACTATTATCAGATGATGTAGTAAAATCTAAAAAAAAAAAAAAAAAATTAAAAAAAATTGGTGACATTACATCAGTTACAAACTGTAGGTACTAATTGGGTTGAAATTTGGATTTTTAAGACGTGGAATTTCCTTGACTTTAAATCTATTATAGAAAAAATTTAAAGGATTAGCTCACTTTGAAATGAAAAAAACCCCAAGCTTTACTCACCCTCAAGCCATCCTAGGTGTATATGACTTTCTTCTTTCTGATGAACACAATTGGAGAAATTTTAATAAATATCCCGACGCATCCGAGCTTTATAATGGCAGTGAGCGAGGATCAACGAGTATGTATCCATCCATCATAAACATACTCCACACGGCTCCGGGGGGTTAATAAAGCGATGCATTTGTGTAAAAAAAATCCATATTTAACAAGTTATGAAGTAAAAATGCTAGCTTCCACCAGACCGCCTTCCGTATTCAACTTATGAAGAAAGTGTAACTGACGCGACGTCAGTTTACACTTTCTTCGTAAGTTGAATACGGAAGGCGGTTTGGCGGAAGCTAGATATTTTACTTCATAACTTGTTAAATATGGATTTTTTTTTTATTTTTTTTTTATTTTTATTTTTTTTTACAAAAACACATCGCTTCACTTCAGAAGGCCTTTATTAACCCCCCGGAGCCGTGTGGAGTATGTTTATGATGGATGGATACATACTCGTTGATCCTCGCTCACTGCCATTATAAAGCTCGGATGCGTCGGGATATTTATTAAAATTTCTCCAATTGTGTTCATCAGAAAGAAGAAAGTCATATACACCTAGGATGGCTTGAGGGTGAGTAAAGCTTGGGGTAATTTTCATTTCAAAGTGAACTAATCCTTTAACACAAAAATTTTGTAAAGAAATTAAAAAGTCTGAAAATTAACCCCTTAAATAATTTTTAAAATTAGGATAATGTAAAAAGACACACACACACACACAAAAAAAAAATTTGGAAACCCTCTTCAAATATACACTACTGTCCAAACATTTGGGGTCAGTAAGATTTTTTTTTTTAAGTAATTAATGCTTTTATTCAGCAAGGATGCAAAAAACTTTGAACAGTGGCATATTATAATAAAAATATATAAATATAATATAATTAAAAATAATATTAGCCAATAATGCCATAGCCGACGACTATGGAAGCTTTGTTTCTGCCATGGAATAAAAAATAAAAAAGGTAATTGCAAGTTATCATCTCACAATTCTGACTTTTTTCTCTCGCAATTGCTAGTTAATTTATACACACACACACACACACACACACACACACACACAATTAAAGCTATATTGATTTTGTTTTCTTTAAAATCATCCTTGCAACTGCACCCATATATTTAATGGTATACTGTATTCATCATGATATGGAAAACCTCTCCAAATATACACAACTGTCCAAACATTTGGGGTCAGTAAGATTTTTTTTTTTAGAGTAATTAATACCTTTATTCAGCAAGGATTCATTCAGTTGATCAAAAGTGACAGTAAAGACATTTAGTGTTATAAAAGATGTCTATTTCAAATAAATGCTGTTCTTTGAAACTTTCCATTTATCAGAGAATCCTGAAAAAAAAAATGTATCATGGTTTTCACAAAAATATTAAGCAGCACAACTGTTTTTAACATTGTTGATAATAAAAAATGATTCTCGAGCAGCAAATCAGCATATTAGAATTATTTCTGAAGGATCATGTGACACTGAAGACTGGAGTAATGGCTGCAGAAAAACCATCACAGGAAGAAATTACATTTTAAAATATATTAAAACCGTAAATTTCACAATATTTTCACAGTGCTTTACTGTTTTCTTATTTTTTTTATTTTTTTATTTATTTTTGGATCAAATGCAGCTCAAAAACCACATACCAACCACATAACTTTAAACTGTAGTATATGCCTGCGTATGCTGGCATGTGTAAAACTAAAAGTTGTTGACCTGTTGGGCCTGTTGGACACATTATCTTGTTCTTCCTGTTGTCAGTATGTTCACCTTTGATCATGTGGTTCTCTGTCCTGTAGGTGGCAGCGCAAATGGGGAGTTTCACACAAATGCTGTCAGCTGCAGAGTCTGAGTCGTCTTTACACACAAAGCCCTGAGGCTCTGCACAACCTGAAAGGTAACCATGGAAATAGGATTCATGAGATGGGATTAGATGGCCCAAATGTTAAATGAGCACAGATATTTACTCAATTGTCTCTCTTTCCCAAAACATAGGACACATAATAGTTTTTACTGACCAATCAGGGATGAATGCCTCAGGGCATGTGATGTTAGGAACAATGGATGTCCACCATCAATGGTCAAAGGTACAGCTTTTTTTATTAAACCAGAGTCATGGTAATCTTTACTTTGAAAAAAGCTTAAAATACCATGGCAAACATTTATGCTGACTATGAGGCATGTGTCTGTCCATGTGTATCTGTCCATGTGTATGTTCAGCTCTTTGAAAGATTACCAAGTTACCGAAGCCTGTTCCAGCAGTCGGATTGGCTGAAGGAGCGCATCAGTCACCTTTTGGGAGGGATTCAGGTGATTCACATCAAGCGGATGGGTCCGGCTCTTCCTCTGGAGGAACACTACAGTACCCTCAACACCTTCCACAAGAGACTGTTGCCTCCGCGCCTCTTCCTGCACCCCCGCAGCCTGCAAGGCCTCACGATGACCTTGGAAAAGTAAATAGTCGTGTACTTTCATTCCAGCCATTTGTTCGTGTGTATTTTCTTTGTTTACAACCTTCAACTATGTGAGGCAGGGTGCTCAGAAATGCACTAGATCCCATCACTAAAAGCACGACTGAGCCTTAGTGATAGCAGGCTTGAGCAGTGCTTATGCGCAGGCCAATCTCTTCGGAAAAACACCAGCCTAAAGGTAACATGAAATTGAAGTAGCTTTACTTTTTTAATAAATGATTTTCAAAAGAAAATCAGTAACACTTTATTTTGATGGTCCCCTTTAGACATTCTCTTGACTATAAGTAACTTTGCACCTACATATCAACTACCAGTCATTAGAGCATTAGTAGACTGTCTGCTTAATATCTGCTTACACTTTTTGATGCTCCCCAACAGACATTCAACTGACTATAAGTAACTTTGCAAGTACATGTCAACTTATTCTCAAACCCAAACCTTACCAGTCTATTAATACTCTCTACTAATACTCTAATGAGAGTTAGTTGATATGTAGGTGCTTATAGGTTATAGGTTTACTTATAGTCAACAGAATATTTAAAAGGGACCATCAAAATAAAGTATAACCAAAAATCTTTGTATCAGATTGTTGGATAAGGAAATATTTTTCTCCACCTCTGAACCAACTTTTATTTTCCTATGACATAATTAAAGGTGAGAAAAATGAATAAATCACCACTCAAAAGTTTTTTTTTTTTTGGTAACACTTTACAATAAGGTTTCATTAGTTAACTACTTTATTTAACATGAACTAAGAATGAACAATACTTCTATCGCATTTATTAATCTTAGTTAATGTTAATTTCAACATTTACTAATACATTATTAAAATCAAAAGTTGTATTTGTTGTACATTGTACAATGTACATTTGTACATTAGTTAATGCACTGTGAACTAACATGAACAAACTATGAACAGCTGGATTTTTATTAACTAATGTTAACAAAGATTAATAAATGAAACAAATGTATTGCTCATTGTTAGTTCATGTTAGTTAATACATTAACTAATGTTAACAAATGAGATCTTACTGTAAAGTGTTACCATTTTTTAATATTTTTGAAAAAAGTCTTTTATGCTCAGCAAGGCTGAATTTATTTGATCAAAATAAAGTAAAAAAAAAAAAAAAAAAGAAAAGAAAAGAAAAAGTTATTTATTCCTGTGATTGTAAAGCTAAATTTTCACCATCATTACTCCAGTGTTAATTTCGTTGATGAATAATTTTCGTCATAATTTTCATCAATGACATTTTTTCACGGACAAAAACAAGACGATGACTAAATAAAAATGCGTTTTGAATGACTAAAACTATGACTTAAATCTACTCTATATTTCGTCAACAAATAAAAACGAGATGAAAATGATAGAGAGGGATGATTTGGGAAGATATCCAGTCAGGACTGCTGTCCTGTGTGGAAAATGCGCACATTTGAAGTGTAACGTGCTGATCTAACCGCAAAAAGCGGCGCTGTTGTGCGCTCTACAGGCTCGTCCAGCAGCACATTTATGTTGATGAATTATGACAATGTTTACTACACCATGTTTATATGGTAGTATGTTTTAGACGGTTGTAAAAATGCATATTTTAACTCCCTCATCTGAATTTAAATGAGCAGCCTGCTACTACAGTAGGTTACAGTGCTGACTGTAGACATTTCAGAATAAGAGTCACGGTGTATTTCGGGATGGTTTATAATTATTATTTTTTCCTGGTCATTATTGTTATTTTGTTTACACAATAAACTGTATTTAATTTAATTTCATTTCTATTTAATTCATAGTAAACTACTGTATCTTGTCACAGGAAGGAAAGACTAAGAACATTATTTGACACATTATTCAATATATTTTACAGGGTTATTATAGTTAACTAAACCTAAAACCATAAAAAATCTTAATTACTTGAAATAAATGTTAACTGAAATAAAATAAATATATAAAAAATGTAAACTTAATTTATTTCATTGTTTCCAAGCTTTAGCTTAACCTGATGTACTAAAATAACTAAAACGGAAATAAAAAACTATATAGACATTTAAAAGCAAAAACTAAAAGACATAAACACAAAAAATTACTAAAACTTTTAACTAAAATTACAATGAAAGCAGAAAAACTAAAAATCAAATCTAATCAAAATTTTAAACAAAAACTATAATAGTACCTCAATGATAAGTGTGTCAATCCCTGACAAGTACTGAATTGAACTCTCTTTCGTGTCTTTTTGCACTTGAATGGTCAAAAACCATCCGCTTTGGCGAGTAAAGTACAGTTGGTTGTCTTAAGTGAACAAACAGTTTAGAGAGTATATCAGATGTATATCAGTGTATTGGATCTGTGTATTGTTAGAGAAATGCTTAATGCATTACAATTTAACTAAATTAGATTTTAGTTGACTAAATCTACTGTAGATTTAGTTGACTAAAATCTTATGATATTTAGTCGACTAAAACTTTGAACAGTGGCATATTATAATAAAAATATATAAATATAATATAATTAAAAATAATATTAGCCAACAATGTCATAGCCGATGACTATGGAAGCCATGGAATAAAAATTAAAAAAAGTAATTGCGAGTTTTTATCTCACAATTCTGAGAAAAAAAAAAAAATATAAAGATATAAAGTCGCAATTGTGAGTTATAAAGTCACTTTTTTCCCCCCAGAATTGGACAATTCTTACTTTTTTCTCAGAATTGCGAGATGTAAACTAGCAATTGCGAGGAAAAAAAAAAGTCAGAATTGTGAGATATAAACTTGAAATTGTGAGGGGAAAAAAGTCAGAATTGTGAGATTAAAAAGTCACATTTATCTTTTAAATTGTTTTATTCCGTGGCGGAAACAAGCTTCCATAAACGACAGTGCAATGAAATCACTATGGACAAAATCTAACTACCCTAACTATAAAAATAATGTGGCCAAAAAGCCAATTCTCCATTGATAGGCTTTAAAGTTAGCTGTGTGATCTGACAAAATAAAATTATTTGCAATCAACATAAATTGCAGATATTTCATTATAGTAGATGTTTTATTAGTGCCTGCCTGGTTATTTATTTATTTAACTATTTTCTTTTGGTGCCATCAGCCAATCAGAATCCACCTGTCTTATAATAACTGCAAAATTAATTACAGTATATGTTTAGAGTAAACAGAACGTATCGTCCGTTGGTGTGGCCGCTTGCATAGTTATCTATAATTCTTGATGTGAATCGGCCTTTAAATTCATGTGGCATTTATAGCTCAATTGTGTTTGATGCAGCAAATAGCATTACAAGAAATTACGTATTGTAGCTTTAAATGGATTGCTGTTGAAAATGTTTTATTGTAAATAATAGTATTCCACTGAGGGGACAAGAGAAACATAAAAAAGAAACAGAAGAGAGACCATACTGGACTGTTAACAACAGATTGTAGATGAATGGTATTGTCTTAATTCCTGCCGTTCCCTGTGTTCTATTCATTTCTGTCGTATTTCTGACTGATATATCCTCAGTGTTCACTGAGAAGTCTTTGTGCTGCTTAATGTCCCGTCAATCATTGCTTTTTCTATTCTGTTCTGTTGCCATAGTGACCGGTCCACCCCCTGCCTGCATGAGATGGGCCACTTCATCATCCCCACTATGTGTGACACCCTCCAGCTGCAGAACTTCCTCCAGAGCCAGGCCCAGGAGGCCCGGAGACGCATTCAGCGGAAGGACAAGTGAGTGCTTGACCTATCATTGCACATTAGCATGACATCAAAATTGACCATTGGATGTGCATGAATCATAAGTAAATTATTCCAAATATGTTTGTTTTCATTATCTTGTATCAAATTGTAAAGTTTCTATTTTGTAACCAGGGATGTGAGGGCAGGGAAAACAATATTAACCCCTATTATTTAATATGTTCTTGATTCATAATGTTTCACAATCCCAAGTCCCAATGGATAAAATCAAGTTGCACCCTACATTATTTTCTACTGAATGTGCCGTTACACTTATAAAAACATCACAATACAGAAATTGTTTTATATACAGCTGTTTTATATTTTCTTTTAGGATAGCATAATTGTTGTTTTTAGCCACTAGAATTATTCTCTCAAAAGTTAGGGGTCAGTAAGATTTTGTTGCTGTTGTTGTTTTATACTTTTTTTAAAGCAAGGACACATTAAATTGATCAAAAGTGACAGTAAAGGGATTTATAATGTTATAAACATTTTCTGTTTCAAATAATTGCTGTTCTTTTGAAGTTTCTATTCATCAAAGAATATTGAAAAGTATCACATTTCCAAAAAATGTTATGCCGCACAACATTGATAATAATAAGAAATGTTGCTTGAGCACCAAATCAGCATATTAGAATGATTTCTGAAGGATCATGTGACACTGAAGACTGGAGTAATGATGAAATTCAGCTTTGCCAGCACAAGAATAAATTACATTTTAATATATATTAAAATGGAAAACTGTTATTATAAATTATAATATTTCACAAAATTACTGTATTTTTTATCAAATAAATGCAGCCTTGTTGAGTATAAGAGACTTAGCATAAGACAATAAGACAATTTTTTAAAAATCTTAGCGATCCCAAACATTTGGATGGTAAAGTATGTTGGACTTTATTAAGCACTAATTTAGAAAGACTGGTATGATTTAGCGGTATATGTCAAAATTTCCATAACCGTACATATCTCAGTGCTATCATGAAAATCATATACACTGCATATCATATTCTTAACAATATATTTTTCTTGTTTTTTAGTAAAAATATCTAAACATCGTTAAAATTAGATAAATTTACCCAATAACCAAAACTTCCAAAACGTCTTCAAAGAAAATATCTTAAGTTTTGTCTCATGACTAATGATGTTTTGTCTTGTTTTAAGCATAATCAAGACAAACACAAGAACAAACAAACTTAAGAATTATTTTGGGTTACACTTTATTTGGTAACACTT
This sequence comes from Mylopharyngodon piceus, assembly GCA_039654765.1. Classification (NCBI taxonomy): domain Eukaryota; kingdom Metazoa; phylum Chordata; class Actinopteri; order Cypriniformes; family Xenocyprididae; genus Mylopharyngodon; species Mylopharyngodon piceus. The sequence goes on from CM077445.1 coordinate 9,707,646, forward strand.
TATTTTAGTGTCTTTGTTACATGTAATTACTGTTGTAATAACAGTAATTACATGTAACTGACCCTAAACCAAACCCTAATCCTAACCCTATAGTAAGTACATGTTGTTAATTAATATTACTCAGCAGTGTTGGGCAAAGTTACTTTTAAAAGTAATGCGTTACAACATTGTGTTAATCCCTAAAAAAGTAACTAATGCTACTTTAGTTACTTTTTATGGAAAGTAATGTTACACGTTACTTTTTCTCATCTGGGCTGGGCTTGCTTGTTTGTTTGTTTTTTAATAACAAAAAAAGTTCTATTTTTGGCAAATATAAAGGCCCTTTCACACCAAAATGACTAAGCCTCAGGCTGAAGGAAATGCAAACTCATGCCTGTACAGTAGAGGGTGCAGCTCAAACATACTTTTCAGCTGTGCTGCAATTCTGGACTGAAGAAGAATAGGACGCAAAAGAAGAAAGTTCAACACTCTTACTTATGAACTTGACATTTGACTTGACATTTGATATTCAACAGTGCTTTGATCTACCTGCATTGACACTATTCTTTAAGAGCTGCTGTGCAGCCAAATAATGTACCAGTTATCAATGTAAAGCTGCTTTGACACAATCTACATTGTAAAAAGCGCTATATAAATAAAGGTGACTTGACTTGACTTGACTTCAGCAATAAAAAAATTAAACAAATGTGATGTTTATCAAAAGTAATTTTTGCTTATTGGTATGGTTAAATTTGATAATCGAGGGTCAGCAGCAAAGATATTGGTTAATAAAATGAGATTAAATACATAGAGTATATTTGTGTTATTTAACATTTAATTAGTGCAGGTTTGCGTAATATTCTGAGTTTGCATTTCACTGTTTTTATTCATTTTTAAGAATAGTAAATCTGTTTTTGTGCAAGTGAGATGATTTAATGCTCACATTTAGTCTAGAACTACAATAACCATCATGTTTACATACAATGCCTCTGCACTTACTCACGATTTCTCTCAAAATGGGAGCTGTCAGTTGAACAAAGGAACTTGGGTTACATGTTTGAAAAAGTAACTTAGATATTCTGTAAATTAAAAAATAATGCGTTACTTTACTAGTTACTTTAAAAAAGTAATGTGACTACGTTGATTGCGTTGTTGTAATACATTACCCACAACACAGTTACTCAGTACTATATATATATATATATATATATATATATATATATATATATATATATATATATATATATATATATATATATATATATATATATATATATATATATATATATATATATATATAATTACACTGTAACAATGGCACCTTCAAATAATAAAGTGCAACCCTTTATTTTAAGGAGTCCTTGTTACATTGTAATTATACAGTTACATACTGAGTAATAACAACTTTTACTTACTATAGGGTTAGGAATAAGGTTTGTTTAATGTCACTTATAATTATGCATAATATACTGTTATTACTATGATAAGTACATGTAAAATATATAACAATGACACTAAAATAAAGTGTTACCTACTTTTGTAATGTTGCCACTGTTTAAAGCTGTCTTTCATTAAAATGGAAAATATTCCCTTCTATACAGGTTGGAGGCAGAGGAAGAAGACATCATTTCAAGTTGTCTGCAGGGTTTGTCTCTGCGCAGTCTGTCTAAAGAGCCCAGCGTGTCGAGCAGTCAGATGATCCCCTGTTGCAGGCGTCTGATGGAAGAGAGATCCCCTCAGATGCAGGGTCTTCATCTGTGCGTCTCTCACTTCTATTCAGTCATGCAGGATGGGGATCTGTGTATTCCCTGGGACTGGAAAGGCTGAAACACACTGAATTTTATTGGGACTTTATTACTATGACTCTCAGGCTCATGTAGTTACAATAAGATTCTGAAATTTTGGAAACAGCCTATTGTGTAGGCATGATTATAAATGCACTTTGGTTCAAAAATACTAGCAGTGGGCCCCAGTGATGTGATGTTATAACTTAGCACAGGAAGTTTGTTGATTATTTGCACTGCCAACCATATACATCACTAATGTGCGTAACACTTAGAAAAAAAAAAAATCATAATCTCTTTTTTTAAGCATCATGTCTCAGTCTATTAATAGCTTTTGGAAATACCGATAAGGCTCTTTTTGCCTTGAAACAATCACTTGACTGCTTGAGTCTTTATCATTTCAAAAACCTGAATGTACCTGATTCACAGGAGATAAACACATTTACTAATTTGTCATTTTGCCAGAATCTAAAATGCACAGTCAATATTCAGATGAAGTGTTTGGACAAATGATTTTTCTAAAGGCTGTGTGTATACAAGTATTCAGAAATGGAAAAGTGTTCTCTGAAAATTTGAAGTGTTCAGATGTAGTCTCTGTACATTATCAATCCTAAATGCTGTAATACTGTCTGTCTTGAGATGTGTACAGTGTATCTATGCTGTTTGCTGCTATTGCATTTCAAAGGTTTATAATGTGATATCTGTATGTACGATAAATATCGAACTGTGTAACAAAGTTCAAACAATGGTTCAAGTAGTAAGGGTCACTATTGTATGCATTGTTTTTATGTACCTATTTGGTTGTAATGTTTTTGAAGGTTTTGTTCATTGTGACAGTCTATGAATTTCCCACTCTAACAGATATGAAGTGTAATAATTCTGTTATGTCATATATGACTGTGTATATTACTATGATTTTATCACATTGTTATTCTTATTAATGTATGTAATGTAATGAAAACAGCCTTTCTGCTTAATGTTTTTTGTGGAAACCACTGTACCTTTTGTTTTCTTCAAGATTTTTCAGTATTTAAATCTTTTTTATTATTATTATTGTACTGACCCCGAACATTTGAGTGGTAGTGCAGCAGTTTCCACAAAAATATTAAGCAACAAAAATGGTTGTCAACATTGATAATAATAACAAATGTTTCTTGAGCACCAAATGAGCATATTAGAATGATTTCTTAAGGATCATGTGACACTGTAGACTGGAGTAATGGTGCTGAAAATTCAGCTTTGATCACAGGAATAAATTATATTAAAAAATAAAAGTTCTTTTAAATTGTAATAATATTTCACAAAATTACATTTTTTTTTCTATTTTTCATCAAATAAATGCAGCCTTGGTAAGCATATGAGACCTTTCAAAAATTGAAAAAATCTCAATTATTCCAAACTTTCATCTGTTAGTGTAGCTGTTTAATGCGTCTCAAAGCTGAACTTGCAGGCACCCGCACATTTTTGAAAATGATCTCAGCCCTGCATGACTGAATGTGAATCATCACTTTCAACTGTTACCGGCGAGTCTTTTCGATGTCTGCGTTGCTGTACTGTCTGCTTTTAGACAGATTTACACATGCATCGAGACAGAGGTTATCAGCAAGCAGATCACAGACCAGCCAGAAGTATTTGCTTTCCTGTAGGCAGAGAGGATTTTCTGCTTTCTTCTAATTTTAGTCATTATACATCAAAAACCTTGCCTGAAGTCTGTAATTAATTATCTTTAAGAATGAAACTTTTGGAAAATACTTGAATATCTACTAATGTACCATTGTGGGGCTGCAAACAAACAATCAATTACATTGGATGGATGGATGGATGGATGGATGGATGGATTTAAAAAAGCTTAATTATTTCAAACTTTTAACTGATTTATAGGGTCTTTATTGAAGGCTTCATGTGTTTTTGTATTCAGTGCCATTACTTTGCCCAACTAATGGGTATAAATATGGCAGATGAGTCGTGTGAATTAAATATATGCACCATATATATTTTTCTACCAACATTCCATGTATTTTCAGCAGTGTGTATTTCATAGTAATTACAGTGAAAGCTATCTGGGAGACTTTCACAAGCCAAACAAGAGACTAATTATCAATTAGTCGGGACAAAAGTGATACGACTAGGTACGACAGGGCAGGACTCTTTGTTAGGTAAGTGGATATAAATGTAATCCCGTGATTAAGACAGGCCTGCAGGAAACCCCTGCTGATAACAAATCTATCAATTGCATTGTTAAGGTTCAAGCACATTAAGCCAATCAAAAATGGACAATCGCATACAGATAGTTTAATTGGGCCATGTCACTAGTCACAATCAAATACAGTGAATAAAGTCACAAAGGAACATTCACGTATGACCACAAAGATGATTCGGACATCCATTACATATTGATACATGAATTAATAGTCAGAAATATCTAATTCTTTGAAATGGAACAGTTTTTGAACCTTTACGTCAAGTCACCTTTATTTTTATAGTGCTTAATCCAATAGAAATTGTTTTAAAGCAGCTTTGCAATAGTAAACAGGAAAGTAACAGAATTATGATGCAAACTTTATCAAATAAGAGACATGTTCAAATTATAGCAAGTAATAATGTTCAATGTTGATTCAGTTCAATGTGTAAAGTTCATTATGAAACAAGTTTAATTCTGCTATAAAGCAGCTAGTGTTAGTATTCAGCTCCATTCTGTTCAGTTTTGTTCTCATCTGACAGTTCCAGTGCAGTCAAATCAATAATATTGCTGAATATATATACTGAATATTACTTTAGATGATTTTTTAGATGATCTAAAAAAATGCATATATGTTTTTGTGTGTGTGAGTATCATATTTGATACATTAGCCTTTTATGGTCCATATAGTATAATATAGGAGAATAAGCTTGAGGAAAAAAAAACAAAAGAAGGCATGTAGTAGGTTGTGTACAACAGGGTTCTCAGCAAAGGCCTTAGAAATGAGTGTTATAGGGTTAATAGGACTAGTTATTTCCTGTGCCCGAGGAAAAAATCAACGCTCCATTACGTAGCCAGATCCACACACATACACATAACCCTTGGCCATATTGCCTGTGGTCATTTCCACCATGTGACATGACCCTTCCTTGCTTTGCTTGGTTTTGCTGAGCCTCTGCCCTCACCCAACCCCCCGTTCTGGCCTTTTCCTCATGTAGATCAATGGAATGTCCTTGGGATGGCCAGAGCTCTGCAGCTGAGTGTGGGCAGCCTCCACTACCCCTAATCCCAGCCATAATAATGGGGTCAAAAGGTCCCTCCCAAAGCCCTGTCTTTCAGCCTGGCATCCCACTGCTTTATTGGGCAGCCTGCATCTGGAGCCTAAGCCCCACCGAGAAGCTTCCTCCCTTGTCACAAGAGCCACCCCAGCACCCCATCCTAAGTGCCCATAAATGCGCACAAAAGCCAGTCCTACATGTGGTAGCTATCTATTACAGGAGGGGCCCTCAGGAGGCGTATAGCATCGATTACAAAAAGGTTGAGATTGATTTCTTAGGTTCAGGTGTGGGTGGGAAATTAGCATGTACTGTTGAGAGATGACGGCTAGGAGAATTAATGAGAAATAATGAGAGAACAAAAGGATCTTCATGTTCTAGAACATGTTTACCAACCTTTTTGTCTTATGTAACCCCACAGCCCCATCAATGATGCTCAATCACCCCTTCATCGACACCAAACCAGAACTGTGTTCCTTTTAAATAACATTACGCTCGATATCATTTAGCGTTATCATCACAAATTGCTGAAAAATCATTGTTTTAAGCAAAAAAGAAGATAAAATTTAAGTAATAAAAATACATTTATGCCAGTGATAAAATAAACATAAATAAAATAAAACTTTAAATAACATTATGCTCGATATCATTTAGCATTGTCATTTTAATGTATATTTTCCCTCAAAATGGAGCTGAAAATCATGAATCATTGCTTTATTTAAACAAAAAAGATTTTATATATATATATATATATACACACACACACACACACGCGCACACACACACACACACACACACACACACATATATATATATATATGAAATATGGAAAATAAAATAAAATAAACTTTCATCTAGCCTTCAGATCAACCATTTTTAGTATCATTGAGACATAGACTATAGTTTTTATTAATATTTTAAATCAGTTTTTATTTTAATTATTTTTATATTAATTATCAATTATTAAGTTTTAGTAATTTTGTTGTGTTTATTGTCATTTTTATTGGTTGCCTTTTTAATAATATGTATCTAAAGATTTCAATTATTTTTTACCATTTTTTTAGTAGCCCATATCGTTAAACTAAATTAAAATTAAATAGGCCTATGTTGCCTTGACAACTATAGTTGAAATAAAAAAAAATAAATAAAAAAAGGTTTTGGTCTTTCTTTTGATCTTTCTGTTGTTAACTGAAAGGGGGTCTTCGTTTTTCCGCATGCGCAGATAGAGAAAAGACACAAGGATCCATGTACAAAAACAAAAAACAAAATCTCTTCTGTAAAAAAACAAACAAACAAAAAACGCTACAGTATAAATCCTTAATAAGATTTTATAATGTGTCTTCTTGAGCACCAGGTATTCTGCTGCCCATTAAAAAAATCAATTTTTTTGGTCACTGAATATATACTATTTTATTAGTCAATGCCAACCCCGCCCCCTCGCAACATAAACCCCGCCCCTCCAGAGTGTTCTCAGGCGGAAGTGCGCTCTAGGCTTTTTTAGTATGGACGCGTTCTCTTGATAGTCACGCGCTGTAGATTTGCCGTACGCGCGAGCGTCATTCTCAATGAAAATGAATGCGGATTGAAGCGGCACGCGAGGAGAGCGTTTGTTTTGCGCTGTAAACGCGAGACGAATATGGGTAGTTGAAACCTCAGGAACGAGTGGAAACGAAACGTTGAATGGTTACTTTATTCCCCTCGCCAAACTGTTACTGTAAGCGGACTGAGAGAAGTTAAAGGGGCTTTTTCAGCCTCATCACAGTAACAGGATCTTGAGGGGCGCTGCGTGCTGCTAACGAGCTACATGGGACATACTTTGAATTATTTAATTGCGGCTCGCGCAAGCGCGAATTGAGAATAATGACGCGCAGATGGTAGACTAAAGCGCGTTCATGGAAAACGGACATATTTGTGTTTGGAAAGGAAAAAACTGACACTGTATCGAGCCTGTTTGGCCCCTCTCGTCATGCGGCGGTGGGGGAGGATCGGAGCAGGGACCTCGCAGCGGATTTCATGTTTCGCAACAATGTTAATGCCCCACAACGAGGGATTATAAGGCCTCAAAATGACACTTGCTTTCCAAATGGTTAAAGTGCACTCGAGAAGTTGCGTATAGAGTTTGTTCTGCGAATTTATATCGGTGACAACAAAACCAGAGAGCCCAATTCATTTTAAACTTATTAAACGGGAATGCATATATCAAGTGTCGTTGAATGTAGCGCACAGTACAGCATGTCCAGTCTATGATCTGTATTACTTGCTTGAATTGATCAGGGAACCATTTCGGCAGCCTTCGTGTGTCTTAACCCGTCTTTATGTGTGAAGTTATTCTTTGGTCCTCTGCGCAAATGGCGTCTTTCCCAGACTCCGACCTGCAAACATGTCCGCTGTGCAAGGAGCTGTGCGGCTGCTCTGCTCCGATCTCCTCCAATTCATCTACCTCCTCCTCGTCCTCCCAGACCTCCAACTCATCTACCTCATCCACCAGGAGACTGCACGTCCTGCCCTGTCTGCACGCCTTCTGCAGGCAGTGCCTGGAGGGCCACCGGAGCCCCGGTGACCCTCTGAAGCTCAGATGCCCCACATGCGACCAAAAAGTGTCTTTGTCGGAATCAGGCGTGGACTCGCTGCCCTCCTCCAACTTTCTCTTCAGCAACCTGCTAGATGTGGTGGTCTCTGCTGAGGAACAGGGCAAGAACGGTCGGTCTTCATCGGTGGTCCATCACGGTGGTCTTCTGAGACCCCAGCAGCTCTCAGACCCTCAGTGCAGCTCGTGTGACGAGGGCAACCCCGCTACCTCCCACTGCCTGGACTGCCAGGAGTACCTGTGCGACAACTGCGTGCGGGCCCACCAGAGGGTCCGACTCACCAAAGACCACTTCATCGAGGGGCTGCTGGAGAGCTTTCATCTGGCCAACCGCACCAACAACTCCAACACCCCGGTCAACATCTCCCAGTCCTTCCATAACAGCTTCTCCATGCTGAATGTTTTCCAGGAAAGGATGGAATTCTGCCAGCAACATGATAACGCGGTGAGTTTGATCTACATTGATTCTTTATATTTGTTCACTGTATGTTCTAATCATTTCGTTTAGTGGTTAAAGATCTGAGCTGCTCACTGGAATGTAGTGGGTTCGAACCTCACAAGGGTTGGACTAAGAACCATCACTGATGTTTACACACATTCACTGCAACTGTAGGAAGTTCTTTGGATAAAATGCTAATCTGCTAAATTAATAAGTCAAAACTACAAAAAAGGTTGTCATTGATGCACAGCTTTGTGGTCAAGGATTTATTCAAGATTTAGGGGACCATATGTAATAATTTTAAGTGAACCATTAAAAAAAAACAAAAAAAAAACCTATGTTGGTTGACCACTAATCTGGGGGATATGTCATCTAAAATGTCTTTGGTGGTTACAAGCCTGATTTGTGGAGCTTGATGCTTAAAATTTCATGCTGAAAACTGAAAATAGAGATTATATAGATCAGCCAATTTTTTTTTTTTTTTTAACCACTAAAAATTTTATTGTTTTCCAGTATGCAGAAATTAATTGAATTTAAATCAGCTTTAAGTTTTTATATATATATATATACATACATACATACATACATACATACATGCATACATTTAATTAATTATTTTTGGGTGTAATCTCAGCTTTTTTTCAATATGTAATTAGATTACAATAATAAAAACAATCATTATGAATTCAAATTATTTAAAATTATGAATTTAAAAGATTAATTTATGCTGTTACATTTATTTATGCAGTTATTTTCTGAGCTAGAGGGTCTCAAATGTATGTGTCTAGGGTTGTTTTGGGTGTTTAGCATAAAATGTGTATTTCTAACTTGACTGATTAGCTGTAAGTTACTTATAATTAACTTTATGCAAACCATGAGTCCTAATGGTATTGAAGTACACAATTGTGAATATCACTTCAAAAACTGATCATCTCCACTTATGTATCAATTCAAATGGTACATATGTTTTTAAAAATTGCTTGTTATTTCAAGAATTCCTGACCATGCATCTGCTTGAGGGTTTTAAATAACAGGCCCTTTTCATGTCTGACTTAGTCTTTCAGAGTTTGATCTCCCTGTCATGATGCTTTCTAGAAGTCACAGCACTATATATTTCTTCCCAGTGTTATGGATTCCAAAGCTATATGGAGAGCAGCTGAGTATAGTATAGCTTCAGGCATCCACATGTATTCTAGATTGATGTGAGAGCTCTCACTGCTGTTTCATAGGTGTTTTATTCTCCAGGTCTTTATCTGGGACATGCTGTTCTCTGTTAGAGCAGTGTTGTTGCCCATTGCTGCATAACCGTCACAGGCATATATAAATTCTCACTGTGTTTTTACCTGTGGCCTTTGCACTGTACTTCACACAGGCCTAGAGAAGCCTGATTGTTTAGCTAGTAGAGTTCTAGTGTTGTCAAAAATAATTCACTGAGAAACATACTTATTTGAATTCAGAAATAGTTTAAAATAGCTTTTTTTTCCACAGGTGTTTAGTTAATATTGTTAATACAGGCGTTTTCAATGAAAGCATTTAGTGATCATTTATAATTTGCGTACATATAATTTTAACAATTTTTATATATAATTTTATATAATAAAAACAATCATTATGAATTTAAATTATTAATACATGCTATTTTTATTATTAATGCAAAGTTAGTTTCTGATCTAAATGGTCTCAAATTAATGTATGTATTTATAGTATTTGTATGTACACTGAAAAAAATGGGTAGGATTTACTTTGAAACAATTTTCACTCAGAAATTGCTAGTAAATTTCACAAATAATTACAAAGAAATGGCAAGTAAAACAATTAAATGCAACATTTTAAAGTAGAAGGACTGAAATAATATTTTCTTGTAAAACACTCCAACAATAATTTGTGAAGTTGAAATGGTACCCAAATTTCATGGTTTTCCGTACCATTGCAAAAACTATTGTAGCTATTTTTTCATATTTTTTTTCATTACTTATTATATTAACCACTCTCTATATAACTACTTAATATATAAATATTAAGTAAATTAAATTACTTCGTTTTTAATGATGTTAATGATTATAAGTAAATAATTCATTAAAACATTAGCATGTAGCTTTCAAATATTCAGTTAAATATACATTGCATTAAAAATATCTAATGAAAAGTTACACATTATGGGTAACAAATCCGATGACAGGTCTATTGCACATTTTAATGCGGTTGTCATTTCTGAAATTTTTGCAGTGTGTACTTAGCAGTATGAAAAATAAAACTGTGAATGGGTTACTTACAGAAAGCGAGCAAAGAGCGCTTCCTTTATAATCAATGAAGCTGATATCACTTCAGTTCATCCGTGGCCCAAGCTCACTGACTGAGTCAAAAATTGCGTTACAATAAAAAAGGGTCTTTGTTATATTTACAACTTCAAAAAAATCATTTTACAGTGTAGTTTAATTCAACAATCAATATTTTTTTTTAACGTTAACAAATGAGTATTAATATTCAATATGCCATGTTTCTCATTGAATATATTTTGTACATGATAGATCATTTTTTAGTTTTATTTTTTGTTTGTCTGAAAAATAAGCAATACAATAAGCTACAACAATTTGTCACATTTTGTATATTTTCTCCATGTGCTGGGAGTTTTTATAGTGCAGTGGGCATGTTAATGTCTGTATGCTGGTGGCATCAGCTGTGAGCGCTCATCCTGTTTACCTCACATATAGTCCACAATGCACTGTACTGGACCAGCCAGAAACTCACCACACCGTCCGTCAGCCTCCATATCCACATCCACACAGCAGGACTCTGGTTTCGCTGAGCCCTTATGTTTTTCACAGCTACTGTCGTAAACAGCATAGCTTATTCATGTTCCTCTGACATTATGGACAAATTAACTGTGATGTAGTGCCTAACTTATGATTAATAACATGACATAATTCAGTGTCATATCTGTAGCCTACTGAGCATGAAGTGATCTCGGTGGACAAGGCCATATTTTCCAGCAATATTTTCTCCCAGGATAAGTTATTGAATTGCAAAATTGAGATTTAAGCTATAGATTTATGCGTCGTGTTGTTGGCTTCATAGATGCATATGTGCTGTGTTTATGAAAGAGGAATTAAGAAGTGTGTGTGTGTGTGTGTGTGTGTATATATATATAGTGAATAAATATGAAATTATTTCTATAGAGAGTGGAGTTAAACCTCCAGTACGGGGGAAACGGGAAACTCCTGCTCTGAGGCTGTGTCTATGGAATGCTGACATCAGTTCCCAGAAGCCACCTGGGAGACCAGTGGGATTCTTAATCATTGTCTACATCTCTGTCTGGTTGGTTTGGTTGTATGAACTGACCTGGCCATTAGATGCTTTTTACATTCCTGTTTCTGTGTGTGTGTGTGTGTGTGTGTGTGTGTGTGTGTGTGTGTGTTAGAGGTGAAGAAATCCTGCTGGTGAAAGGTCAAACAGTAGTGTGTGTAAGCGCATGGGGCTGGTGAGTAACAACCAACCCCATCCTCCTCCTAAAGTGATTTAGGTTTTACATTCAACAGCGCTTTCAGCCATCATGACATCTGCTCCTTTACTTAGACCCATTTAAACAATGAAATAGGAAGGCTTATTATTATTTTTGAATCGTAAGTCTGCAGATGTGAAAAATTTTGCACTCATAAGCCTGAATACGCTGAAACCTGACCTAAAATCCTCATGTTCTCCTCTTTAATTAATTGAAGGACTAATGGTGTCCATCTCTTTGTTTGAAAGTAATTGCCTTTGCATTATTCATGCACTGTCCACAGTTTGCACTATCGACTCCTTTTGTTGCGTAAAGGACTGGTCTATTAGGATGCATTTACACTGCAAGCCTAATGCCCTGATGCAATATTTTTCACATCTTTTCTTTTTTGTCTTGCGCGTTTACATTCACTTAAGACATAAATGACTGTTTACATCAACAAGGTCTAATATATCTGGAGAAAGCTGTCAGCATATTCCATTCATCTCAATCAGATAAAAACTGTTTAAGTAGCGAAAATGAACAAAATACGTAAATTGTAAGAACATATTTTTAATTTTTGTATTTTGTTGATATTATTTTATTGATTGAAAACTATGACTCAATAATTAAATGCCAGTTACAGTTCTTTTCAGGGTTTAGATTAACTTTTTCACTCACCAGCCATGGCTATACAGAACTTCAACTAGCCAAAACAAAAATATCAGAAGTAAACCAGATTATCAAAATTGCTGCTTAGATTTAAATATTTGTATTATTAAATCTGAATGATTGAAAGACAGTCAATCGTTAATCGTTATTTTCAATCGTTATTTGCGGATACCATGTAAAATGAAATGGTTATAAAAACAGTTTCTTGTGGCTTCTCTTATAAAACATTTATTTCATTGTAATTTCTGAATATAGCTCACTCAAGAGTGAATGTTTAGTGGTACACACATTGGTGGATAGACTGTCATTTCATAAAGTGATCAGCTGTTTCCTCAAAGTCAGCGTACAGAATTCAGCGTATAGGTTGTTTGCAATCACATGGTTCTTGTGACGCGCGAAATTAATGTGGAGGGCAAGGAGTGAAAATTAGAATGGAAGAGATGGGGAAAAGTCCGTACTGTGCTGGTTTAGAAAGGTATAAACAGAAAATCACAACATATGTTGGACGTGAACCTTATGTTATGAAGAGGAGCGATTTTTCTACTGAACTGAAAGACTTGACTGCCATCGAGGAGGTAGATATATAGAGAATGTGAAGCTGCCGTCACGCCGCGTTCAGTTCTAGTCTGGTTTGTTTATATTGCGCTGCCTTTCTGCTAGTGAAGTTAGGGCAGTATTTTTGATTTTCTGTCGTGATTGTGAAAAATGTCGCCATTGTAGGTCATTTATGCTGAATCGAGAATTGCAACAGGAGCTCACATCATCGTTCAGGGAAAAAACTGGACGGTGTAATACAATTTTTGCCTTTTCTACGTGTAAAAACACACTAAGGGAAGCAGGTTGAGGTGGTGACGGGGAGACGCCGTATAGTCACTGACTGAACCCACTCCCTATCACTCAATAAAATAATCACATAGCTGAGTGTTTTTGAAAGTGTTGTATTTTGTTTGGTTTAATAATTAACATTACATTTGCAAGTATGACTCTCACTCGGCTTGTGAATGAGCATAACTTGCACGCAGCCACTTCAGAACTGTTCACAAGCTTCTATGGGTTTGACTTTTGGTTGTCATTTGTTGAAATAAAAAAAAAATAGTGTGTCGGTGTCTGTCATGGACTGTAAAAAAGGGTGTCTGTTTACTGAATGCCCCTCCGATTCTCCTCCGTGGTCATATGGGAAAGTGAATATTTACAAAGAAAACATTAAAACTACAGTTACATTTACACCCTTCCAACTAAAAAAAAATGGATTGACTTCTGTCAGCTTGTTGAACACATTTTTTTTTTTATTTGGACATTTTCTACCATATGATGGCTGAAGCAGCAGCACGTGACACTGTTTTCACGGTAACCAGATCAACATTGTAAACGGAATTCTACAAAACTGAAGTGAAAACACCAAATGATCATGCAATGGGATAAAATATCTTATCTTCCCTGTAAACGATAGCATGAAGAATGTGAATATTTAACCAAGTCAAAAACAAAAAAGGTAAGCAGGTATCCATATTCATTTCAGTGTCAGCAGACGCAAAACACTATAAAAGGTGACAACTTTTACAGTTAAAAAACGATATAAGTTATGTAAACGATAAAAGCTCATTTTGGTTTCTCGGTTTGATAGATTTGAGCAACCATAAACGATGCAAAACATAGGAATTTTGAGTTTGTGATAGGATTCCTATATAGAAAAATCACTCCTTGCCCTCCAGCCGCATTTTGCGTGCAGCAATGACGTCATTTGCAAACAACCTATTGAAGCTTCTTCTCATTGACATCCATTTAAAAAAAAGTACCTCGTCTCATAGGGATCTAGTCGCACATCGGACAAGAAGCATCGCACCACTCCTCTGACATTGTATAGGTTCCGGACATGGTACTCACTATTATACAGGCAAAAGTTCACTTCAAGAATGAACAAAGTGAGTTGGATTTTAGGTGTTTAGGTGGAAAAAAAACAACAAAGACAAAGTGTGATCTGATCTGTATTATTTTTCATAGAAAGCCTGGACTATTCATTCCACAAAAAACACTTATTACTAAAAAACGCACTATACACAGTCTGTTAGCCTAGGATGAAGTCAGTATGTCAGTAAGTCAAATTGTTGTTAATGTAAATCAATGGAAAGCTATGTGAGTGGAGGGGTTTTGAACACCGCCCAGAGTCGTAGTTCGGTGTCACCGATAGATCTCGAGTGGTGCCGCCGGTGTGAAAGCATTCGAAAGAAGCCGCTTGTCATTTGGGTAATGAAACTTTATTTTTGTGTGAACTGGGTGCTGAAGTACTGATGCTTTTTGTTTGACATTTTTGTGGTGTCATAATGAAAATTGAGGCTTGAAGAATTGAATTCAGTTGAGCATGGCATGCCAACTTTAAATCATAGGATGTTCAGAATAATATTTAGTCTGTGCCATATGTTGACTGCCTGCTCTTTGTTAGTGGTGAAGCATGGGAAAGCATAATATCTAAAAGCTTGTTGTCTTCTTTTGCTTAAGGCTCTAGGTTAGGGGTCATCCCAAACAGCCAAAATGGATTCTATGTGGGATTAGTTGGGTCAATGAAGTACCATAGAGACCAACCCCTTCCCTGCTCTCTTATGTGAACTATCCATCATTTTTGTGACATGAATGCAGATTCCTTTGCCTTTAGTTTAGTTCCCAACACTGAGTTACTGGAGCTAAGGATGGAAGGATTGATTGGCTGGGCATCATCCATGTTTCCACAATATGTGATCATCCTTTCTTTTGGCCCATGCTGAGAGCTGATTGATGAGAAAATATTAAAATAAAAAAAATAAATAAAAAAACTTTGTGTAAAACTAACTTGACTCTTGAGCTGAGCAACACACTTCAAAATTTTTCTTTGTTGCTATTTGCTATACACTACTGTTCAAGTGTTTGAGGTCAGTAAGATTATTTATTTATTTTTTTAAAGAATTTAATACTTTTATTCAGCAAGAATGCATTAAATTGATCATAAGTGACAGTAAAGTTTCTGTAAAGTGACAGTACAAATTTCCGTTTCCTTTCTATTCATAAAGGAAATGTGTTTAATGGTTTAAGCAGCACAATTGTTTTTAACGTTGATGGTAAAAAGAATTTTTTGGCAATGGAAAAATTACCAATTTATCAGTTTTTACACAAATTATGACAGTCTCTCAGCTGTAAATTTGACCAAATTAAATTGTGATCCAGAAAGGCCCATAAGTAACCCATCAATGTTTTATTGCACTGATGTAGAACACATTGAGTGTTTAATTCCTGTCTTAGGAACTCCATTACCTTGTGACTCTTTGTTTTAACCATTTTCATTTTAACTCCTCTTAGTGCTTTGCTATAGAATCTGGTGGTCCACATTTAAAACAATCTGAACTCTCAGGAACCAAGATGCAAGCCATATGCAAGAAAGTCTTTCAGGGGTTAAGAAGAGTTTGGAGAATGGGTTTTTTCTCCTATTGAGGCAACATTTAAGAGGAATGTGAACTTGTCAGCACATTATGCAGTAGATCCTTCACTGAAACAACGTCTAGCCATCTATAAGACTTCCTCTAAATATTTCCCCATTTGTAGTCAAAAACACACTAGTCTGTCCAGTTTTATAAAAAGCATCTTTAAGAGAAAGAGCTTCACACATGGTTTTAACATGGCTTACTATGTTCCAACCTCCCCCAAGCCTTTCTTGAAAGCATTTTAAAAGTGTCTGGCCAGAGGCTCTGCCCAGAGCTGTAAAGCAGGATGCAGTGAAAGAGCAACATATGTCTGAACATTTAATGCTGTTAGAGGAAGAAAGACAGATGTAGCCAGTCAGGATGGAGAAAGGGAGTGCACTCAGTAGGACCCACAGTGGAAACTTTTAGTAATTCCACCAGTCAAAACACTCCACAGCAAATTTTACCAGACGTCCCACTTCTCCGTCTAGACTTCAGTTGTTTTATTTCAAGGCTCAAACAGCAAGATTTTTATTAAGAGTTATCTTGCAGGCCATTTGTCACATTGAGACAACAAACAGACCTTTTGGTGTCATGGCCAGTCCATCCATTGGGCAGCAGATGAATTTTATGAGCCTGAGGTGATATTAGCCTGTATGTGAGCTCACTGAATTTACTGCTTCATTCATGGAGATGCTGGAAATGCCATCCTGAAATACAGTAGCATGTGGCAGTGGACAGTGGTGTATTCTAATGCAAGCAATTCAAGCCCTGTCCAAGTCTGACTTCATCATTACAGCTGTTCACCCTTCACCTCTGACATTTCTACTGGCGTATGTGGAAAGTAGGTCTGCTTTGATATGCGTGTGTGCTTGCATGAGCTTTGAGGGGTTAGGCAGTTAGGCAGAGTTTCTTCTCCCCATTTCTATAGAATACATACAGCAATGCCACATGGAAGCACTTTCATAATTTTATAAAAGAAACCTCTGGCAGCTCATCAAAGAAGCCGTTATGGTATGCAGACTATTTTTTGAGAATGATGAGTCTAGAGGCTTTTTTTTTTTTTTCTTTGTGGGTACAGAACTAACTTCATATCTAATGGTCAGCATACTGCCATAGGGAGAACATTTTTATATATATATATATATATATATATATATATATATATATATATATATATATATATATATATATATATATATATATATATATATATATATATATATAAAATAATATGCATGTATAAAAACTAGGGCTGTTCAATTAACACATTAATTTGATTAGTTATGGGAAAAAAATAACGTTAAAATAAACGCATTTAACATTCGTCCCGCCCCAGACCTACATAGTTCATCTTACATTTCATAAAGTTGATTGGTGACGAACATGAAGCAGCGCAACAACTCAATGCGTGATGTAGTCTAGAATGCAGTTATAATGCCCCTACAATTCCAATTCCAATGCCCCTGTATGAGTTTTTGTCTCATATTTATATCATGATATAGTTAAGCAATAGCACATGAGTAACTAGCGTAATATCACACGAGTGATGTTTTTTTCGTGAATAGCAGGAGTGCAAACGTGAGCTTCATTTTATACAAGTTCATTCTTGTTTACTCATCACTTCCGTTCTCCACACATTACGTCATTATACAACACTTCAACAGTTCAGACATCCTGTTTCAAAATAGTAGTCAACAATACAATTCACTCAGGAGCACATCCCCCCCCCCCCCTTTTTTTTTTAAAGAACATCAGAGTTACATCGACAATGCAAACACATCCACACATCAGATCCAGAACAGCACATCAGATCTAAGTCACAGTCATTTAACCAACTATGCTTCTGAACATCAGTTTTAGGTCTAGTGGTATAAGTGTGTGAGCAGTGTTCTCAGCCGGAGTTCACAGTGCATGGAAATGCTGTGAGATTGGAAGCATTCCATGTTTTTCCATCACTAAGGGTGTACTCACACTAGGCACGCTTGCCTTTGAGCCTGTGCGCGATTGTCCCCCCGCCCCCACTGGCCTGCACTCACATTGCACTTTACGTTCCGGGCTGGAGCACGCTTGTCATATACAATGCAACTTTTTGTATGAAAGAAAACAGGAAGAAAAACACTTTTGCTAAGATGCTGCCTAATAAATTTATAATTTATGCTGCACAGCGATTTTCACTTGCATGTATCAGAGGATTATTACAAAGGCAGCTGACGTTAATGGAGGAATTTGCAGCTTTACTCGCAAACTACAATTCTTGCACTGTAAAACTCAATTTCAGAATACTCAAAACATTTGAGGAAAACTTATTACCTCAAAATAAAGTAACTCATTTTTTTAAAGTTGGTAGAACTTAAAATTTTTGTTACAAGTGGGGCAGGGCCAAGAGCCGTGGAAGAGAAGGGCCAGTGTGGTGCCCAGGTGTCTCTCATTAACAATCACGTCACCAGCATCCCTTCGCTCCCCACAGTTCTCAGCCTCACCTCACTCATCATAATGTTAATTACATACAGTTAATTTACATAAACATCACATTCAGATCTTGGTTAAATGTTAGATAGCAAATGACATGTGCTATTATAACTATCAAAGAGACTTCTATCATTTTATACTTGCATGTATATAATCAAACAACATCCAGTATATCTGGTCTTAAAAGTTTTGGAGCCCATCCTCAACCTAACCACAGGCTCTACTCTTCACCACAATGGTAACCCTACAAAACTAACAGAACAGAACCCCCTGTAAATCCCAACAGAACACAACATTAAACACTAACTTGTGTCTCCGTATGTTAATCTTGTGCAAAAACATACAAAATAACACTTATTTTCAACATATATTTTCCTTTATACAGCATATCGCAAAGCATGTTGGGAATTAGAAATCTGCTACAACTCAGTCATATTAAGTTCAGCTTACTACAATCAAATTTTGAGTTTACAACTTTTTTCTATTAAGTACAATGAACTTTCATTATTATTTGAGTGAAACGAACTCATTTCATTTAATTAATTAATTCCACTGTTCGGTTTTACAGTGTGTTCATCAGTAAGGTGAGAACCCAAATACTCTAATTAAATTAATTGAAAAGTGTACTATCCAAGTAGTAATACAGATGTTTGCTATCGTAATAATGACAGTAACGCACACAAAAGTAGTAGCTGTTTCGTTCTCTGGCGTGGTTAGTGCTCACACTACATGCGTACCAGGCCCGAGCCCAGCTGAACCGTGCTCTGGCCAACCTCCTCCAAGCAGGCCAGGGACGGTTAAGCAAACCGCACCCGGGCATGGTACGGAGCGATCACACTAGTCAAATGAACCGGGCTTTAGTGGTCAAACGTGCTCTGGCACGGTTCAGATCGCCTAGTGTGAGTACACCCCAAGAACCCATGTATGTACCCACCCCCAGTCTTTTGGCAACCGTGAAAGGATCGGTAAGCTTTCTATGTCCCTTAGGAACATGCAAGGGGTTCCGCACCCTCACTTTATCCCCCTCCTGAAAACAAGGAGTGCGAGCACCCCTCTTGGCATCGGTGAACTTTTTCATTTTGTGTTGCAGCCGCGTAATCATTTGGCGAAGTGTCATGTCATTTGGCAGGTGCACAGGAGCAGATGGCAAAATAGACCTCCTTGCCTGCCATAGAGGAGTTGAAAGGGTGAAGTACCAGTTGCAGCATGTGGAGTGGCAGTGTTGCCAACTGCTTTCAATTGAAAGTAGCTAAAACTGGTAGCTAAATGTCACTAGATGACATCATAATGGCAAATTCATTGATCTATATAAATATGAATATAGATCAGTGGGCAAAATAAGAATCTAGATAAGGTTTGTCCAAGAAGTTGCTAGATTTGTCCCTAAACTTTTGAAAAAAGTCTCAAAAGGGGCGGGGAAGTCACTGAATCTAGTGACAAAATCGCTAAATTGGCAACACTGTGGAATGGCACGGTACACCTGCAAGATATGTTACCACAGGTTTCCATGGCTGATGTTGCTAGATGGCCATTTGGACAGTGTGTTTGAGCACACGGTTGAACCTCTCTACAGCACCATTAGCTGCCGGTTAGTAGAGGAACAATGGTGATGAATATTCCTTCCTTCCAGAAAAGCAGCGAAAGCAGCTGACGTAAACACCATTATCAGTAACAATACTCAGTGGAGTTCCATGCCGGCTGAAGACTGATGAAAGAAACGAAACCACAGAATCTGTAGTGACAGTGTGAGTAAAGAAGACCTCAGGCCATTTGCTGTTTTAATCAGTTAATGTTACAGCAAACCTGCAGTCGGATGCCGCAGTGTCAAATGGCCCAACTATATCCTCAGCCGCTTTCTGCCATGGTCCATCTGGCAGCAACACCGGCTGGAAAGGAGCAGGATGTGACTTGACAGTTTTGTCACTGAGCTGACAAATGTGACAGCAACGGACCGCATCATGAACCTAAGCCATCCTCGAAACCAGTTCAAACACAATACACGCCTTTTATACAGACTTGTCTGTTCGTATGCAGATTTTTTTTTTATTTTTTTTTTTTTATACACAAAATCTGTGTATGCATTCTTAGTGAATGAGACCCACTGTTCAGATCAGTTTTGTTTTGGAGATCAGCTGCTAGCAAATCAGTTATTTGCCGTTTAATGCTTTCACTCTTAAAACCTAAACAAGTGGAAAGGCCAACATCAACAAAGGACTGAGGCCTGTCACTCAAAGATGATCTCATTGATATAATCCAATTGCAATTCCATTGTAGCGCAACCACTATTCCTGATACTATGCTTTCATTATTTAGTTTATATGTGAGGTTACGTGTTAGCTAAGCTTAACTGTTGACCCAGTCAAAGCTAATATCATATACTGTTGTACCAGCCTCTCTTAGTTGGGCAATTAAAAGTGCAAAGGAAATAAATCTCTTCATTTAGTGAAACCAGACCAAACCTCAGCCACCTGCACGGCATGTCTGTACAAACTCATTCACGCTTCACTAAAACACTCGCACACGTGCACTCCGGAGTCCAATGTGCCAGAGGCCCAGCTGATTTTGTTTTTGCCCCTCTTGAGCAGCCAATAAGGTCATTTAAATGGGCAGACACCTCCCACAGCGAGTAGAAGGGTGGAGGGCCATGTGGTTCAGTGTGGAGAGAGAGGATTTTGTCCATGTGTGTTTTGGGAAGAGAGAAAACCTCAAAGGGGATGTGTGACTTCCCAGAAAAAAAGATTAGGAAGCAGAGGGCAGTTTAAGTTTGCCTGACGGTTACTTCATAGTGCTTAAATTAGTGTGGTCTTTAAACAAAGCTTTGTCCTTTACCCTTGACTTTAAACCTTCCAATGCCTGTCATTCTAGATGTGATGTTTGTGTAGATAATTTAAATAAAAATATTTAGATGGGAAACGTGGTTATAATTTGAAATCTTGAAATTGATATTTTCACATGCATCTGCTTTTACTTTTTAGTATCTTTTGGTATGATGGCAGTTGTTCTGTCAAACAGGTCCACCATGGGTAAACATCCCTCTATTCCAGCTGAACTTTGTAATGGTGAAGAACTAAGGAAAGTTGGATTTAGTTGCTTGCAAACCTTTTTGCAACCGAATAACTCTCTGTCATGAGGGTGTAAATCACTTTAAGATGTTACTTGGACCATGATCTGATACATAGTTTTTATTTTGTGAAACATAAAGTATTGAGATACACCCCAATAAATGTCTTTTATTATACTGCAGTAATGTAGCATCACTTTAAAAAAAAAAATAAAATAAATCAGACTCGTTCTCTGTAATGCCATAAAGCTAAAGTGAACCCACATGTGTCTCAATTTGGTCAAGGCATTGCGAATCTGTTCAGATCGCCTTTGGGATCTTCATGCATTTTGCAACTTTGTTTCTTTTTGTAATTTCTAAGGTGTGCATCATGATTACTGTTGCTCATATGTACAGTTAGGGATTTGAACAAACACATAATCATAAGTATTAGTCTTCAGCATTAGTGTTAATTTTGTCAGCTATTTTTTTAAAAATTTTGTCTTAGTCTTGTGTCAAATACCTTTCAAGTATCTTTTAGTTTTTATTATATTTAGTCAGCCTTGTCCTGTTTTTGTTTAGTCAAGTTTTTTTGACTAAATGTCTGAGCATTTTAGTCTAGTCTCAGTCAATGAAAACGTTTGTCACATTTTCGTCTTGTTGCATAATGGTTAAATTGATAATCAAGATTATTTTGCTTAAAATTATAACCACAACTATTGTTGTCATTTGAGAGATTTTTTACATTTCATCAGAATTATTGCACTCTCGCCTATAAGCACAAATCAAGAGAACGTCAACTCATATGCATGGTTTAATTTACCTCATCTAGTTTCCTGAATTATTATCGGCTATTTATCATATTAATTAACAGACTCTACATTATAACAACTGGTTAAACTAGTAACTTCTCTTAAAAATTAAAACTGTGAAGTTCTTAATAGTAATTCCAATAATTCCAAATTACATTAATGTTTTCCTATTAAAACAACAGCAAAAAAGACTTTATTTTGCCACAGAGAGGTTGCGTAAGTGCATTTATTCAGCAACCACAATGGCAAACAATATAGTAGAGATCTGTGTTTGGATTTATTACAGTTAATCACAGGTTTGGTTGCAGAATTAGTCGCGGCAAACAGCACAAGCGGCTCGTGACAGAACATGCAGACTGACTGAATGACATTTTCATTTAAGCAGAATATCTCAAATGGAGATTGCTAAACTCCAGTTTACTTGTTTGTTTGTGTTTTCGGATCATCGGCGGAGCTTCCGCATTGTAGAGAGAGCGTGAACGCATGGTTACTAGATTGCAAAGATTATATATATATATATATATATATATATATGTATATGTGTGTGTGTGTGTGTGTGTGTGTGTGTGTATATATATATATATATATATATATATATATATATATATATATATATATATATATATATACACTTATTACTTAATCTTTGCAATCTGGTAACCATGAGAAAGTTTTTATTTTTAAACTACATTTGTAGTCATGGAAAAAACATTTTTCGTCAAAGATTTCAACGAAATTAACACTATTCAGTCTATTCATACACTTTCATCTTGCAACATTTTTGGTACAGACTTGAATTATGAATCGGTGGTGGTGTTACATAAGAGATTCTGACTTTGAATATTTTTTTTTTTCTGGTGTGCAGTAAAATGGAGACAAATTACACTGAAGGAGGGACCTAAGCCATATCTAAGAACTAGATTGTCATAACTGGAGATTTGGTGGTGAGCCTTTTTGACCTGAAGGCCCCCCCATTATCCAACATAATCTCTGAAGGCCCCCCATTAAGTTATTTCCTCTGGGTTTTCTGCTGCAGTTATGAAAACTCTTGTAGTTAAGCGTTATTATTTAGTGATTTATTTACATTTTGCAATTTCAGAAGGTCCTGATTCTTATGTTCCTCAATAAAAAAAGTTGAGAAATAAGATGTATAATTTCATTTTACAATTTGAATTTTTTTTTTTTTTTTTTTTTTTTTTAGTGTGTGCGCACACACATATAAAAAAAAAATAAATAAAATGACACTCCAAAATTGGACTACATTCAGCAGGACACTTCTGTTTCTGAGGAATTAACTTGCTTTTTTTTTTTTAAACCTCAGAGAGGGGAAACTCTATCTTTCCACACCTGTTTTTAAAGAAAAACTGGTGGATGCCACAGGCACAACAAGAGGCCCTAATCCTCAGAGAGAGAGAGTCGATGGGGGTGGAGAAGATTGAAAGAAAGTTGAGTCCAGTATGGAAGATAATAGATGTCAATGCATATGCAGGAGAAGAAGCATGTTTACCTTGTCAAAGATTTATATATCAGTCCTTACAGTGACTGCTTTAGCGTAAAGAAGCAGCCAACAGGAAAGTTGTTATTCTGTACATCTAAAAATGGATCAGCCACATAGCCAATGAAAATCCCATTCCCTCATGCCGTTTTTCACATCATTGGGGACAACAATTTCCTGATAAAGATGCAAATAATCAGTAAATAAGGCAAAATAAGTCCCATGCCACACTAAGCGTTTGCATTAAAATGGAAGTATACTTTGGACTTAACAGTTGGTGTGAAGTTATTTCAAACAAAATCAGGCCAAAACAGAGTTTGTTTGGAGTTATTTTAGGGAGTTTGAAACGGCTTTCCAAAATAAACACTTTCAAACTACTGTTTGGTTCATGTCAATTCACCCCTCGCCAGGAGTTTGATTGACAGGCGATCTTACCAATCATAACGGTGAATCCGCCGTTTTGTCCGATAAACAAACCAGACAGTAGAGTTAGTAGATTAACTTCGGTTCTTTGCGAAGGTTTAGTTGCATAATAGCGGTGAGAGAAAAGCATGCATCACATATTTGCATAGTCATCTAAAAGTTGCTTCCAGCACAGAGAATAACGAAAAGAACTTCCCCGTGAGTATATCAGGGCCTTAATTCAAGGTCGCTGTATCCACCAGCTGCTGCAAATATAGTTGTGCTACACATTGTGCATGTGATTTGAGGTAACTGAACAGAGCTATCGGAACATGGGAATCCTGGGTGGCAAGTTTCCTCCCTCTGTTGCTTCCTGCTAATTCCAGTCACTCCGAAAAGCTGCTTCCCAAAAATGCTTCCATGTGACCTCTGTACCCACTAGCGCAGTTGTAGCATCTGGTCCACAGAGAGGGGACCCGCTTTTTTTTTACGAGCAGGTAACTCGAGTGGAATCACGACTCTAGATTTACATGCAGCTGCTGCAGCCGTATAGCCAAGTGAGATATAATTAGCTTTTGATCTGGTCTTTGGTAAAGTCATTAGGTTGCAGGAAGGCGGTCTAGTGGGGTTTGAAAAGGAATACTGTACTTGACACTGAGCTTGACTCTAAGGAAGGTGGAGAATTTGTTTGGGTGAGATGGAGTTCAGGCCAGTTACACGGTTTTGGCTATTATTTATTAATCTCAGGAAAAAATATCCTGAATGGATCCGATTAGCTTTTGGTTTTACCAATGCATTATATTAAACATATTATATTTATTTTAGATTTTTTATTATTTTAGATTACTTTATTCATTTATTTGTTACTTTTATTTATATTAGTTTTTATTCATTTAGTTTCCTGTCTCAAAGTTAATTATAAGGTTTGTCTTTTGATTGAAAGTCCTGTTTATCTGGTGTCAAAATATCTTAAAACAACAATGTAGTGACTCCCAAATGGGTCAGATGATTGACAGAACAATAGACTTCAAGCAATCCATCAGCAGGCTGTCGGGACACAGGAAACCCAAACAGGGCTGTTTTGGGGGAGATCTTTTACTTTTTTTGAAAGTCTTCAGATTCTTTGTTGTGTGTCATGGCATAGATTCTTACTGTTTAAATAAAATGATCAGTTTGTGGCAGAATTAAACTAGTCTGTTGATTATTGTAACTATACTTGAATGGAAGTGCCATTTTGAGATTTTATATGAGACATTTATTGACTAGCTGTCTGAACGATTAGATGGCAAAACCTTGACAAAAACATGATGTAAACGGCTAAAGCACAGGCTACAGGCTAATTTTAGATTGTTCACTAAAATATATATTTAAAAATAAAAATCTAAAAAGAAGTCTAGGTAAACTAGTCACCAGTAATTGACTACTTGGTTGTTGGATGATTGTGACCCATCCCTAGTAGGTATAAAATGCATTTAATGCATAGTACTGAACAGTTTTTTTCTTTCTTTTTTTTTTTTTTTTTTTGTTGCTCGTCAGAGTTAAATGTGCTGGTTTGAGAGTGCTTCTATAACATGGGCTTCTACAAGACCTTATTTGTGATAAACACATCTCCCTATTTCATGTTACTGTAGACATTTATAGTCTTGGCAGTTGACCAATGTAACAGTTTATGAGCTCTATATTATAGAGTGGTTTTAGTGTAAGTGTGGCCTTTGCCTTTCACATACACTGATTACTTCTTACAATCTGCTTGCTTCCTTTTCACACTTGTTGAATTAACTTTAATTTTTTTTTTGCTTTATTATTTTTTTTTTTTATTATTTGTACTTTAAAACTAGAGGAACACATTTACATTTTGGATCACCCTGCGTGTCAGTGTCACCTAACATTGTCAGAGCCTGCTGAGTCCATTGATAACCACTTTGAATTAAAATGAAGTCTTCCAAGCAAGTAGATTTCGTTTGATTTTTGTTTCTCAATTCCCAGTTTTAGTGATTAGAAAAGTTTCAGCATCCTTAGAAGCAGTAATATAAATATGCAAAAAGAATGAAATGTCATTGCTGTCAGGCAGAAATTTTTCAGGAAAATTGGGGGAGGAAAAAAAAACATTTTCAGGTTTCATTTTCATGCAACAGTTCAACTGCATTGTCAAAGTTGATATTGTAGTTTCATATAGTCAGACACTTGCATGTGTCATTATATTATTAACGTTTGACCAAAATCAAGCTAGTTACAAGGTTTTTGACCAGTGAATTTTGCAGAATATTGGACATATGTGTTTTGTCCATTATTAGAATGGCCGTATCTGAGGCAGTAAGTGCATCACATTACGTTTTCATCAGTTTATAGGTCATAAAGTTTACTGTAGTTATGTGGGCGCTCAGTTTTTTGTCATTTGGTCAAAATCTCTTGTTAAGGCTATTTAAGACCGTATTGGCTATGACAAATGTTAGTCTAAGATGCTCTTTTCCAGTCCTCAAAAACATAAAAAATTAGCCTTTGTATATAGTGTTTCTTGAGTAAAGAAAACGCTGTACCTATTCGAAGAACCAGTTCTTTTTTTTTTTTTTTTTTTTACCCTTGCACTGCAAACAAGCAGAGAAGGTCCAAAATGTGTGGCACTTCATTCAAGATAGAGGCTGGGTGGAGTTAAGAGGTTTTACTGACAGTTTGAGGAGCCAATGGAGTTATGAGGTTTAGTCACAAGTTCTTTTTAATACTTTTCATTGGTTAAATATTTGCAAAACTCACAGACAGATGTAAATGGTGACCAATAGAATGACAAAATCAAAGTGACAATATGTAATATGTAAATGATATTTTTTTTCTAAATGTTGTTTTTCTTAAAAAGTGACCTCAAAACAGGATGCCTAAACGTCAGGAATCAGGATGTTTGCATGTAGTCAATATCCTTCCAAAAACACTATCAACGCTTGAGTCTCTGAAGAAATTCACATGCAATGTACTGCACAGTCAGTAAATTGTGCTGCAAATCTGTTAATTTCACACAGTTTCTATTGTTTTGGTTCACAGGTGCTGCGTTTTTTCTGCGACAGCTGTGCTGTGCCGATCTGTAGGGAGTGCAGCTTGGGCAGACATGCAGGTCACAGTTTCACCTACCTGCAGGAAGCACTGCAGGACTCCAGAGCGCTGACAATCCAGCTGCTCGCAGACGCACAGCAGGGCAGACAGGCTATACAGGTTAGTGAACAAATACAATCTCTAATAAACAGACATCAGCACAAACACCTGCGGTTTTTCTTTTTTTCGTTTATCCGTCCTGCTGTTTTACTTGAACCTCATTGTGATTTACAAGGTGCAATAAAACTTGCACTCTCTTCATTTTCTTTACTTTGATTACCAAAAGTAATAAATAAGGGCAATAAATAGACTGACAAATAGAATTCATTGTGTGTTGTTTAGTGTGGTGCCTTTACAGTCCGCAGTCATCGTCATTGCTTCAGTGTCATGTTGAGCTGTTGTCTTTGGTACACTCAAAAATACACTCAATGCAAACACTCAATACAAAATTTGAGATCAGTAAGATATATATATATATATATATATATATATATATATATATATATATATATATATATATATATATATCTCAATTTAACAAATCCCTCTTGAATAAAGGATTCGTTAAATTGATAAAATGACAGTAAAGACTTTTGCATTATTACAAAAAAATTGTTTAAAAAAAACAAATGCTGTTCTTTTGAACTTTATATTGGTTCTCACAAAAATATTGAGCGGTACAAATGCTTTCAATATTGATGATAATAAGAATAAGAAATGTTTCTTGAGCACCAAATCACTATATTAGAATGATTTCTGAAGGATCATGTGACACTGAAGACTGGAGTAATGATGCTGAAAATTCAGTTTTATCACAGGAACAAATTATTTAAATGTATTGATATTCATCCATCTAGAATAGTCATAACAGTACCTAAATAAATAAAACATTTTGTTAAATTTACTGACCAATAAACTTCTTATTTTTAAATGAATTTTATTTAAGTGCTTTAACAGTAATGCAATTTATTTTTTTCTGCTTTAAGACCTTCCAGTGTGGTTTCCCTATAGAAGTCAATAGTAAATTCATTATTGTAATTCTGTTTTGTCCATTTTTATTTTATATAAGTTGTATTTAGTCTCTAATATTTCATTCAATATTATTTCCTTGTTATTTTCAATGATAGTGGTCATTTTCACGGTGCGATTTTGGACACACACATAAACGCACTTGCATCTACAAGACCGTGAGTGAGGGTCCTTCCCTCTGCTTTGTGGAATTAAAGGGATTTTTAAAAAGAGGCTGTAGAATCAAGCTGACTTTCTATTAGCATCACTGTGCGTGTCACCCCCACTTGGCCTGAATGAAGAGAATAGAAGAGAGGGAGGGACACTGGCCCAGTGCTCGGTCACTGCCTCTATTCAGCTTCCTGATGGCCCTAGCAGGGCGGATCATTATTCGCAAACAGAGGAAATGTTTCTGTTTCTCTGTCACTCTTCAAAAGAAGCACTACGGGTGAGGGGTGGGGGGAGAGAACAGCACCCATTAGGAATGTTCAAATCCATCCTTCTCCAGTGACATGGAGTCGGTTGGCAAGGAAACCCAAAAGTGAATTTGAAAGTGAAAGGCAGAAGAGATGGGTTTCAGTTAAAGGCACTAAAGAAAATGAATTCCAATGGCAGTTTATGCTTTTCAAATGTGCCAGTTGCATTTGAATACTCCCCCAACAGTTTTCAGTTTTTTTTTCCTTTCACTAGTTTATACAAAACATCACCTATTTTGGGTACTTTAAGTTGTGAATGGGCAGTTGGGAAATATTCCTGTGGTAATATAACCACTTAAAGGGATAGTTCCCCCAAAAATGAAAATTCTGTCATTAATTACTCACCCTCATGTCGTTCCACACCTCTAAGTCTTTCGTTCATCTTCGGAACACAAATGAAGATCTTTTTGATGAAATCTGAGAGCTTTCTGTCCCTCCATAGACAGCTACACGACTACCACTTTGATGCTTCAAAAAGAGATCATAAAACGAATCCACATGAATTAGCGTCAAAGTGTTAGTTGCGTAGCTGTCTATGGAGGAACAGGGATCACTCAGATTTCATCAAAATGATCTTCATTTGTGTTCCAAAGATGAAAGAAAGTCTTACAGGTGTGGAATGACACGAGGGTGAGTAATTAATGACAGAATTTTCATTTTTGGGGGAACTAAAATTTGGAATGCAAATTCTGTTTCTACAGTATGTATTACAAAGAAAACTACACGGAATACTGTCTCGGATTTTGATTTCAGTTATAACTGGTCGCCTATCACATGCAACCTAAAAGAGAGAGTTCACCCAAAAATAAAATCATCATTTACTTTTGTAAATTGTCATTTACTTGCCATCACATCAATTCAAACATATAAGGTTTGCTCTTTTTTGGAGCACAAAAGATATTTTGAAGAATTTTGGTATCCAAACAATTTGGTGACCACTTAATTACATTATATGATGGAAAACAACAACAAAACAAACATTTCCAAAATATCTTTGTTGCACAGAAGAAAGTGATGCACGTTGAATGAGGTTTAATAAATTGACATTTTTGGGTGAACAATCACTTTAACCTGTTAACCTTAGCGAGGACGCCGACACACTGAAGCTTCTTTGTTTCAGTGAATGTAAACTGTTCGGATGTGTTTCAATATATTGGATCCATGCATTTTGTCTTAAAGTGAAAGTAGCCTAATAAACCTGCTGCTGTTTGTCATTAATGTTAATCAAACACCAAAAGAAAAAGAATCACTCACTGCTCATGACTGAATAACTTTTAATAAGCTTTAATATGAATCAGTGTATATTTAATTCATACAGTGATGTCTATTGCTTATTCAGTTTCTTACTTGAATGCTACTGTTTACAGTAAATACAGCTACTGTACATGTACATGAAAACATTAATGCACTGTTTATTCCATTTGTATCTTATATAAAAGCATATGGATCTTGTGTGTGTGTGTGTATGTGTGTATATATATGTATATATGTATATGTGTGTGTGTGTGTGTAAAATATTGTATTTGTAATTTGCATATTTGTTCTTATTTTTAATAACAAAAATAAACTAATGTGATTTTTGGTCGTATTGCCCACCCCTACTTTGACCTAAATGGTCTGTTGTTCTTTTTTCTTTATTTTGTTACCTTGTAAGGCTAAATTTTTAAAATAGGGAAATTAGTTTGGCTGTGCTGCTCAGTGACTTGCAAAATAGTCTTAAAGGGTTAGTTCACCCAAAAATGAAATTTCCGTCATTAAGTACTCACACTTGTCGTTCCAAACCCGTAAGACCTTCGTTCATCTTCAGAACACAAATTAAGATATTTTTGATGAAATCCAAGAGGTATCTGAATCACACATAGGCAGCAACGTCATTGCACCTTTCAAGGCCCAGAAAGGTAGAAAAGACATTGTTAAACTAGTCCACGTGACTATAGTGGTTCAACCTAATGTTATGAAGCGACGAGAATACTTTTTGTGCACAAAAACAAAAATGACTTTATTCAACAATTCCATCTCTTCTCTTTCATTCTCCTATGCTGTTTACGTTCAGCGCTTCCAGGTTCTACATCAGAACCGCTGACACAGTATTGGCTGACGCTGTTCACATGAGCAGCATGCGTGTGATGCTGACGCAGGAGCCGGCCAATAATGAGGCTGCGTTCTGACGTAGAACCTGGAAGTGCTGAACGTAAACAGCGTAGGAGAATGACAGGGAGGAGAAAAAGCACAAAAGTACTTCAAAGTACAAAAAGTATTCTCATCGCTTCATAACATTAAGGTTGAACCACTGTAGTCACAGGTTTGGAATGACATGAGGGTAAGTGATATGATATTTTTGCCATATTGTCCACCCCCTAGTAGTATATTTGGTAAGTAGTAAGCTAATATTCCATTCCGAACATAGCCCATGAATTTACACAGCAATTATCTAAACATCTCCTAAAGCTTCATCAGGCTCAGCCCCATAGCATCAGCTAAAAGAGCCTGACTTGTGTTTTCATGCGCTTGATTGGCTGCTTGTTCTAGTGCGCCTCTAATCCTGTTACTGGATGGTGTTAAATGGGAAGCCTCTAAACGTTCATAGGTTTGAAAGCGCATGCAGAGTTTTAACAATGGCCTCAGCCCGAGGCCGTAATCTCTATTCTGGGAGCATGCTGCCCATTAAGGGCCCACTCCATAACCGACCCCTGACAGCTTAGTCTTCCTTAGCGCTGCATAATCTCATTTACTGGATTTTAGCCTGTCATTTTGCAGCTGCTTATTCTTCCCTTCCATTCTGTATCTGACCCTTGATTGGTTTGCTTTCTCTGATTGACAGCTCAGTCTTGGAATCATGATAATATCTTAGTTAGAGGACAATTGTTAATATGGAATGGGGGGATAGACCCTTAACAGTGCACAGTATCAAAAAAAAAAAAAATACATTTTGTATATTGAGGATTTTCATTCTTCATCAAGAACTAGACTATATTATTTACAGTTGGTTTTTAACCAGTGTTGGGGAGTATACTTGGGGAAGAAATGGTACTGCTTAAAAATAATTGTAATAAAAATAATTGGCTGTACAACAAGTACATTGCTAACAAAGAGTCTTTTTTTTTTTTTTTTTCACACAAAAGAGGTATAGTGCCACACAAAGATTTCAGTGCAAGGACTCCAAATTATTCAGTGCATTTGTTGTTCAGGGCAAAGTTAAATGTGTCTAGAAAGCCTGAAAAAGTGATATATTGAATGATTTTGCTTTGTTGTAAATGCATTTGTTTAAAGCTGTTATGTTTTTGCTGTATGTATTAGACCCCTGGATGCTCTTTGAACCATAGGTTTGGATCAGATTAGGTCTTCTGCTCCACAATAAATTACATTCTTTCCCACACGTTTTTCTCTTAATATATAAACCCTCTTGACCCAGGTCATGTGACCAACAAGTCCTTTTGGTATGTCCTTTCATTGTGTGAATTTCAGGTGTCATCACAGATTGGATTTTGTATGATCAATCATCCATAATTTTTTAAATGAGAGTTATATATATATATATATATATATATAAAATATATATAGCCGATGACGTCACTAATTCAACAAGATTCATGTAGGGGATGACAGTGGTGATAATTTACCTTGGATTTGAGCGTCAAATGAATGGCTCGCAATCAGCTTTTTCCTCAAGAGTTTTCATGTGGTGCACATACAGTTAAGCGCATATGTCGTTCACTTTGCTGCACATAGTAGCACCAAATTAATAATAATAAAAAAACACAATACATTCACCAGCATTCTGTTTTCTATCATGTGCCGTGCACGTTTTTTATGGAGCCCGAAAGGGACATGGTGGTGGGGGAAAAAATGTGATGGGAGGAAAAATCGTAAGTCAATGCTTTTGTGTTCTCTCGCAAATGTTTTGCGTTACCCCAAGAAACTTTGCGTTCACTCTCAAAACCTTTTGAGCTCTTTGCGAGCGAATGCAAAATTTCTTAGTGGAATATAGGGGTGTAACGGTACACGTGTTCGTACCAAACCATTTCGGTACAGGGCTTTCGGTACGGTGCACGTGTGTACCGAATGCATTACATTGCAACATTAAGGTCTCCTGTTAATCGCAATAAGCTCTGCGTTTTGTTACTTTTGATAAGAAACAAAGTACCATCCTTCAAATTCTGTCCACGAAATCACAAAATTCAAACAGAAAATGCCGTTTTGTCACGCATGCTTTGATGTGGCGTGACAGATCTCTGTAGTGTATAGGCGCCTCAGTTCATCTCTTCCTCTTTAATACTAGTTACAAAATAAACATTAATGAACATTTAAAGGTATGTTGAAAGATACAGTACAACTTACTGAAACGGTCATATCTCTTGTAATCGCTCAATCGGTGTTTCAATGGCGGAAAGACACCAGTGAAACAGCTTGTAAACAATGTCACGTAGCATTTACCTCAGAAAAGCCATTCAGTGTCCAAAGCTTGTTAGTTCACCAGAGAAATGAACTCTTTTGATTAATATATGCACTGTATTAGCCTATATATTCATTATATTTTACTTAACCTGTTAGTGATGTCTTGATTATTTAATGTATGTTTAAATAAATCTGTCGTGAAAATGACAGCCACTGTGTATAAATGGTTATATTTCAACCACGAATTGGAGTAAAACTTAATTTTATAATTAGATTTTGTAGTTAATGCAAAAACTGCCTTATGTGCAGCTTAGGTTTGCATACAATTTATTTGAGTGTTGATTATTATATCTGAAAATAAATAGCGATTGAATTTAGGCTAATAGTTTGGGCTCTGTTGTTAACCTTTAATACTATAGTAGCCTAATGTTCAAGTAAGGCCTCCCTGCATAGTTTATAGCATTAGCAGAGACAATTTTTTTTTATCCTTAAGAAACTTTGTTATAATTTAATTTAATATATTTAAAGACAGAGAGACAATTTGTTCAGTAAACCACTGTTTAATAAAAAAAAGAAACAATTGTTTAATTTTCTCCCCACCTGCTGTACTGAACCCGTACCGAACCGTGACTTCAAAACCGAGGTACGTACCGAACTGTGAGTTTTGTGTACCGTTACACCCCTAGTGGAATGTAAAAGTTTTTGCAAAGGAACGCAAAGTTTCTCGGAGAACGCAAAACATTTGCGAGAGAACGCAAAAGCATTGACACATAATTTTTGCTTTTTTTTTTTTTTCTTCATGTCCTTTTAGGAGCTCCGTACGTTTGTGATAACGTAATATGTGCGTAATTGTGTGTACTATATATAACACAAATTCACCAGGGTTTGATGGAATCAAGTGAGTGCGAAACAAGACCAATGTTACGGTGGGCACCAGGAACAATCGGACTCGGACCGCAGCAAACGTGTCCAGTGTGAAAGCTCCTTAGATTAAAGCGGAATCCCTGAAAGCTCAATCAGATTTAGATGTAAATTAAGATTGATATGTTAGATTGGTGGGCAGTTTAGATGTGAGCTGACATGCATAGGTAGGACTGTGTGCAGATCGCTGTTTAAGCAGATGTTGGAGGTCATTGTATCCAGGATAGACCTTTTATCCCTCTTTTGTGTGATATCACAAAGGGAGCCTTCATTCTTTCTTGGAGCCTTTCAGATGAAGACATTTTAGTTGTTTTGATTGGTGGAGGAGAGTTTGTAATTTAATTTATTTTTATTCATTTATTTATTAGTTCGATTTGCACCTTTTCGCAGTAATTTTGTGGTAAATAAATTGCAGAATAAAGAAATTACTTGGGAGCCACTAGCTATGCACTAGAAGTGAAATTACTTCAGTTGTCAAGATTCAAATTCAAATGTTGTTTGTAAACCATGACAACCTAAAGAACACAAACTTCTGAAATGCCATTCAAACATGTTGATGGATGAATTCATTCATTGATTTAGACCAGGGGTTCTCAACTCTGGCCCTCAAGATCCACTTTCCTGCAGAGTTTTGCTCCAACCCTAATCAAACACACCTGAACAAGTTAATCAAGGTCTTCAGGTTTACTAGAAAGGTACAGGCAGGTGAGTTTTATCAAGGTTGGAGCTAAACTATGCAGAAAAGTGGACATCGAGGGCCAGAGTTGAGAACCCCTGATTTAGACATTAAGGTTCATCATCGTCAAGCTTAGCTCCTTTTTCATAGCTTCTTAGCCTCTGTGTGCTTTGTCGAAGACTGGTGAAGAGTCTAAAGATGTAATCAACTAACGGCTAATTACCTGAAAAAATTTAAAGAATCCACAAATCATCACAAAGTTTTGTGGTCTCTTGCTACGGTGTTTAAATTATTGCAGATTTGTAAATTTGCCTTTCTGGTAAAGTTACAGTCTGTGGCCCTGAAAGCTGTTCGTAGAAGCAGTGATATTGTACAATCGGCTTTTGTGTGCAGTCTTAATATATCAGTTTTTTCTTTTTCATGACCATTTCAAATAGCCTAAAATGGAATAACTTCTGTTTTTCAGTGAATTGCAATGTCCTCACAAGGGTGCATGCGTCTAAGCCCTTTCTTTGAATTTTCTTTCAGCTGAGCATTGAGAAAGCCCAAGCCATTGCTGAACAGGTGGAGCTGAAGGCTAAAGTTGTGCAGTCAGAAGTGAAAACGATCACTCTACGTCATAAGAAAGCTCTGGAGGAACGCGAATGTGAGCTTCTCTGGAAGGTGAATGAACATTAATGCATGGTGTATAATAACTTCCTTTTAAAAATCTATATTCAAGTATAAAATATAGTCATAACTCTGCTTTGAAATACTTTTTGAAGCAACAGCAACCAATTTTGTTTCCTGCACAGGTGGAGAAGATCCGCCAGGTGAAGGCAAAATCACTTTACTTGCAGGTTGAGAAACTACACCAGAATCTCACCAAGCTGGATAGTACTATTGCCACAGTGACACAGGTTTTAGAAGAAGGCCGTAGCATAGACGTCCTGCTAGCACGCGAGCACATGTTAAATCAGCTACAGGAGCTTAAATCCCTCCGCTGCTTCCTACAGCCCCAAGAAGACGATCGCATCATGTTTACCCCTCCAGACCAGGCTCTTCTGATTGCCATCAAGTCCATGGGCCTCATCAGCAGTGGAGCCTTCGCCACAGCTTCCAAAGCTCACGGTGAAGGCCTCAAAAGAGCACTGCAAGGAAAGCCAGCTTCCTTTACTGTCGTGGGGTATGATCATGATGGTGAACCTCGGTTGTCTGGTGGTGACAGCGTCTCAGTTGTGCTTATGAGTCCGGATGGTAACCTGTCCAGCGCAGATGTTTCTGACCACCAAGATGGAACGTACAGTGTCAGCTATCTGCCCAAGAGCGAGGGTGACCATTTGCTCTCTGTGCTTATATGCAATCAGCACATTGAGGGAAGTCCCTTCAAAGTGATGGTCAAGTCTGGTCGCAGTTACGGTGGTGTTGGCTTGCCCATTGCAACCTTCGGAGGAGAGGGCGATGGGGATGGGCAACTGTGTCGGCCTTGGGGCATTTGCGTGGATAAGGAGGGCTACGTGGTGGTCGCTGACCGAAGCAACAACCGTGTGCAGATCTTCAAGCCTTGTGGCACGTTCCACCACAAGTTTGGCACTTTGGGCTCACGACCGGGCCAGTTTGACCGCCCGGCTGGGGTCGCCTGTGACAGCCAGAGGAGAATCATTGTGGCAGATAAGGACAATCACCGCATACAGATCTTCACATTCGATGGCCAGTTTCTTCTCAAATTTGGCGAGAAGGGAACCAAAAATGGGCAGTTCAACTACCCATGGGATGTTGCCGTCAACTCTGAGGGAAAGATCCTGGTTTCGGATACACGCAACCACCGCGTGCAGCTCTTTGGGCCTGACGGGACTTTCCTTAACAAATACGGATTCGAAGGTGCCCTCTGGAAACATTTTGACTCGCCTCGCGGTGTGGCCTTCAATCAGGAAGGCCACCTTGTCGTGACCGACTTCAACAATCATCGGCTGCTTGTCATCAGGCCCGACTGCCAGTCAGCTCGCTTCCTTGGGTCAGAGGGAACTGGAAATGGCCAGTTCTTGCGCCCGCAAGGTGTAGCCGTGGACCAGGAGGATCGTATTATCGTGGCTGACTCCCGCAACCATCGCATTCAGGTGTTCGAACCCAACGGCAACTTTTTATGCAAGTTTGGGACTCAAGGAAGTGGCTTTGGCCAAATGGATCGCCCCTCTGGTATAGCGGTTACCCCAGATGGAATGATTGTGGCCGTGGACTTTGGAAACAACCGAATCCTCATGTTCTGACCTTTTATCATTTGAAATACAAAACTTGTAGCTGTTGACAAATGGAAGAGGAGATTTTGCACATCTATCATGAGCAAATGCAGCTTGATCTTAGCGAGGTGACAACAGTTGTGGATAGTTCTGTACGATTCTCAGTGATCGTGTAACACCAAATGCTTGCCGTTACAGCACACAGTTTTGACTGCTGCAAGCTGAGAGTGTTTTGCTCTTGGTATGCGTCTTCAAATCTTGTTTCTTCTTTTTCTTTTTTTTTCTCAGGGAATTTCTTGCATTCTTGAAATAT
Organism: Mylopharyngodon piceus; assembly: GCA_039654765.1. Classification (NCBI taxonomy): domain Eukaryota; kingdom Metazoa; phylum Chordata; class Actinopteri; order Cypriniformes; family Xenocyprididae; genus Mylopharyngodon; species Mylopharyngodon piceus. Next base: position 9,744,554 of record CM077445.1, read on the forward strand.
TTTCTCTCTGCATCCCACCTACCTCATCTAGCTTATGTATGAATGTACTCACGTTTGTGCAGAGACCTAGTCCGTGAAGTTTTATAAAGAAATGTCTACCTCAGTGTTTTTTTGTTTTTGTTTTTCGTAAAATGTGAGGACAAAAATAACAAAAAAAAACAAAACAAAATGAAGCAATGTTTGGATATTTGCACAGTTCGCACAATTTTTTCCTGATCGTTACTGTGCAAAGAACGCAAGTTATATCCCTGAATGTTTCTCATAGTGATGGACAAAAACAGAGCTGCATGTTTTGGCAGAAACATTAGGATAGCATTTTGATATATCTACTGCTATGTTTTCTTTGTTTGAATTTTCGTGTACATTTTAAATCATCTATCTCGTACCTCATCTAAACCTCTTACCTCATTTACTGTATTATACCTCTGGGTCCATGAACCTCATTACACATTTACCTCACATTACGGTCTTTTCCATTTGAAAATTATGCAAGCAGTTACCAAAAATTAATGTTGTATAACTAATGAAAGAGACTGCTAAACTTGGCAAATTATCTGAATTTAGTAATTTAATAGGACCCTCATGATGTAATCAGGAGTTTGCAACACGAGAAATGCAGCTGCAGAAGAACAGATACCCATGATTATTTTAAATGTGTTATGATTAAAAAAGAATGAAATGGAGGATGTTCTTTAAAGAAGATCTTCAGATCTATTTTATTTTTGGGATGGGACAAACTGAAAGAATGTAGACACTAAATGAAATATCTAAGTGTAAAAATGGCCCAGCCCTTATCTTTTTGTTACTATAGATTTCTTTTTTTTTTTTTTTTTCATATGAACGATTTGGGATTTCAGACATGGGAAACTTTTTATAGTGTTTTTTTTCAATGTTGGATGTACTGTGAGGCCAAGTTCGTAAGAGTCTCATTACAAACAGCTGCATTAGATCACAAGTTGGTTTTTGTTGTTCTATTGATTAGAGCATGGCCTACAGTGCTTCCTGTGCCAGTTTAAAGAAAAATCTCCAGGAAGACCATTCACTCCATCAGTGTAACATCGTTTGAAAACTGAAAACACTTAGAATCAATTGAACCCAGTTTGAAATTGGATAGTTTGTGCCTGTCTTGTGGGTAACCACTTTAAAGTGTTGTTTGCTTCTGTGTTCAATTGATTTAGAGGAAGCAAAGTATATTGGGATAAAGGAAAAAAAATAATATATAAATATATAGCACTGTTATACAGCAGAACAAAAGCACATGGCTCTCCCATTATAGTCTGCCTGAACTTCTTATGGAAGTTTATTTATGATGACAGGAAAGTATATCTCACCAATGTTTTCATACCTCAAAGTTATCACAAGTTTCTTGTTATATGAAGTTTGCAAAGAGGCAATGAGAATCATTAACCACTAAATTCAGAGTTTTTCCTTGTGGCCCTTGTTAATTTGTATGTTCCTGTTCTTGCAAGCATCATGCGCGTGTGTGTTGGATATTTCAAAGTGGGTGAACTTTAAGAAAACTTTTTTTTTTTTTTCTGAGTGCGTGCTGGACCATACATACATTGCAGGCCCTCTTACAGAACCAACCCTTTATAACTTTTAAGGGAAATTCGCATTATGCTTTCCGTGAGGTAACATTTAAAATCAGAAATTGTGGGAGAGCTGGATGACCTATTGGAAAGTGGTCACAATGTTTTGCCCCAGCGTTTTCCTGTAGGCTGCCGTTATCTTGTCCTGTCATAAGTATTAACGTGCTTGCATGTAGTTACCTGTGCCTTTCGTGATGCTAGATAAATCGAAATTGAATGTCTTTGCCAAAGGGTGACTATAGGAACTAGGCATGTGCCAAAAATGATTCTGAAGGTCACGATTACATCGAGCGTTTGCTTTTCATTTATAAAGTGGATCTTTAGTGGTCTTTATGTATATTTCCTCATTATAAACATAATATTGACTTCAAATTGTGGATCACCAGGCATATTTATGTTGCAATTTAAAGGAGAGATGTGAATTATATGATAATGTTGCTTTTTACACGTGATTAGAGTGGAAAGTAGTTAGATTCACGAAAATTGATAGACATCTGCACATTAGACCGTAATAGATAGATAGACCATAATAGATGAATAAAAGGACCAGCGTGGGTAACGGAAGCCCGTTTGATGGATGTAAGAAGCTTATGCAATAAAGAAAAAGATTTGCTGCTTCCACCAACACACATCTTCCCTGTCTCAGTATTAATTTCACATTTGATCTGATTAGTATTTAGCTGCAAAGTTTTCTCCCTGAATCCCTTCTCTCTTTAAGAGGGAACTTTAAATGTATATTTTTTGCATGCTGTAAAGGTCCTTGAAGACAGGTGGATGTAAAATATGGATGTTGGAAAACAAGGGGAGGGAGGAAGAAAACATGGACACTTTTATAATGTACCAAAAAGAAAAAAGTAAATTGAACATCATTTGTTAGGTTGTGGTGAGTGGTTGACTATATGATTGTACTATTTCTAGATAGCTTTACAGAGTAAGGTACCTCATTGAGCTCCATTCAGATGCCTTACCACAGCTTCTTAGCTTTAGCTTTTGGAATCGAATCAGAACTGGAAAACTGCCAAAGACCTCGTTCAAATGAAACTTCAGTGTGTGGATGTATTTATAAATCGATTTTTCACGTTTGCCCAAAGATTAATATGTTTGGCATCGACCATTCTTGTATTTCAACACGCTGTCGATATCTTAACATGGAGGCGAAACGCTCGCTGAACACGTCCCTGGACGTTTGCTTTTGTGTGTAACACGAGTTTTTGAGCAGGTGCCCTACAGGACCAAAGATGGAAAAATGTTTGAATCCAGCTCCCACAGTTCCCGATGAAAACTGATTTCCAACTGTGTGGTATTAGCGTTATAATTGGCGAAGGAATCAGGCAGCCATTTTGTTGGTTGTGATGATCGAAGCGAGATCAGTAAGCCACTATTTAAACCCCTTTAGCAGTGATTAGGACACTATTAAAAGTCTAAGTTATACTTTGAGAGACAATTCACTTTTTAGGACTGATACTGTACGTCATCTACATACTTTCTGCCTCAATGGACATGAAAGTCGCTGTTATCAAACTCAGTCTGTGTCTTTGAATTTCAGATCATTGCAGTTTTTTCTTTTTTTTTTTTTTTTTTGGACCTCTGGTCTCTAATTGTACGGGTTTTGTCACCATTTCTGGTGTATTCCAGCTTATGACTTCTTCCTTACTGGGGAAAAACAGAAAATGTAAGTTCAGAATTGTGTGGTCATAGACCCTTTTATGATTGTATTATCTTATGGAAAAAAGATGTGTATACACACATTAAAACAACTCAGGTAGCTTTGTAGAGATTTGAGATTTGATTAAAATTCAATATTTGTTTCCTACAGTTTAATAGTGAATCCTTTGTTAGTACCTCATGAGCTTTTTGTGTGTTGTTTTGATGGTAAAAATGCTGTTGTTGAATTCCATGGGATCCTTTTCAACCATGTCACAAAGTCAATGAGGGGGTGAACAATTCATAACCTTGTCTCATGTCTCAATTTTGTGTTCTTCACACAGTCCTATCTTGTTTTTATAACTTTAAATGCCATGTAACTAAAGGAATCATTTACCTCTTTAATTGATTGATGGATATACTATGATTAAATGTGTTTGCATTCAAAGGCTGCTACAAAATTCATTGCCTTGAGATGATCAGAAATGCCTTAAAGCTTGAAAAAAAGAAAAAAAAAAAAGGTTTTCAGGAACTTTGAGGGCAACAGTCTGTCTCAGAATTAGAAATGTAGTGAAGATGGACATTTAGACCCCATGTCCCTGGCACTGAAATTTGATATGTACATCAATGCTTTCTAAAGCCCTAAAGTCGCAGTGCTTTTAAGAAGCTTGGCTGTGAGACAGGCTAAGCAAAGAGATTCTGCCCCAAAGATCTCACCTGGAATCAGTTTTGCCTTTTAAAATACAATGATTAGGGTAGAATCAAAGTAGCAAATGCTGATTCCAGGTCAGTCGTCCTCAGGTGGATGATATTGGCTTAGGAGCCCTTTAAGAGGCCCACCACTCTCTCCATCTTTCTCTTTCTGTTTAATAACTTGTTATCCCCCCATCTGTCACCCTCTCAACCAAAGCAACATAAGTCATTACTCTGAATAAGGCTGATGTGACTATATGAAATATTTAGTGGTCTGCAGTCTTGTTCTTTTGTCTTTGTGGACTTTAAACATTTCCTATGCAGTTGTTTTTGTTTTTTTTTTAATGTTTGGTTGTTTACAATTAAATAAAGTTGTACCTCTTTGGATCCTGTATATGTGGTGAGTGTTTTTACTATTTTATTAAAGTAGAAGTAACAACTAAGCTATTGAACATTAAACTCTGCTGTTTAAATCTTATAAAGCCTACTTCATCATATCTAAATTATCATGATTTTTATAAAGAAATCATAAGAATAACTTATTGTATTGCATTGCCTACAATAAAAAGTACAGAGCTTTGATCATAAAACTAAGAATTTAAATATCATCTTAGACATTTTATTGGGTGATAATGGCCCAGTTTCACAGACAGGGCTTAGCCTAAACCAGGATTAGGCCTTTTTTCAATTAGAATATTTAAGTATCTTTTATAAACGTACACTAGAAAAAAAAAATTGCTGGTGTGCATCTTGAGACAAAACAATGGCAGTGACATATTAAAATATATCAGTATAAGTTGCTTTCAGTTAAAACGGTTCAATCATGCATTTTAGTCAAGGACTAGCTTAAGCCTTGTCTGTGAAACGGGGGGATAGAGTGATATACAATGATATGCATTTTAAGTAGTCTGCTATACTGTTATAAAGATCTTGCTGATTTATGTTACAAGCTAACAGAAAAGGTCACATTGGTGAACTCTTTCAAACCACCAAAATAAACCCCAAAACGCCTTCATTTTGCCTAGATTTCGTTCGAAATTACATCACATCTGTTTGTTTTCCAAATTTTCTGTAAGAATATGAGAGCCTTAAAGGGTTAGTTCACCCAAAAATTAAAATAATGTCATTTATTACTCGCCCTCATGTCGTTCCACACCCGTAAGACCTTCGTTCATCTTCAGAACACAAATTAAGTTATTTTTGATGAAATCCGATGGCTCAGTGAGGCCTCTATAGACAGCAATGCCATTGAACTTCCGAAGATGAACGAAGGCCTTACGGGTGTGGAACGACATGAGGGTGAGTAATAAATGACATTATTTTCATTTTTGAAACACTGCACATTTTGTATGTCTCCTTAAACCGTTAATTCAACTCCATAGTTTGTAGGTACTACATTTGATGATGTGCTTACTTGGTGACCATTAATAAAGTACATTCTGTAAATTATGTATGCGTGTAGTATGAGTACAATCCGGACATAATGGGCCTGTAGTAACTGTCCCAGTTCTGAAAAAACGCTAAAGTGCAGTACAGTACACTTAACGCACGCTAAATCCACTTCTGAGCGATCTTTGAGGTTAAGCATATCCCGTCATTCATCATGTTCAGGAACTTACGTGCCCCGATTTTGCGTCATGTCTATGAAAACTTTTCAGTGTAAGTTAATTAGATGTTACATATACTTTGTAAAATGTAAAGTGTGGCACATTTTATTGGTGCAGAGATTATATGTAGTGTGTAAAATGTTTGAAAATGAAGCACCACAATCACACAGTGATTAAGTGTGTCCCATTGAGGAAACCAACGCTTCTCAAACCTGTCCTGGGGATCCCCCACCATTGCACATTTTGGATGTCTCCCTTATCAGACACATCCAATTCAAGTCTTGCATTCTGTGTTAATGAGCTGATGAGTTGAATCAGTTGTGTTAGATGGAGACACTAAATGTGCAGAGGTAGGGGTCCCCAGGACAGGTTTGAGAAGCACTGAAGTAAAGAAAAATCGTAAAACACTTGCGGTCTTCACACCCACTCTAACACTGGACAAACTCTGGAAATAGACAAGTGGTCAAGTGCAAAAACCGCAAGTGTGGGTATTTTGTCAGGCCCAATACATCCACAGGTTGGCCTTGTTATTTGACCTCTGGGTGAGAATTTAGCGCATCATGTGACCTACTGTGTCAGTTACGACGTATCCCCGCCATTTACAAATTCTCCCCCAAGACCTTATGGGATAGTAAAGTGCCGTTGGATGTGCACTTGAGAATCTCAGTCAGTGGAATTAGTAGGCCTTTTGGCCTCCTTCGAATTCAGACATACTAATTTCACATACGGCTTTTATATAGTAGGGAAGTAGGGATATTCAGATTTGGTTTTGGAACAAAGCAAAAAAAAAAAATTGATTCTATTCCTGTAGATACACTGTTATTGTAGATTTAGTGACGAATGCAAAAAAACCTTTTTGCGATGCAGTCTAGAAATGTGTGTAATCTGAGGAGCTTTCTTTGTTCTGAATGACGGGGGAGCATTTCACTGACAGCAAAGGAACGCCCCTCTAGCTCGTGATTGATGCAAGAAACCTCAGGATGCTGTATACGGACATTTGACGACTAGAGGGGAGGTATTTGAGCCCATATCTGAGCTTTTGTTTGTTTACCTTAATGAAAGAGACTGGAAAACGATCTTTTCTCTGATAGCATTTAAAGACAAGGTTATGGTAACTGCACCTTAAATCACTCTGTGAAATATTTGTCATCTTGTTTAAATAGTACTATCACAAGGAGTCTTTGTTTTGTCTAAATTACTTAACAAAAGCCTCTTAAGGCCACCAATGCTGTTTGAGAAATGGGCGTCCCTGCATACCAACAGGTCAAAGGTTAGAATGGGGCGGGGCGTAGCCCAGAAGGTCAGCTTGAGCCTGCAGGAAAATGTTTGTTGTCTGGCAGATGGAACCATCCCGGGGGTAAATAATGATAAGATGGGGCTAAACTGGGCTGGAATGTTAAATTCAAAGAAACTTCCCAGCGGTAAATATAACTTGAGAGGGCGATCATGACCATTTTTTTACTAGGAAAAACATATTCCAATTGCATGTAAAGGCAGCATAATTATGTGCCCAGCAACATATTTCTGCTTAAAATATCACGCACAGTTAACTGTGAGTGGTGATGCAAAGCATTTTATTAAAATGTAAAAACATTGGCAGTGCTGAGTCTTTATGAATTAATGTTGTACAGAAGGCATGGTGATTTGACCAATCAGATGAAAAAGGAAGTTCAGTGCTGCCCACATGTGCGAATGAAATATTGTAGCCACAATCCGATTTATAAATCACAAATAAGGAGATTTCCGAAATCTTGTTTGTTTTGTCAAACAAAATGAAAAAGAAAATAGCCATCTTTCAATTTCTCATTATTCCTTTTCAAATAGGAAATGAAATGGTCAAAATATACATGGAACACCAGCTTTTTTTGGTGCATACAGAAAAACGAAATGACCGTTTTTCATTTGCCAGACTGAATGGAATATTTGAATGATAGGATGATGCATGGACCCAAACTCCATCAGGTGACAGAAATGATGTTTAAAAAAAAAAAATAAAAAAAAACCCTGGGAGAAACCAGGCTCAGTCACAGGGCCAGTTCTCCTCTGGCCAAATGAACAAGCAGTGTGATTTAACATCACAAGTCAGATTGTGGATGGATAGCATTCAATTTTTTTTTATTCCAGCTCCTGCTTAAAGATTGGGATATACCATGCAGGCATTTTGTGGGAGGAAGAGTTGTAGTATATCCAGCAGGTTGAAACATGAAGGTAGAGCTGCCAATTAGCCAGTAGTGGACAAATGGCTTGGAATTTCTACAAATTCGTCCGATCTCATTCATACATTTTCATACGATCTGCTTACGTCTGAATAATGGTTATGTTTAGGGGGTTCATGCTTCAACTTTGCTTTTTGCAGTTTTACATTTTAATGTTACATTCGATTTAATTAGCTTTTCATCAACTCACGAACCCCCATTTAGAAAACCTTGGCCTATAGGGTGCCAATTGTTTTTTAAGGCAGCATGTATTGCCACACCTGCAAACATAGCTCAGATGCACGCTTCACATCTATATCGTTCATCCTTGGCCGCTCATAGGGGTCACCCACTTACAAATCCCAATTTATCCTTTAAGGATACATAAAACAGCATGTCTATAATAAGAACACTTACTCAGCTGTATTTATTATAAGAAACCAACAGCTGACCTCTGAAATTTGCCTGCATTTGCATAACATCGTTTACTTACCCATGATGCTCTAAAAATAGACAAAATGTGCTATTACAAACATGACAAACCTCTTGGGGAACAATCTAATGAGCTGCTTTTTGGTACTAGCATCAGACGGCTGAAAAAAAAAAAAGAAAAAAAAAAACCATAAAGGCTTAAAGAAGAGCTCTTTCTCCAAAGCATCATTGACAGAACGTCGGATCAGGGCAACAATGGGGAGAGATGTGGGTGGAAAAAGAGGGGGTGTGGGGGCAGAGGGATTTAGCATAAGAAAGACCCAGCATCTGAAAGTTGATGGGCCACCCTCAGGAAAAAAGGGCAAAAAGAGGAGAGACCACACATGAAAGAAAGCCGACATCTGTCCACCCACGCCAGAGACAAGCTTTTAGAAATCAGGACATTTATTTGAGTCTTATGCACCAGTAGAGAAGGAATCAAGTTATACAAGTGAGATATTTAAAAGCTTCTACATTTTTAAGGACTGTTTTTTATTTGTCATGGCTGATGTCACACAAGTGTCCATGATTTTATGCTAATTACATCTTAACAGTGACCTTTGGTCCATCGATTTTTAACATCCACGTAATCTTGCTTATAAGAACTCCATGCAGATTTTCAATCTTTTTTTCCAGAAATAATTTACTCATAATCTGTATAATTTCATATATGGCAGTTTGTCACTGACCCCATTAATGTCACACCACTAATAAGTGTAAATAAAATTTATTTATAATTTCATAGACCCCAAAACACATACATATTTCTAACAGACTGCAACAGACAACCAGTCTACAATTCTCTTGCTTGTTTTTTCCCCTTCTTCACCATCTTGGTTGCTGCAGTCTCATAAATAAAATTTAAAAAGATGTGTTTGTGCATGTTTTTAGGGGTTTGTGTAAGTGGAATCACTTGCGCTGTACTTGTGTAAAGGAGGAGGGGGTCTGTATGGGCTGTACAGGCTGTGATGACTGGAAGGGAAGTGGTTTCTTGCGGAGGTCAGGGGAGGAGATGGGCTTGACGGAGGGGAGGAGCTGGTTCCGTTTGATGATCTGTAGGGCCAGCTGTGTGTTTCCTGTGGAAGCAACAATCACTGTTTTAAATGATCAAAAAATAAAAAAATATTTAGTTTGAAGTGACAAATGATTCCAGGTGAGCAAAGGTGACTGGCCACCCTCTGGAATCTCATTTCTCAGCAGGCACTGTGTAATTAAAATCTGTGTGCGTGACTCACCGTTCTGCAGTTCCAAGTAGACACCCAGTAAAATGGCTTCTGGAGGAATCTCCTTAGTGTTCACCATTGAAGCAGCCTACACAGACAGAAATCATAAAACAAATGGGTTGAAAACTGTTTAAACACCTTATGTATCTAGTGTCCACTGAGGATATTTGCATTATTGTGGTTTTGAGTGGTAAACTACACAGAAATGTTTGTTTACCTGATGGAGGCACTTGCGGGCTTTTTCATACTCGCTTCTCAAGCAATACGCACTGCCCAGGTTGAAGAGCATTGTGGCCCGGGCAGAACTTACTGAGCTGGGGTAACATAAAGGCGTCTGTTTCCCTGCTGTAACACACCAAAAATACATATTAAACAAGACTATACACTGTTTGATCCACTGTCTTAACAGTCTCGGGTCTAATTGTGGACAATTAATCAGTGCTGATTAAAATGATATTTTGAAATCATATTTATAAAAATAACTTATTATCGTTATTATTATAGTATACAGTTAAATGGTTATTTTTCCCTGCTTGTGTGAAAAGTAGAAAAGAAAAATCTACAAAAGTGGAATTCTACTAAATGAATTATTGGTAACATGTACATACTGTAGTAATAACAGTAAATTATGCATAATTACATGCAACTAACCCTAAACCAAAGCCTAATTATATAAAAAAAAAGTACATGTTAATATTATTACTCAGCACTTAAATGTACAGTTACACTGTAACAAGGACACCTTAAAATAATGTTACACTTTATTGTAAGGTGTCTTTGTTACACTGTAATTATACATTTAAATACTGAGTAATATTAAGTAACTAAATGTACTTACTATAGGGTTAGGGTTTGGTTTGATTTAGGGTTAGTTGCATGTAATTATGCATAGTTATTACTATAGTAACTACATGTAACGTAACAATGACACTAAAATAAAGTGTGACCTTTACACTTTGTCCAAAATATTTCTAAGAAGTTAAACTAACAGTAACAACAACGTGACCCTGGACCATAAACCAGTCTTAAGTCACACGGGTATATTTGCAGCAGTAGCCAACAATACATTGTATGGGTCAAAATTATCGAATTTTGTCCCACCCCTATATATAATATATATATATATATATATATATATTCATTTATTCAGAAATAATGAAAGATTATGCCAAACTACTTAATGTCTTTTAAAGAATATTATATATCATATATTATTTTAAACCACTTTTTTTTCTTCTTTTTTAATGATATCAGTACAGCTGTACAATGCAGGTACTTTTTCTTTATACCCTGCAAAAACATCAAAATGATTTTAAATTCAGAAATTAAAAACATGTTTATCATATAAGAGGTATTCATTTATTTTTAAATAAATAAATACATCTGGAGAAAAAAGAAAAGAGAGAGAAAGAGAAAGAAAAAAAAAAAAAAAAAAAAAAACTTACAGGACTCCACAGGCTCCAGATCTCCTTTATCAGAACCTGTCATTAACAGCACAGGCACATGTCAGTAACCACACATCACATCCTTTGACATCTGTATGTTTTGATTATGTGCACATTTTCATACCTTGGTCTTGTTCGCTGGATGACACGCCTAACGAGACGTCAGTAACGTTCTCTGGGTTGAGATGTGCAATGGCATCAGAGATTCTGTCCAGAGAGATCAGGGCTTCAGCAGCATATAGGTGACCCAGGAACCTGAGAACACACACACCACACAACTCATCAAAAATTGATAATTGATCAGCTGAATACATTATTTAAACCACTTCTCAAGACAGACTAAAGCTAAACTGACTGCTTTACATTGTGAGCGCTGATTCCCCACTTAGTCTCAGCTTCATCTGTGTCTGGGAAATCTAGCTGGAATAAACCAAACCAGACACTGATGTTTTAAACCGTTATTACCATATCATTTACAAAATAGCACGTCAATTTAGGTTAAAAATTGGGGAAAAGGGTCTGCAAAAGTACACAGTTATTATAGTTAACTAAGGGTGCGTTCACACTTGGTTCAATTGCCTGGTCCAAACCGAACTGATTGTTCCCCCTGCTGGATTGTTACGTTATATTATTTGGTTGTGAACCACCACGCGTTTGCATCATCAAAGCAGCTGTTTACCCGTTGCTTGGTAACGACGACGCAGGAGGTGGTGACAAAAAGCATAGCGTTGCTCACCTCACTTTTATATTTTGGTTTTTGGACATTTGGTTTTGTTTCGAATCATATGTTTTAAGTGGTTCACTTCGGCGATTTAGTACGAATTCACATGAATCGTACTCCAGACCACCCTTTTTATGCGAACTCAGGTAAGTTTCGCAGATGTGTACACAAGTTCGGAAAACAGCGTTCACATCATCCAAAATATCCGAACTCTGATGTCAATCGAACCCGGGTACGCACAAACGTTCTAGTGTGAAAGCACCCTAAAACTAAAATCATAAAAAACCTTTGGCACTTGAAATTAAATACATTTTAACTGAAACAAAATGTCAATAATAATAATAATAATAATAATAATATTATTATTATTAATTCAGCTAGTTTGCCAAGGAAACATTTCTCATTTTCATTTAGTTGAACTGAATTAATAATTAACTATATAGACATTTAAAAAAAAAGGTAACACTTTATTTTAGGGTATTTTAACTAGTTGCTTATTAGCATGCATATTACTAGAATATTGGCTATTTATTAGTACTTATTAAGCACATATTAATGCCTTATTCTGCATGACCGTATTCTACATCCCTTAATCCTACCCAATACCTAAACTTAACTACCTTACTGACTATTAATAAGCAGTAAATTAGGAGTTTATTGAGGGAAAAGTCGTAGTTAATAGTTTATATGTGTTCCCTATTCTAAAGTGTTACCAAAAAAATACAAATGACAACACAACAAAAGACAAACACAACATAGAAAATAAAAAATAAATACTAATTAAAAAAACTGATAAAGAAATATAAGAGTGTCAATGATACTAAAATAACATTGCAAAAGAATAAGGCATTTTAACTTCTTTTTTTCCAAGAAAAAAAAATAACTGGTTGTACCATACATCAAGCATCCCATCACTCAGGATTGGCCATTTTAGGAGGGTAAATATTTGCTGAATGCTGTGAGTGCAGACCCATAAAAGATGTAAATCAGCCAGAAGAAGAGAAACAGACTCACTTGAGCGATCCTGACAGTTTTGTCTGATGCAAGAGCTTTTCTGCGTGGTTAAGAGCCATTAAGTTGTCCCCAAGAGCAAGAGCCACATATGCACTGCAGGCTAGAATTGAGCACCTGTGAAGAGAGACAGACCAAAGAGAAGCAAGCAGATGAAAAAAAAAAAAAAAAAAAAATCAGTGTACAGCAGCCATAACAAACCTAACCACAGGAAATGTGTCAACTGCCTCACGAATGGTGTAAACAAGGTCCAAATCATTTAATGATGAGATCAGTAAAACACATTCAGAGGTAGTCAGGGTATTTTTTTAAATCACATTTAAGATTTTAAAACCTGCACACAAAAAAAAAAAAAAAAAAAAAAAAATACAATCTCAAAATAAATTGCTGTACATTTGTAAACGTTACATTTTATTTAACGATATTTTACATTATTTCTGAATGTAATAATAAAATGTCACTTATACACATTTGATTGTGTACCCAAATACCAATAATAACCAGAAAAGATTAAAATTATATTAAATGATAATTAAAGGCACAATATGTAATATTGCAATTTTAACCAGGACACGGACCGTGTCCACGCGTCACCTATCAATGACACCACACCCGTGTTACCCTTGGATTCCGGTTTTATTTTGTAGAAACCATGGAAACACCAAAGATGCTTTAATATATTATGTGTTTTATTAGACAGGTGAGCAACTGTTTGGATGGATACATTCATCGGCAGAAAACTAATCATGTTATATAGCTCAACACAGTAAGTCTTACGGTTTAAATCTTGTTTTCTTGATTTACAGTGAGTACCATGTCTAATATCGATCTAGCTTACTGCAAGTGTCTCATAGCAGCCGCCGAGCAAATGCACAGAGTAGTATTATAACAACTTTCAACACACAAATGTATCTAATATGATAAAACAGCGCTGCTTTACCCCACATACACTTGACCGGAAGAAGAGGAAGCGGCGACTGTGGCATAGTAAAAGCTCCACTACTCTCGAACCGTGTGTCGCACTCGTCTCTCATTAGCAATCGCTCCAGCGGCCTCGTTTCTGCTCGCACAGCACTCAGCCCTGCTCTGCTTCATACTACAGTAACATTAATAATCTCATCCAGGAACATGATTTCTGCCTGAGTTCCGTCCTGATTCTTTTCCACCGGCTGTAAACGTAAAGACAACACCTTCCATGATTCCGCAAAATCAAGGCGTCATCAAGCTATGCCTGTGTTTTGAATAAGCGACCTGTAGCGGCAAAAATTTACATATTTTCCCTTTAAGACTTTTGTTATACCATTTAAGACTTTTCATGACCTTACATTTGATAAAACTAAATGTAATTGTTTTTAAGGACCACCATCAAATTTAATTTGGTTTGAGCTAAATCGGATCAATCGCAGTGTTTACATGATGGCTTTTCAAACTGATATAAGGGATAGTTCACCCAAAAATGAAAATTACCCCATGATTTACTCACCCTCAAGCCATCCTAGGTGTATATGACTATCTTCTTTCAGATGAACACAATCGGATATATTTAAAAATATCCTTATTCCTCCAAGGTTTATAATGGTTGTGAATGGGAAGCCAAAAAAAGAAAAAAGAAAAAAAGAATCCATATGACTCCAGAAGGGTTAATAAAGGCCTTTTGAGGCGTATGGATTCATTTTTTTTATGGATGGAGTCTTTTTTTTTTTTTTTGTTTTAACATTTGGGTTCCCATTCACAACCATTATAAACCTTGGAAGACTAAGGATATTTTTTAATTTATCTCCAATTGTATTCGTCTGAAAGAAGATAGTCATATACACCTAGGATGGATTGAGGGTGATTTTTGGGTGAACCATCTCTTTAAGCAATCAATGCAATTACTATTTTTATTGCATGTAAACATAGATAATGATCAATGTTTGCTGTAAACAAAAATCAGGGACAAAAATGCATCCAATGACAGGACTACAACTGTTTACAAGTGGAAATATATTTCTATGATACCCAGGGGTAAACAGGCCCTCCACTAAAGTGGGGACAGTCTCACCTGGTCATCCTAACTATATCCAACACTAATTTATTACATTTTAACAGCCTGTACCATTATGACTTAAAGTAACTGTACATTAAAACAGGTCTAATTTATATCAGCTTTTGAATTAAAGCGAGTGAATTCTTTACTGCCTGTGAGTTTTAGGCCATTTTTTGCTTACAGAAGGATCCAATAAGTTTTATTTTCCATAAAAGTCCTTTTGTTTGCAATTTGTTTACCTTTTTTTAAATTCAGTCTTGATGTGAACAGGCCACAAAATTGTGAAAAATGATTTGAATATAATCTTTACTTAGCTTCCTAAACGCCAAGCTTCACTATGAAAGCACATAAGAGGGTAAAGAATGGGTAAAAGTAAAGAGGGGGAAACAGAAAGGCTCAATGCTCTGAGTGGCTGCCTGTGACACAATAGCCTGCAGGATTCCAGGAAGAGCCCTTTGAGTAAATGGTGCTCGGGCTCGTAAAAGTGTCAGTGTATCAGGGTGTCAGTGCAGGGTCAACACAATCCACACACCACACCCCTTCCCTTCACAGGGAACCACGTCCGGCCAGCCCTCTGGAGCAGACTGTGCCGCTGGATCAAAGATGAGGGGGAAGGGAAGAGAGTGGGATGGAGGTGGGGTTGAGGGTCTAATCAATTCCCGAGGCAAAAAAACAGAGTAATGCGAGAGTGAATGGTGAAGTGGGTGCATAAAATAAGAGAGGTGTATTGTGGGCTAGCCGGGGGAGGGTTATTCACAATTATAGGGCATAAAAGGTACCCCTGAAGCAAAGCTTGTTGCCAGAGGAGTCTAACAGAGACTGTGTTGGTTAAAATAATGGAGGTTAACTGGCTTTACTGCAGTTACTAATGTAATTAGCAATTGTTGCATTTTATGTTATTTGCAAACTAAAAGAATTTGAATGGGTTTAGCCAAGATCATTTACAGTATTGTATTGATATTTTGCATATCAAAGTACCAAATTTATCAAATCTATTTATAAACCATTATGAGCATACTATGAAAGACATCAATTAAAAATAAAACAATATAAAAGGTTTGGTTTTGGACAACTCAAACTGAGGGGAGCTTTTTTTATGTTGGCTATGTTAAGAATAGCATACTACCATTTGTGACAAAATTTGTGACTAAATCTGCTTGGAATAAGGTATCCCAAAATGATCTTCTTGACCTGAGTAATAAATGAACCATAAGGATTATCAGATGTATTTTTTATGTTTGTTTGTTTTAAAGAGGCACATAATTTATATCAAAAGTTAAGACATTATTACTCAAAATTGAATGTAAAAATGTAACTGTTAATAAGGGTTTCTGCAGGTTATATCAAGGTTAGGGATGTAAAATTATATTATATATATATATATATATACACACACACACACACACACACACACACACACACACACAAACTTTTATGTTAGATGTAATTAATCGTGATTAATCGATTTTACAGCCCTAAAAGGGTAAATTTAAGACTTTTTTTAAGAACAAGTAAAGAAAATTTATGGAATAAAAGGGAACTCAATATGTCCTCTAGGTAAATGTTTAGTGAGAAACACTGAATCGCTCTGCTCCCAACAACTAGAATATGGAAATAACTTTTACTGTAACTTGTTTTTTGTTTTAATTAAAGGGATAGTTCACCCACATATAAAAATTGTGAGTTTCTTTCTTCTGCTGAACACAAAAGAAGATATTTTGAAGAATGTTGGTAACACGACAGTTGACGGTAGCCACTGAGTTCCATAGTATTTCCTACTATGGAAGTCAATGATTACCATCAACTGTCTGGTTACCAACATTCTTCAAAATATCTTCTAAAGTATTTTTCTTACCCTTTTGGCAGATATTTGATCTTGTTTAAAGCATAAACTCTCTTAATTTTGATTTAACATAAGACTTATCTTGCTTCTCAAGTAAATGTTTTCTGATTTAGGAATTTAAAACTGAGTAAAAACATTCATCACACAATGGGCTGAGTCAAATCAAATGTGTTAAAGGAGACTTTTAAATCATCTTCAGGCTCTTTTTATATGAAGTGAGAAATTAATTCCAGAAAAGTCTCCTGTAACCTCACCTGAGATTCTCCACCTCCTGTTTTCTCAAGGGTGATGAGGGAGCAGCAGGAATGAACTTGTCTCCTTCTTGGGTCTTCCCACTGTCAGTCAAAGATAAAATCCAAGTCACCAGATCATCTCTAAACAGCATCAAAGGGTGAGAAGAGTGTATCTGACAAGTTCTTAAATGTGTTCAGCAAATTCAATCTTCAATTTTATTCAATCTAGTCTGGGATCTGTTATTCATAGTTTTCAGTCACGTGACTGGCACGGAGACCAGGCGGGCAAAACATCCATAGAACTGCATTACAGGCCTGTCAATCTTCCATCTCAAAAGAAGAAAAACAAAAATATGTAAATAAAATGCAAGTTTTGGGCACCCGTGATCCATATCCAGCACCTGCTGCAGTATTTACAATCACTAAAAGTACAGAGACGCTCTAAAACGCTTAACGTGAAAAACACTTAAAGTGCCTTAATGTACTAAAACAGCGATAAGACCAAATTCAGTATACACCGTACTGATGATAAATACTATATACAGGCGAGATGAGCCCAGAATATGAACGCAATGTGTTAAATGTTTAAAGTCCCCCGTACTCAATATTATCCCTTAAAACTCATCTTTGATCACCAAAGTGACATATTTAAACATTTTTTCCTGTGAAAAAAATGTCTTCATGCCTTAACCTCTTAACTGTCACCCCCACTTTTTTTTTTTTGACATGAAAATGCACTATCCAAACTTAAATGGTTGTAATTCAAGAATACTTTGGATTATTCACATAAGGCTGGTCTTGTTTTAAAGATGAAATTTGGCAGATTATAGAAGAAGTGAAATAAATTATGTAAGTGAAAGAGAAAAGTTATAGAAGTTTAAGTTTATGAAAATGTAAAATGTAAAAATATAATATTTTATATTGTATATAAAATATATATTTTACAAAACAAGTTTTACTCTAAAACTGCAAGAAAATGAAATCCAAAAATCTGAACAAGTTGTGTTCCAAATTTTAGGTTGATATCTCAAAAAAATGAGCTTTCAGTAAGATTTTGTTTGGGCGCAGTACCAAACTTTTTCACTATATGACAACCAAGCTCCATTACTGACCATATAAGGGCGCCTCCATTTCCATTTATGGTTTGAGTGATCTGAACCATATATTTCCATTATTTCCATACAATTTATGAAGTAGACATCCTATATAGAAGTAGTATGGGATGTTTGGCAGAATTTGATATGAATTCAACCTCTAATAAACATAAAAACAACATGTATATGGGTTATAGCTCGCCGCCACAATCATACATTTATTTATTTTTCTATTAAAAACAATTTCAGACCTTTTTTTCCTCAAAAAAATTGAATGGATGTTATCTTTTGAACTCTTGGCATGAACATGTTTCAACCAATCTTTCATGATTTCTCATGTTCATCGCTATTTCAAAATAAAGGTCTGAACATGCCTTATGAGTATGAAAATATTCTTGATTGATGAAATTGATGAATTACTGCTCCTCTGTAATTTATTTTGAAAGTCACCAAATATGAAAAGTAGAGATTGTAAGCTTTCAAATGATATATAATTTGTCAAGATTAGTTTAGGTTTAGTATAGGATATTATTGTTTTAATATGTAATGGCTGTGGGCCCACTGGTGGGCCAGTGACAGTTAACAGGTTAAAATAGCCTGAATGTAACTCTACACCCTTGCTTCATTTAATATACACGGATCTATGAATATGCTAATTAGCCCCGCCTCCACTCACTTGCATGAGCTCAGAGATTCACTCAGTCAACTACTGAGATAAACGCAGCACAATGGTATCGCTTTTTACAACGTCGGACACATGACGGTAATTAATATGATTAGCCTTTTGCATCACTACGTTATCAAACAGCTGTTAATAATGTGTTGCTAATGTTACACAAATCATGTTCCAGTTCGCCATCTGAGTCAGACAGCTGCCTTATAAAAATCAGTAGGGCCTATCCTTACAAACGCTTTGAACAATTTAGAACATCAGTGGAGAAAGGCATATAGTTCATCATAACATCGTAGTATACGTCATACACCCGCTATATTGCTAAATGTACCCGATTTTTCACATTAACAAAAAAATATACCGGGATATATTATCTTGAGACTTCCCTGCTTCAGAGCAGTCATAGTTAATGATATGCTAAAGCCAGCCTGCATGACGACGTGATTGTGACGTCAGAAACACCAGCGATTTCAAACCACGTTTTTTAAACTGTCTTTAGATCACTGCAGCTTTAAAGAGAAAATACTCAGCAATGGTGTAGACTTATGAATTTGCGAATGGTTGGTCTTAAAGCATATTAAAAACACCACGTAGACATAAACAACATTAAAAACTTCATTTTCACCACAGGGGGACTTTAAGTGTTTTCTTTATAATGGTAAAGGTATATACTGAATTTGGTCTTTTATTATTACTATCTTACTTCATTAGTACTTTGTACAAACCTGGTAAAAATCACTGGCGGGCAATGGAAGAAAGCCTTGTTTTGCCCTCCAGGTGGGCGTTCCTATAAGTGTGTGACGTCATGTGAAAACTATGAATTGTCAGCATTGGTGTTGCATGCATACATGCAAGTACATGTACCTGCAGGCATCGCTGGTCTCGCTGCCGCTTTCTGTGCTGCCTGACTGACTGCAACTCTTGGAGCCGATGTCTGGTTTGCTGTCGTGCTGCTGGTGCTCAGGCAGCAGGAGCAAAGCGTTACGCAGACAGATTGCTGCAAACTCCATACTGGCCACTGGGATTGCTGCTGACTGGCCTTCACTGCACACAAACACAAAAACAGGTATGCAAATCCATTTTAGCATGGAAGTGCATCAGAAAGACTGGGGATTTTTAATAAGCTGGAAACCTAAAAGACGTGATGCACATTTGTATGGAGTCACTTAATGTCTTTGAATGCTACTTCTGTGAAGAAGTGCAACAGGATGACATCTTCTGGAGAAACTCTGTAGTTACACCCCTCCAATCAGGCAGACAATCTCACACAGCCACTTTTCTAACACCATTAATAACCAGAAAACGTCATGGCCCATGACGTTAAATCAATCTTCCTCACCTGTAGATCGTGTTTTGTGTGGACTGTGATGCTAGAACAATCTTGCGATGGTAGCCCTGCCCAACAACAGCCTGCACAATCCCCTTTTTACTAGGTAAACCTTTTGTTTCTTGCTCCGAGCTCTGAAGGAAACAACAGAAAGTTCATTTATTAAAGAAACAACTTCAAAATGTCAAGGATATTATAAAACCTCAAATGATTCTTAAAATCCTCTGCTCATTACACAAAGCGTTTCCTACTTTAAAAGATCTTAAAGATTTTTGCTGCGTTTTTCAAAAGCCTCATGAGCCAAGTTGATCATAGAGACTATTGGTGGCAATGGTTCTACAATCTAATTAGGACTGCAATGCTTTTGGGAAACGCACCCCTGCTCATACCAAGTTTTCAGCGTGCAAAAAAATGCATTACTGTCTGAAATACTTAAACTGTAAACCATTTTAGTGTGGAAAATATTGATGGCATATATTTTATACTTTGGTGTCATTTAAGCATTTGGTGTGAACAGGCCTTTAAACAAGGCAAACCAAATGTACAGTACTGTTAAGTTTGGGACTGGTAAAATATTTGCATGTTTTTGAAAGATGTCTCTTAAGCTCACAAAGGTGCAATAAAAATACAATAAAAAAAAGCCATTGTTTTTTTGTTTTTTTACAATTTGAAACAACAGATTTCTACTTCAATATATTTTACAATGTATTTTTACCTGTGATGGTTGTGTTGCTTAATATTTTTTGTATTTTTTGCAAGAAGTTGCTGAATTGCAAGTGTTTCATATATGAGATGAGGACATGGCTGCAGCTGGTGATGAGTGCAAAACCAGCATGTCCAGTGAAAGTGAGCTTTGACTATTTAATTTTACTTAACATTATTTTATTTATTCGTTATATTGAAGAGATCTTTTTGAAGGAAATTGGTTGCACTTGAGCTTAACTGAGACCTGAGTGTTTGTAGACGTTTAAGAAGCTGTTGTGTCAACCTTGATTTATTGCGATATTGAGGTGTTCAGTTTTTTTTTTTTTTTTTTCAATGTTAGAAAATAAACGTGATTGCTCTCCTCACAAATCAACTATTTTTTGTTTTTCACTGCCATGTCTCTTAGGCGCTGAGGATTAGTGCATCTTTAAGCCTACATTCAGTACAAAGTAAAATACTTACTGAAAACAGATACTAAGACTTTTACTCAAAAGTGGTATTGGAATTGGTGACTTGCAACTTGTAATGGAGTCATTTCCATTGTAAGGTATCAGTACTTTTACTTAAGTATTGTTTTCAGGTACTCTTTACACCTCTGTCAAGCTTACCAACCCCAAACTTTTGAATAGTAGTTTAAGTATAGACACATTCCTGCCATATTTTAAAAAAAAGCAGGGGTTCTTTCATTTTAAATTTCAAAAATACATGTGGGTTAATGTCTGTACCCCTTTATTAGCTGTGATGCAGCACTCTGCGAGTCTGAGCCAGAGTCGAGGGCTGGAGTGATACACCTGCACCGCTTCCATCAGACACTCAAACGCTGCCAACGGTCGCCCGATATGAAGTAATTGAATCCCACAGTTATACAGCAACTCATAGCGCTTATTAGCTAACAGAGCACACATGGGAATGCCTGTGAACATCTTAGCTGCTGTGGAAAAAAATAAATAAAACAAAGTTAATTTAACAAGACTGCAAAAAAAAATTTTTTTTTTCTTTCAAAAATCTGCATATTATGATCGGGCATGTAGGAGGTTTTCATTTCTCTTACCCTGACCATTACCACCATTACCACCATCACCAAGCTGGGCGCATGTGTTGTCATTTTCTTGAAGTGCTTTTTTAAAGTAAAACAGACCCAGGTTGTGCTTCCCCATGGCAAAATGGATACAACCAAGATTATTCCAGAACATACACCTCACACATTCACCTTCAAGGGGGAAAACAAAGGACAAATCTGAGCAAAAACATCCCAGAAGATTTTTTTTTTACAAAATATTTACTGAAATTTAGGTGTATTGTCTGATACCACTAAATAGATAAATAGATTTAAATGATTATGGTGTACAAATACCTCAGATAAAAAAATAATAATAAAAAATTGCTGAGAATTCTCTCTTTAAAACACATATGGGTAGTTTTTAACTATGGTGCACATTATAGAGGTTGTGTACCTGTTTTCAAGGGTCCTGGATGCTCTGCTATATTTGAACTGTTGAGTAGTTTCACAGCTTTACGATAATTTCCCCTCAAATACTCAAAATTACTCTTTAGGAAGAGTGAGGGCGCAGACTGAGGGAGGAATGTGTAAATACAGACAGTCAACAAAAGTTACATTAAAAGTGTATTACATGTGCAGGTGTACCTGACCAACATTTACAGTACACATGTATTGTGTGAATCTGTTGACTGTGAATCTCCTCACATTTCCAGATGTGTTCATCACAGATTTGATTTCCCGTTTGCAGGCCTTCAATGACTTCATCTGGATATAGGCTCGTACTTTATACTGCACACACAAACATATCCAAAACAGCTTGATTTTTAGACAATTTTGTTGTTCATGGTTGCTAGCTGATAAGCATATATTGATGCATTTTAGATTCAGAGTTAGCTTTCTGAACATATTCAACTTAGTTTTGAACTAGTTAACAAATGCAAACCTTTATTATTTCAGGTTATGTTTAATCAGAGTGCTGTAACATTCATTATGCTCACTGCTCTCACCTGGTGCATCTTTGATTTAGCTGCCTCGATCATAGCTGTGAACTCTGCTTTCAGAGCAGTAGATTCCTTATTCGTGCTGTTGGCGCCCTGTAAATGACACGTGATACAAAAAGTTGAAGTTGAGAGAACAGAATCTGGAGCAACAACTCTCAATTTAGCACCATGCCAGCTACCCCGGTATATTCATGGTGAGAAAGAGAGAAAAAAGAAAAAAAAAGAAAGAAAAAAAAAAACAATTAAAATAGGTTTTTAAATTTTATCTTAGATAAAAATTCTAAAACTAGATCTGGTCTTACAGTCAGCTGAAAAATAAAGAATTCTAACAGAGTTCAATCTATCAAAGTCCATCAAAATACGCTTCAGTGATAATGGATTCTGGCACGAGGGGCATAAAGGAGGATCTTCACCCGTTAACAGAAAGAGCGTGTGTAGGTAATATGATCCCAGCGATTTTCAAAATGGACACAATGTTTTATTCCAACCACAGGATTGATTTTGTAAAGTTTCCACCTTTCAAAAGTTTGGGGGCAGTAAGATTTTTTTTTTTTTAAATAAATTAATACTTTTATTCAGCAAGGACACATTAAAATGATCAAAAGTAACAGTAAAGGTATGCATTACATTTTTTTTATTTTGGTAACACTTTACAATAAGGTCTTATTAGTTAATATTAATTCATGTATTTACTATCATTATTTGACAATGAGTAATACATTTGTGACAGTATTTATTAATCTGTTAACATTAATTAATAAAAAAATACAACTGTTCATTGTTAGTTCATGTTAGCTCATGTCCAATAAATAATGTTAACAGATACAACTTTTGTTGTACGTCCTCACGGCAAACAGACACAACTTTGTTGAAATTAACATTAACTGAAATTAATAAATTCTTTAAAAGTAATTTTCATTGATATTTCATGTTAATTAATATAGTTAACTAATGTTAAATTGAACCTTATTGCAAAGGGTTACCTTTATTTAAAAAAAAAAAAAAGCTGTTCTTTTAAACGTTCTATTAATAAATGACGTAATCATGGTTTCCACAAAAATATTAAGAAGCACTGTTTTCAAGTCAGCATATTAGAATCATTTCTGAAGGATCATGTGATGCTGAAGACTCAGCTTTGCCATCAACGGAATAAATTACTGTACATTTTAAAATATATTGAAATCGAAAATTGTTATTTTAAATTGTAGTAATATTTTGCACTATTACTATTTTTACTGTATTTTCTATCAGATAAATGCAACCTTGGTGAGCATGAGAGACTTTTCAAAAAAAAAAAAAAAAAAAAAAAAAAATCACCCCAAACCTTTGAAAGGAAGTGAATTTGGTCTTTTACATAGCCTTCTCTTGGTAAACGATGCCAATTAAGATTATAATTAGAGATGCACCGATACTAAATTTCTCTGCCGATACCGATAGCTGATTATTCAGAATGATATCGGCCGATACCGATAGTTTGGTTTTTCTTAAGGAAAAAAAAATCTCTCCCAAATAATGTTGCAAACTATACAGGGATCCTTTTCATTTGGTACACTACAATATTAGAGGTTACAATTAACAGCAGAGGTATTATATTCAGCTGCTGTTTATTTTCAGATATAATTACTACACTCAAATAAAAACTGAAATGTATAAAACTTAGTATCACATAAGGTAGTTTTCATAAGCACTTGTCTTCATGGCAAATTTGCACAAACATATAATTAACAGTAAATAAGCTCCTCTCTAGTGTTTTTTTTATATGTAAATAGCTAAGGAACTGTGAACATTGGAAAACATTCCTGAGGTAAAAGTGACATGATGTGACATTGTTCACAAGCTGTTTTACTGACGTCTTTCCACGGTTGAAACACAAATAAAGCGATTACATGAGATATGATACATTCTGGTAAGTTGTACAATATATTTCAACATACCTTTGATGTTCATTCAAGTTTTTCGAGATATAACTTGTATTGAAGAGGAAAAAAAGACTCGCGCTCCGCGCTGCCGCCTGAACTGAGGCATTACAGCGATCTGACACGTCACATTTAAGAGTGTCAAAACACCATTTATTGTTTGAATTTCATGATAAAATGGACAGAATTTGAAAACTGAAACTTTAATTCTTATCAGAAGTAATAAAGCACAAATCGTTTTGCGATTATTGGATGGGAGGCGCTACAAATATTATTTGATGTAGGAAAAAAAAAAAAAAAAACGCAGACCTGGCAACCCTGGCTTGAACTACGGGTGATTCATAGGGTCAAAAAAAGCCTGCTTTAATGTCACTATTTTTAAACTGTTAATGTGTTAAAATTCAACACAATAGTAATTTTCTTCACACACAGTATGTATGAGTTGCAGTCTGAACACGTCTTTCCGCACCCTTTTGATTGACAGGATATAATTGGCCCTGACCATCGGCAGTTTTTACACAATCGGCCAATGGCCGATAGTGAAAATAATAGCTTTTATCGGCAGATACCGATTGTTGGCCGATACATCGGTGCATCTCTAATTATAATTAAAACATATACATTTTTCCTGAACTCAAACTTATCAATCAAAAGAAGAAAACAATGACAGATAAAAATACAGCATGAAAGAAAATGTACAAGTCTGTCAAAGTAACTGATAATGATTATTTGTAGCACAACCTCTGCCATCAGAATCCTGCATTGGTTTATCAGTAATGTTATCTGAAAAATATTCTGTGGACATTTTTCTTACAGATGTTATCACTTTAAATATAACAACAAGAACTAGTGAGACAGGAAGAAACAATCAAAAACTCAAATTATTTGGAAGGAGCTGTATCTCTCACCTCTCCTTTGCCGTTTTTGCTGTTCCCTTCCTTAACGGCGAGCTTCTCCAGCACAGCCAGCAGGTGCAGTGCCTTCTCTGGCTGGAAGGTGAGCAGGTACAGATCCACCAACAGGAAGCAAACGGCCTGAGCAAACTTTTCTTCTAGGACAGAGAAACCCATCAAGCCATGCCACACTACTGCACCAGATACTCTTGGTGCTAGAGCAAGAACTCACTGCTGTACCACTCAACTCTCTCTGCAGTACCATAACTGTTTTCATTTACATTGCATTCTAAAACATACCAAAAGGTTCGAGAAACTGGTAGAGCTTCTCCCCAATGGATATAGCTTCTGAATACTGTCGCATATGGTAATGGATCACTGCTTGATTGTAGTAGAGGATACTGTTCTCGACATCATCCAAACCATCAATATCTTCCACAGCTGTATGCATCTGCAAATAACGATTAATTATCAGTAATAATAACTCATAACTATAAATGCAGGGCATTTTTATGATATTTGATGAGCGACATTTGACAATGAAACAGAGACAAATGTAATACCATACCTGATTCTTCAAGGTCATTAACATCTGCTTCAGGATGCCGGTTGTTGTCTGCCCACTTTTATAAAACTCAGCGATTGCTTTATTCATTGTAATCTTGTAGTCATCTTTGTTTAGCTCCTGAAGGTTGTCAAGGTGTTTCAGGGACTCATCATAGCTTCCAGCCTTAAGAAACATCACAATATAATATCAACTAATATTCATTCATACAACCACTTGCTCAGACAACTGTATTGTAGTTATTTACATTAAAGGCCTCAAAAGCATTCGTTGCCATCTCTTTCTCTTGATCTGAGATCCCAGGGGATGAAATGTTGTCATGTTTCATGTCACCAGCTTGATCTTGAGAGGGAACAGATGTAGTTAAGTGACAGATGTTTGAATCAACTCATGCAATACCTACTGACAGCATTCACTACCATTATAAACTAGACATTCAACAGCTTTAAACCTTTAAAACAAAAATAACTTTGACCTTTGTAATGCAAGCTATCGAAAACAAGGTAAATTCAAAAGCCTGTCACAAAACAAAAATCTTAATACGCTTAAAAGCATTTCTTTTATCATTATCATGTATTCTTATATCACACTAATTATACAAACATAACTGATATTGTATTGCATGAACACACAATATTAGGCCAGTTCACTGACGCAGTTAACTGTTTAGGTCTCGTTACCACAGTAATTATACATTTGTAACCTAATAAGTTAAATATCTACGAATATAAAAACAAGTATTTGTTTGTAAAAAAAAAAAAAGAAAAGAAAAATGATCTGTTTACATTCCCCGCAGCGCTCAAGAACAGCTGCAGTGTTTATCAGACTGACTGAATATTATACACACCGCTCACCTGAGCCTGTTTCAGCCATCCCTTCAAATGTATGGACGCTAATTCGCTTTTACAACGGGTAAAGATGTAAGTTAATTCCACTATTTGAATCTATAGAAAGAAAAAGTGGAAGGTGTGTCTCTCCTGAGCACATTCAGAATTCCGCCATGAATATTACCCACAACCACCGCGCGAGGGATTTTTTTAAACCAGCCTTTATGTACGCGATCGCCACCTCTCTGTTTGGAGTACGAACTGGAGGACTGTTACTTGACCCTTTCGGACCCGTCAGTATAGTCCAAACCTTTAGGATATTTTGCCACGAGTTCTCTTATTAGTTTCCTATGGGTTTTTAGAATAGCATTTGGATTTATAAGCAAACAAAGATCTGTACCTATTTCTCTACCATTCGAGATTGAAAACTTTCGATATCGATAGCCTAACTTCAGTTCTTCAGTATATATTTTTTGTAGGCCAAAACCTGGGAATGAGTTGTTGTTGTTGTTGTTGTTTAGCATTTTTAGCACTTCCGATTCCATTGTCCTAAAGTCAATGGCCTAATCATAGCAAAAGCATAAGGCAAGCCTCCAAGGTTAGCAAAAAAAACAAAAAAAAACATATGCTGCGGTACACCGGAAAGGAGACCAGAGACCATTTTTTATGGATGTCATTAGAGGAGAGGCTTCACTAAACTGAATAAACTGCTTTGTGTGAAATAAATTCTCACAATATCAATTAATGAATCAACAGCCTATACGTTTTTTAATGGGTTTTTGGTGCCTGAAGGTCTGTGGTTAACACAGAATATCATAATGTTTTATTCTTGTTGCAAACATGTGGCTAAATAGGACTACAGAGGTTGTCAAGGACATTAAACATCATCATACCAAACAGAACTTTAGTCAACTTTCACAGCTTCATTGTGTCTATAATTGTGCTCTTGCAATCTATTCTAACTCATACTTACAGAGAAAATGTTTTTTAAATAAAGACTGAAAGAGTTGCTGGATGATAAATGGTCGTGATGTTAAAGTAATACGACCATGGTGTAGTTTATTTATAGCCTATATTTAGCTATTTACTTGTATTTAGGCTTCAGAACTCATAAAATGTTAATACTCGTATAATGTTAATTTGTGAACATTATAATGATGTACAAAATGTTTAAGAATATTTTCTGCAATAATCCAAAAGCCAATGCAGGGAACCAGTGAGATGCTATAACTTCTGGGATGGCCTACAAAATTACGTTCATCATTGCAGCACTCAATTGCAGCATACAGTACACAACTTTTGCTTACATTGGGACTTCACAAAGGATTAAAAACTTTTCAACATGATATTATGAATAATATTGTATTGTACTTTAAAAGAGGCAAAGTATTATTTATGTATATGAGATTATATATTGTTGGGGATTAACAGTTTAGGACCCTTGACCAGAAATGATGAATGAAAGACCAGGAGTCAGAAGTGCAATCAATCAAAGAAAATTTAGAAAGAATAGTTTGCAGTTTCATCAGCAGAAGCCAGCTTCAAGTCTCACATGGAGTTCGTGGGCCACTCTGCGTACATTCACATTTTCACAGCAATTATACTCTAACAGAGTCTATTAACTACATCATTACTTAGGTTAAATGATTCTGATTGGCTAAGAAAAATAGACAAAATTAGTAATCTTCCACATGTGGACAGATAGTCAGAAGCATATCTCCATCCGTCATGATGCTGACGCTCGGACCCTGGATTTAGGCACCTTCTAGATCATGACAAGGCATCTGCAGGTCTCAAACAGAGTGCCAGTTGTCCACCAGCACCCATAAAGGACCTGCACAGAACACTTAGCGCACATAAAAAGATGATTCACAGCTTCTTCAAGGCTGAAGTTGGCCCAGGCTTTAACTATAAATAGGAAATATTCCCAAAACATACTGATAAGTATTTTTCTCTCAGTGAGAGGTACAGACAATATTCATCATTATTTTCTAGTGTTTGAAGATAAAAAGGAAAATAAATGCTTTAACATAAGTTGAAGAAGTCATTCAAATAATTTAATATTTAGAAGGATAAATGTTGATTAATAACTTGATTATCAATCACTCAAAAGATATATATTGAAGCGGCAGTGGATTCCAGAATCCAATCCTTCAATATATATACAGAGATATAACTGTCTGAAGTATAATTTTGTGCATTGTGTCACAGTGTTGTGCTTCAATTCAAAGAAGACTCATTATTTTTAAGGAACAATTATAGTTCAACTTAGTAGCATTCAATCTAATGATTCTGATATGCAATCTGAGTGGCCCCAAATGACAAAAACCATATATATATATATATATATATATATATATATAATTATCATATATATAAAGGCATCATTCATTCAAAAAAACAAAAAACAAAAAAAAAAAACCCAGCAGACAACAACAGTTATGAACACTGACATGGACGGAGAGTCTGAACATTTCTGAAATTCTAGTAGAAACCACTAGATGTCAATAGTATTAAAGAAGTTTAATTGCTCCATCTCTGTCCACTGTGTTGAAGCAGTGAGCCATGAGAGGCCTAGTACAATGAATTTTACTACAGTTGTGTTGTTAGGCCAGACATGATTCTTATTTGAATCACAATTCTTCTGCAAATTAATATAGTTCATTAGTGTATAGATAGACTTGCCCAAGTAGAATCTTGTCTGCCTTATTAAATTGCTATGGTAAGCTAATGTTTTACAAAATGCATATTTTTTTTCATAAAAATAATATCTTATGAACTATCAACTTACAGATTCTCCCAGGCAGAATTGTACCTGCCACCCCAAGATCTATGGCTAATAGCCTACAGTGGTGTACGGTGGTGTTTTAAAATGAGGAGGCAACGTCCTCATTTATGTCCCTGTTACACAATTTTCCTGGTTAAGTTAACATTACATAAAAAGAGAGACCAAACAATTCTATTTTGTATTTTTACACTATGCAATGTTCTATTTATTAAAACCAAGTATAAATTTCATCAAGTTAGTGTTTTTACGCATTTTTACATTTATTCCAAAATAATAACTAAAGGCAGTAACAATTTAAACAATATATATTATTTATAAACTAATATTCAGCTTTTCTTTTTAATAGTCAATTAATTTTCAGCAGTCATCAAGCTTGTACACACTGTCACTCACTCACAGACACAAAGATGTACCTTTAATTTCACATGCTGATTGCTCACTAAAAACCCCCGCAGTCATCATGTTTTCAGGCCATTTCGAGTTTGATTTTGACATGAAATAAAGCGGTGATATCTAAGTGACAGTTGTTTACTTACTTTTTAATTAGTCTTCCCATTAATGCCATCACTGTCTTCATTCAGGCCGATTCGACGAGAACACGCACGAAAACAAGAGGCGGGATTTATCGCACGAACCAATCACGTCGAACCGATCATATCCAATCATAGCGCGATGGAGGCACTGCCTCCTCTCACGTGACTTTCCCCCATTCATTCTCAATTACCCCCCACTAAACCCACCGCACGCTTTGGGGGCTCTGCTTTGTTTCTATGAGCTGAAGGGAGGCACAAGAGACGCGGACTCCCCGCTGTAACTTCACCTGCGGGTGTCGCTGTTTGACAGTGTTTCTTTAGAAAAACTAGTGACTTTTACACTTTTTTAATGTCAAATTTTGTAACATTTGCGTTGTTTTATTTTTGTAATATAGATTATTTTCCCATCCAGTTTTTTTGAGGAGGCACTGCCTCCCTTGCCTCCTCAGAGGAAACGCCCCTGGGCTAATATGTAACTTTAAGCTAATACTGATATATTGTTATGAGCCAGAGTCATTTATTCATTTATTCCATTCTGTTGTCCTGTGTATATCTTCTTGTGTATCTCTTCTCTGTGTATGTGCCTGTGCATGTTTGTGTTACAGGTGGGCGGTGTCTTGTGATAATCTGTTGGAGGCTGCAACTGGTTCTTCTCCTCATCTGATCCAGATATAAGGACTGCCCCAAACACTCAACTTCCGCCATCATTGTGCCATTGTGTCATTGATTGTGTACATCTTCGCCATTACTTCGTATCATTGTCATTTTGTTTAGTCTAGAGTGTCATACCAGAGAGATTGATTGTGAGTGATTATTTGGAGTTTGTGTTTGTGAGTGTGATTGTGATTTTTGGACCTTTGATAATTCTTGTTTACTTGACCAATGCCTGTTTGACTACGATTCTGGATTCTGATTTTGCGTTGTTTGCTACGGACTTATATATATTTATCTCCTGTAAATATTCTTGTATATATTTTTGCCAAATTAAGGGATGTAGGGGGTTTGACGCCATTCTATTTTGACAACATTTTATCTTTTCACATTGTTTTTGGTTAGGGAGGTAGATAAGTTAGGAATTGTAGAGGTTAAACAAAGAGATTGTTTTGTTAGGTAGGTGCGGTAACTAGGTGTTTTGGTGTTGCCTGCTGGAGCAGAGGAAGATTCTCTTGGCTCCGACGTTCACCCATCTGTGTCTGGTGATGAGGAGCAGGGTGGAACTGCTGAGGCAGAGGATACTGAAACCAAAGCTGTTCTGCCACCCTTTGAGGCTTTTCTTCCAGCCTCTATTAGGTCTAAAGGTGATGCCCAGCTTAAGGTTCGCTTAGCGCGAGTCCAAATGGAAGCACATGAATGGGCAGAGGGTCGTCGGGCTGAGTAAATTTACGACTTGAAGTTCGCAGGTTAGAAATTGAGGCCGAAAAGCAGATTAAACTGCGTGGACTTGAGCTGAATGCAGCTAAGAATGCACCTGCCCCAGTTGTTCCACCGGTGCAGACCGCTAGTGCTCCGTCGGGGGCTGGGTCAGTGGTAACCACCTGATGTAAGTAAACATATCTCTCTCGTACCGCAATTTCGAGAAGCAGAAGTTGATTCGTATTTTAGTGTGTTTGAGCGTATTGTGTCCGCATTAAATTGATCTAGGGAAGTGTGGCCTTTGCTTTTGCAGTGCAAATTAACCGGTAGGGCTCAGGAGGTGTGTGCAACTCTATCCTTAGAGGATAGAGGATAGCCTAAATTACGACACAGTGGCTACGTTTACATGCACCCAAATAATCCATTTGTAATCGGATTTACGGCTCAATGTTCATGTAAACACCTTCGATCTGATTGAGCTCGATCTGAATGAAATTTCGATCGGATTGGAAGGGGTGGTTTATTCCTTTTGTAATCCGATCCAACAGCAAAAAATTACCATGTAAACAATTGAATCCGACTACTTTCTCAATCGTATTCAGAAGTCTCTGGGACACATGCGCAGTGCAATGTTGACACGCATTACGCAGCGCGCAAGTTCACGTTCACGTCTTTAGTTGTAAAGATGTATGCCAACAGGCAGTGGCGTGGCTGTATCCCTTCGTCATAATATTGGAAATCTTTCCGTTTTAAAACAAGAAGGGAGCCAATGGATATCACACTAGAAGCAACGTGCAAACTTTGCGCAAGAGTTATGCCGGTGAAAAAGTCTCAACCTCAGTCAGTATTCACTACAGAAATTGAAAGTAAAAACTGACGGAGCTGTCTGACGCTGCATTAACGGAGCATATTCTCTCAGAGACGAATTTCAACATAATATGCTGATAACGGTATATAACTGTCTTAAATTATTCCATTATTTTTCTTGTGGCCGTACATATAGGCTAGTGAAACAAATGAGAATAATAGTATTTAGTGTTAAACAGGTTGTTTTTTTTAAAGTCGGTGCTTGAAGTAAAGCTGCGCTTAATTTTCATTGATGACTGTGTTAGGAAATATTATAGCCTACACTCTTAATCATTTTAATTATAGGCCTATAATTCATTGTATAATAGACCTAAAAAAAAATGTTTAAAACATTTCCAAAGATAGCTAGGCCTAATAGCCTAATCTTTTATTATCCTCACAGCACGTATAATATTAATTTAATAATAAAAGAAGCCGAACCTAATAGTTATAATAATAGACTAGAAGAATGTAACAGGCCTACATTAATTGGAAATACCAAATCCTCTTAATATTGCCAAGATATGATGCTTTTAACAATATCTCTGGCTATCGTCGATGATCATCGTCTGTTGACGCAACCCGGGTTACCGCAAGTGTGATTGATATGACGTCACACACGCAGAGCGCGTGCGCAAAAGTTTTAATCGGAATGTATATAAAACACATATAAACGGATATTCGAATCAGATTACAATATTTAGAGTACATGTAAACAGATCTGCAATCGGATTCAATTCATTCGGATTGAAAACTGGTGCATGTAAACGTAGCCAGTTAAGGCTGCAATCCTGCGTGCTTATGAGTTAGTACCAGAAGCTTATAGGCAGCGATTTAGGGGTAAAAAAAAAAAAAAAAATCCCAGTCAATCCCAGGCGTTTTATTTGACAAAGTAGTGCGTGTTGAGTAAGGTTACAGATTTTAAGACATTACGAGAACTCATTTTTTTAGAAGAATTTAATAACTGTGTACCCGAATGTGTCATTTTTTATAATTATCCGAACAGAAGGTGACCTCTTTATCTCAGGCTTCTGTCTTTGCGGATGAATTCGCGCTGACATATAAGAATGTATTTACCACCATCCGTTCTGATAAAACTGTGTCTGTTCTTCTGATTAACCAGTCACGACCGAAACCCATTGCTCCGAAGCCAAAGGAAGACCGAGAATGTCTTTATTGTCATAAGTCTGGCCATTTAATTGCTAACTATCTCGTGTTGAAACGGAAGCAGCAGGGCTCTGTAACCAAGAGCGTTGGTTTTGTGAAAGCTGTTGACAATGTTGAGCGTGATGGCAAGCTAGATTCTAACTATGAACCGTTTCTGATGAAAGGTTTAATTTCCATTACGGGTAAGCCTACAGAACAGGTGAAAATTAAAATGCTCCATGACACTGGTACTACTCAATCCTTTGTGATTTCTGGTGTACTGCTGGTGGGAAGGTTTTTCCCATGTTGGAGGTTTTTGATAACCCTGTGTTGTTAGATCAGCCCGTACCCTGAAATTTTTCCTGTTTGCGCTGTTACGCGAGCTCAAGCTCTTAAGAAAGATGTCTTTGATTTGTCCTCCTCTTTTACTGCACCTATATTTGCCAATGACGTTTTACTACAGGTTGAAGGTAAGGCTGTTGAAAAATCTTCTCCTGTTAGTTCAAACTGTTTGAAGTTGCCTGTGATGCGTGAGAAAATTGTTTCTGCACAAACAGCAGATTTGACTTTGCGGAAGTGTTTCTCTTTTGTTGTTTCCTTGGAGGAAGCACAAAAGAGAAAATCTGCCTATTTTGTTGAAAATGGCTTATTGATGCGTATGTGGTGCCCTGATGTTAAAGGAACACTCCACTTTTTTTGAAAATAGGCTCATTTTCCAACTCCCCTGGAGTTAAACAGTTGAGTTTTACGTTTTCGAATCCATTCAGCCGATCTCCGGGTCTGGCGGTACCACTTTTAGCATAGCTTAGCATAGTTCATTGAATCTGATTAGACCGTTAGCATCTCGCTCAAAAATGACCAAAGAGTTTCGATATTTTTCCTATTTAAAACTTGACTCTTCTGTAGTTACATCGTGTACTAAGACCGAAGGAAAATGAAAAGTTGCGATTTTCTAAGCCGATATGGCTAGGAACTATACTCTCATTCCGGCAGTGATATTACGCAGCGTCTCTCACAAATGTCTCCATGGTTGCAAGGCACACTCCCTGTGCAAGCAGGGGGTCAGGCGCTGCGTAATATCATTGCGCCTGCTGCACCCATGGTACGGCAGCAAAGTTCCTTGATTATTACGCCGGAATGAGAGTATAGTTCCTAGCCATATCGGCCTAGAAAATCGCAACTTTTCATTTTCCGTCGGTCTTAGTACATGATGTAACTACAGAAGAGTCAAGTTTTAAATGACCGAAACTCTTCGGTCATTTTTGAGCGAGATGCTAACGGTCTAATCAGATTCAATGAACTATGCTAAGCTATGCTAAAAGTGGTACCGCCAGACCCGGAGATCGGCTGAATGGATTCGAAAACAGTAAAACTCAACTGTTTAACTCTAGGGGAGTTGGAAAATGAGCCTATTTTCAAAAAAAGTGGAGTGTTCCTTTAAGGGTGTCGTCTCTGCGACTAATCTGGTGCTGCCCTGCTGGTTAAAGGTCTCTCGGCGTGCCGCGCTGAGTAGCTCAGTGTGTGTGCTCAGGTGTTTTGAGTTGAAACCTGTGTTTAGAGTTTGTATCCTTTCGTTGTGAACATGTGAATCCAACACTGCAGGGTATGCAGGCTTGGTCAGAAGCTAGAAGTCATTTGTAATTTTAACATGCGCAGTATCTGTGCTATGATGGGGCCTGGATCCTGACTGAAATTTTTCATAAATATCATGTTTGTTTTTTGTTTTTGTTTTTTTGCAAGAAGGAGCGCAATTAAGCAGGCACAAATTTTCTATTTTAGATATAAATGGAAGATTTGAAATGAATCTGTAATTTGGCAATTAATTTGGATTTAGTTGAGGTTTCTTAATGAGAGGATTAATAACAGCCAGCTTGAAGGTTCTTGGGACATGACCCATGAGTTAGAGATAAGTTAATAATATTGAGAAGGGGCTCTTCTGCTGCAGGTAACAACTCTTTCAGTAATATAGTGGTTAATGGATCTAATAAACATGTTGTTGGTTTAGATCAGGGGTGGGGAACGTTGATCCTGGAGGGCTATTGTCCTGCAGAGTTTGGCTCAAACCCTAATTAAACACACCTGAAGCTAATCAAGGTCTTCAGGATTACTAAAGTTACAGGCAGGTGAGTGTTTTTTTTCAGGGTTGGAGCTAAAATCTGCAGGACAATGGCCCTTAAGGATCAGTGAAGAAATTCATAGTCATTATACTAAACTGTGTTGGAATATTCAGTTCAGGTGATGTCTGTTTATTTGTTAATCTAGCCACTGTACTAAATAAAAACATAGGATTGTTTTGGTTATTTTCTATGAGTTTGCTGAGATGCTCGGCCCTGACGGCTTTTAGAGCCTTTTGATAACAGGACATACTGATTGTGTAGGCAATCAGCACGAAAGAGCCTATGTTGCTCCCAGAAAAGATTCCAATTATTTACATAGAGCAGTTTCTGTTCATTACACAATGACATTAACCATTTATTTAGAGCAAATAGTCTACTGAACCTTTCATGTCCTCACGGGAAGTAGTCTGGACATGATGATCAGTGTCTCGGGTGATGTGCTGTGTACCATTTCGATCAGGCTCCTGAAGTCCCTTTGCAGCCTGATGTTTTTCACCCCCGTGTGCAGCACGACAGCTCAGATGCTTGTCACCCTTCAGCATCACGGGTACCTGCACAGTGACATTGAGAACACGAGCACCAGGAAAGCAGTTACACCACACTTTACCTTTAGCTGAGGTAGCGTGGACGTGTCGGATGATTGAGTCTCTGATGACTACAGCGTTGCGTTCTGTCTTGCGAAGGGGGGTGAGAATAAACTGCAAATGGATCAATACTCTGTCTCGTCACAGTGGCCATGAAACTATATTGTTACAAGTCATTACTACAACAGTATATGAAAGACTTTCAGTGTAACAACTTGTACATAAACTACTGAGGCACAGTGTTTTAATAATGTCTAATAACAAAACAAGTATTATATAACAAATCTACTATATAACAGTCTGACCACAGTTGTATTTCCTCATGCTCTCAATGTGGTGTGCTCATTTCCAGTCTGGTACTGCAGGGGTTTGAGTTCTATTTAAAAGATGAGGAGGAAGGATGTCTTATATATGATCCAGTGGTGTGAAGATCAAAATATCTACTGGTGAAGACCCATCTACAGGTAGATAAAGTTAAAGAAGCTTATCTTATGTAAAGTTTATTATTTGGATTAAGGTTTGTGTCATTTATTTTATGTGGGTCTGCATTTGATATTTATTGAATCCATTAATCGAATCCAGTTATTCAAGTTAATTGTTTGATTTAAGTTCAAAAGTCTGAGATTGTATTGTATAGTAAATTGTATTTTATATGTTGTAATTTAATATACTAATAAATATATATAATTAATTATAGTATAAATAATATATAAGGAATAAAATAAGATTAGAACTTCAAAGAATTTGAACTTCAGAGAACTTTGGAGAATTTGGCATGAACACCACAATTTTTTGCAAGATCTTGTGCTTCAGTGGAAGTTACATTAGTTACATAGAAATAGTGCACAACCTTTAATATTTCTTATTAATTTTACTTCATATTATTTCTTTAATTTACATTTTTCAGAACCCTAAACTTTGTTTATTTCAAGTCAGATTTTGGATTAGACCCTTCTAGCCTTAAAAGATTAACTAGTTTTCTAATTATTGAGTGAAAAATATTTGTTTGTAGTTTATTATAGACAATATTTAGTATTAATATAAACTGTTTAATACAAAATGTAATCCATAAATAATTAATTCCATTAAGTAAATATGATAACCAATGTATCATTCTAATTCAGATTAATTTGATTAAATGCATATCTTTTCCTCAGACATGGAGAGTAAGCGGATGTTTTTGGTGGTTTGTATGTTTGGCTGTGCAGTGTCTTGCATTAAGACTGATGGCCACCTATCACCACCAAAAAAATTGACTGTAAGAATACCATTTACCCATTTCTGCCATTATTTGGTCCACAGAACATTTATTTTCCTTTTAAACGATGGACAAAGGTCATTTGTTCAGAATCAAGATGCAATTGTTATGAAAGCAGTTTAAGGTGTTGATGTTAACAAAGGCATACCTTTTTTCTGATTTTTTCTTATTCATAGTCCAAAATCACCTGCAATGAGTGTGGGAAAAACCAAACTGTGTTTGGACAACCCTAAAGGATGTGATCCTTCGGGTAGCTCTCAGTGTTTCTTCACCTCAGGTACCTCATGACCACACCATGTCAAGTTATGCTTAGTCAAGTCTTTGTTTATTTTGTATATGTTTATGTTAAATAAATACTTCACATCGGTTCAGTTAAACTTGCCTCCAGTGGATACATTACACATTATTTATCTTGCAGGGTATTTACTGTAAAAAATATTTTGTGCAGCTTAGTTCTATTGTGACCCTGTGGGACGCCACCTCTGTTGAAACACAGAGAAGTGACCAGAGTTTGGCCATGGAATCCCTGGCCCCAGTTCATCAAAGCAAACATGTAAATATATTCCATGATGCTGCCTGATACAAAAGACAAGCTACATCTGTATGCAGTCTCTATTTTAATAGGTTATACCCTGACCTTAACAGCATACAAAATTAAAGTGTTTGTTAAATAGCATTAAGCCATTTTTTTTAATTTTTTTATTTTCACATAATACACAGTTTTATTCATTAGTCTATTATCTACATTTGCATAAAGCTGAAAATGCTCATATGCATACCGTCCACTGGAGTGGACAATTGAATAACTTCCTGAAAAAAAGAAGCATGTTTTGTTGTTGGGTTTTTTTCATGACTGGAGAACAATAAAAACTAGGGTTGTCAAGTGATTAAAAATTTTAATCTAATTAATTACATGATGTGGTGATTAATTAACGTAATTAATCGCAAATTAATTGCACAACAAATTTGGCTGAGAAATTACTTCCAAAAGATAATTTTAAGTCATTATTGTGTAAAGCATCAAATTGACATTACAAAAGGTAGTATCAGCAAGAAATATTTAATTTGATTCAACATAGAATTTATTACACATACTCTTTTGGACCATGAGGGTGAGTAGATACCTTTAATATTTGAAATTATTTTTTTATGAAATCATACTCTAAATAAGAACCTAAAACTGCCAGTAGGTGGCGGTAAATGTCTTAATAATTAAGTGTGCCTCTCAGTCAGCTCTCTAGTTCAGTAGTCAGGGCACTGATCAGGAAGTTGGCCATATTCATTTACATGATACTGATTCACAACCTAGGAAGCTAGGGAGCTGATTGAGATGCAGGGTTCGTTCGTTCATTCATTCATTCATTCATTCATCCATTCAAACGGCTCATTCATTCATTCATTCATTCATTCAAACGTCCCATTCATTAATTAAAACGGCTCATTCATTCATTC
Source organism: Mylopharyngodon piceus (assembly GCA_039654765.1). Taxonomy (NCBI): domain Eukaryota; kingdom Metazoa; phylum Chordata; class Actinopteri; order Cypriniformes; family Xenocyprididae; genus Mylopharyngodon; species Mylopharyngodon piceus. Next base: position 9,783,336 of record CM077445.1, read on the forward strand.
AAACGGCTCATTCATTCATTCATTCAAACGGCTTATTCATTCATTCATTCATTCATTCAAACGGCTCATTCATTCATTCATTCAAACGGCTCATTCATTCATTCATTCAAATGGCTCATTCATTCATTCATTCATTCAAACGGCTCATTCATTCAAACGGCTCATTCATTCATTCATTCATTCAAACGGCTCATTCATTCAAACGGCTCATTCATTCATTCATTCATTCAAACGGCTCATTCATTCAAACTGCTCATTCATTCATTCATTCAAACGGCTCATTCATTCAAACGGCTCATTCATTCATTCAAACGGCTCATTCATTCATTCATTCAAATGGCTCATTCATTCAAACGGCTCATTCATTCAAACGGCTCATTCATTCAAACGGCTCATTCATTCATTCAAACGGCTCATTCATTCATTCATTTAAATGGCTCATTCATTCATTCATTCATTCAAAATGGCTCATTCATTCATTCAAACGGCTTATTCATTCATTCATTCAAATGGCTCATTCATTCATTCATTCAAAATGGCTCATTCATTCATTCAAATGGCTCATTCATTCAAACGGCTCATTCATTCAGGAGTGAAGTAAATAGGCTAGTTCTCTTTATGAATGGTCCATTGAATCATTAGGCTTGTTGGACTGGAAGCGGTGCTGTTCAGTTTATGCCATTATAGTACCGCGAGAGCAATTGGAGAGCAGATGGCTCCGTATGCTTTTGAATCTCTCTCGCGGTACTTTGATGTCATAAACCAATCAGTCTGTGCAGCATCGCTTCAAGTCCAACAAGCCTAATTCACTCGATTCGTTCAAAATACGGATTCAGAAATGAAATGCTGCTGTATGTTGCTTGGAGAGGAACAGCTCTGCTTTGTCTTTATATTTTCGCTGGCAAAATTGAGCAAAACAAACAATATTGTGCCTAAAATAACACAAAATCAGTATCCATTTGCACTCGTGCTATTATGGACAGAAAAACAGCACTTGTGTGATATTGCACTTGTTGCTATATCATTTGATGCATTCTAAATATGACAAAAAAACTCAAACGGGGGAATTTTTGCCCCATATCTTGAATTTTAGGGACATTCTAACTACATTCAATAGGCTCCATCATGCAGTGAGTTGTTGGTGAACGGGGATTGTTTTGACAATGTTGTCGTCTGTATGCAAAAAACGCAAAGGAAAACTTTTCCATTTTTAGTACATCGCTGTTGTGTAAACGTACCCTTAGTTTGGTTTTGTTCTGTTTCTGTTTGCCTGTGTTCTCGATCCTTGTTTATTTCTAGTTACTAATCATGCCCTAGTATGTTTCCATAGTTACTGATTAGTTTCACCTGCATTTCAATTAGCTCCCTTTAGATGATGATACAGGGGGCAACTTTTTGAGCAATGTTGCCGGGCGATGTTGTTTGGGCACTTTCCCATTGAGAATGGGCAAAAAATTTTGATCTAAAGTATCCAGATAGAAATTTGTTGCCTATTCTCAATAGTAAAGTGCCCAAGCAACATTCCCTGGCAACATTGCTCAAAAAGTTGCCCCGTGTATCATCACCTTTTGTTTGCCCTGTGTATTTATACCCTGTGTTTTAGTTACTCCTGGTCGGTTATCGTTAATGTGTGGTGTAATTGTGTAATGTTTGTAAAGTTTAATAAAGACTGTTTTTGTTATCTCCTTCGTCTTCATCGTGCGACGCCACAAAACGTGACAGTCGAAAAACCTGAAACACATATAAATTATCCTCTTTCACATCTGTCACAATATTTTAATTTATGTTTTACTACCAAGCACTATCCAGAAGTGAGTGATTTCAACTGGAGGAGGGATCGTATCCTCTTCACACTAAAGTCCTCACACTAGTGTAAACTCTTTAGTTCTCCTGACTAGCTAAAAACCAAAAACCTAATCCTGCTTTCAAATTACAGAGGAAGTCTGCTTGGTGCTATGTCCACTTAACAGATTACAAGGGTTATTTTCATGTTCTCATAATAAAATCACCAGTGTTGTTGTTGTTGTTGTTGTTTCTTTCCGAATCTCAGTATCATCTTTGTCTGTGGCAGTAATAATGGAGGGTTCTTCTTCCAAACTGCAATGCTCTCAAATAATACACTGGAGATTACAAATAAAGTAAGGATAATATTTGTGAGCATATTGTTTTAGCACTATGAAATGAACTTTTTTAATTTTTGCAAGAATTTGTTCTATGAAATTATTGTGATGAATCAATATTCTTTTTTTTTTTTTCAGCTTAATGTAACCAATATCCAGGGTTTGATACAGTCAAGCTTGATACAGTGTGTTTACAACATCCCCATTAATGGAATCGTCATCAGTTTCCTAAACAATGTCAACGTCACAAATTTCAAAATCAGCAAGAAGTTTAATGTATTCCTTGACATCTTGAAGGGTTCAACTAGTGGTAAGTTTATATGTTTATATTTCAACACATTACAGGTTGTTATAGGATATGTAGATAATGCTGAAAGAAATACATTTCATAAAAAGATCTGTAATACAAATACAGTGGGGTCCAAATGTCCAAGAGTGTTACCCTAAGACATCTGGAAAATCTGGAATTGAAAATCATGTTGATTAATGACAAAGATAAAGTAATCTTCTTTGGTCCTTCCATGTCCAGAAGCTGTCTCGCTAGCAACTTAGCCCATATGTAATATCAGTTAAGAAATATTTCGTTAATTTCAAAAGGTTATCCATGCTTATATTATATCAGGCCTGGACTATTGCAATTCTCTATAACTAGGTCTCACCCAGTATTCATTAACACGCGTGCAGATAGGTCAGAATGCAAGTCAAGTCAAGTCAAGTCACATTTATTTATATAGCGCTTTTTACAATGCAGATTGTGTCAAAGCAGTTTTACAGTGATAGAGGGAACATCATTTTGGCTGTACAGCAGCTCTAGAAGAAAATGGTGTCATTGTCCAGCTTAAGTAAGTTCATATTGATTCATTCCGTTGTAAAAACCATTAGTTAGTAATTTAGTTCATTTGTCTATACAGCAGCTCTGGAGAAAACAGTGATGTCATCGTCCAGCTCAGTTCAGCTTGCATACAATGGTATCAATGCAGGCAGATCAAAAACATTGTTAAATATCAAGAATGCAGCTGCAAGACTGTTGATTGCATGGTACTAAAAAGCGTGATCTTATTACCTCAGTTCTGGGCTTGTTTCATTGGCTGGTAACACTTTATTTTAGGGTCCAATTCTCACTTTTAACTAGTTGCTTATTAGCTTGCATATTACTACCATATTGGTTGTTTATTAGTACTTATAAAGCATACATTATTCTGCATGACCTTATTCTACATCCCTAAATTCTACCCATATCTAAACTTAAATGCTACAAAAACTACCTTACTAACTATTGAGGCAAAAGTTGTAGTTAATAGTGAATATGTGTTCCCTATACTAAAGTGTTACCCTTGGCTATGTGTCCAATTTAGAATTCAGATTAATTTTTCTAATTGTTTTTAAAACCTTTAATAGGTTTTTATATCCTTTGTATAGCATTTTGGTCATAGTAAGCTGTTAAAATGTGCTTTAGAAATAATGGCAGCACTTTATTTTACAGTCCTGTTCCCCATGTGCATACTATGTATTTATTATAGTAATTATTACAATAAGTGGGTAATAACTACTAACACTGAACCTACCCCTAAACCTAACCTTAACCCATGTAGTTACCTTATATTACAGTATTTTCTTAGGTGAGTACACAGTAAGTGCACATAACATTTACTTATTTTTAACAGAAGCTATTTTATGAAACAAAGAAATATTAAAATGATTTTTAAATCGCTCAAATATTGTTGATGTTGTGATTCATAGATCACTAATCAAAGAAGCAAAATTGTCACATTGACCATGTGAACTCCATATCCATGTTTTGTTTTTCTTCCATGGATCATCAGGTTTTTCTTAAGGAGTCAATGTCAGATTAAGTGCTGCTGTCATTAAAGCAAAAGTTGAACATACCAAATACTAACACTTCATAAAATATGTACATTTTTCTACTCAACTTTTCTCTCAAATTGTTTATATATAACATGCTGTGGGGGAAATGTATAATAAATATAAAAAATGAAAAATAGCAGCATTTTTACTAGTGGCCTCAGACTTTTGGTCCCAACTGTACATGCTTAAACCCTGATCTGATTATGAAGACAGACTGACATTTTGCAATTTGTTTTAAAGGAACTGCGCTGGGAGCACCAACAAGTGTACTTGGGTCCTCTGTTCTGGTGGATCTAGCTGATGTCAGTTCTATTAATGTTATAAGCACCACAACTAGCACCACACACACACACACACACACACACACACATATATATATATATATAAAACTACTTTTTTATTGTGGTGTTTTAATGATCTTTTAACATTATTTACTGATAGAGAAAATGATCATGAAAATGTAAACAAACTTGTATTTTGAAAGAGAAACCATTATTAATTGACAAACTGTCAGTAGATTTTGCAAATGACACACCACTGTCACTATTTGTTGAATTTTACTTTCATTTTTATACTGAATAAATAAATAAATACTCTGGATCAACTTAAAAAATACTTTTTTCTCTCAAATTATATTTAAGGCTTGGTTAAAACATCACAATTTGACTTAATATTTATTTAAAATATTTTTTTCCAAACACAAAAACATACAAAGTAAAAAGTAATTTATGGTTGCACTTTATTTTACAGTAAGTGCACTTACGTACTTACAATGTACTTATACTAAGAAAGTACTGGGTAATACAAGGTATCTACATGGGTTAAAGTTAGGTTTAGGGTTAGTCCAAACAATGATTAAAATCCAGATAACAAGCAGAACAGATAATCCAAAGAACATAGGAAATTAACCAGATACCAAAACACGGGAAAACAAGAATCAGTGTTGCCAATTGCTTTCAATTGAAAGTAGCTAAAACTGGTAGCTAAATGTCTCTAGATGACATCATAATGGCAAATTCATTGATCTGTATAAATATGAATATAGATCAGTGGGCAAAATAAGAATCTAGATAAGGTTTGTCCAAGAAGTTGCTAGATTTGTCCCTAAACTTTTGAAAAAAGTCTCAAAAGGGACAGGGAAGTCACTAAATCTAATGACAAAATCGCTAAATTGGCAACACTGACAAGAATACACAGGATCTGAATTGCAGTCTAACAGACAAACAAGATCTAGCAATGAGTGACTATGAAGACCAGGCTTTTATAGGCAGAGATAATGAGGGTAATGACACAAATGAGACACAGCTGAAACAATAATGGCAGATGAGTCCAGGCAAAGGATGATGGGAAATGAAATCTTTTATGAAATGATGAAAGTCTTTGGTGGAGTGCCCTGGTGACTCTCACGGGCACTCCAGCTGGTGATCATTACAGTATGTATGTACATGGGGAACAGGACTGTAAAATAAAGTGCTAGCTAATTTATTATAAATACCAACATACTGTACTTAAATTAGCTATAAAAAAATGAAAGAAGAATTTTCACTTAACATAAAACTATAAACATTTTGTTAGTCAATGTTTACTTACTATACTTACTACTGTATAAATTAAAACAACTTTAAAACTTTAATGTTTGTGATGTCTCTTTAAAATATGCAACATATTTGCAACATATACTAACAACAACAACAAAAAAAAAAAAAAGAAAGAAAGAAAGGGTGTTTCTATGGGAAGTGTTTTGCTTTTAAACAAACCGAACAAAACAGGTTTAAACTGGAACCAGGATTTTCAATTATACCAAAATAAAAATACACTTTATATAAATGACACGGTTGTTTCACTTTTTTTTTTCAGTGTAGGTGTTATATTTCTATGTATACTCTTTTTTTCTGTATATTGTAAATGATCAAGAATAGAAGTCTGCAAATCATCACGTGAAGAGAGATGGCATTAAATTACCTCATGTCTTTTGACACATAACATTAAAATAATAATGAATGTAAACAAATAACAGAGCTCTTACTTGTACCACCTAACTGCTGCAGATTAATTTCGCCATTGATAGTGTTGACATAGAAACACATAAATCCAAGTCTGAGGAAGTAAACAGCTCCGGTAGAATATCACGGGTTGCCATTTTGTAATTACGGTTATGACATGGCATGAACGCAGCATATGGCCTTTATTAACCCCCGGAGCCGTGTGGAGTACTTTTATGATGGATGGAAGCACTTTCTTGAACTTCATACTCGTTGGTCCTGTTCACTGCCATTATAAAGCTCGGATGTGTCAGGATATTTATTAATATAACTCTGATTGTGTTCATCAGAAAGAAGAAAGCCATATACACCTAGGATGGCTTGAGGGTGAGTAAAGCTTGGGGTAATTTTCATTTTAAAGTGAACTAATCCTTTAACCCTTTCATGCATAGAGGTCACTACAGTGGACAGCTATTTCAAAAAGCATTTTCTTGCATATGCATGGATTTTGATGAATAGTTGCACATTAACCTCTACAGTGGACCTTAATGCATCATCCTATACATTGCCACCAAGTGGCAAGCCATTGTATGTACATTTTTTCCCCCATCAAAACCAAGATGCTTGATGGCCAATCAGAAATGCCAAGTTGCTCCAGAATATCGATTTATTCCTTCTATCCTAGGAGACTTTTGCAGGTGAAAAAAAAAAAAAAAAATGTTGTAGCATCAAGCAATATCTAATGTCATATCACAGTTAAATTTTCCAGTTATTGATTTTAGATTGGGAGAAAATTCTGCATCAATAGCTATATTTCAATTACAATTCATACTATAACTGTGACTGATGTTTTTGAAAATACTTTATCTGCAGTAACTTTTTTGACTGCAAATAAATGTATTTGTGTTATTAGCATATTTTTGCATTAACATCAAAAACTAATGTGATTACGTAATGTATGTGAATTGTAATGCATTACTTTACTCGTTAGATCAAAAAGTAATCTGATTACATAATGCATGTTACTTTTAATGCATTACTTTACTCGTAACATCAAAAAAGTCATCTGATTATGTAATGCACTTTACTTGTAATGCATTGTCACAGAAGAGCCAGGCTCTCTCACCACCCTGTCACAGCGTGCACCATCCCCGGAGTTCTGACGAGACACACCTGTCCACAATTACGCTTTTATCACTGACCTATTTAAGCACACACCTCATTCCCAGTCTTTGTCTGGTCTCAAACTGAGTAACCGACTCATACATGATCTCCTTGTGTGATTCAACGTATTCTCCCGTTTCCTGCGTTCTCCAAGATCTACCCCGTTTCTCCTGAAGAAAGACTCCCTCCATTACCTTCCTACCGCTGTATCTATGTCTGCTGGATATTTCCCCGATTCACGAGGTGCGTGCTACTAAATTGTTCTCCACCTGACATTCTGTGAACTCGCATCCTGCATGTTTAAAAATAACTGTATTATTGCTTCATGCAATGCATGTTACTTGTAATGTGTTACCCCCAACACTGCTTATTTCAGATGTGACTGAAAACACCCGATCACTAGGTTTTCTCAGAGGAGAACTATGTTAGAAATGTGTCCATCTTGAACATAATCAGAATTATCAGCTAACTGTTACAGAATACAGACTCACAACAAGGACTGTGATAATGAGAAACAGGTTTATTGAAAGCAGATGGTTATGGACACAAGCAGGTGAGTATGACTGATGAAGCAGTAGACAAATGGCGAAAGGGAATACTGACAGTTCTCTTACGTTGCAGATGGTTGAGGAGGTCGTGGATGTTGGCAGCTGGAGCACACACCTTGGCAGAGAGAGTGGTGAGTAGCTAGAGCTTGATGGAGAAGACGATGGAGACACGGAGGATCAGGATAGACGATGGAGGAATATAACATACACTTGTCAGAGGTAAGTGCTGACAGATAAGAGAGTCCTTACTCAAACGAGACCAGACAAAGTGCCAGGGTGATGTGTGTGCTTAAATGCTGCTTGTGGTGATGAGGAGATAATGTGCAGGTGCGGGTGATTAGTACTCAGGTGACAGCAATCTCTGTGATTGGGTGATGATGGAGCCTGGCTGATCTCTGACAGCTTGATGTCCCATGTGGAAAGCCAAACCTTCTGTCCCGGCTGGAAGGTTGGTGTTTTGGCTCTCAGAGCATCTGCTTGGGTCCTCTGTCTGCACACTGCTGTCTGCAGGTGGTGATGTGCAGCGTCCCAGACCCTCTCACTCTCTCGGAACCAATAGTCGACAGAGGGGACGTCGGATGGTTCCCCGGACCATGGGAACAGTGGAGGCTGGTAGGGACTGGAAGGGAGTGAGTTCAGTAGCAGGCTGACGGAGGGAGTTCTGCGCGTACTCGGCCCAGCCTAGGAATTGGTTCCAAGAGTTCTGTTGGCTATGGCAGCAATCTGGACATCCCTGGATGAACCTTCTCACGTCCCTGGCCATGTTGGGCCACCAGAAGCGATCTTGTAGCAGTGAGAGGGTATGTTGGCTCCTGGATGGCCAGTGCCCACGGATGAATGAGCCGAGTGTGTGAGATGGGTGCGTTGGGACCTGGGGACATAGGTGCGGCCTGGTGGACACCCCGGCAGATATGGTTCAGAAACATTGGAGGAAGAGAGTTGCTGATGTATGGACCACTGGATGGGGCACATGATGATTTGTGTAGGCAAGATGGGCTCAGGCTCTTCGGATCTTTCCTCAGAAGTATGGAGGTGTGATAGAGCATCTGCTCTTAGATTTTTTGTGCCTGGATTATATGAGATGGTGAAGTGGAAACGGGTGAAGAATAAAGCCCATCTTGCCTGTCTGGGGTTGACTCGCTTAGCGTCCTGGACATATTGGAGGTTTTTGTGATCGGTGAGTATAGTAAACTTCTCCTTAGCACCCTCCAACCAATATCTCCACTCCTCCAATGCGAGTTTGATGGCAAGCAATTCTCTGTTTCCGATGTCATAATTCATTCCGCCGGGGATAATATCTTAGAAAAGAAGGCGCATGGATGTAGACGTGCTGGATTCCTCTGCTGCTGAGATAACATCGCTCCTACCCCGGTGGTGGATGCATCGACCTCGACGATGAATGGCTTGTTGGGTCTGGATGGATCAGGAGCGGTGCACTGGTGAATGAATCCTTGAGGCTGTGATAAACCTGGGTGGCAGCCGATGTCCAGGACAGAGACTTGGGCTTGTTGGTTAATGGAGCGGTGATGGAGCTGTAATTGTGGATAAAGCGACGATAAAAGTTTGCAAATCCAAGGAAACGTTGGAGTTCTTTAATGTTTAAAGGTGTTGGCCAGCTTCGTACTGCGTTTACCTTCCTCTCGTCCATCTGGATGCCGTGTTCACTGATGTTATAGCCTAGGAATTGAACGGTGGGCTGATGGAAGGAGCACTTTTCGGCTTTCAGGAAGAGATGATGTTTTCTCATGCATCGAAGGACCTCCATAATGTGTTGGCGATGTTCTGCCAGGCTCCGGGAATATATCAGAATATCGTCGATGTAGACGATCACGAATCGATGGAGAAAGTCCCGGAGCACCTCATGCGTGAAATCCTGGCATGCGGAGGGGGCGTTTACTAACCCATTCGGCATGACAAGGTATTCATAATGTCCTGTAGGGGTCATGAAAGCGGTCTTCCACTTGTCCCCCTCACGTATCCAGATGAGGTTGTACACAGCTGCTCCACAAAGTTGTTCCAGGGCTGCAGGGATGAGGGGAATTGGATATCGGAATTTGATGGTGATGTTGTTGAGTGCTCTGTAATCTATGCAGGGCCGCAAGCCTCTGTCATTCTTTGTGGTGAGTAGCTGGAGGTCGATGGAGAAGACAATGGAGACACGGAAGACCAGGAAGACGATGGAGTAATATAACATACAATTGTCAGAGGTAAGTGCTGACAGGTTAGAGAGTCCTTACTCAAACGAGACCAGACAAAGTGCCAGGGTGATGTGTATGCTTAAATGCTGCTTGTGGTGATGAGGAGATGATGTGCAGGTGCGGGTGATTAGTATTCAGGTGACAGCGATCTCTGTGATTGGGTGATGATGGAGCCTGGCTGATCTCTAACACTAATAAGGATAAATCGACATACTCTGGTGTACTGGAGGGAGCATGTGAATTGGGTTTACACAGTTTTTCCTTGACAGCACTGCCTGTGCTATGTTACTCTATCTGATTATTTGTAAGTGTGAACTCATGAAACAAGGCTAACTATTCATTAGGACCATGTGACATCACATTGCTTTGTCGCCACCATTTTTGTGCCCGGTCACAGCTGCGCGCCCTATAGTCACAGCAGCTACAACTACCAGAGGAAGATCAACAAAACACTCCCAGAAGGTTCACACAAGGTTACAATATGCCCGGGATATGTTGTGCTGTTAGCTGTAACAACAGTCGCCAGAGAAACCCCGAACTACAATTTTATTCGATCCCAAAGGAGTTAGATCGGCGGAATAAATGGTTGGCTTCAATCAGAAGGGACCACTGGCAGCCAAACAGCAATGCACAACATTAATAACTACTGGGACTGTCATATACATAACATTATAATGAGAACACTATTGTAATAAAACATTGTGAATTCAATGTGTTTAGTTGTTGTTTCAGCGTGTTGTTGTGGGAAGAGCGAGTTAAACATTCTTATTAGCACATGAACTTAGTTCAAGCTTCACTTGTACATTCACGTCATTTTGAGCAGAGATAAGTCGTAATATTAAATTTATGTAGTATAAATATCTGATTAATCTCATAGGATGCATTTCGTTGAGGTAAATAACCCGCAGTCCCGTAAACTGAAGCGCTTTGCTAAAAGGTTAATTAACTCAACGGAACACATCCTATATAAGATAAATCAGATGTTTATACAAAATAAACATAATATTACAACTAATATTTATTTTCACAAAATCACGCACAGATAAACTTGAACTAAGTTACGAAGTCAGAATGTAGCTACTGTTGTGGATGCGTTCTTCCCGTAACAACACACGTTTGATAACAATAGTGTATACAATTATAATGTTATGTATATGACAGCCCCAATCATAGTTATTAATGTTTTGCGTTGCTGTTTGAGAGCTCATGCTGAAGCTAAAGATGATCATCAGTACAATAAAGCGCTGCGGTGTTGCCATGTCAGACACAAAAATGGCAAAAAACATAGCGGAAGTGACGTCTTCTGTACCCATGAATAGCAACAAACAAGGGAGCTAAGGAAACAAAGGCTGTGTTCGAAATCGCCCCCTGTTTAATAATCATTTGAAACTTAGCAGACTGGCAGCTCCAGTAGTAATGAAAAGATTGATCTTGAATTCCATCATGGAAACTAGCATGTATAAACCTTAATTAAACAACTGAATAATCAATTAAAAAGGATTTTATACCTGTATGATATTATGGAAAATGTATGAGACGGTCTTCACTGCAGAATACGAGATCCAGGGGGCGAGGTTGGATCCAGATCCAACTCCTCCCACTTTACATATGAGAAGTGTCTCGCTACAGCCTGCAGTGGACATCCAACCTGGCCCACATCCAAGTGTGATGTCTGAAGCCAGGCCAATGGTGCCCTGCAACCGATTCTCAGGATTTTATTGGTCATGTCAATCACAGTACTGATTGCCTACACCAAACACTGATCCCTAAACTTACCCGTCTCCACCCCCCGGATCTGGATCTAACCTCGCCCACTGGATCTCCTGTACTGCAGTGAGTAATTACTGAAATGAATTGATGATTCAGCTGTTGCGCCATCTTCTGGCAAGACGTGGGAATTCATTCAGAGCGACCCTCACAGTATATTATGGGTATTCTCTAGCCGTTGAGCGTACATCGGATGTACACTTCAACATAAGAGTCTTTAAAATCTTCAGAGTTCTCATTTTATATATATATATATATATATATATATAATATAATATTGTGCACAATCTGTCATGCCCATTGGAGCCTCATCAATAGGGCACGCATGCACTGATAGCTCTGAAGTAAACTAACCCTGGAACAGAACCCATCCCAGAGCAGGTTATGTTCAGAGAGTAAGTTGCTATGGCTACTTACATACCCTGAAAGTTACCTCTATCTGCATACTTACCCTTAAACATACCCAGGTTTGTCACTTTCTGGAATACTGAAAGAAAATGTCTGACTATATCAATGCATGTGAATCAAACAAGTAGGTCTTATATAGGTTTACAAAGAGTTCAAATGAATACGCGTAAGCTTAATTTGTTTAAAAACGTTATATTAATGCATGTATTATACTTATATTAATTTAAAAGCAAAGTTTAATATCAGTTGTCAATTAATATAATAATTATATGAATATACTATATTAATGAGGCTATGCATAATTATAATTCATATAATATAAATACAATAAATAATTAGCAGCAAAAGATGAGCAATTTTGTCTCTAAATGTTTTTTTTCACTCTAAATTGCTTTAATTTGGAGCGAGAGATACAGGGGGTGTGGCTTCATTTCATCAGATACGCATCACTTTACTCACAGTTGGTTGGTCCATTTTGAGTTTGCGATGTCTAACCCAGAATAAAACCTGCTCCGGTGCAGGTTAGCCATGTAACATAAGTTAATATGGCGATGAAACCTGCTAAAAACCAATCCACCTTCTTGAGACGCCCACCTAGGTAGCTAGCAACTGAAACTGGCTTCATGCAACAGGCCACTGGTCACAATGGTTATGTTTTGATGATGACATTATCATCATGTAATGATCTGATTCACTGATATCATTCAGTGTCTAAATGATGGGAGCCATGTATGAGTTTTGATTGGTGGCTCCCATCATGCACTGCAATATGAAGTATTTTTGTCACCATTGTTGAGGTTTGTATGCTAATTCTTGATGTCTGTGTGTGTTTTAAAAAAATACTTAAAATACTTCAGATTATAAAAGCACTGATGGATATCAAGCTGTAACATCACAGATTTACTGTTATATGAAAAATTAATAAAACATTATTTGTATATCCAGCTAATAATGCTAGATGAGATCTGTGAATCAGGCCACAACCTGATGATGATAATATCATTATCAAAACATAACTATGATGACCTGGTCATATTTTCTCTTGCCATAACAAATGTGCTTTATAAAAACAAAGTTGCAGCCGCCAAAGAAAAACTAATGTTAAAAATGTAAAAGTCAAGAGTCCAACTAAAGCAAACGCCGATCTCCATAATGGTGACTTCAAACGAAACTTTCATTAAGACATTAATCCATTTATTCAATTATTCAAGTTAATAGATTCAAAAGTCTGAGACCACTACACTGTAAAAAAAAAAAAAAAAACTCAACTTTTTATTTTTTTAAAATTTTTTTGGCGATAAGCATTCTTTTAGTTTACAGATTTAAAGTATATAAGGAAAAACCACTGAGCAACATGCTACATAACAAAATGAGTATGATTTTAAGTGACCCGTCCCATGTACATTTCTGCTATGAACTGTTATCCTCTGGGAGAAGGTACAGAATTCCTCGTTGTAAACTGAACAGGTTCAAAAATCAGTTTGTGCCGGTATCTATTTGATTGTTGAATCTGGATCAGTGATGCCTTCTTATTTCTCATGTGTTCTTTTTTAAGATACCTGTGATGGTGTGTATGGATGTGTATGTTTACTGTGTGTATGGTACTTTTAATACTTTTAGGTGTACCAGGTGATGTTGGAATGTTGCTTTTGAGTCCACTCCAAATTTCCCTATCAGGGACAATAAAGTATATTTCACTTCATTACATAAAATCTACTACATAACAATCTGACGACAATTGTATTTCCTCATGCATTTAATGGGGTGTGCTCAATCCGGTTCTGTGGGATTTGACTTCTATTTAAAGTACAAACACGAAGGAATTCTTTAATCATTTTCCAATGGTTTGAAGATCAACGTATCTACTAGTGAAGACATCTACAGGTAGAAGAAGTAATATCTTATGCAAAGTTTATGATTTTGATTAAGGTTTGCGTAATTTATTTAATTTTTGTCTGTATTTTAATGTTTATTTAATCCATTAATTTAATCCATGCCAATTATTCAAGATAATAGATTCAAAAGTCTGAGATCACTACACTGCAAAAAACTAAACTCTTCTTCTCTCCTTTTTCTTCTTCTCCTTTTTTTCCCTTTTTATGTGCTTTTTTGAATTTTACTTTTAAAAGCTGAGATAACTTTTTAATTTTGTAAATTGAAAATGCATTAGATAAATCATTTGGAACACACTAAATTAAGTTTACTTTAAAAGAAACTTTTTTTAAAGTGTAGTTATATTGTATAGTAAATGGCACTTTTATATTTTGCAATTTAATATACTACATTTACCCCAAAAGACAGCTTAAGCCTAGACCCAGACTAAAATGCATGTTTGAGCTGTTTTAACTGAAAACAACTTGCACTGACATACAATGTCAGTGCCATTGTTTTGTCTCAAGTTGCACATCATGTTTTTTTTTTGTTTTTGTTTTTTTTCTAAGGCATGTTTATAAAAGCTACTTAAATGCCCTAATTGAACTAAAGCCTAATTCTGGATTAATCTAAGTCCTGTCTGTGAAATATATATAATATATATATATATATATATGTGTGTGTGTGTGACCCTGGACCACAAAACCAGTCGCACAGGTATATTTGTAGCAATAGCCAACAATACATTGTATGGGTCAAAATTATCGATTTTTCTTTTAGGCCAAAAATCATTAGGATATTATGTAAAGATCATGTTCCATGAAGATATTTTGCAAATTTCCTACCGTAAATATATCAAAAATTTATTTTTGTGAGTGAATATGCGTTGCTAAGGACTTCATTTGGACAACTTTAAAGGCCTCAGATTCCAGATTTTCAAATAGCTTAGTCGTATCTCGGCCAAAATATTGTCCTATCCTAACAAACCATACATCAATGGAAAGCTTATTTATTCATCTTACAGATGATGTATAAATCTCAATTTCGAAAAATTGACTTGTGACTGGTTTTGTGGTCCAGGGTCATATATATATATATGTGTGTATATATATATATATATATATATACAGTGGTGGTCAGAATTATTTGGCACCCTTGGTAAATATGATCAAAGATGACTGTAAAAATAAATCTGCATTGTTTATCCTTTTGATCTTTAATTCATAAAATTAGCAAAAATCTAACCTTTCATTGAAGGAAAAGAATTGAAAGTGGGGGGGAAATCACATTATGAAATAAATGTTTTTCTCCAAAACACGTTGGCCACAATTATTGGCACCCTTTTACTCAATACTTTTTGCAACCTCCTTTTGCCAAGATAACAGCTCTGAGTCTTCTCCTATAATGCCTGATGAGTTTGGAGAACACCTGACAAGAGATCAGAGACCATTTCTCCATACAGAATCTCTCCAGATCCTTCAGATTCCCAGCTCCATGTTGGTGCTTCTTCTCTTCAGTTCACTCCACTCATTTTCTTTAGGGTTCAGGTCAGGGGACTGGGATGGTCATGGCAGAAGCTTCATTTTGTGCTCAGTGACACATTTTTTGTGTTGGTTTTGATGTTTGTTTTGGATCATTGTCCTGATGGAAGATCAAACCACGGCCCATTATTGGATTTCTAGCAGAAGCGTTCAGGTTTTGATTTTTTACCTGTTGGTATTTGATAGAATCCATGATACCATGTATCTGAACAAGATGTCCAGGACCTCCAGCAGAAAAATAGGCCCACAACATTAAAGATCCAGCAGTATATTTAACCGTGGGCATGGGGTACTTTTTATCCATGTGTGCACCAAACCCATCTGGTGGGTTTGCTGCCAAAAAGCTCTTTTTTTAGTTTCATCTGACTATAGAAGTGAACCCTTTTGAAGTTCCAGTCTTGTCTGACAACTGAATATGCAGGAGAATGATTCTGGATGAGAGCAGAGGATTTTTCTTGAAACCCTCCTGAACAACTTGTGGGGATGTAGGTGCTGTTTGATCATTTTTTTTAGGCTTTCTGAGACTCAAGACTCAACTAATCTCTGCAATTCTCCAGCTGTGATCCTTGGAGAGTCTTTGGCCACTCAAACTTTCCTCCTCACTTCACATTAGGACGATTTAGACACACGTCCTCTTCTAGGCAGATTTGTAACATCTTTAGTTGATTGGAGCTTCTTAATTATTGCCCTGATAGTGGAAATGGGGATTTTCAGTGCTTTAGCTATTTTCTTACAGCCACTTTCTATTTTGTGAAGCTCAACAATCTTTTGCTGCACATCAGAACTATATTCTTTGGTTTTACTCATTGTGATAAATGATTAAGGGAATTTGGCCTTTGTGTTTCCTCATGTTTATACTCCTGTGGAACAAGAAGTCATGGCTGGACAATTTCATGTTCATGATCACCCTGGTGTGCTAAAAAAATGTAAATATGAATGGGAATATACTTCAGAGATATTTTACTCATAAAAAATTCTAGGGGTGCCAATAATTGTGGCCAACGTGATTTGGAGAAAAACATTTATTTCATAATGTGATTTTCCCCCCACTTTCAATTCTTTTCCTTCAATGAAAGGTTAGATTTTTGCTAATTTTATGAATTAAAGATCAAACGGATAAACAATGCAGATTTATTTTTACAGTCATCTTTGATCATATTTACCAAGGGTGCCAATAATTCTGACCACCACTGTATATATATATATATATATATACAGTGGTGCAAGATCTTGTGCTTTAGTGGAAGGAACAAAATCTGAGAGATTAGTTACCTATAGGAAGAGTGCACAACCTATAATATTTCTTATTAATTTTACTTTATAATGTTTCTTTAATTTACAGTTTTTTCTCAGAGCCCTAAACCTTTGTTTGATTTAAATGAAATCCTTCTATTCTTAAACAATTAACTATTTGTTATTTGAACAACTAATTAAGTAAAACATGCTTGTTTTTAGAACAGACAACATTTAGTTTAATTATAAAATGTTTTATCTAAATTGTAATCCATAAATAATTATTTCAATAAATGTGTATGATATCAGATGTATCATTCAAATTCAGATTAATTGATTAAATGCATATATAATCTCTTCTACAGACATGGAGAGTAAGCTGATGTTTTTAGTGGTTTGCATGATAGGCTGTGCAGTGTCTTGCATTAAGGCTGATGGCCACCTATCAACAAATTTGACTGTAAGAATACCATTTACTCCTTTCCACAACTTTCCACACTTTACAATAAGGTTCATTAGTTAAACATTAGTTAATGTATTAACTAACATGAACTAACCATGAGCAATACATTTGTTACTGTATTTACTAATCTTCGTTAACGTTAGTTAATGAAAACACAGTAGTTCATTGTTTGTTCATGTTAGTTCACAGTGCATTAACTAATGTTAACAAGATTTTAATAATGTATTAGTAAATGTTGAAATTAACATTAACAGATTAATAAATGCTGTATAAGTGCAGTTCATTATTAGTTCATGTTAACTAATGTAGTTAACTAATGTTAACTAATTAACCTTATTGTAAAGTGTTATTTTTTTCTTTTTAAACAATGATGGACAAATAGGTAATTTGTTTAGATTCAAGATGCAAGATGTTATGAAAGCAGTTTAGGCTGTTGATGTTGACAATGGCATAACTAATCTTTCTGATTTTTCTTATTCATAGTCCAAAATCACCCACGATGAGTGTGGAAAAACCAAACTGTGTTTGGACAACCCTAAAGGATGTGATCCTTCGGGTAGCTCTCAGTGTTTCTTCACCTCAGTTAGCTTAACTAACATGATCATAACGGTTGAGCTCAGTGGCAACTCTACCGGTTACATCGCTTTAGCAGCTGGAGTGACATCTAATGTGTCTCAGGTATACAAAACACATTTTACAACACACACACTTCAATGCTTCTGTGGACCATACCTTAAAGCAAAGACGATAACTTGTTTTGACCAAAAGTCATAAAATTGAAAGCAGATTTGGTGCTCAAGAAACATTTATTATCATTATCAATGTTGAAATTGAAACTGGAGTCTTCTTCCCTGCAGTGGAAGAAATTAGACATTAATGTAGAAGTTTATAGGCAAGACTGATGGCTTGATGACAGTGTATACAAGTTGGATTGGCTAAATTAAATGATCCAGTCAACATGTATTACTATGGTGCAGGAAAGGACATGTTCGGTACACTTAGTTTTGTCGTGGCTGTGACATATAACTAGTGGGAATGTGATAATATGTTATGGCCACGAGATTATTTTGTTGAGGTAATGACATCCTTATGTTATGCCCATGCAATGTTAATATGGCCTCTATGTTGAGGGAACAACCTTTTTCTTGTTTAATGCGTAAACAAACCTGTGTGACCAAAATGGGATAATCATAAAGGGAGATTTTTTACTAAATTAACTTTTTATTTATAATTAAGAAATTATGACATAAAGACAGTGCGGAATGATAACATGGCTATATTATATAATATTCATTTATATTATTTTATAATATATTATATCATATTATATTATCTTCCGCACAATGTAGACAGGCTACCTCGTTCCTGTGACATCATTCAAAAAATTGTTAAAGAATGTACGTATACTAATAAATACAGTAAATGCCCGACAATCATGCCAGTAAAGCTTTGATTCTCCATTTCTGTAGGCCTTCACCAGTAGGTGGCAATAAATTAAATAACTTCACTTTAAAAGAATTTATTAAATTAGGCCATTTCATTTAATTTATTATTTCTTCATTTCGGCTAGTTATTAAAAGGCTATATTACTCAGTATAATAATAAATAACATGCTTTGTTGAAGAATGATAATAATAAGTATACATAAATTCCAAATATTCATTTCTGATAACTCCATGTTGCTATGGTCACATAGATTTGTTTATACATTAAACTTTGTTTACACGACAAAAAAATTGTGGCCACGACAAAACTAAGTGAACCGAACTTGTCCCTTCCCGGTAACCATAATGCTCACTTATCTTTTCTATAAATCATGACTCCACATATTATGCATACTAGTTAGTACATACCTGAAATGACTGTTGTGTTTTCTTTTCTGCAGCCTGAAAGAAAAGAGCTAACTAGTATATGAAAGGACCCATGAGAGTTTATACAAAAATTTAATACAATATAAAGTATTTTCACAGGATCATGTTTTTCTGAGCTTCATTGCTGGGCAAACTGCTGCGGCTAAATAGAATAGATTGTTGCTAGCCTTATTTAAGTGAATAGGAGTCTCGTTCCCAACTCATGGAAGCATAATACTTTATGAGTTGGGAACGAGACTCCTATTCACTTAAATAAGGCTAGCAACAATCTATTCTATTTAGCCGCAGCAGTTTGCCCAGCAATGAAGCTCAGAAAAACATGATCCTGTGAAAAATGTTGTGCTGTTTAAAAGTCTTATTATTGATGCTCAATTATTAATGGTTCTTAACAAGCATATTGAGAAAAAAAAAAAAAAAAAAAAAAAATGTTTTGCTGCCTTTGTGGAAACCGTAATCCATTTTTCAATAAATTTATCAAAAGTAACAGTAAAGACATTTATAATGTTACAAAAGATTTCTATTAAAAAAAAAAAAAAAAATGCTGTTCTTTTGAACTTTCTACTCATGGATCACTGTTTCCACAAAGGCAGCACAAACATTTTTTTTTTTTTCAACATTCTTGATAAGAACCATAATTAATAATCGAGCATCAATAGCAATTAATGATAATTGAGCAATAAATTAGCATATTAAAATGATTTCTGAAGCATAATGTGACTAAAGATTGAAATAATGGCTGCTGAAAATTCAACTTTGCCATCACAGGAATAAATTACATTTTAAAATATATTAAAACAGAAAACAGTTCTTTTATATTGTAATTATATTTTACAATATTACTGTTTCTACTCTATTTTTGATCAAATAAGACAGCCTTGGTGAGCATAAGAGACTTCCTTCAAATACATTTAAAAAAAAAGAAAAGTAAATACATATTCCAAACTTTTGACCAATAGCACAAAATACTGGAATGAACTACTCACACATTGCTTGAAATAAAGTCCATTATGGGCTTGATTAAACACACAGTGACAGATACACAAACACTGTCTATAAAGTAAATCTGACTGAATTCAGAGGTTTATGTCAGGGTTAGGGTCTGTTTTGGTTGCATGCCTATAGACTAAACACGCAAAACGCATGTGCATGACGTCACCGTTTTCACAGATTCGTGTATTTGTAGTTTAAAAAGGAGTTGATAACAGTGTCATTTTCAAAAGCTTGCACTTTGAAACCCATTTTCAAAAGTTTGCGTTTTTAGGTCCCCAAAAGACACTGTCGTGTAAATGAACGGCAAAACACATAAAACGTTTTTATTTAAAAACGGTGTCGTGTAAACGACCCCTTAGTTGACCTAGTTTCCTAGTTGTTTGTTACCATAGCAACCTACTGTGTCCACCTGCCCCCTTGTTAACTCATTTATGTACTTCTTTAGTTTATTTCCTTGTCTGTTCTTACTTATAATAGTATGTCTGTTTTCAGTGTTGTTTTGTTCCTGCTTGTTGATAAAATCTCCTGAGTGTTTATTTTGAAATATTATTTATTAACGTTTTACTGCTGCATTTAGATCCTTCCTCATAGATATAAGATCGTAATTTAGTCACTTCTTTAGACCTATTCAGACAGGACTAGTTTACCCTGAGGTGGTTGGGAAAATTGGTGAGAACCAAAACATGTTTGTTTGTTTTTTCCAACCCAGTTACGAAACACAACCTCAATAAAATTATGCCGCAATTTTTTTATTTTTTTTTAGTATCATATGCAGAAGTGTTCTCCTGACTAGCTGGAAACCAACCACCCAATCCTGCTTTTACATTACTGAGGCAGTCTGCTTGGTGCTACGTCCATTTTCTCCTTCTCATAATCCCAACCCCCACCCCCCCATTTTTTTTTTTTTTTTTTTGCAGAATCACAATATCATCTTTGTCTGTGGCAATAATGGCAGTTTTTTCTTCCGAACTACAAGGCTCTTCAATAATAAACTGGAGATCACAAATACAGTAAGGATAATATCTGAGAGCATATTGTTTGACCACTTATAGAGACCAATGGCCTTTTAAGTTTTTTACAAGAATTCAAAATTATCAAATGATCAGATTTTGATATATGAATCAATATCCTTTTTTTTCAGCCTAATGTAATCAATATCCAGGGTTCCATACAGTCAAGCTTGATTCAGTGTGTTTTCAGCATCCCCATTGATGAAAATGTCACACGCTTCCTAAACTATGTCAACGGCTCAAATTTCAACAGCAGCAACATTGCTAACTCCCACATTCTCGTATTCCTTGACATCTTTAAGGGTTCAACAAATGGTGAGTTTGATCATTTTTCAAACACGTTACAGGTTGTTATAGGATATGTAGTAAATGCTGAAAGAAATATATTTCATAAAAAGATCTGTAATACAAATACAGTGGGGTCCAAATGTCTAAAGACATTGAAAATCTGGCATTAAATTAATTTTCAATAATCACAAAGATAAAGAACTCTTCTTTGGTCCTTCCAAGTCCAGAAGCTGCCTCGCTAGCAAGTTAGGCCATATGTAAATGCAAATGCAAAAAATCTGGGTGTTACATTTGATTCAGATTTCTGCCTTGATTATCCGTTTTGTCATTAAAAATATCTTCTACCAGTTGAGAACCATTTCTAAACTCAAATAATTTCTGACTTTTCATGATTTGCAAAAGGTTATCCATGCTTATATTTCATCAGAACCAGACTCTTCCTCAGTTCTCATTAACACACTTACAGATAGTTCAGAATGCAGCTGCAAGACAGTTGACAGTCTTAAAAATGTAATCATATTACTTCAGTTCTAGGGTCGGTTCATTGGCTCCCTGTCCATTTTAGAATTCATTTTAAGCTTCTACTAATTGTTTTTGCTTAAAGGCACAATATGTAAGATTTTTGCATTAAAATATCCAAAAACTACTAGCACAGTGTTAAACATTTTTCTTCAATTGTGTACTTACATTATCCTAGATGTTTCCAACAATTTTTAAATCCAGAGAAATTCGCAGTTTTAACAAGTGTAACGGTCCATGTCATTACCCTTGATTTCCGGTCCTATTTCCATAAAAAAACATGGAAACACCAAAGACGCTTTAATATATTATGCGTTTTATTAGACAGGTGAGCAACTGTTTGGATATCTTTATTGACTAATCAACTAATCATTGTTATATATCTCAAAACAGTTAGTCTTATTGTTTGAATCTCTTGTTTTCTTTACTGCGAGTAACATGATTGTGCCATGCCTCAGAGACAATGCTATTTTGTCAAGTGGCTAACAGCATAATCAGAAAGAGCTTTATTTGTAGTAACAGTAATACAGCCTTTTCTCCAGTATATTTTAAACTAATTGCATGCCAAGCAACACAAGTGCATCCAGCTTTTATTAATATGATATTATACTATCGACCTATTTTACTGCAGTGTGCAACAAGTGTCTCATACCAGCCACCGAGAGAATGCACAGACTAACGTTATAACATAACTTTCAACACACTCAAACGTATTTTTTGTATGATTGTTTTGACCAAGTAAAACAGAGCTGCATTACCCCCCAGTTTTAATTCTTCAAATAAAGTAACCTGTATGATTCAACACTTGCGACTGTTTCATTAGAATGAAAAAAAAAAAGTGAATTTATGTGATAAAACATACACTATATTGCCAAAAGTATTGGGACACCCCTCCAAATCATTGAATTCAGGTGTTCCAATCACTTCCATGGCCACAGGTGTATAAAATCAAGCACCTAGGCATGCAGACTGCTTCTACAAACATTTGTGAAAGAATGGGTCGCTCTCAGGAGCTCAGTAGGTTGCCACCTGTGCAATAAGTCCATTCATGAAATTTCCTCACTACTAAATATTCCACGGTCAACTGTTAGTGGTATCATAACAAAGAGGAAGCAATTGGGAACAACAGCAATTTAGCCACGAGGTGGTAGGCCACGTAAAATCACAGAGTGGGGTCAGTGCATGCTGAGGCACACAATGTGCAGAAATCTGCAACTTTCTGCAGAGTCAGTAGCTACAGACCTCCAAACTTCGTGTGGCCTTCAGATCAGCTCAAGAACAGTGCGTAAAGAGCTTCATAGAATGGGTTTCCATGGCCGAGCAGCTGCATCCAAGCCTTACATCACCAAGTGCGATGCAAAGCTTTGGATGCAGTGGTGTAAAGCACGCTGCCACTGGACTCTAGAGCAGTGGAGACGTGTTCTCTGGAGTGACGAATCACGCTTCTCTGTCTGGCAATCCGATGGACGAGTCTGGGTTTGGCGGTTGCCAGGAGAACGGTACTTGCCTGAGTGCATTGTGCCAAGTGTAAAGTTTGGTGGAGGGGGGATTATGGTGTGGGGTTGTTTTTCAGGGGTTGGGCTTGGCCCCTTAGATCCTGTGAAAGGAACTCTTAATGCTTCAGCATACCAAGACATTTTGGACAATTTCATGCTCCCAACTTTGTGGGAACAGTTTGGGGATGGCCCCTTCCTGTTCCAACATGACTGCGCACCAGTGCACAAAGCAAGGTCCATAAAGACATGGATGAGTGAGTTTGGTGTGGAGGAACTTGACTGGCCTGTACAGAGTCCTGACCTCAACCCGATAGAACACCTTTGGGATGAATTAGAGCGGAGACTGCGAGACAGGCCTTCTCGTCCAACATCACTGCCTGACCTCACAAATGCGCTTCAAGAAGAATGGTAAAAATACCCATAAAAACACTCCTAAATCTTGTGGAAAGCCTTCCCAGAAGAGTTGAGGCTATTATAGCTGCAAAGGGTGGGCCAACTCCATATTAAACCCTACGGATTAAGAATGGGATGTCATTAAAGTTCATGTGCACGTAAAGGCAGGCGTCCCAAAACTTTTGGCAATATAGTGTGACTGTAAGAAAGGTCAAGTTCATGGAAAAAGGAGGCGGATGTTAAACGTAACTTTAATTGCATAAATGACAAGTAATTTCTTAATACTAAATTCAGAAAAAACAGAGATTCAAATTCTTGGACCAAAAACTTCTTCATGTAATAACCTAGAATACTGTCTAACACTTGATGGCTGCTCTGTTAAGTCTTCGTTGTCAGTTTGGAACCTGGGTGTGCTCTTTGATACCAATCTTTCATTTGAAAGCCATGTTTCTTGCATCTGTAAAACCGCATTCTTTCATCTTAAAAATATATCTAAACTATGACATATGCTCTCAATGACAAATGCGGAAGTTAGTTCATGCGTTCATGACCTCAAGGCTAAATTACTGCAATGCTCTACTGGGTGGTTGTTCCGCTCGCCTGTTAAACAAACTATAGCTGGTCCAAAACGCAGCAGCTAGAGTTCTTACTAGAACCAGGAAGTATGACCATATTAGCCCGGTTCTGTCAACACTGCATTGGCTTCCTATTAAACATTGTATAGATTTTAAAATCTTGCTACTTACTTACAAAGCACTAAATGGTTTAGCTCCCTGGTACCTGAGTGAGCTCTTAATGCATTATAGTCCTTAACGTCTATTGCGTTCTCAGAATTCAGGCCTGTTGATAAATACCTAGAATATCAAAATCAACTGCAGGCGGCAGATCCTTTTCCTATTTGGCACCTAAACTTTGGAACAGTCTTCCTATCACAAAAACGCATCTGTTTACACTTGCATACACATAACACATTATCTACTTTTATAATTCAAATCATGTAAATTGTTAGGCTGCATAGATTAGGTCAGTCGGAACCGGGAACACTTCCCATAACACCTGATGTACTCGCTACATCATAAGAAGAATGGCGTCTACGCTAATATTAGTCTCTCTCTGTTTATCCCGAGGTTTGCCAGATCCAGGCCGTATCCAGATGAGATGAAGGACCTGCATCTAGACATGATGATAACGCAGACCTGACGTTTCAACTAAATTATCCCCTGCGAAGGCCTCCTTCCCTTTCCTTTCCCTATGTATAGATAAAACGTTATCAAAATTATTCCAGTTTGCATAGATCCGCGGACACAACAAATTTTTCTGTATTATGCTGACCAGACAAGTAATTTGGCAAATATCACTCTTTTTAAAGCTTCTGCGCACATACACACTCAAACACGCAAACCTATAGACTAAACACGTAAATGAACGGCAAGAATGCATTAAAGGTATTCAGGGTTTTTTTCAGTAGGAAAGGTGTCATTTAAGCGGCCCCTAAAGTAATAATTAACAATTCTTACAACAGAAGAGATTCAATCAAAAACCAACTTTAGCTCGATAATAATTTTCCTATTGTCACTGTGAAGCTGCTTTGAAACAATATGTATTGTGAAAAGTGCTATATAAATGAAGATGACTTGACTTGTCTTGATAAACAACAAAACGAAAGGAGTGGCAGCGGCCAACTGCTTCACATAAGTGTAATAAAAACAGCAACGTAAAATGTTTTCAGCCGCGCCCTTTAATACGATAGCTTACCCATGAACATGATTTCTGCCTGATCGGCTTGCTGTGGAGCTGAAGACGACAACTCCCATGATTCCACGCTCATTGCACAGTGTTATCAAGCTACGGAAATTACATATTGTGCCTTTAAGGAAACACTGTCAGTTTAAGTGCTGCTGTCATTAAAGCAAAAAGTGGACATACCAAAGACTAACACATTATGAAATATGTACATTTTTCTATTCAACATTTCACTCAAAATGTTTATATATAGGCCTAATATAAATTGTAGTGGGGAAAGTGTATAATAAATATGAAAAATGCAAAACAGTAGCATTTTTACTAGTGGCCTTAGACGTTTGGTCCCAATTGTACATACGCACCCCTGAGCTGATTATATACTGCCATTTTGCAATTTGTTTTAAAGGAGCTGAGCTGGGAACACCAACAAGTGTACTTGAGTCGTCTGTTCTGGTTCTAGCTAATGTGAATTCTACTAATGTTGTAAGCACCCCAGCTAGCACTCCAGCTAGTACCACAGCTAGCACCACAACTAGAACCACAACTCAGACCACAGCTCATTCAAATGCCAGCATCTCACTCACCAGCCTATCGAGTCATGGTAAATACTTTTCTCAAAAGTTCTCCAGTGATGTATTACATCATAATTTATTCAACAATAAAATAAATGCTGTTCTTTTGAACTTTCTGCTCATCAAAGAATTTTGAAAAATGGATCTCAGTTTCCACAAAGGCAGCAAAAACATTTTTTCAACATTCTTGATAAGAACCATCATTAATAATTGAGCATCAATAATAATTAATAATGACTGATAATTAATAATGAATGTAGTTTCAAGCATTTTGTCTGCCGTCACTGTAATATTTCACTGTAGTAAAATATCTGGAACATTAAGCACTTACATGATAAATAATTAGCCATGATTAAATGTTATATTATTATTATTATTATTATTATTATTATTATTACCAGTAATTTATTTCGTTATTTTATCTTCATTTAAAAGTACAAATGTCAAAGCAGCCTTACGCAATGTTGCAATCCGTCCTTTTGTGCCACCTGGTGGTGATTTCGCGACAAGCGTCACGTGTCACTGGGTTGCATTTAATCAGAATCAGATCAGAAAGAGCTTTATTGCCAGGTATGTTTACACATACTAGGAATTTGTTTTAGTGACAGAAGCTCCACAGTGCAACAGAGTGACAGCGACAAGACAGGACACAGATAACAAAAAGAATAAGAATAATATACAAATATACAAGATAGACAAAGTGCAAAAAAAAAAAAAAAAAAAAAAAGGCAAAAACAATATATAATATAGACAATTTGTATGTACAGTTATGATGAGTGCAAATTTGAAATATAAATAAGTATGTGTTTTAATTAAATAATGTATAATAGTGTTGTGTGTTCCGTGTTTGTCAAGTGTTCATGAGATGGATTGCCTGAGGGAAGAAACTGTTCCTGTGTCTGGTCGTTCTGGTGCTCAGGGCTCTGTAGCGTCGACCAGACGGCAACAGTTCAAAGAGGGAGTGTGCTGGATGTGAGGGGTCCAGGGTGATTTTCTTTGCCCTTTTTCTCACTCTGGATAAGTACAGTTCTTGGAGAGTGGGGAGGGTTGTACCAATGATTCGCTCAGCAGACCGGACTACCCTCTGTAGTCTTCTGAGGTCAGATTTGGTAGCTGAGCTGAACCAGACAGATATAGAAGTGCAGAGGATGGATTCAATGATGGCAGAGTAGAACTGTTTCAGCAGCTCCTGTGGTAGGTTGAACTTCCTCAGCTGGCGAAGGAAGTACAACCTCTGCTGGGCCTTTTTCACAATGGACTCAATGTGGTTGTCCCACTTCAGGTCCTGGGAGATTGTGGTGCCCAGGAATCTGAATGACTCCACTGCAGTCACAGTGCTGTTCATGATGGTGAGTGGGGGAGAGCAGGGGGTTTCTCCTGAAGTCCACGATCATCTCCACTGTCTTGAGCGTGTTGAGCTCCAGGTTGTTGAGACTGCACCAGACAGCCAGCTGTTCAACCTCCAGTCTGTAAGCAGACTCATCACCGTCCTGGATGAGGCCGATCAGTGTGGTGTCATCTGCAAACTTCAGGAGCTTGACAGAGGGGTCTTTAGAGGTGCAGTCGTTGGTGTAGAGGGAGAAGAGCAGTGGGGAGAGGACACAGCCCTGAGGGGCGCCGGTGCTGATGGTGCGGGTGCTGGATGAGAATTTTCCCAGCCTCACTAGCTGCTGCCTGTCTGTCAGGAAGCTGGTGATCCACTGACAGACAGAGGTGGGCACGGAGAGCTGAGTTAATTTGGGCTGGAGGAGTGATGGGATGATGGTGTTAAAAGCAGAGCTGAAGTCCACAAACAGGATCCTCACATAAGTCCCTGGTCTGTCCAGATGCTGCAGAACATAATGCAGTCCCATATTGACTGCATCATTCACAGACCTGTTTGCTCGATAAGCAAACTGCAGGGGGTCCAGTAAGGGTCCAGTGATGTCCTTCAGATAAGCCAAAACCAGTCTTTCAAATGATTTCATGGCCACAGACGTTAGAGCCACAGGTCTGTAGTCATTAAGTCCAGTAATTTTGGGTTTCTTTGGGACGGGGATGATGGTGGAGCGTTTGAAGCATGAGGGGACTTCGTACAGCTCCAGTGATCTGTTGAAGATCTGTGTGAAGATGGGGGCCAGCTGGTCAGCGCAGGTTTTCAGACAGGCTGGTGAAACGCTGTCTGGGCCTGGTGCCTTTCTTCTCTTGTTCTTTCTGAAGACCTGGCACACGTCATCTTCACTGAACTGAATTGCAGGTGTGGGGGAGACGGGGGTTACAGGAGGTGTGAATGGTGATTTTTCAAACCTGCAATAAAACTCGTTCAGATCGTCTGCCAGTTGTTGATTCACCACAGAGCTGGGGGATAGTGTCTTGTAATTGGTGATGACTTTCAGACCTTTCCACACTGAAGCCGTGTCATTAGAAGAGAACTGATTCCGAAGT
Organism: Mylopharyngodon piceus; assembly: GCA_039654765.1. Lineage (NCBI taxonomy): Eukaryota > Metazoa > Chordata > Actinopteri > Cypriniformes > Xenocyprididae > Mylopharyngodon > Mylopharyngodon piceus. The sequence goes on from CM077445.1 coordinate 9,811,804, forward strand.
TTATCGGAATAATTCCTCTTTGCCACTCTGATCTCCTTTTCCAGTGTGTATTTGGCCTGTTTGTACAAGACTCTGTCCCCATTTCTGCGAGCATCTTCTTTGGCCTGACGGAGCTGGCTGAGATTTGCAGTGAACCACGGTTTGTCGTTGTTGTAAGTTAAATGAGTCTTTGTAGGAATGCACAAATCCTCACAGAAACTGATATATGATGTAACAGTCTCTGTGAGCTCATCCAGATCGGTGGCAGCAGCTTCAAAAACACTCCAATCAGTCCATTCGAAACAGGCTTGTAAAGCCCGCTCTGTTTCGGTGGTCCATCTCTTCACAGTCTTTGCTACAGGTTTAGCTGATTTCAGTTTCTGCCTGTAGGTCGGTATGAGATGAACTAAACAGTGATCAGAGAGCCCCAAAGCTGCCCGTGGGACAGAGTGATATGCATCCTTTATTGCTGTGTAACAGTGATCCAGTGTATTACTGTCTCTGGTGGGACAAGTAACATGCTGTCTGTATTTTGGAAGTTCACGTGAGAGAATCGCTTTATTAAAGTCCCCGAGAATGATTAAAACAGAGTCCGGGTGTTGTTGCTCACTCTCTGTGATCATATCAGCGAGTCTCTGTAAAGCCGAGCTCACGTGCGCTTGCGGAGGAATGTAGACACTCACCAGAATGAACGAGCAAAACTCCCGCGGCGAATAGAACGGTTTGCAGTTAATGAAGAGTGTTTCAAGATCGGGACAGCACATCTTCTTTAACACAGTTACATCTGAACACCACCTTTCGTTGATGTAAAAGCACGTCCCGCCGCCGCGCGATTTCCCCGTTGATTCTGCGTCGCGATCTGATCTGAACAGCTGAAAGCCCGGCAGACTTAACACGCTGTCCGGAATGGCGTCGTTCAGCCAGGTTTCCGTGAAGCACAGAGCAGCCGAGTTTGAAAAATCCTTATTTGTCCGGGAGAGCAGAAGGAGTTCGTCCGTTTTGTTGGGTAGAGAGCGGAGATTCGCCAGATGGATGCTAGGCAGCGGCGTTCTTAATCCGCGCTGTCTGAGCTTCACGAGGGCGCCGGCGCGCTTCCCCCGTCTGCGCGTCCTGAAGCGTCTAAACAGCGCTGCCGCTCCACCGACTACAACATTCAACAAAACGTCTGAATAATCGAAATCCGGTAAAAGATTTTGTGGTGTGTACTGCCGAATGTTCAGCAGTTCATCCCTGGTAAAACTGATAGTATTTGAAAAACAAAAAACAGGAAAAACTAACAAAAACAGCACAAACACTGGAGAGCTAAGCACCGTGGCTGCCATGCGCGGCGCCATCGTAGATCGATTTCTAACGCTGCGGCCTCGCGGTGGCGTTACATGCGGCGGTAATAGGCATTTTGGTTGAGTACCATCTGTATGTTCTTTAGGGTGCATTTACATGACAATGATGTACTAAAAACGCAAAAGTTCTTTCTTTGTACAGATGACAATGTTATCAAAACAATCCCCTTTCACACAGATCCGCAAAAACGACTAAAACACTGTATTATGCTGCCAGACCAGTAGTTAGCGATGTCACTTTGTAAAGTAAGACTACGCGCCTGCGCACAGATGGATTCTTTTACAGAGCACTCGCACCAAACGTGCATGCCTATAGACTAAACATGCAATACGCATGTGCATGATGTCACCGTTTTCACAGATTCACCTATTTGTAGTTTGAAAGGAGTCGATAACTAGATCATTTTCAAAAGCTTGCACTTTGAAACTCGTTTTCAAAAGTTTGCATTTTTAGGCCCCCAAAAGCCGTTGTCATGTAAATGAATGGCCAAAATGCATAAAAAGTTTTCCGTTTTTTATTGAAAACGGTGTTGTGTAAACGGCACCTAGTTTCCATGATTCCACGCTCATTGCACGGTGTCATCAAGCTACGAAAATTACATATTGTGCCTTTAAGGAATCATTGTCAGTTTAAGTGCTGCTGTCAATAAAGCAAAAAGTGGACACACCAAAGACTAACACATTATGAAATATGTACATTTTTCTATTCAACATTTCACTCAAATTGTTTATGTATGATATAAATTGTAGTGGGGAAAGTAGCTAAATAGTAGCATTTTTACTAGTGGCCTTAGACTTCTGGTCCCAATTGTACATGCATAATCCCTGAGCTGATTATAGACTGCCATTTTGCAATTTGTTTTAAAGGAACTGAGCTGGGAACACCAACAAGTGTACTTCAGTCGTCTGTTCTGGTTAATGTAACAACTGTGAATTCTACTAATGTTGTAAGCACCACAGCTAGCACTCCAGCTAGCACCACAGCTAGCACTCCAGCTAGCACCACAACTAAGACCACAGCTCATTCAAATGCCAGCATCTCACTCACCAGCCTATTGAGTCATGGTAAATACTTTTCTCAAAAGTTCTCCAGTGATGTGTTACATCACAATTTTGTTCAACAATAACATTTATGTTCTTTTCTCAGTGTATACAGTTCAAATAACTCTCTCTTTTCTTGTTATGACTTGCAGCTGCAATTTGCTTTCTCGGTATCTTCTTGCATCTGATCTGATGAGACCCGAGAGAGACCTGAGGACTAATCATGCTTTAGAGTAGTATATGAATATGTAGTAACGTTGGCATGTTTGCAAAAAATATTCTTATTTCTATTGGCTTCTTTCCTTATCTGATTCTTGATTATTCACAAATACAGTCAAACCAAAATTTATTCAGACATCTTGAACATTTCATTCATTAATACAGTTTATTCTCTATAGTTTAAAAAAAAAAAAAAAAAAAAAAAGGTAATAAAATATTACAAAATCTCAGAGTTAAACTGTGTCAGGAAAAATTAATCTTAATTATGTCAGATAACAGGTCAAAGTGTCTGAATAATTTTTGGTTTTTTGGTCACAGTTTACTTTATTTTGCTATCCTCACTTACATAAATGTACTATAGTGTCCTGCACCCACTAGTAAAAATATATCAAAAATATAAAAAATGTCTGGTTAAAAATTTTTTGGTTTGACTGTATATAAGAAACCTACGTGTAATTGACATATACATGGTGTTAGGTATGTTAGACACATAAAAATCCTACTTTTTTGTTGTGGTGTTTTAATGATTTTCTAACATTATTTACTGATAGTGGAAATGATCATGAAAATTTAAACTTGTATTTTGAAAACAATTTGAAGTTATATTAAAAATGATTTGTTAAAATAACATACATAATATATATTATAAATACAATTAAAGTACAATGTTATTAAACTAAAAACATTTTGTTGGTCAATGTTTACTTGCTATACTTACTACTTACTACAACTTTGAAATGTATATTGTGATATCTTTTTTATCATATTTTCTGTCGTATAATGTAAGGGTAGTTCCACTACAGTGGTTCAGGCTGCAGGATTGATGAATAACTAAAGAATCGTTATCAGCATGATGGTGTAAAATTGTGCCTTGTTACCATGCACTACTACTTATACAAATGATGGAAATAAGCACAGTTAGAATAGCAAAATATGTGGGAGAGCATTGCTGAGGGTGCTATATTGCATTGCTACTGGTAGCACTTTAATATTAATACTAATATTATTCAATAAATTGTAAAACAATTGTAAAACAATTTATAATTTAAAGGGTTTAATAACAGTATTTAGTTATGGTTACATTTGAATTGGTTACAAAATATATGTATAAGATGATAAAACATATACAGTCAATTGTGCCCAGCATGTTACCTAAGAAAGAGAAAGAGACCTGAGTCTGTCTGACCTATGGCATTTAATCTAGTTGTACAGGAATGCAAAGCTCAGGGAGAGAAGAGGAGCAAAGCCACAAGAAAAGAGCCAGAAAAAATAAATAGCAACAAAGCTATAATCTCCTTTTATCCCTTCCTCGATCATGTGAGTAAAAAATAAATGTACTAAATAGGGCTTTTCACACTGCACTTAACTCCGTCGGTCTAAACCTCGCTTTTAACCCCAGGTAAAGGAACATTTCACACTTGTAATTGGCTAGATGCTTAGCAACAGACAAACAATCATGTGCCTCATATTTACATGCTTTGGACAATCATGGAAACAGTGCATTGTATAAACAGTAGTTTCAGCTTTAAGTGAAGAACAGAAAATTTAATTCTTACCTTTATAGTCTGAAAAGTCCATTCAGAAAACTGTAGACAATAGAGTCAGACTTACTCAGTTTAGAATGACAACTATTTCAAATGTGAAAAGCTTCCTAAGGTGTGACAACCGAGGCTTTTCACACTGGGTTATTCTAAACCCTGGGTAAATGGAATCCTGGGTTATCATGCTTCATGTTTCATATTGTTCATAATTTACCTGGGGTTAACAATTGATCTTGGGTATTCAGATGATAACGTTTCACATTGTAAACTCTGGGTTAATGTCAGTATTTGCATATTTGTGTCAGTCTAATTGATTGGACGGACGCCACACACAATATGTTTACATAAAGGCTATAACATTTCTCACTGTACAAGTTTTGGTACTGCAGTGCGGGGTTAACACTGTAAAAGCAGCGTTAACCCTGCTCTGGAGGGATTCATAACCCTGGGTAAAAAGCTTTCTTCTGTGAAACACAAAAGAAGATATGTTGAAGAATGTTGGTAACCAAACCATTTACTTTTGGAATGACATAAGGGCAAGAAAATGATGACAAAATTTTCCATTTTTGGGTGAACCAACCCTTTAAACAACAATAGCATTTGTACAAAGTTAACATCTTATTTATGCAAGACACTGATAATTATCTTTCATCAGGCTCTCATGGCTCGTTTCCACCAAGCAGTACATTACAGTACAGTACAGTCCAGTACGATTCAGGACGGTAAACCCTGATCCAGCTTGCGTTTCCACCACCAACAGTACCCTTACTTGATAGGCGTGGTGTATGCCAGAAAGTAGCAATTGACGTCATTCTCACTTGAAGAAGAAAGCGACACAGTAAACAACAATGGAGGACGTACAGCAGATCTTGTTCTTGCTTCTCGGCATGTACAACTGTACATTTCTGCGCGCTGACATTGTGTTGCAACGGTATTGTGTTCGATTTTTTTGTCAACCAATCAAAGTTCTGCAGTGAGTCTAGCTCCACCCTTTAGGTGCTGGACGACTGTGCTAGGTACCCAAACGGAAGGGTCCCAAAAAAGTATTTTGGTACCATTTACAACTTCTGACAATCGGAATGGAAATAATTGTATACCGTACTGTACTGTACTGTACCATACCGCTTGGTGGAAAGGAGGCATTACTGAAATAACCTTTGACTTAAATTAAAATTCATTACAACTGTTGAGGTTCAGTAGTTCAAGTGAGAGGTTCAGTAGTTCACATTTATTTCTAATCCAAGAAGAAAGATAAGTACAACACTTACCTGTATAATAAACAAATCTAAATGACACATTACACACAATTTCATAAAGATAAACAAGGCAGGAATCGAACCCACAATCTTTAGATCATGTGCTTGTTGCTTATCGCTGCTCACCACGCGGAAAACACGTTTTCACCTCACTGCTGGGGTTCAGTAGTTCAGGTAAGAATTAACTCAAAATGAAGATTTTGTATATAAATGCACCACAAGTTCAGTTTAGATCATTCTCAGAAAGACACAATGTCTGGAAAAGAATCAACATTTGCACCGTTTCAGGCCACAGAATGTGAAGTTGACATCATGCCGTGTTGAGCTCTGGGTAACTGTCTTCTTTAGACGCCATTTTAGGAGGACCGCACTGGATTACTGCTAGTGAGTTTACGGCAGTGTTTTGATTTTCTGTCATGATTGTGAAAAATGTTTTCATTGTAGGTCATTCATGCTGCATCAGAATTGCCATAGTAACTCACATCATTGTTCAGGGAGAAAACTGAACAATGTAATACGCCTTTTCTATGTGTAAAAACACTAAGAGAAGCAGGTTGAGGGGGTGACAAGAAGCGACGAATAGCAAATCTATTAATAATGTCACTGATTAAAAACTGCCTAATAATGTCACTGATTAAACTGTCTATCACTCAGTAAAATATTCAATAAAAAAATAATCAAATTGCTGAGTGTTTTTGAAAGTTTTGTATTTAGTTTGGTTTAAAATTACCTTTGCAAGTATGACTCTAACATTTTGTCGGCTTGTGAATTAGCAGAACTTGCACGCATCCACAACAAAGCTGTTCACAAGCTTCTAGGAATTTGATTTTGTTTGTTGTGTGTTAAAAAATAAATAAATAAAAAACAGTGTGTCGGAGTCTGTCCTCCGAATGTGACCCACAATCTCTGATTCCCATCCGTGGCCATGGGAAAGTGAATATTTACAATGACAACAATAAAACTTCAGTTACATTTAAACGTTTCCAACAAAGAAATATATCGACTTCTTTCAGCTTGTTAAACACATATTTTTATTTGGATATTTCTACTGTGTGATGGCTGAAGCAGCAGCGACATTGTTTTCATGGTAACCAGATACATTGTGAACGGATTTCTGCAAAACTACAGTGAAAACATCAAGTTATCATGCAATGCAATAAAATAGCTTCTCTTCCCTGCAAACGATGCCATGGAGAATGTGAATATTTAATTCAAAATTGGCAAAAACAAACCATAAGGTGCAGGTATTGGTATTAATTTCAGTATCAGTAGTAGAGGGCGATCCTCTTAAGATGAAGGCGGTGCCCCAGCATGCAACATGGCGTGACATAGCTTCACATTCTCTCTATATATTAAAGGCTCATTCATGAGTTCACATATCCATATAATTAAATAGAGTAAAGTTATGCGTATTTGGCGTGCTGTCCGGGGGGAGGGCTCCAAGCTCGGAATTTTGGCCCAAACCCAGAGTACTCCCCCCGATGTGGTAATAATAGATAGAACTAGAAGTGAGGAGATGGGGTGGTGGAGGGATGCTGATAAACTGTCAACGAACAGAATTAAGTCTGCAGTCCATATACCTCTTGTTGTTGGTTGAATTGATTAGCTGAATGTTCTCCACTTGTGCTAATTAGGTTAATTATCTGAACCCGAACTTTGTTAATAAAACATAATTTATGTTTAAGTATTCCCCCCAGTTTATATTACAGTAATTCAGTTAATATAAACATTTGATTAGTCGATGTCCTAAATGAACCATGAACTAGTCAACTAGAAAATTCTTTAGTTGGGGGCAGCCCTAGTCATGAAAGTGTGGACTTGGGGAAGACCGTGAGGGCTTAGGGTTCCATTTGGGACAGGGCCATAGTGCATGTTTTCACCTCGGTGATGTAGTTTAGTAGAATGCCGTAAGAATGAACCCCAAATTGCCCCGAGTTTTTTTCTTATATATCTATACAGTAGTTAAGAAATATCACACGAGCATGCGTGCTGTTTTTCCAAATATCAGCATGATTGTAAATGCTTATTGAACTCTTGTATATCAATATTACTTTATCAAGGATGTAGCGAATTAACTCAAAGGGGGAATATTAATAATTATTCATAACTCATTATGATTATTAATTATGATTAATTATGAATATGTGAATCAGTTAATCAGATTAACTTGATGTAGCTACATTAAAATTAATATTACAATCAATTAACCTGTTCGTCCAGTGAACACTCAGTGTTAACTGTTTATAAATTATAAGAAATGTTCATTTCCAGGTTATGGGAAACAACATTCTTATTGTACAGTACTACTCAGAGCATGTAGTCAGGATCTAAATCACTTAAGAGGCAATTTATTAGCAGACGGAGTCAGAACCAAACATGTATTGTGCACAAGCTTTATTAACTAACTCACAAACACATAACTAAACTAACAAACACATAACATACACGCAGGTCACACGCATACGTAGGTAAAAATGAACAATGATAGAGTTGAACCGGAAGTGGGACCGGAAATGGAGCTATGGGAAAAAGTCAAAGACAATCTGGAAAAGAATCATCAGTTTTCTCAGTAATAAAGCACATTAGCTGACACAGGTGGTTTACAAATTAATACTATATTAATACTAAAATCGCTGTTTAGTGTTCAAATGTACGATACTTGCAAAATGCCTTTAGGCTGAGGAGCATCGGATCTGCCGGCTGAGGAGAAATCCTTGAGGATTCGGTCCGGAGTTGTAACCAATATCTTCTGCATTGGTCGAAGACATATGAAACAACTTGAGCTGTTAATTTGCCTCTTAGTGGGGAAAGAGTTCTCCCTCTCCTAGTCAAGCACATGGTTGGGGGCAGGGCAGGCCCAGGCCCAAAGGCCCACAGGCAGCCCCTGCAGTCGCTGTGTTGTCGGAGAAGTAAGAGAGAGGGAGGAGCATTGCGTGCTGGCTTTAAGCTCTGGGAGAAGTCACACCCCTAAGGGTTGACCTGACCAATGAAATGGGTAGGATCTCCGAGCGGCAAAATTCCTCTATGGGGCTGTTGTTGAAGAGGAACTATTAAAGATTCTTGTAATACTGATGCGTTGCACAGGTATCAACATATCGTATACACAAGCATTTAAATCTTCTCGGTACGAACCCATAGACACTAAACATGGCATAATTGAAGTTACCTTAAATGTATCATAAAACATGTGAATACAATACTGAGTACAATACAACAAACAGTAATAATGGATACCATTTCCTGGGGATATGCATGTTAATTTATGGAACAGTCTGTCTATAAATTAATGCAGGAAAGTCTGTTTTCTGTGGGAAAGATGCAGGAAAGATGCAGGTTTTCTGTGTGTCTCTTTGTCTCTGCTCTTCTCTGCTCTTCCATGTGGCAACCAACATTCCTTGGCGCAATAAAACTTGTAACTGAGAACTTCTCGGGGGAAGGGGGACAGACCCCAGAGTGAGCTTTAAACAATTATTGGTTAACTATAACAAATAATTGTGTCTGATTTGTCTCAGTCGTTACAAGGATATATTGAAAGTTACATGATTTTGCTCTGTTTCAGCAATGAAAATAGTTCCAAACAAAGACCACAGCAAAACTGTTGCAGAACAGTAACAGTGGTGTTTTGTTCCTGAATGAATCACCCTTTTTGAACGAATCAATGATTCAATGATCCATTCATAAAGACAGTCACTTGATTCGGTCCTGAACGAATCAGCTGAATGAATGACTCATTCATTTAGACAGTGGCTGCGTTCGAAATTGCATACTCACTGAGTAGGTACTTAATTTCAATAATTACTTACTTAGCGAGCGCTAAAAGAATACGTACTATATAGCCTGAATGCGTGTAGCATGAATGCGATCTGGACATAATCCGCCATGTTTATATTATCATGTTACCTATGACGTAATAAGAAGCACAACAACTTAGAGGGTTAGTTCACTTAAAAATGTTAATTCTGTCATTAATTATTCACCCTCATGTCGTTACAAACCCGTAAGACCTTCATTCATCTTCAGAACACAAATTAAGATATTTTTGATGAAATCCGTGAGCTTTCTGGCTTCCGACAGACTGCAACGTTATTACCACTTTCAAGGCCCAGAAAGGTAGTAAAGACATTGTTAAAATAGTCCGTGACTACAGTGATTCGACCTCAATGTTATGAAGTGACGAGAATACTTGTTGTGCTCAAAAAAACAAAACAAACAAACAAACAAACAAAAAAATAACATCTTTATTCAACAATTTCTTCTTTTCCATGTCAGTCTCCTACACTGTTCGCTTCTGGGTTCTACGTCAGAACGCCGCCTCAGTATTGGCCAATGCTGTTCACATGAGCACCACGATGCATGCGTGTGATGCTGACGCAGGAACTGGCCAATAACGGGCCAGCGTCTCCTGGAGCTGTCCTGGATCACTGAGCCCGAAGCTACCTAGATATTTAGCACCCATCTCCCTTCTGAGTTGGCTGTTTCTGTGTTCACAGGTCAGGCTCACAGGAAGAGAAAGTGGTAGAACGGCAACCAGCAGAGCCCAGATGATGTACGTCCATCCACTTCATTTAAAAGACCTGCTAAATGCTCTCGCAGAGGTCAGAATAAGCTTTTATTAAAGAGGTTATGGCTCAGTTACAGATCCAGTGTCTACAAAGCGAACGTGCAAAGACGCCAAACGCCATTTACAAAAAAAAAAAAAAAAGGTAAAACAACGATGTGTGTCCAGACCGCTTCCGATGTACCGACGAGGACATGAAAAGTTCAGTAGATTATTTGCTTTAACTGAATGGCTAATGTCTTGGTGTTATGAACAGAAGCTGCTCTTTGTAAATAATTGGAATCTTTTCTGGGAGCGACCTAGGCTCTTCCACGCTGATGGCCTGCACCCCAGCAGCATCAGAGCAGATCTTTTGTAGGAGAACATCTCCAATATGCTACGCACCGTATGACAAGTAAGTTAAACCTCAAATCACAGTCTGTGTTCTAACCACTTAATTTATAGAAATGTGAATGTAGTACAGTCTATAGAAATTGTGTCTGTTCCCCGAATAGTGAGGTCTAACAATAAATCTATAGCATCTAGAAAAAATCTGATTGTGATTAAACCAGAAAATCTCAAAATTACTGAAGAAAAACAATTCCTAAAGCTAGGGCTCTTAAACATTAGATCGCTGACACCTGAGGCGGTTATTGTAAATGAAATGATCACAGATAATAGTCTTGATGTAATTTGCCTTACTGAAACCTGGCTTAAACCAAATGATTATTTTGGGCTTAATGAGTCTGGTCTACCTGGCTACTGTTATAAGCACAAGCCCTGTCTGATTGGTCATGGCGGCGGTGTTGCAACTATCTATAAAGATATTCTTAATGTTACTCAGAAAACAGAACACATGTTTAATTCATTTGAAGTGCTTGTGCTAAATGTTACACTCTTAGATATAAGAAAAAAGTCCCTACTATCTCTTGCTTTGGCTACCGTTTATAGACCTCCAGGGCCCTATGTTGATTTCCTAAAAGAGTTTGCAGATTTTCTCTCAGACCTATTGGTCAACGTCGATAAAGCACTGATTGTTGGACATTTTAACATTCACGTAGACAATACAAATGATGCGTTAGGGGCTGCGTTTACAGATATACTTAACTCCTTTGGGGTCAAGCAAAACGTCACTAGACCCACTCATCGTTTTAATCATGCACTAGATTTAATTATATCACATGGAACCAATCCTACCGATATAGAAATTCTACCACAAAGTGATGATGTCACTGATCAATACTTTGTAACGTGCATACTGCGTACTGCTGCTATATTGCGCCGCGTAATCGACTAGGTAGAACAATTCTCCTGACAACTATAGATAGATTCACAAATAACCTGCCCGATCTGTCTCAGCTGCTCAGTGTACCCAAACACACAAATGAACTTGAGGATATGACTAGCAGTATGGACACCATTTTCTCTAGTACATTAGATACTGTTGCACCCATCAGATTAAAAAAAGTTTGAGAGAAAAACACCACACCTTGGTACAACAGTATTACTCACGCTATCAAGAGAGAAACTCTTAATCTATAGCACAAATGGAGACAAACTCATTTAGAGGTCTTTAGAATCGTGTGGAAAGACAGCAATTCTCGTTATAAAAAGACTCTAAAAGCAGCCAGGGCCGAGCATCTCCGCAAACTCAGAAAATAACCAAAACAATCCAAGGTTCTTGTTTAGTACAGTGGGTAGATTAACAAATAAACAGACATCACCAGAACAAAATATTCCATTACAGTTTAGTAGTAATGATTTTATGAATTTCTTCACTGAGAAAATCGAAAGCATCAGAAATAAAATGTACAACCTCTGGCTGGAGTTTTATGATTCAGCCTCAATTATTGTCCCTCAAGAACAGTTGCAGTGCTTTGTTTGTTACGAATGACTTACTTCTAGCTTCTGACCAAAGCTGTATCTCAATACTAGTGTTACTTGATCGCAGTGCTGCGTTCAACACTATAGATCGTACCAATCCAACCGTTACCATTTTTTATATTTAAACGGGAAAAAATCTAAGATAACATCGGTAAATTATGGAGTGCCGCAAAGATCTGTGTTAGGCCCTCTGCTATTTTCAATATATATGCTGCCACTTGGTAATATTATACAAAAACAGGGAATTAGTTTCCACTTCTATGCTGATGATACTCAGTTATATATTTCATCACGACCAGATGAAATCTCTAAATCATCCAAACTGACAAAGTGTATTAAAGATATACTATATTGCCAAAAGTATTGGGACACCCCTCCAAATCATTGAATTCAGGTGTTCCAATCACTTCCATGGCCACAGGTGTATAAAATCAAGCACCTAGGCATGCAGTCTGCTTCTACAAACATTTGTGAAAAAATGGGTTGCTCTCAGGAGCTCAGTGAATTCAAGCGTGGTACCATGATAGGTTGCCACCTGTGCAATAAGTCCATTTGTGAAATTTCCTCACTACTAAATATTCCACGGTCAACTGTTAGTGGTATCATAACAAAGTGGAAGCAATTGGGAACAACAGCAACTCAGCCACGAAGTGGTAGGCCACGTAAAATCACAGAGCGGGGTCAGTGCATGCTGAGGCACACAGTGCGCAGAAGTCGCCAACTTTCTGCAGAGTCAATAACTACAGACCTCCAAACTTCGTGTGGCCTTCAGATTAGCTCAAGAACAGTGCGTAGAGAGCTTCATGGAATGGGTTTCCATGGCCGAGCAGCTGCATCCAAGCCTTACATCACCAAGTGCAATGTAAATCGATTATGGTGTGGGGTTGTTTTTCAGGGGTTGGGCTTGGCCCCTTAGTTCCAGTGACAGGAACTCTTAATGCTTCAGCATATCAAGACATTTTGGACAATTTCATGCTCCCAACTTTGTGGGAACAGTTTGGGGATGGCCCCTTCCTGTTCCAACATGACTGCGCACCAGTGCACAAAGCAAGGTCCATAAAGACATGGATGAGTGAGTTTGGTGTGGAGGAACTTGACTGGCCTGTACAGAGTCCTGACCTCAACCCGATAGAACACCTTTGGGATGAATTAGAGCGGAGACTGCGAGCCAGGCCTTCTCTCCAACATCACTGCCTGACCTCACAAATGCGCTTCTAGAAGAATGGTCAAAAAATCCCATAAACACACTCCTAAACCTTGTGGAAAGCCTTCCCAGAAGAGTTGAGGCTGTTATAGCTGCAAAGGGTGGGCCAACTCCATATTAAACCCTACGGATTAAGAATGAGATGTCATTAAAGTTCATGTGCACATAAAGGCAGGCGTCCCAAAATTTTTGGCATAATATGGTGTATAATACGGTGGCCGAGAGAGCTCAATGCGCTGCAAATGAAGAAAACACATGCAAATAGAAAAAACACCAGCAAATAAAGAAAACATCTTCATCAGTTTGACAACACATACGCTGCAAAAGTTCACAACACGAGCAAATACAGAAACGCGCTGCAAATGTTCACAACACATGCAAATACAGAAACACGCTGCAAATGTTCACAACACATGCAAATACAGAAACGCGCTGCAAATGTTCACAACACATGCAAATACAAAAACGCGCTGCAAAAGTTCACAACACAAACAAATGCAAAAACGCGCTGCAAAAGTTCACAACACATGCAAATACAGAAACGCGCTGTAAAAGTTCACAACACATGCAAATACAGAAACGTGCTGCAAATAGCACATACCAGGCCCGGCAATCTCAAGCCCCCTCTGTGATGATCTGAATGATGATGAAGATGATGATGATGATGATGATGATTAGCCTACTTTTAGTATTAAATTAATATTTTAATTTGCCCCGCAATAGGGGAAAGCGGGGCACAAAGTAACGCGGGGCTAGTTGTAACACACATGGTTTAAAACTTTCCACACATGCCAGCATGACGAAACTTAGTGTATTTACTAGTTGCAATATCAATTATATCGAGAAAAAATTGTGCCAAAATTAAAAAAACTTTGGAAGATATCACTGAACATTTATTTAACCATAGCAAAGGTAAATTTCTTATTTAAGTTAATTTTTCATCTCTATTTTTGTGTTTATTTAAAATGAGACAAATCTGATATTATTTTAATCTTATATCTGTTATTTAACAGTTGAGGTAGTTCTTTAATGCTGATCTAACCAGCCGAAGACACAAGCCGGGTTTAAATCCCAGTTGCTCAGATGGGGCACGCTGTAACACTGCGTTACAATGTGCCCCTATTAGAACTATGCTATTCTATTCTATACTTTTATGAATTCTATTGAGAAACCATGAGAAAAAGGTGAATAAAGACTGAGAGTCAATGTTCAGAAATTATTAATTATTATTATGTTTTGAACTATGCTGTATAGCTGTTTTGCGGTGTTTGTTGTCAAACGCAAAATTAGTTTATTTTTAATTATTAAAAAATGCCATTATTTTATATGAAAAGGTTAATAATTTTATTTTATTGACAAAATATTTTAGTTTGTCTTGTATATATATATTTTTTATTAGATCAGATAACATTTTAAGCTGTTGTATGGTCATGTTACAATGTGCCCCTCACATGTTTGTGCCCCACCTATGGGGCATGTTGTCACATTTCACTTCCAGTCTTTTGGGGAAAATCAAGAAAAAAGTATACACTGTATTAATGAAATAAAATCACATAATTTTTGCAGCGCGTTTCTGTATTTGCTTGTGTTGTGAACTTTTGCAGCGTATGTGTTATCAAACTGAAGAAGATGTTTTTTTTTATTTGCTGGTGTTTTTTCTATTTGCATGTGTTTTCTTCATTTGCAGCGCGTTGAGCTCTCTCAGTCACCGTAGTATAAAACATTGGATGACCAGTAATTTTCTTATATTAAATTCAGATAAGACTGAGGTATTACTTATTGGACCAGCTTGTCCTTTGAAAATCATATTTCATGTGTTACAAAAGCAGCCTTCTACCACCTCAGAAACATTGTTAAGCTACGGAACATGTTATCTGTTTCTGATGCAGAAAAGTTAGTTCATGCATTCATGACCTCTAGACTATATGACTGTAATGCTTCATTAGCTGGTTGTCCTGCATCCTCAATAAACAAGCTACAACTAGTCCAAAATACAGCTGCTAGAGTTCTTACTAGATCAAGAAAATATGATTATACAACACCAAATTTATCATCTCTACACTGGTTGCCTATTAAGTTCCGTATCGATTATAAAGTATTGCTACTGACCTATAAGGCCCTAAATGGCTTAGCTCCTGTGTATTTAACTGATCTTCTATCGCCCTACAATCCATCACGCTCTTTAAGATCACAAAACTTCTGGTTGTACCTAGGATATCTAAGTCCACTAAAGGAGGGAGAGCATTTTCACATTTGGCTCCTAAACTCTGGAATAGCCTTCCTGATAATGTTTGGGGCTCAGACTCACTCACCCAGTTTAAATCTAGATTAAAGATGCATCTCTTTAGCCAAGCGTTCACATAATGCATCTCATATCCTTGTACTCTAGTTATATCAGATCAACTGCACATGACTATCTTTGCTTAATCTTATGAACAGCAGCTACGCTAATTATTCTTCATTTGCTTTTCTGTTTTATCTCGGGATGCCCGTCCCGAGGTCACTAGAGTACATCACATTCTTGTGGCTTGGATCCAGCCTCTTATGAAGACTTCAGATGACCAACACCTGTGAAGAGACGGCGCCAACCCCTGCGAGGACTTCAGATGATGCAAACTCTGGATCAACATGCACCATTCCAAATTTTGCTATATATCCTAATCATTGTTAACATGTTTTCATTACTTCCATGAGCTCATTGTTTCTACCTTAAATTAATACATTGCTTAAATTAATACATTGTTAGCTAACTGCGTGACTTGTATATGTACATTGCTGAAATTACAAAAATTGGACACAGCCACCTCTGATAACAGATTACTCTAAATTGTAATGTTGACATGCATTCTCTGTAAAGCTGCTTTGAAACGATATATATTGTGAAAAGCGCTATACAAATAAATGTGAATTGAATTAAATTGAATTAGAACTTATAAAGACTATGCTGGTAGACCAGCTTATATTCACAATGGTGGTTCACCAGCTAAAACAGCACCAAACCAGCACTTCTAGTCTAGACCAGACTGGAAATTTGTTGATTCTAAGCTGATCAGCAGGGATACTAACATGATTGATTTACAGTGATTTACAAATAGAAACATTGACAGAAGTCATACAATTTTCTCTTATAGACTGAACATTTAATAACAATAAAATACATTTAAATTGCAATAAATTTGCAACTTCCAAGTGAGAGAAACTGTTATACTGTTAAACATGCAGAATCTCATGATTTCTTCACTGTATGGAAAACCTTTCAGTTACAATGCATCCTTATTGTATGTGAAACCTTGGAATCTTTTTACACCTAATGCAGTGAAGAGAGATATTGAACTGCTTTGCCAGTGTCACTACAATTTGTCTAAATAAGCCTATTAGCCAGAGAGCCTAAAAACCCCTCTCTAATTGACATGAAGATGGGACAGGTAGAAAAATGGAACAGAAAGTCGTGATTGATGGCATGTGAATGTTATTCAAAGACCCAGTAACAATGACTGATCCTGCTCTCAGGGCAAAGGGGAAATGGCAGCATTCTAGAAAAAAAAAAAACAAACAAACAAACAAAAAAAACTATTTATTGTTTTTAGTAATTGTTCTTGGTGTGAACAAGCCTTAAACCACTAGATGGCACAAAAACTCACCACAGCATTTTTCTGAACATCTGCGTTTCATTATGCACCTGGAAATTTGGCTGATCCTTAACATGTTCACGTTGCAGTATGCAGTATCTCATGATTTTTATGCTGTATGTAAACCTTTTAGTCAAAGTACAAACTTACCTCACTGTATCTGAAAACATATTAATCTTTTTACACCTAATGCAGTGAAGAGAGATATTGAACTGCTTTGCCAGTGTCACTACAATTTGTCTAAATGAGCCTATTAGCCAGAGAGCCTAAAAACCCCTCTCTAATTGACATGAAGACGGGAGAGGTAGAAAAATGGAATGGAAAAGTCGTGATTGATGGCATGTGAATTTCAGGTTATTCAAAGACCCAGTAACGATGACTGATCCTGCTCTCAGGGCAAAGGGGAAATGGCAGCATTCTAGAAAAAAAAACAAAAAACCTATTTATAGTTTTTAGTAATTGTTCTTGGTGTTAACAAGCCTTAAACCACTAGATGGCACAAAAACTCACCTCAGCATTTTTCTGAACATCTGCGTTTCACCTTGCACCTGGAAATTTGGCTGATCCTTAACATGTTCACGTTGCAGTATGCAGTATCTCATGATTTCTATGCTGTATGTAAAACCTTTTAGTCAAAGTACAGCCTTACCTCACTGATCTGAAAACATATTAATCTTTTTACACCTCATGCAGTGAAGAGTATATCTATACGTAACTGCTTTTCCAGTACGACTACAATTTGTCCAAATGAGCCTATTAGCCAGAGAACCTGAAAACTAATCTAACTGACATGAAGACGGGATAGGACGAGAAAGAGTGACGAATGGAAAAGAAGAATCATGACTGATGGCCTGCGAATTTCAGGTTATTCAAAGAGCTAGTAACTATAACTGATCTTGCTCTCAGGGTACAGGGGAAATTGGAGCATTCCAGAAAAAATAACGTATTGTTCAGTCATTTTTAGCAATGGAAGATGAACTCTGAAGGACTCTCGACTGCTAACTGGCCAGTCCAAAAATTACTTTGCAGTCTGTTCATTTCCTAATGTGACGTAACAGTAAAACCCTCAGGTGGTCTAATAACCAGTTCCTCTCTGATTGCAAACGGATGATGCATTGATCTCTGTCAAAGTTTCACCAGAGGACAGAAAGACAACCTCTCCAGGGACGGCTCTGGGGACACAAGGGTTGCCCTGGCAGCTCCTTTGACAGTGGTTAGGATTAAAATGGACTGCACATACAATTTTTGACCAAACCAAAACTGCACATCAATGCAAATTTCTAATTAACCAAGAAAAGAGTCTTGTTTCAAAGTATGTTTGATCATTCATCCATCTATAACCATTTAAAAGCAATACAAAGTTTGCTCTCATTCATTCATTCATTCATTCATTCTTTTTTTTTTTTTTTTTTTTGTTTACCTGTCAATCAATCCCTCTTTGTCATACAAAGAAAATAATACATCTATTCATCTCCGAGCTCTCTGAGCCATCATTTTGCAATGGACGTTCTAGCAAGATGTCATTTCACCACTCGTAATTTACAATGTGGACAATTAGCTTGAGCGACTGTCATTTGCAATGGAGTAGGAAGTCATTATGGAGTGAAGGAGATGCTTTTATTGGGCTCAGAGGGCATTCAGAGACAGATGAGAGCAAGGATATGAGCACTGGCCTCTTTGATAAAGTGTGCCATTAAATTTGTGCTTGTGTGGAGACAAACAGCATCTAACTGCCCTGCAGTTGGACCTGTGAATCTGCTACTGTGGTTACACTATTAAATGTTGTGTACAGGAAGGTTGTGTGTTTACATACAGCTCCAAAGGGGTTTCTTTGAAACACAAAGAAAATGAGAATTAATACTTATTACATTCTAAACTGTTATGTGTTATTGGAATATAAATGAATGTACACAAACATGCTGCAAATATGGCACTTGCAAAAAATATGACACTTGCAAGGAAGTAAGTCTAATATAGACTATTAGATATGCAGACAAAAATTAATTTGCCATATTCAACATATTATCACACTCATTCTTAAAATACAAAAGCCCTTTTATTTTATTTTGCTTTGTCTTTCTTTTTGAAATAACTGTTTAAAAACCATAAAAATACATGCTGACAAATATATTTGCAGAGACTCATTAACAGACATTTACACACAATCAGTTCAGACAGATTCTAAAAGCAATTTATAATTGCTTAAATTACTCATTATTACACAAACACATGCATACTTGCATGCAAAAAAAAAAAAACCTTTTAAAAATTTTAATTTTTTTTTTTAAATTATGTATTCTTGTTTTTTTATGCATCCTTGCTGCACAAAGACTTCAGGATAGACCAGGAAGATGTTGCATTAGGCAGTGAAAAGACTCTCTGAACCTTATTATTTACCATGAATAGGGTACAAATTGGTGTCCTGATTTAAAAGATTGGAGACACAAATCACACTGTTGTGAACTATTATCTACCTCTCACAGGAGTACTGAGCTTCTTAACTGTATCCAACAATTTAAATTATATAACAGCATCATTTTTACAAAATCTGTTCTGTTGAAATGATATTCAGATCTGTCAGCAGATAGACAAGGGACACAGAGGTAAGTGGTGCAAATGACAGCAGGTTTATTAAACAACGATGGAGACAACACAGGAGAGAGGACAGTCCAGGTAAGCAGGCGGGGAGTGGGAAAGTCTTGTGTGGCTTATCTGAGTCTGATGGTGTCCTTGTGTGTTCCAGGGGATCCAGAGGGAGCTGAGGAGCGTGGAGATGGTAGAGAACAGCAGCAGTGGTGAACTAGGACGTATCACGGGAACAACAGGTCAGTATTCAGCAGGTAAGTGGGTCAGGCAAAACAACATGGTAAGGTTGACGTTGACGAGACCAGACAAGGGAATGCAGGAGAAGTGAGCATTTATAGGAAGTGCTAATGATGATGTGCATGTGCAGGGAATCCATGAGATGATGAGCTGACTGGGTGCAGGTGTGGATCAGGAGGAATGCTGTGAAATGGAGTTCAGGGACAGTGACCGTGACATTACTCCCCCCTCCAAATAGGCACGTCTTCGCGCCGTAGATGGAACAACCGGGGAGGGAGGGTGGGCATCCTGGAGTCTTAGGAGAGTGACGGTGCAGGTAGCTATGCCGCCTCCAGGACGGAGCCGGGAACTCAGGGGCCATGGCGGCATGGGCAGCTCAGGTGGCCATGGCGGTTCAGGCATCTCGGGGGGCCATGGTGGCTCGGGCAGCTCAGGTGACCATGGCGGTTCAGGCCTCTCGGGGGGCCATGGCGGATCAGGAGGTTCAGAGTGCCATGGCGGGTCAGGAGGTTCAGGGCGCCATGTTGGATCTGGAGGTTCAGGGCACCATGGCGGTGCGGCCTCCATGGCCTCGGCCACTATGGCCACGGGTATATGGCGCCCCCCCAAAAAATTCTTGGGAGGAGCTATGGGTCTCTGGGCTGGAGCGGGGTCTGGAGCAGGCTTGCAGGCTGGAGCGGAGTCTGTAGCAGACTCAGGGACTGGAGCGGAGTTTGGAGCAGACTCTGGGACTGGAGCAGGCTCGTGGGTTGGAGCGAACTCCGGGACTGGAGCGGGCTCGTGGGCTGGAGCGGACTCCGGGACTGGAGCGGGCTCGTGGGTTGGAGTGAACTCCTGAGCGGGCTCGTGGGCTAGAGTAGGTTCCTGAGCGGGCTCGTGGGCTGGAGTGGACTCCTGAGTAGGATCGTGGGCTGGAGCTGACTCCTGAGTGGGCTCAGGGACTGGAGCGGACTCTTGAGCACCCTCAAGGACTGGAGTGGACTCTCGAGCAGACTCAGGGACTGGAGCCATCTCTAGGCTCTCAACGAGGAAGGGAGTCGCCTCTGGACTCTGGATGAGGCAGGGAGTCGCCTCTGGACTCGGGACAAGGAAGGGAGTCTCCTCTGGACTCAGGACGAGGAAGGGAGTGATGGCGGCGGCCATTTTGACTGAGGGTGAAGGCGAGGCGGTGGCCATCTTAACCGAGGGCTCAGGCATGGCGGCCCTCTTGGGAAGAGGCTCTTGGGCTGGCTGGAAAGCATATGTGGGAATGAAGCTGTCCCAACATATGGAGATGGCCTCTTTCCAGTCCAGCCCAGCAAGATCGGGGAGTTCCCGGGGATCGACGTAGTTGACCCCAATCCTGAATAGCACCGTGATGGTCTTGTCTTCCAAAGGGCTGATGTGGACCAGGCGAATGAACTTCTCCGTGAAGGTAAAAAGATTGCGGCTGGTTTGTGCGGCCACCGTGATCTGTCCAGCGAATTCCCAGCTCATCGTCCTTAATTAGTGGGTCTGGTCTTCTGTCAGCAGATAGACAAGGGACACAGAGGTAAGTGGTGCAAATGACAGCAGGTTTATTAAACAACGATGGAGACAACACAGGAGAGAGGACAGTCCAGGTAAGCAGGCGGGGAGTGGGAAAGTCTTGTGTGGCTTATCTGACTCTGATGGTGTCCTTGTGTGTTCCAGGGGATCCAGAGGGAGCTGAGGAGCGTGGAGACGGTGGAGAACAGCAGCGGTGAACTAGGACGTATCACGGGAACAACAGGTCAGTATTCAGCAGGTAAGTGGGTCAGGCAAAACAACATGGTAAGGTTGACGTTGACAAGACCAGACAAGGGAGTGCAGGAGAAGTGAGCATTTATAGGAAGTGCCAATGATGATGTGCAGGGAATCCATGAGATGATGAGCTGACTGGCTGCAGGTGTGGATCAGGAGGAATGCTGTGAAATGGAGTTCAGGGACAGTGAGACAGATAGTGACCGTGACAAGATCACTGTAGTATAAGTCTTTTAATTATTAGTTAATTTTAATCATCACAAACAAAATGTTGTCTGTGCCCTACATTTCGCATTCAACACTATTACCACATGAGTTTCCACCATGAATGCGGACACTTTCTATATGAAAAGAAAATTATCTCATTCCATTTTGTCAATCTGTACGCCAATTTTATTTGTCTGTATTTATCAAGCTCAACCTTCATCCCTGTTACCCAAGGTATTGTGAGAAAAAAAGTTTGTAAAAAAGAGAAATATACTTTAGGAAATGGCAGAAACCAACAGTTAGTAAAATCAGCTAACCTCAACTAAGCGACAACTTAATTTGGACTAAATCTGCAACCCTGTTACCCATTCTGGACATTGTTTTATAAGGACATACTGTAAGGGTTAAGTACCACTTTCACTGGCCAATTGTTTGAAGAAGAAAAAAGAAATTCAGAAATTCATGTGCTGTTTTGACACTATGTTAAAAGGGCTACTCTGACTGGTGTAGAACAGTTATATGGTCCTTCTCAATGTCTCTAAGTCCCTGGAGCCTTGTGGATCCTCAGAGGCCATTAAACACAATTCAGACCTGCTTAATACCAGCCCAGTCTGCCCATTTACTCACTTCATCACAGGCTAAAGTGAGCATATTCCTTTCCTTAATCTAAATGTGGACCTATAAATCACCTGCAAAAATATCATGACAAAGAAGAAATACATCAGACACTTATGCTCTAGAGATGGCCACAATGCATATTCTTTTTTATAAAAATAATTTGTGTCTATATGTATGACAGTGTGCAGATGTGTACAGTATGTATGTGTGTGAGAGATCGCTAAAGAGAGAAGTTCATCACTGTAACAGTTCCTACCTTGGAGAAACCAAAATAGCTTTAAGACTTTGCTTCACTGTTCATCTATTTTAAATAAGCTTCGGGGCTTCATTTGGTGCAGAGTCAATTAAGACTTATCCAACAGGGAAATCAGTTCATGAGTCTCAGTTAAAGATTTTAAAGGCAAATGGAATCTGATAAAGACTGTCACCCATCACACTTTCCTTTTGATAGACATTAATTGTAGGATAAAGTAAGATTATATCCAATTCAGATCAGATAATGCCTGATCTTACAAAAATATCAGGTGCACTGTAAAAAAAAAAGTTAATGTTGAGAAAAATATATTGGGCATGTAATTATACTCAATTAGTATGTTATTACACTGTAATTAATATGTAATTGACCCTATCTAGCCCTATCCTTTCTTGTAAACCTACCTCAATAGCAGAAAATCCAAATCCAGAGAATCCAAAGGGGTTTTACAGAACAAAATGCACACAATTGTCGGGGTTATGTTCAGTGTTCTTGTGTTTTTATTCATGTGCCTGTGTTTCTTCTTTTCTTTCAGTTTAGTGTTAATTATTGTTAATTCCCTTGTTAGTTTCCTTGATTGCTGATTAGTTACCCCTGTGTCTCATTTAGTTCCCTTGTGTATATATAATCCCTGGTTTGTTCGGTTCTTTGGTGGTCATCGTCTTAGTTTATGTGTGAAGTCGCTACTGTCCTGAGATTCTCCAGTGTGTTATGTTAGTTTAATAAAGACTGTTTATACTGGAGTCATTCATGTTAGATTGCCACACAGCTGTGGCAACAAAATAAATGCTTATTTTTATAGCAGTTAAAGACACCTAATAAAAAGTTGGGCATATTAATATTTAATTTTTGTCAAGCAACAGTAGACATGTTGAGCATACGCAAAGTCACTAAACTGGTTTTTAGAAGAAGAGACCTTTATTGTGTACAGAGAGGTGAAATAAGAAATCAATATGTTCTATTCAAAATGAGAATATTTTGTTCCCTCAGGGTGAGGAAAAAAAATATTTCGTAATAGGTAGAAGATAGTTGCATCCTTCTCAACCATGGTTGCCTGAATTACCAAAAGTGTATGATGATAAGATTTTTTTCACGTTTTGTAGCAGTAATATAAGGCGTCACTATTTATCAGTGTGTTTCTCAGCACTGTTATCTGTAACAACCTGACCCAAAAACTTGCCTGAGATGGAAAATACACGTCATTATTCTTATGACTGTTCATTTTCTCAACTATGCACATCTTAACTTCCTCAGGAACTACCTGACATGCCCTCCAACCAACAGGATATTTAAGGAATATATGATGCATCCAATCATGACTTTGAGGCTTCATATTTTTGAATGTTGATTTCAAGTTTTTTTTGTTTTTTTTTTCTCTCTCTCTCTCTCTCTCTCAAATAAATTGATTGCTTGAAGGTGAGGCAAGAAGACAGTAAATAATTAAAATATTAATGATAAATGTGAACAACAGCAACAACAACAAAAATCTAGATAAAAAATCTGAGATAATAAATAATTCTGTTTCCACAATTCAAACAAAAAGCTTTGGTCTGGAAAAAATAAGTGGTAAGTTTGTGCCTTAAGATTGTAAAGAAAAAAAAAAAAAACATTCTTGTAACCTCAGAGGACTCAAATTTCCTGAAGAGCACCACAGTATACAGCTGTGTAAATGGGATTCCAAAATGTAGAAAATATCTCTATATAAATGTATAGTGCAATATGGAAAGGCATACAGAGTGCTCTTGCTCAACCCCGATATTTATGGTATACAGCATAAAAATGGAGTTTAGAGGAAATATTGCTTGTCCAAAAGAAAATCTATGATATACTCCTGTTATACTGTGTTTCATGTGAACAGAGAGAGAGAGAGAGAGAGAGAAAGAAAAAAAAAGACGATGTCAACGTAGTGATAAGATGTGGGCTTTTTATCTATCATTAAATTTTGTAAGAAGGCTTTACAGCTGTTGCTCTTTACAAAAGTTGGATTGCTTTAGTTGAGACAGCCAAGTGAAAGCCCTGTACATGCAAGACACTTGTGGTTAGATAATTGTTAATAAGGCCTATTTGTTTGGGGAAAAGACGTTATTGCTTTTGGAAAGCAATTCCTTAAAACTTAGAAGGGGAATTGGGGATTGTGCATACAAGCAAACACTATTACAGAGAATCACACTTTTATCTGGCTTCTTGTTGTGACCCACAGCTAATCTATGAACAGTTTCTTCTGGTAAAAATTTGAAGGTACTGTATCTCTAAAGTGATTTGAGAGAATGTAAAATGAAGCAACAAAATACCATTGTCATAACATAAAATTAGCCATGTCTTCTGTAGAACAGTACAGAATTGCAGAGCTCAATCAAGGGTATACGTCTCTTTAGAAATATACAGGTGCTGGTCATATAATTAGAATATTATCAAAAAGTTGATTTCACTAATTCCATTCAAAAAGTGAAACTTGTATATTATATTCATTCATTACACACAGACTGATATATTTCAAATGTTTATTTCTTTTAATTTTGATGATTATAACTGACAACTAAGGAAAATCCCAAATTCAGTATCTCAGAAAATTAGAATATTACTTAAGACCAATACAAAGAAAGGATTTTTAGAAATCTTGGCCAACTGAAAAGTATGAACATGAAAAGTATGAGCATGTACAGCACTCAATACTTAGTTGGGGCTCCTTTTGCCTGAATTACTGCAGCAATGCGGCGTGGCATGGAGTCGATCAGTCTGTGGCACTGCTCAGGTGTTATAAGAGCCCAGGTTGCTCTGATAGTGGCCTTCAGCTCTTCTGCATTGTTGGGTCTGGCATATCACATCTTCCTCTTCACAATACCCCATAGATTTTCTATGGGGTTAAGGTCAGGCGAGTTCGCTGGCCAATTAAGAACAGGGATACCATGGTCCTTAAACCAGGTACTGGTAGCTTTGGCACTGTGTGCAGGTGCCAAGTCCTGTTGGAAAATGAAATCTGCATCTCCATAAAGTTGGTCAGCAGCAGGAAGCATGAAGTGCTCTAAAACTTCCTGGTATATGGCTGCGTTGACCTTGGACCTCAGAAAACACAGTGGACCAACACCAGCAGATGACATGGCACCCCAAACCATCACTGACTGTGGAAACTTTACACTGGACCTCAAGCAACGTGGATTGTGTGCCTCTCCTCTCTTCCTCCAGACTCTGGGACCCTGATTTCCAAAGGAAATGCAAAATTTACTTTCATCAGAGAACATAACTTTGGACCACTCAGCAGCAGTCCAGTCCTTTTTGTCTTTAGCTTCTGACGCTGTCTGTTGTTCAAGAGTGGCTTGACACAAGGAATGCGACAGCTGAAACCCATGTCTTGCATACGTCTGTGCGTAGTGGTTCTTGAAGCACTGACTCCAGCTGCAGTCCACTCTTTGTGAATCTCCCCCACATTTTTGAATGGGTTTTGTTTCACAATCCTCTCCAGGGTGCGGTTATCCCTATTGCTTGTACACTTTTTTTCTACCACATCTTTTCCTTCCCTTCGCCTCTCTATTAATGTGCTTAGACACAGAGCTCTGTGAACAGCCAGCCTCTTTTGCAATGACCTTTTGTGTCTTGCCCTCCTTGTGCAAGGTGTCAATGGTCGTCTTTTGGACAACTGTCAAGTCAGCAGTCTTCCCCATGATTGTGTAGCCTACAGAACTAGACTGAGAGACCATTTAAAGGCCTTTGCAGGTGTTTTGAGTTAATTAGCTGATTAGAGTGTGGCACCAGGTGTCTTCAGTATTGAACCTTTTCACAATATTCTAATTTTCTGAGATACTGAATTTGGGATTTTCCTTAGTTGTCAGTTATAATCATCAAAATTAAAAGAAATAAACATTTGAAATATATCAGTCTGTGTGTAATGAATGAATATAATATACAAGTTTCACTTTTTGAATGGAATTAGTGAAATCAACTTTTTGATGATATTCTAATTATATGACCAGCACCTGTATATGTAGTAGTAGTAGTAGTAGAGTTAGTAGTGGTATGAGGGGCATGTTGCAAATATATCTATATGACTTATATTTTAAACCCTGATAACCAGAGTTGACAATGATTCATTTTCATGAGCAAAGAAAATGCATTTGTGCATTATTCCAGTGTGAATTTGTGAATTGAGGATGTGTGGATTTGTTGTGTGTATTTTTAGATTGTTTTGTGCATGTGGGAGGTTTTGCTACACAATAAAATAAATAAATCGTTTTCAATGTTGTATATAGACACAGCCAAAATGATACCGTATACAGTATATTCAAATAAGAAGTCATACTTATTTTACCTAATCAGTTAGCCTCCC
Source organism: Mylopharyngodon piceus (assembly GCA_039654765.1). Taxonomy (NCBI): domain Eukaryota; kingdom Metazoa; phylum Chordata; class Actinopteri; order Cypriniformes; family Xenocyprididae; genus Mylopharyngodon; species Mylopharyngodon piceus. Next base: position 9,838,417 of record CM077445.1, read on the forward strand.
CCACAGCCAAGTGGAACAAGCCCATTCAGCAAATGAGCGGCTGATACTTTTGTATGCTACTTCATACATTTAGGACAGATAAAGCCTCATAAACAAACAACTTTATTTGCTTTGAATCTGTTATGACTCATAATAAGGCCAGCCATAATCCATGAATAACAAAATAAATATGATTACACTTTGAATGGTAGAGTTGAGAATCAGGGTACAAAATGACTAACGGAGATGTTATTAAACAGTAATGTTGGTTATTTAAAATATAAGTTAAGGTTAACACATGAAAATCAATTTAAAATCATTAGTGGATCTCTGAGACAATTTCAAACAAATGTGTTTGCTGTTTATGTTTCTGCCTTCACTAGTGTTCAGAAAAGGCAGCTTGTTAAATTGGGTTGATGAAATTTCCGAGTTGAAGTGCATTGTGGCATAAATGAGGTCAGAGTGCAGGAGATGTCTTATGGTATGTGACAGTGCATATTCCTGCACTACTTTGTAACCTCTTCTAAACCATTATGCAGAAATAACAGCAAATTCAGACTGATTATGAAAAATAGGGACAGAAAATAGATTTTATTTTAGTTTTCTATTCATCATTATTATTTGAGTCACCTGAATGATGTTCAAATGACATACTGCATTTGCTCCTGGTACTAATCCAGGATCTTCTCTCTTAATCCAGCTCATCAAAGCTGACACACACCTCTCTCACACATCTTTTTCTAAAGAGCCAGCCTGGTTGCTTTAATTGGCTTGCTCAGTGCGCCACATTTTTATTCAACCCAGTAACTGAAGTTATTATGAATTCATTTTTGAAAGAGACAATAATGAGTTAACATTTAGTAATTACCCTTTATTCAAGTGTGCTATTAGTATACTTCTTTTAAACTAAAAATAAGAAAGTATACTTTCAGTCTACTTTTATGTACTTCTCAGAAATATACAATTACACTTATACTGACAGAAAAGTCTAAGTACATGTTTTGGCATCCTATACAATAGATTTGTTTGAAAATATTGATTTATAAAGAAAACAGATTCCTAATTCTGAGTATTTGAATTTTTGTGTAGTCCACTGGTAATGTACATAGGAATTTACTTCAAGTCTACCAATACACAAGGGAGAGGAAGAAGCTGGAGAATGATTCGCTGGGGAAATCGCTGTAGATCAGGTAAGTAGTCCACTTCGTCAAAATGAGACCAGACAATGAGCTGAGACGAGGTGTGTGCTTTTATGGGTGCATTGATGAGGGTGTAGACGAGGTGCAGGTGTGCGTAGTTAATATTCGGGTGATGGAGTGTGCTGTGATTGGCTGATGAGAGAGCCTGGCAGATCTGTGACAGTAACCTAACTGCACTAAGGATTGGTGGAATGAGCATTTTTCAGCTTTAAGGAAGAGGTGGTATTCTCTCAGGCATTTCAGGACCTCTGCAACGTTCTGGCGATGTTTAGCCATGCTCCTGGCAGTAGGCGAGGGTGTCATCAATATAGACGAGCAAAAAACAATGGATGAACTACTGGAGCACCTCATGCATGAAGTCCTGGAATACACCAACTTGGTGAACACTGGGGCTCCGCAGAAATCTTCAAGTGCCACTGGGACGAGGAGAAGTGGGTAGCGAAACTTCACTGTCATTTTGTTGAGTGCACGATAATCAATACAAGGCTGCAAGCCTCCATCCTTCTTGGCCACAAAGAAGAAACTTGCAGCAGCAGGGGACACAGAAAGGCGGATGTAGCCTTGTTGTAAAGCCTCTTCTATGTACTCCTCCATGGCCTTCTGTTCGGGAAGTGACGGGGGATAAATCTTCCTGTGGGGCACTTTCTCAACCAGAATCAGATCGCTGGCACAGTCGCATGGCCAGTATGGAGACAGCTGAGAGGCCTTTTTAGGGCAGAAGATATCACTGAAGGGGGTGTAACAGGTAGGGATGTCAACAGACTGCTTCTCAATGGGACTCTCAGTGGACGTGGAGTTCACAGGACTGATGAGATACAGGTCAAGAAACTTGTGGGAAACAATCATGGAAACATTTTCGCCCCACTTCAAGACTTCACCAGTCCTCCAGGACATGGTGGGATCATGCTGCACTAGCCACGGGTGCCCAAGAATCACATCAGCGGTGGAGTGCTCCAGAACCATCATCATCATTGGCGGTCACTCGAAGAAAGTATGACTGTCCTCTCTGTTGGGTCTACTTGTGGGTCTTCAGATGGCTGTAGAGGCCAATCTGCATACTTTGGTGAAGTGTGAGCAGGGGAGTGTTGATCGTTGATGGTGGTTGAGCCTTTTTGTCTTTCTCCTTGCGAATCTGTCGCTTTGTCTCTGCGGCATGGCGGAGTTCTATTTCATGAAGTGCTACACCTTCCTGCATTGATTTCTTTCAGGAGCTTCTGTCCAGTGCAATGTGCTCCCAGTTTCTCGATGTGATTTGAAATTTCTTCAGAATGGCCTTGATATTGTCTTTATATCGTTTCTTTTGCCTGCTACTTGCTCGACTACCTTCCTTCAGCAGGGAGTACAGGATCTGTTTGTGGAGACGTGAATTGGACATGCAGATAACATGGCCTGTCCATCGAAGTTTGTACTGCATTATTGTAGTGGTGGAGATGGTCATGTTGGCTTCCTCTTCAGAGTCTAAAGTAGGGGCATAGGCGCTCACAACTGTTGCTATCTGGTTGTTGGCAAGCAGATGGTCATGAGACACTCAATAATCCACACAAGAAGTTCATAGAGGTGACTGATAAGATGGTTCCTAATGGCAATTCCAACACCATGGATCCTTGGCTCATCATCAGCTTTTCCTTTTCAGAAGAAAGTGTAACCACCCTTCTCCTCTTTTAGTTGTCCTTCGTCTGCTAGTTGGGTTTCAGAAAGGGCGGCTAGGTCAATCTGGTATCTTCTCAGTTCTCTAGCGATGATTGCGGTTCTCCTCTCCAGTCTGTCACTGGTTGCACTATCCATCATTGTGCGCACATTCCAGGCTCCAAAGTTCATAGTTTTGTGTTTCTGACCGCAAATCGTGATCACTCTGGACGTGGTAATCCAGTCAGGAGGTTTGAGGCAGGCTATTTTTAGGGCACCTTTTCAAGCCCCTTCCCCACGTGGGGTGAGTAGAGTGGATCCTAAAGAGAGCTGCTCAGTCATGGGTGCAGCTGCCTAAGTGGCTCTTTCTGCCTCGTTCCAAGAGCCCAGCGATTGAGTCTATCACTCACTGCATAATGTGCCAGTTTATGACTAGGGGCTTCCAGATCTCACAATCCTGCCCTCGTCGACACTTTCTGGTCACCATAGGACTTAAACTGGGATGTTAGAATGGTTTCCTAAAGAAGACATCCAAGACGACTAGGAGCCCTTTTCTGCTGCAGCCTTCATCCGCCTTCCCAGCCATTGTGACGCTCCAGTAAGGCCAGCCATCATCCTCCGCCTGCTCCACCATTGAGGTCTTGGTTGGATTGCTCTTTGACAGGGACCTCCCCCTTGACATTACTGCCATGGGTGGCCCTACCAAGGTCATAGCTTCAGACGACATTGCTCTTGGGATCACAGGACCACACAAGCCTCTCCACCACGACAAGGTGGCAATCCCCCAGAGAGGTAAAGTGAAGTGACTCGGTGTGAAGTGACTCGGTGTGCAGTTGACCAACTCATAGATGAATGGGACAGACACTGAAGCATACATGCTTCTTGCAGAGGGGTTTTCTTGTTACCGATTGGACCTTGTAGGAGGTTTTGGTTGCGACCTTCGAGAGGTTGAGTTGGCAGCAGAGGTTTCCGGAGATGGAATTCCCAGCTGACCCAGAATTGAGGAGGGCATGGACTGAAATAGAGATGTTAGAGGCAGTAAGCATAACCACAGTGGTGAGTGGCTTTAAATTGACAGCTGGAGTATTCACAAAACTCACCACTGGCCATGGAGGACGAACTGGGCATGCTGAGATGACATATGACAGTACAAACATAGCCCATGGGTCAGCTGCCTCTGCCGCTCAGCTGGAGCTAGTCTAGTGTTGTCTATTTGCATTGGTTCGGTGCCTAATTCTGGAGCACTGATGGATGACTGCATACGATTGGCAACTCTGATGGATAACTGGATGAAGCGTTTAAGGCCAATGGAATCATTGTATGCAGCGAGATGCAGCCGCACTTTGGGCTCCAATCCCTGCCGGTAGATGGTGAGGAGCGAGCACTCATTCCATCCGCTGGCAGCCACAAGAGTCCTGAACTTGAGAGCATAATCATTAATAGACATTTTTCCTTGGCAGGAATGATAAAGTTGCTCACCAACAGAAGTGTCTCCCACAGGCTTTCCAAAAACCTCACGGAAGTGATTGATGAAATTGTCTAAGGACTGTGTCACTGTACCAGCCTGAGCCCAGATGGTTTCCGCCCATTGGAGCACTCGCCCCGTCAGCAGGGAGATGATGAAAGCGGTTTTCACTCTGTCTGAGGCGTAGAGATGCGGCTGCATCTCCAGGGCCACCGTACACTGGAGGAGAAATCCGTTGCAATCCTCCGCCAAGCCAGACTAGACTGCTAGTTTGGCCATGGGACTGGTGACAACTGTCTGTGAAGGAGTGGTGGTGGTGGTGATGGAAGTGGCGATAGAATCCGTGATCTCTTGGAACGGGTCAGGTGAACTTAGGTCGCTGGTATTGTCTTGGTCCGGTCTTCTGTTATGGAATGTAGACTCACAGATATAACAATCAATGAAGATCTTTATTGACAACAGCTGAGCAGAACGGTGATAACAGGTAAGTAGGCAGTGCAATGATACATTAGATGCAGAGGATAACTTGGTAATGTTAATAATTCTTGTCTTATAGGTCCAGGAGATCGTGGATGGGATGACTGGTGGCAGATGGGATGCACACACCTCGTCTGGATGGGTATATATACAGGTATGGTTACAGGTGCAGACAGGAGACACAAGGGAGAGGAAGACACTGGAGAATGATCATTGGAGGGAATCGCTGGATTAATTGCTGGGGAAATCGCTGTAGATCAGGTAAGTAATCCACTTCGTTAAAGCGAGACCGGACAATGAGCTGAGACGAGGTGTGTGCTTTTATGGCTGGCTTGATGAGGGTCCAGACGAGGTGCAGGTGTGCATGGTTAATATTTGGGTGAGGGAGTGCGCTGAGATTGGCTGATGAGAGACCCTGGAAGATCTGTGACATCTGCATTATAAAAAAGGTTTTTCATAAGCTTTTCAATAAGATTTCATTTGTAAACATTAGATAACTACACTATAGTTAACATGAACTAACCATGAAAAAAAGCATTTATTATCTTAATGTTCATTTCAACATTTACTAATAGGTTATTAAAATCAAAAGTTGTATCTTTTAAATATTATTTAATGGTTTATTTAAACTATTACAAATTTTACTTTATAGCAAGTTATTGTTTACTTTTTAAATCTCATTAAAATCACATTAAATTCTCATTAAAATGTGTTTTCATATAGTTCAGTAGTTACAACACTAACAACATCTTTTTGCATGAGTATATGAATATGAAATAGGCATATTACAACAACTCTAATCAGTTATCAGTAAGTTATTTTGGCAATGAAACAACTAAACTGAAAAAATACTAATTTAAAGCAACATAATTAGTGTACTCATTTAAAGGTCAAACTCCCTTTTCTGAGTTGAGACACCTCTTGCCTTTTCAATCACTTTCTCTCATTCTGCTTCTCTTTTTTATAACTGCGAAAATAGTCACCACAAATGGGTTGAGTTCACAATTTGGAGACAGATCGGTCTGGCGATTCAGTCATTCATGTAATTCTGCTGGCTGTAATGAGTCATGCTTGTCTTACTCACCCACGGTCTCATTTCAGAACACTACAGTGGCATGCTAGACCTCACTTATGACACTGGTGCCATGAAGATGAAAGAGGATGTGAAGTTCAGTAATAAGTAGATGGAACCACTATCGATTGAATTCTATCTGATTTTGTGCAGCACTTAGAAAAAAGCAATTTGATGCTGCTGAAAACTTGTCTCCTGAAAAAAAATATGGGAGTTTGTGAAAGAAAGAATGAAATAAAACAAATAAAACTAAATTAGAAAGAATGAACTCCAACACCTTTGACACTTTTAAGATCAAATATTAACACTGACTCTTCACTTCAAAATCTTTCTCAAATGAATGATAAAATAACCTTTTTCTTCTTCTTCTTCTTTTTCACGTTCATGTATGTGTCACATTCTGTCTGCTTTCCAACACGCACAACTCATTTAATAAATACAAATACTAGTATTTAATGAACAAGGAGAATACTCAGGAGAGTCATAGGAGAATAACAATGCCATACACACTATAACTAAAAACGATAACTGACAGGGAACTGAAATGTAGGGCTATATATACAGGAGATAGACAAAGGCCACTAAACTAGAGACAGGTGGTGCTAATGAGTAAATATGGGAACTAATAAGGTAAAATCAAGAACTAAGGGTACAATTGCATGACAATGATGTACTAGAAGTTTTTCCTTTGCGTTTCTGAAAGGTTTCGTGTACAGACGACAATGTTGTCAAAACAATCCCCGTTCACACGGATCTGCGAAAATGACTAAAAACTCTGTATTATGCATGCCAGGCCAGTAGTTGGTGATGTCACTTTGTAAACAAACACTACACGCCTATAGACTGAATACATGATATGTATGTATGCTCAAAAACATTTGTGTTTTTGTAGTCAATTTGTAGTCGGAGACAATAATGATATTGTTTTCAAAAACTTGCACATTGAAACCTGTTTTCAAAATTTTGCGTTTTCAAAATTTCAAAATGTAAATTAAAGAGCACCAAGTCTTCTAGGCATGGAATGAACAAGTTGGCAACATTTTGCAAAATCTATCTTTTTCCATTCTTCAAGAATGACCTCTTTTAGAGACTGGATGCTGGATGGAGAGTGATGCTCAACTTGTCTCTTCAGAAATCCCCATAGGTGTTCGACTGGGTTCAGATCAGGAGCCACTGAATCACTTTCACCCTGTTCTTCTTCAGAAATCCAACAGTGGCCTTAGATGTGTGTTTAGGATCATTGTGCACAACGACCAAGGGCACGGAGTGATGGTAGCATCTTCTCTTTCAGTATAGAGCAGTAGATCTGTGAATTCATGATGTTGTCGCTCCCCGACACCAGCAGCACTCATGCAGCCCAACATAAGGACACTGCCACCACCATGTTTCACTGTAGGCACCATGCATTTTTCTTTGTATTCCTCACCTTTGCTACGCCATACAGTTTTGAAGCCATCAGTTCCAAAAACATTTATCTTGGTCTCATCACTCCAGAGTATAGAGTCCCAGTAGTCTTCATCTTTGTCAGCATGGGCCCTGGCAAACTCTAGGTGGGCTTTTTTGTGCCTGGGCTTTAGGAAAGGCTTCTTTCGTGGACGGCACCCATGCATGCCATTCCTCTGCAGTGTACGCCGTATTGTGTCACGGGAAATAGTCACCCTAGTTTGGCTTTCTACTTCTTTAGATAACTGCAGTGGACTTGCATGCCGATTTTCTTCAACCCTTCTCATCAGAAGATGCTCCTGTCGAGGTGTTAACTTCCGTGGACGACCTGGACGTCTCTGTGAGATGGTTACAGTTCCATCTTTTTTAAATTTTTGTACCACTTTTACTACAGTATTCTGACTGATAAGTAAAGCTTTGCTGATCTTCTTGTAGCCTTCACCTTTCTGGTGTAAAGAAATTATTTTCTTTCTCAGGTCTTGTGACATTTCTCTTCCATGTGGTGCCATTGCTGACAGCATGAAATGGGAAGGGGTTTTAACACCCTTTTATAGTCAACTGTCAGCTGGACACCTGTGTAATGAATAATTAGACTCACCTGTGGTTGAATTCTTGTTAAATTAGACATTAGTAGTCTAAAATTTAGCTTCGCTCCAGAGACTTTCAGTGGGGTGTACTCATTTTTGCATCACCCTAATTTGAGTAAAACTGAAAATTTTGTTCTCTAAGTTATATTATTAACCTTACTTTCATGTTATAAGTTAAACAGATGCTATATAAAACTTAGTCTTGTCAACATTTTGGAAATTGTTTTTGTGTTCATTGAGATATTGTTTAAAATGTTACTTTTCAAAGGGGGTGTACTCATTTACGTTGAGCACTGTAAAGATGATAATTCCGCAAATAACTGCAATTGTAGGTTTCAAACGGAGATGGCGACAAAGGCAAAACTTATGGACTGCAGCTTTAAGAAATCTTCTCGGAGTTACATAAAGTAAATTTTTGGCAAAAATGATGGCAAAATTTAAGTCATGTCAGCTTGACATTTTAAGTGCAGTCAAGACAATTAATGGAGACTAGGGATGATTGTAATACTTTTTTCTTTAATGCCAGTTTTATTATGTGCTATTTACATTTTAAAAAAAAATGAAAACAAAAATTTTTGCTACAAATTAAAGTTGTTTTAAAACCTCCTAATTAACCTTAAATTGTGTTTTGCTGCAACCTATCCCACTACCCGGTGAGGTGTAACAGAAGGTGGGTTGTGTTGTAACTCTAGAGAATATTGACATGTAAAAAATGTACATGCAATTTTAATTAAATGTACTAAAATGTTAAAAAATGATTTTTATATCAACCCCTTAGGCTAGTGATTAGGGTAGTGATTTCATACTTGTACCTGTAAACTGGTTAAACCGATGGTGTCAAAACTCTGTGTTACAACTGAAGTCCATAACTGTTGCTGTCATTTTTGACAAATGAAAAATTACACTTATTTTTAACAGTGTGGTCAGAGATGGGCTGTTTATTTGGTATACAGATAATTTGAAGATTCTGCAGTCTCATTAAACTGAAAAACTACCCTCACAACTCAGTTTATGCTCAATGTATGCAAATCCTTATATTTGAGATCCAAGACTGAATATTATCCAAAGGGTATTCCAGCATATCTGTTGACAGACATCTTTAATGGTTTGTAGCTTTATAATCCAAATTTGGTGTCTTTCTGAAACAACACTTGTGAATGTTGTGTTTGATCAATTTAACTGTTAACATTTTCACTTTCATTAACTGTAAACCTGACTTAGCGCTAATCCATGTCCTCTCACCATGTCACCATTAGCACAGGCCTAGAGTACAGCGCTCTGCTTCATTTCAGAATCTCCCAAAATCTCTTTAACAAGCAGGGCCCACAGGTCAAAAAATCAGCAAAAGATATATTCTGCTGAAATTCATGTGTAGGATGAATACAGTACAGACTGGAACTCTCATATTTGCTTTTAATACACACAAAAAAAGTTAATTTTTTATTTGACTTAATATAAAAATCATTGCAATTCTATAGGAAAGCAGACATTATTGTTACTCTTTAGATACATTCATTAAAAAAATCATAGATTCAAGAAATGAAAAGAAGTTTAATATATGGAAACGAAAATATTATGAGAATACAATAATGTTGAGAAATGTCAATAATTTGTTTAATCAGTGATTGTTCCCTTCCTGTGTCTGGCAAATGAATGAAAGATCATCTGAAAACCAGTCTTCAGGACACAAAAAGAATGAGATTTATCATTAACTAACCTCACCTTATATTTTCTAATTCATGAGTTGGCTATCAAAGACTCAAGATGATGATGCACTGGGGAAATCTAATGCCTTCACACAGCTTGTTGTTGCAAAAATATAAACACGATATTGACCAAAACATCAATAAAGTTCACAGTCGCAGTTTAAATAAAGATCCCATGTATCTGTAAATTTTTTCTAAGATTCCATCTATTATAAATAGGGGAAGACTATAAATTGATGAATAAGATATAATGAAATAAGATGTTTTTTATCAGCATGCAAATCAATTGTACCTCACTGACTCTCCGAATCAATAATGCAAGTCCCCTCCCCCTTTTTATTCACAAAAACATTTGTATTCTAGTGTTATTACTTTTCATCTCCATGTTATTATTTTTTAAACAAAAGAACTTCAAGATAGATTTAAACCTTCAGTGTTCTTTTTTTGCAAACATACTTTGCAGACATTCTTTACAACATAAAATTACTTACTCTGCTCAGATATACAGTAACTTAAATAAGCACAAGTCAACCTGGCATACTAAACAAGACCACAGGGAGATGCCAATGGACTGCATATAGCTACTATGCAGATACATTCAGAATTATTAAACACACCAAAATTCAAATGAAAAATAAAAAAATTCTGAATGTATAGAAACTCTGCGATCTGAAGGCGGGTCGATGTCATCAGTGAACAGTTCTTTTGTCAGAACAAGCAAGACACAATAGACACGATTAACAACAAGCATAGACACGATTGCTTGTTCTGACAGAGTAACTGTTCACTGATGAAATAGTTCACAAACTCCTCCAAAACACGCTTCCTCAGCGAGCATCTATTATAAAACACTCACAGTAGTACATTAATTTTGACAACTATGTGAATATATTGAACAGTATCATGCAGAAATACGATGTTACAGCGATCAGTGAGCCAAGAGAGCACATACACTGTTTGTTTGCGCATCAATAATGGACTCACGTGCATGCCTAATGTACAACTCCTGTATGTCACTGTAATCTTCTTTACCTTCATTACAGTCGTCATCCATCAAAAATTAATTAGCGACACTGGTTTTCTTTATCCAACTGAGAGATGTAGTTTGCGCGTCCTTTGTTCATGAAGCGGTTTGGTGTTTTGAGCCACCATTCAGTCTGTATTTTACACAGCACATCTGTACCCGAAAATGTCTAGGTTACTATTGTAACCCCCGTTCCCTGCAGGAGGGAACGGAGACGTTATGTAATGGGGTCTCAACTGGGAGCCCAATCACCTCCAAGTGGTACAAAACGAGCCAATGGGAATTGGCCAGTGAGATTTACATGCCGGGCCACATCCCCGGCATCCAGGTATAAATAGGACCGGCATACTCACTTCCATTCATATTTTGCTGAGGAGCCGAGAGAGGGAACCCGGCCAATCAGCGGTGATTCGGGGCTATGGCAAGGGGACGTAACGTCTCCGTTCCCTCCGTCAGGGAACGGGGGTTACAATAGTAACCTAGACGTTCCCATTCAGTCAGTCACGTTCGACGTTACGGTCCCAATGGAAAACGCCATAGCAACTGAACCACGTTTGTTGGGGAAGCAGATGCTGGCAAGCCGTGGCGTGCCCAATGCAAGTGCTACCCCAGATGTCGTAACCTTCCAGCGTCCGGAGTAAGCCCGAGGAACAGGGACAGGGCATTACTCAAAGAATGATTAATTCACGAATGATTGGTATCGCTGGTTCAGTCGACAGAAATACGGGACACACATAATAACTGCTGAAATATTTGCATGGAAAATGTTTCTCAGGTCAGTCAGAGGAGCATGCATGGTACGAACAGTGCAGCTGCAGGCGCCACTGCAGCCACCCAACCCGATCACATGAGAATGCGTATCAATATTACATGCGTGTAATCTCGTAGAAAATATACGCCAAAATGAGTTTTGGCGTGCATATGATACGCACTTTATGGCGTGCATATAATACACTTGGTAGTCTTGGGTAGGATTAGTGGTGTGGGTGCCCACGGGCCGGATGAAGATGATTGGCAGGCTGGACTTGGCCCGTGGGCCGCCAGTTGAATAGCCCTGTCATATGGGCATCTAGCCCAGTACAAGGGCTGACCACCCGGGCATGCACACGAGTATTGGACCTGGCGTCGGACGCCTCCGCCGCATCTAACTGCCGCAGGATGCAGGAGGAACTCCACAGGGTTCACCATCTGGGGAACTGAACTGAGGAGCAGAAAAGTGCTCGTATTACCTAGTCTGCAAGCGAGAACCCGTGGCTATCTACGTGTAGACAGAGAACCCGTGGCTATCTACGTGTAGATAGCACACGGGAGGACACCGGGTCCACTCGGAGATTATAAAACCTCGCAAATGTGTTTGGTGTCGCCCAGCATGCAGCAGATGTCCGCCACCCTGAGTGGAGTGAGCTCTCAACCCGAGGGGGCACGGCTCGCCTCGCCAAGGCGATAGTATCCACTATCCAGTGGGCCAACCTCTGTTTGGAGACAGCCTTTCCCTTCTGTTGACCTCCAAAGCAGACAAAGAGCTGCTCAGAGCTTCTGAAGCTCTGCGTGCGGTCCATGTAAACGCGCAGGGCGCGAACAGGACACAGCAACGATAGGGCTGGGTCTGCCTCCTCCAGGGGCAGCGCTTGGAAGTTCACCACCTGGTCCCGGAAGGGAGTGGTGGGAACTTTGGGCACATATCCAAGCCGGGGTCTCAGGATAATGTGAGAGGAAGCCGGCCCGAATTCTAGGCACGATTCGCTGGCCGAAAATGCTTGCAGGTCCCTGACCCTCTTAAAGGAAGCGAGCGCAGTCAGGAGCACTGTCTTCAACGACAGATGTTTCAGCTTGACTGACTCAAAGGGTTCGAAGGGAGCTCTCTGTAGGCCCGCCAGGGTGACAGAGATGTCCCAAGAGGGAACGAGGCGAGGCCTAGGAGGTTTTAACCTCCTGGCGCCTCTTAGGAACCTGATGATCAGGTCGTGCTTTCCCAGAGACCTGCCACCGACCACACCATGATGTGCTGCGATGGCGGCCACATAGACCTTTAAGGTGGAGGGGGACAGCCTCCGCTCCAAGCCATCTTGAAGGAAGGAAAGCACAGAGCTGACTGGGCATTTTCGGGGGTCTTCCCAGCGGGAAGAACACGACTCAGCGAACAGACTCCATGGCATAAGCGCGCCTTGTAGAGAGGGCTCTAGCCGAAGTGATGGTGTCAACTACCGCTGGCGGTAGGCCACTTAAGTCCGCCGCGTCCCGTCCAGATACCACACGTGGAGGTTCCAGAGGTCAGGACGTGGGTGCCATATGGTGCCCCGTCACTGAGAAAGCAGGTCCTTCGTCAGGGGAATTCACCAGGGAGGGGCTGTCGCGAGGAACATCGACTCTGGGAGCCAGGTCCAGTTGGGCCAGCACAGCGCAAGTAGCAAGACCTGCTCCTCATCTTCCCTGACCTTGCACAGTGTCTGTGCGAGAAGGCTCACTGGGGGAAACGCGTATTTGCGTAGGCCCCGGGGCCAGCTGTGTGCCAGTGCATCTGTGACGAGGGTCCCCTCGGTCAGGGTAAAAAACACTGGCAGTGAACGGACTCCTGGGAGGCAACAAGTCCCCAAATTGGCTCCAAATCAGCTGGACCACCTGGCTCACCCGGATTATAAATGGCGCATAGCGCCCTGAGCCGCCGCTGACTCCAAAGGAGGAGATGGCGGGCAAGTTGCGACATGCGACGGGAGCGTAGACCACCTTGATGGTTGATGTACGCTACGGTCGATGTGTTGTCCGTCCGGACCAGTACATGCTTGCCGTGCAGCAGCGGCCGAAACCGGCGCAGGGCAAGGAGTACTGCTAGCAACTCGAGGCAATTGATATGCCACTGCAGACAGGGTCCTGTCCAGGAGCCCGATGCAGCATGCCCGTTGCATACGGCACCCCAGCCGGTGGTGGAGGCACCTGTTGTGACAACAACATGCCTGGACACTTGTTCTAGAGGCACTCCGGCCTGTAGAAAGACAAGGTCCGACCACGGGCTGACCGTTTGGGGACGGCTCAGTGTGGTGGCCACACGGAGCGTGCCCTGGTGCCATGCCCATCTCTGGACTTGGCTGTGTAGCCAGTGCTGAAGCGGTCTCATATGCATCAATCCGGGTGGCTACGGATGCCATCTGCCCCAGGAGCCTCTGAAATTGTTTCAGTGGAACCGCAGTCTCCCGCCTGAACGCATTCAGGCAGTTCAGCACCAACTGTGCGTGCTCGTTGGTGAGACACGCCGTCATACTGAGTCCATCTCCATACTAAGAAAAGAGGTGCTCTGCGCAGAGAAGAGCTTGCTCTTTTCCCAGTTGACCCAAAACCCCAGATGGCTGAGGTGCCTGAGCACCAGGTCCCTGTGTTCGCATAACTGATCTCGAGAGTGAGCCAGAAAGGGTCAGTCATCAAGATAGTTCAAGATGCGAATGCCCACCTCCCTGAGCGGGGTAAGGGCAACCTCCGCGGCTTTAGTAAGACGGGGGGAGACAGGGACAGCCTAAATGGGGAGGAGCTTGTACTGGTATGCTTGACCCTCAAAGCAGAGCAAAAATGGTCTGTGTCGAGGTGAAACGAGAGTACGTGTCTTTCAGGTCAATCGCTGCAAACCAATCATGGGGTGCTTGCTCTTTTAGGGAAATACTCTTAGCCAAAGCGCCCAGGGGCAAATGCTGCCCTGTGTGCACAGCAAGCTGGATGCAAACACCGCTGGAATGCGCCATCACACCTGCAGAGAGATCCCACGACGAGCTGCAAGCAACATAGCAATTAAAATTGCTGTTTTCGGAGTGTTCTCCTGATAGCAATTAAAATTGCTGTTATTTGCTCAGAAATTTACTCTCAATAGAGGTGAATTGGAAAGAGCGATTGCTGTACAACTGCTCGGCTCCGAAGCAAAAGTATGAATGGAAGTGAGTATGCCGGTCCTATTTATACCCAGATGCCGGGGGTGTGTACATGGGGGTGTGGCATGTAAATCTCACTGGCCAATTCCCATTGGCTCGTTTTGTACCACTTGTACCACTCCCAGGCGAGACCCCATTACGTCAGTATCGACGTAACGTCGAACGTGACTGACTGAATAGGAACTACTGTTAGATACCTGAAAAACCTAAAAACCACTGTTTATTTTATTTGTATCTTTGCTTTACTGTATTTATTTGTGCTGTTGCTTGTAGTTTGATTATTTGTTCTTATTTTCTTTATTTTTATTTGACAGTAAGTCCTTTTTTCACTGAACATAGCAAATACCTAACCGAACCAAAACCGTGACCTATGGTCTTAAACCTAATAGTGCTAAAAACCGAACCGTGAGTAACCATGCACCCCTAATGGCCATCCGTTCAAAGGGGCAATCTGCTCCAAGGGAGCACAATGTTAAGCCACTTGTCCACAGGACCAGGAGAGGCCTCAGGACTGTGCCCTCTCAATTGTATGCTATACCAAAGAACATAGCAATGTTCTTTATACTGAATAAGTCCGCAACCGAACCCCTAGGGAAGTGCTCTACCTACAATTGGGTGTTCTAGAAAATAGTCGACATCAATCGTCTAACTATAACCCTACTCAGAGGGTTCTCGTGGCGCTCTCGTACATACCCTTCCAAGTAGCTCTTATTGGCTGATGGTTACCCATTTCTACAGTTCTATCGTATGACAGAGAGCAGACCGCTAGCTGTGACAGAGTCCACTTTTATACTCTGTTCCAATACCCCTTGCGAACCATTAGAAAAACATGCTAACACACTATGTCTATATAGACTGGAGGGGCGACAAATGAAGGAGCGAGATGCTGCAGTGGAAAAGCTCATTCTCCTTACTTTACTGCGCATTCATATATGTGAACAGACTGCTGCAGCCCCAATCTAGGATGGGGCTTAGACAGGGAAGTGACAGATAAAATATTAAACCAAATAAATATATGACTATAAATATATATGAGTTGTCTACATTCCTCAAGCATTCTCTGGTATTTTCCATAAACGTGTGTATTTATAATCACAATGATTAGCATAAGTAGTTCACACACAGCTTGCAAACAAACGGCTGAAGACAAAGAAGCTGATGACGTCCTCTCTAGGTGTCCTTAAATACCCTGCTGGCACACCCTCTCAGTAGCTACAACACGCCAACACCACTCTCCCCTCCGCCACGTCAGCATCCCGGGCGTTTTTCAAAGGAAAGTTCCACTCGAGTCCGCCAATCCCTGGGTACGTCTCGAAGACGTCCAATCAAGGCGAGAGAGAGGGAGAGAGAGAGAGAGAGAGAGAGAGAGACGCACACGCACGTCTCCACAAACAGGGAAAAGGGGGGAGGAAAACAACAATATGTCCTCTGACGTAACAGACATCACCTGACTGGCTCATGATGAGTGTTCCCATAGTGTCAACTCCATGACGCAGTGTAGAGTTCCACTTCGAAAGAGAATGGTCTGGTTACCAACAAAATCTCTTTTTTTGTGTGTGTTCCACAGAAGACAGTCATACAGGTTTGAAACAACATGAAGGTGAATAAATGATCACAGAATTGTCATTTTTTAAATTTTTTATAAGATGTTGTAAATAATTTGTAAATAAGTTCTCATGTTGCTCCATCAATTCAGAAATATAGCTTAAATGTTTTCTTTTTCAACTGTATATTTGGCTATGTCTGAGGCTGTGACAAAAACCTTAGTGTGTTCGTGCTCTGTCAAGCAAGATTCCATCACTGGTCAGGAGTGTAGGGACACACTGCGTCCCTGCTTTTTTCGGCAGTGATATAATTCCTATGGACATAGTAGAGAAAACGTTATGATGCAATCAGTTTTCTGCATCACAAGCAAAGACTATTCCTATTCTTGGCTACAGAGAACAGCCAGGCTCGGTCACAGGGATTCACTATTCAGTGACCCAAACGGAACATCATCCCCACCTCAACCAAAGCAGGTGATGCTGGAGAGAACAAAACTGAAAACTATTCTAAAAACTGAAAATGTAAATGGTAATGACTTATTTTGTCCCTCTAGAATAAAATTTTAATCAGAACTTTAAAATTGATATTTAGCAGAATGAATGCAGGATTATTTATTGACAGATGCATGGTTTTCACATATATTTGCCTGTAATCAAATGTTCCCTGAACATAATATAAAATCCATCCTGTGTTTGTATGGGCAAAACAAGCACTTGACATTCCATCCCCCATGGGCAAACACGTAGCGTCTGACATCATTACCTCTCTCTAGACGGCTACTGTCCTTATCAATGGTGACTCTAAATTAATAAAAGCATTAATCACCTCAAATAATGCTGCCTGTTCAATTGATCTGCGATAGACAGTGTCAGTGTAGCTCCTGGGTTATTTAACTAATTGCTTCCTGAAGCAGATTTCACCTGAGGTTCACAGTAATAAATGAGAATGCTGACATGGAATGGTTCTTCCTGTGATTAAGGAGAAAGTAAATATGGTTTCTGAAGAGTTTGCACTTTGATCTGGTCAAATGTTATGTTACAACTGTGCATTTGAAGGATTTTTTTAATATATTAAAATTACAATACAGTGCCCTCCATAAGTATTGGGACAGTAAAGACAAAATTGCTCTGTTAGCTGTGGTGTCAAGACATCTATAAATATGATTAAAAGATTAATATGAGGCAGAAGTACAGAATGTCACATTTTATTATTGGCTGTTTCAACACAAAATGTTTTACCAACTACGAAGTACAACACTTTTACAGTTTCATCCCTCTGCCTAATGTGAGCATAAGTATTGGGACGGTTTAACTTAAAGCAAATGTAAAAGTGTAAAAGCTAATATTTACTTGTAAATCCCTTGCAAGCAATCACAGGAGCGAGTCTGTGGCCCATAGACTTCACCAGACTCTTGGTTTCACACTTTGAAATGCTTTTCCAGGCCTTTAATACAGCCATTTTCAACAATTGCTCGTTTTGGGGAGTTTTTAGTCTCCACTTCAGCTGGTGAAATGCTTGTTCAATTGGATTTATATCTGGAGACTGACTTTGCGAAAATCTAAGACCCAAAATTTCTTGGCAGTTGGCAGTACTAGTGTTTTGGGTCATTGTCCTGTTGCCATATGAAGCACTTCCCAGTGAGTCTGGTGGTATTTTCTTGAACACTGGTAGGCAAGATTCTTTGGTACACTTCTGAATTCATTCTTCTGCTGCAAAGATGAGTGAGCCTGTTCCAGAGGCAGACATGCATGGTGATTTTTGGTCATTTTCAACCTAAAATTACATTATTCACTTGTTTTGCCTGTAGCTCGAAATTAGCCTGTGCGCATTCCGACTCATTTTGCCAGCACGGGTCACATATATTATATATTAAAATATCAAATAAATGTTATTTTAAAAAATATTTAATAAGTAACAAATTAAGTCATTTTAAGGGTCAGATCAGGTATGGAAATAGCTCTTTAGGCATAGCAGCAACACAAACATGTTCTCTTCCTGACCAATAACAAAAAGGAATTGTCTCTGATGCCTGATTAAACTCATGTGACATGTGTCAGCACTGTATTACTGGAAATCATTGTTGTTTCATTTGCTGCTTTCATATCTTTCCAGACACTTTGACATTTGTATCCCAGCATACACACGTTTCAGTCCGGCAAACTGAAATGTACCTGACTTTTGATGACGTTCTTCTCCTTTTCCATCCAGGCGGATATGAGAGCACTTAAGGCCTCCAGGGACATTCTCACAAACTGCCATTTTGCCTTCGGTCTGTTGGGTCCTTGTCTCGTTGATCTGTTCTTATCTACTCGAGTGTTTTTCTCAGACTGCCAGCATTCAGCCTGCAGGATTCAAAAGTACATGATACTTAATTCCACTCTGCAGTGTCAAAGAGATCACAGGAATGTGTTGTAAATGAGCTTTCCACATGACAAAGATCAAATAAACCAACTTTATCATACTGAGAAATGCATTATAGGTGTGGAGGTGTACATTATATAAGGCAAGAAAGAACCGCTTTGCGTCGTGGCCACATTACCACCTCGGGTGTGCATTATTTTCAACAGCCCGTCGTCAATTATTCCTTACATATTTACTAGTTTTCTTTTGTGTTCTAAGAAAGAAAGTCATACAGGTTTGTGGAATGACATAAGGCTGAGTAAATGATGAGAGAATTTTCATTATTGAGTGAATTAACCGTTTAACATACATTTTTACCAGTAATTTCATTCATGAGAGTAAAGAATGAGCAATAATAATAGAGATGCTATAACACACACACTAATAACATTTCTGCACAGATAGTGAATCTAGTTGACCTCAGGGTCACCACAACCACCTACTACTCTCAGTGTTTTATATTCATTCTTCCACCTCCTTCAATAAACATGTGTGGCTTCACACATTTAACTTCACTGATGGCATGTCTTTCTGCCAAAATACACGTAGCTCCAATCAGCAGCAGCTGGAGAAAAAGAGCTGTGAGCTGTAAAAGCCTGTGACCTCACTTACGCTCCAAATCGTTGCTTATGTTTCAAATCATATTAGGAGGCTCTCATAAAGTCAAAGAACTCTTAATTGCCAACCTCCATGCGCTCTTGTCGCTAAAATGTTTGTCACGTAATTATTGCACTTGAAGCTGTTTATATGAGAGTGCCTTCTCTAATTATCGCTCAGATAAATGTTATTGTTAATAATAGTGTCAGAGCTCATGTTGCATCAGACTATTGGCTTTAGGACACAATTAACATCAGGGCAGAACACACGCGCGCCAGTATGAAAATCATTGTCCATTAAGCAGAGCCACCTTTCTGTGGAAAAACACAAAATGTGAAGCAGATTGAGAAAGTGCACTGAATACACTGTACAGTAAATGCATTATGACTGAATACTACAAAAGGTGAAATACTGTATATGAAACACATGTGAAAATAAAAAATATAGTATATTTGTATCTAACCTCTGAGCGCATCTCCTTTAGAATCTCTGACACAGTTTCCAGTGACGTTTCCAGTGACGTCTTCAATGGTGTCATTTGTTTGTTCACACTGAAAGCAGAAATGCTGCGAAAAGCAACACATTCACAGCCAATCATATTTAATGTTAAATATACAGGTATGTGGTTGGGATTTTGGACCAATGAGATTTCACTGTGGATGGAACCAATTCAACACGACAGAAATAGAATCAAGAAAATGTCCTCATGTTTGCTGGTAGTCAAGATAACAGCTGAAAGATAAAAACTCACACCACTGATTGTGCCAGTGTTGCCATGTCAGGATAGATAGGATGCTCGAATAAACAAAATGTTCTGAGACACCATATGTTTTTGGGAAAATCAACCTACAAATGGCTCTGTGGTGCTATTTAAACATTGCTCTTTGACTAGCCCAACACAGCAGCACTGACTCAACTAATAGCATGAGTTTAGGGCAGGAATATGTGTGACAAATGGCAGATAGGGTAGTGTTAGAGAAACGTTTACTTGAGTATTTGGATTATTTTTTTAACTAGAGTCTTAACTGATGCAAAAATTTTAGTTTATTTGTGATCATTCACAATGCATCGCTCCTAATTATAAATGTATATTATAATTGCACATTAAATCCCCAAATTAATGTACGATTAATGAAAAGGAAAACATTTTTAAGGCAATACACTACAAAATTTAAATATTAAATAATTTGTATAACATTTAACATTGGATAAAGCCAGAATTTTTATTTATTTATTTATTTATTTTATTTTGTTGACATATTAGAGTTAAAGGTTTTGACAGTGAGGATTTTGGATATCTCTTTTTATCGCTCCATTAATGAGAAATTACTGTCAACAGCCAGAAAAAAAAAATCACCATGTTTTAGGAATTAAAGGCTATATAAATCAGGCAAATGGTATATGAGGAAACCCGGTCCCACCTTATATTAGGTGGCCTTAAAGGTGACCTATTATGCCCCTTTTTACAAGATGTAATATAAGTCTCAGGTGTCCCAGAATGTGTCTGTGAAGCTTCAGCTCAAAATACCCCATGGATTTTTTTATTACATCATGTTTTAACCATGCTTTAACTGAGAGAAAAAATGCGCTGATTTGGTGTGTGTACCTTTAAATGCAAATGAGCTTGTGCTCCCCGCCCCCAAGCTCACGATTCCAATACACTGAGGCATAAATAATACAGGAGAAGCTCACACAGCAAATATAACTCTCAAAATGGATAATTACAAACTGTTCGGGATGCAGCATATCAGATCACATAGGTATGGCATGTAGTATTTTGTGGATGTTTGCTAACATTCGATTCTGAATGAGTTTGATATTGTGCTGCACGGCTAACGTGGCTAAAGCTACGTTGGAGACTGAGAGACTCAATAAGAATGGAGATGCGTTTATGAATTATACAGACTGCAAGTGTTTTCGGGTTAAAAATGAAAATAACGACATGGCTCTGGTCTCCGTGAATACAGTAAGAAACAATGGTAACTTTCGCCACATTTAACAGTATATTAGCAACGTGCTAACGAAACACATTCAGAAAGACAATTTGCAAACATCACGAAATATATATGAAATTGGATCATGAACAGTTGGTATCGATCCATCTTTGAGAATCAACTTCTGTGCAAATCCTGTGTTTTACTGACCCTCATGTGCAAAGCAGTCTAGTGTAAAATGACTTGCACATACCGGTATATCAGTTTATCTGGACACATTCCCTTCATAAATAAAATTACACCACAGCGTCCTTAGTGGCTCAGATGCCGGGAGTTTATGGAGACTCATATGTTTACTATTATAGCCGTTAACAGATCAGTGATAATGTTTACATAGCTGAGACATATCACGAGCTCAGGGACGGTCGTTCTTGAGTGCTGCTGTCCTGCAGAGTTTTGCTCCGACCCATCTTGCCTTCCTTCACATAGCTTTAGTAATACTGAAGACATTCAAGTGTGTTTGATCAGGGTTGTAGCTAAACTGTGCAGGACAGCTGCACTCCAGGACCAGTGTTACTGGTACACCGTTGTCGCTTGCGAAAACAAAATGGCGGCGGTGTGGATGGAAACAGATTCAGAGGGCGGTAATATTATAATAAGATCCCATTCCAACGTCACAAGAGTAGTGAAATCTGAAAGGCTTGTTTTTTCACATGCTTGCAGAGAAAGTAACAAAACAAAGTTACTGGGTTGTCCTTTTTCATGTTTTCTGGTTTGGTAGATGCACTGGGGACCCGATTATAGCACTTAAACACGGAAAAAGTCAGATTTTCATAAAATGTCGCCTTTAACTACTATGTACTAACATCAAAAAATAAGTACAGTGTACTTATTGTGTTCATATTGTATTATAAAACACTTTTGCTGCTATTGAGGTAGGATACGGGTAAGGTTATGGACAGGTTTGGTGGTATGGGTAGGTTTAAGGGTGGGTTAAGGTGTAAGGGATGGGTCAACAGTGTAATTATAAATGTAATTACAGAAATTAAATACAGATGTAATTGCACGCAGGTATTTTTTTTTTTTTTAAATATAAATGTAAAAACATGTATGTACACAATAAGTGCATTGTATCAAATTATTAATTTAAATGTAAGTACATAGTAATTAAGGCCACCTAATATAAAGTGGGACCAGAAACTCCTCTGTAAAAGCCTTTGTAAAATAGATAGGTACAAAACTGGAAAGTCTGGTGTATGTAAGTGCTATTGAAGTGGAGATTTCTGGATCAGTGCATGAGAAAAAAAAATAATAATAATAATTTTGAGAAAATTAGTTAAAGATATGTATTACAATTGAAAGTTGTGAAATTTAAAAAGTGTATGTTCTTACAACTAGTCTAAAAGATGTTATGGAAGCAAACTATCTCAAAAACCCAAAATTGACAAGTGACCATTAAAAAAAAAAAAAAAAAAAAATGGTCATATTCTTCTAAGTTATAATATTTATCTTATATAGACACACTAAATTGTTCATGAAGGGCCACCAATAAATTGGACATATGTATCACTTGCTCAGTGGTTTCTGCCCAACTAGTTTGAGCACAATTAAAGCAACATTACTGTAATCTATCAGACCTCTCTCTCTCTCCAATACTCCACTTGAGAGTGGGTGGTTGTCTTGCACTCCTATCTGTTTGTCCTTTCCCTTGGGGACACTTTGGCGTTTGTGTCACTGGAGTCACTCCATCACTCTATAGCCCGACTCGGGGCATGGCAGCTTCTGTCAAGACTGCAGGGAGGCAATCTATACAGATGAGCAACTGAGGAGCGCTTTGTGCTTCATTAGACTTCACGATGTTCTTCCATCTTTCATTTAGTTTTTTCTCTCTCTAGAAACTAAGGTTAAATGCAGAGCAGATGAAAAACAAACACTGAAATACTTTGCACTCAAAAACACAAAGGTCTTGCCTCCATTGTGAGTGTGGTTTGTTTGCGAAGAGCATAATGTGCATTATGCATTGCGTAATTGGACTGACTTTGCCTTTACAGTAAGAATGAATGGACTAAAGTCAATATGAGTGCTAGTCACAATAGCCATGACTCACTAAAATGAATAAGCCACTCAGCGTGTCTTTTTTGCAAAGCTACAAAAGCTAGCAACATCGTGCAAACAAGGTGTGTGACCTCAGAATTAAGCCACTCCAGGACTGTGCGTTCAAGGGGAAAAAATGGTAACACTTTAGAACAGATTTTTTATTAATATATGTAAAAATGTTAAATTAAATATAATAATTCAACATATAATGAAATCATGAAAAATAAATATTAAACTGTTACTGTGTATTCATTATTTAAGCTTGCTGATTGGTTGTGTTAAGAAACCACCAATTTATCTACTTTTGCTGCATACAGTTACTGTGGGCTACAACAGATTTAAATATGGATAAACGGTTATAAACAGGGTCGCTAAAAAGGACAAATGCAGATGTTTCTTCATCTATATTGTAAGGATAAATCTTCAGCAATGCCTGACATCAAAAAGACTAAAAAATAAAGCTAAACAAAGAAAATACAGTACTGACTACCTAGCGCTAGTCTTCACATGTGTGAGCAGAGAACAAGCAGCTACCGTTCTGTGTTGCGGAAATGAAGCTTTACATTATTTAGCTTATCCTTACATTTTTTTAGCTTTACCCATTATTTTGCCGGAATAAGCTTCACGTCAAGCCTGATCTCCGTTTGCAACTTTCTTCTCTTCAGCCTGACATACAGTGCTTATAGCAAATGCTAAACAACACTAAACTTTGCATTGGGTGAATCACAAAGATTTTAGTTTATAAGGTCTAATTGTCTAATTGTTATGTGCCAGAGCCTCTTGAGGTTTGGTCAGGCCCGGTTCCACGGGGGTGCAGAGGGTGCTAAGCACTCTCAAATGAAAGCAAGAGCACCCTCAGTTGAAGCTGTAATAATAGGATATTGGCAAACGCTCCAGTGCGTATTTGTGTTTGCGTTCTGGAGAGTGTCAAATGTTTCTATTTAGAACTTGCATTTGCAGTGTTGAGCAATGTGTTAACAATCTCCATTTCTAAGTCCTTGTTAACCAACGCGACACAAATAGTCGGGTCCGTTAAAATTCTTGCCGCGGAAATTTACGTGTTTGGTTGTGTGGGCAGCAAGTTGGAAAAGGTTGGGAACCACTGCTTTAGAATAGTTCCGTCAATAATGAATACCTACACAGGAACAAACAAGTGACACGATATTTACACTCTAGTAACTGCTATTAACTAACAGGAAACTGATTAATTAGTAAGCAATAGAGCTCAGTTGAATGAGGTAGTTCACTATTCAGGTAGTTCATTATTAATTGATGCAGTTCATTGAGTCTGTGCTCTGCACTTCCATAACTATCTGGTTTGGCTCAGCTACAAAATCAGACATCAGAAGACTACAGAGGATGGTTCGGACTTCTGAGAGGATTATTGGTGCTCCCTTGTCCATCCTCCAAAAACTGTATAAATCCAGAGTGAAGAAAAGGGCTCAGAAAATCTCTCTGGATCCCTCACATCCAAGTCATTTTCTCTTTGAACTGTTGCCGTCCGGCTGGCACTACAGAGCACTGAGTACCAGAACAACCACAAAGAAAAAAGTTTCTTTCCCTAGGCAATCTACCTCATGAACAGTTAAATGTTTTCCCCACTGTGCAATGATAAATATGTGCAATAACACTTACAGTATATTTATTTGACAATAACCTTCCTCTTTTATTCCATACCCTGTAAATTCCATTCTACTCTGCTGTATATAGCACACATGTACATACAAATTTGTCTATTTTTGTTTATATATATATATATATATATATGTGTGTGTGTGTGTGTGTGTGTATATATATATAATTCATATATCTTTATTTTTTATTTTACTATCTGTGTACTGATTTTCTGATTTCTGAGAGAAAAACTGTATCTTTCTGATTTCTGATGTCTGATAACTACAGTTATACAGGTATATACAGGTTCGCAAATACTGCATAATGTATAATTAATTCTAAAGTGAAGATCATGGTAACCTACTAGTAATGACACAAGTATTACCAAATCCTTCAGAAGGAATTACCAATTATTTGGAACAGTATTCTAGTGAAAAGCATGATAAGTCTCTAGTAATGACTGAAGTCATTGTAAGCTTCTGAGGTTTTTGTAAGGTTTTGGATAGTAATTGCTTCTGACGGATTTGGTAACACTCGAGTCATTACTAGTGGGTTACCGTGATCTTCACTTTAGAATACTGATCCAAATAATTAGTAATTCATTTAGAAGGAAGTAGTAACATTTGAGGCATTACTAGTGGGTTACCGTGATCTTCACTTTAGAATACTGATCCAAATAATTAGTAATTTGTTTAGAAGGAAGTAGTAACACTTGAGTTATTACTAGTAGGTTACCATGATCTTCACTTTAGAATACTGATCCAAATAATTAGTAATTCATTTAGAAGGAAGTAGTAACGTTTGAGGCATTACTAGTGGGTTACTGTGATCTTCACTTTAGAATACTGATCCAAATAATTAGTAATTCATTTAGAAGGAAGTAGTAACATTTGAGGCATTACTAGTGGGTTACCGTGATCTTCACTTTAGAATACTGATCCAAATAATTAGTAATTTGTTTAGAAGGAAGTAGTAACACTTAAGTCATTACTAGTGGGTTACCATGATCTTCACTTTAGAATACTGATCCAAATAATTAGTAATTCGTTTAGAAGGAAGTAGTAACACTTAAGTCATTACTAGTGGGTTACCATGATCTTCACTTTAGAATACTGATCCAAATAATTAGTAATTTGTTTAGAAGGAAGTAGTAACATTTAAATTATTACTAGTGGGTTACCATGATATTCACTTTAGAATACTGATCCAAATAATTAGTAATTCATTTAGAAGGAAGTAGTAACACTTAAATTATTACTAGTGGGTTACCATGATATTCACTTTAGAATACTGATCCAAATAATTAGTAATTCATTTAGAAGGAAGTAGTAACACTTAAATTATTACTAGTGGGTTACCATGATCTTCACTTTAAATACTGATCCAAATAATTAGTAATTCGTTTAGAAAGAAGTAGTAACACTTAAATTATTACTAGTGGGTTACCATGATCTTCACTTTAGAATACTGATCCAAATAATTAGTAATTCCTTTAGAAGGATGTAGAAACACTTGAGTCATTACTTTCCAAAACCTTATAAAAACCTCAAAATCTTAAAAAGACATCAGTCATTACTAGAGAGTTATGTGTTTCACTTTAGAATACTGATCCAAATAATTAGTAATTCCTTCTGAAGGATTTTGTAATAGGCCTACTTGAGTCATTACTAGGTTACCATAATCTTTACTTTAGAATGAATTATACATTGTGCATTACTCTCATTAATTATAACCCTGTATATAGTTGTTCTAAGTAGTTCTCTGGGAGGTATGAAAAAGTTACTGATTAGCTAATAGTGAACTACCTCATTCAACTGAGCGCTATTACTTAATAATTTGTTAATCAGAGTTTCTTGTTAGTTAATAGTTGTTACTTTAGGTAACACTTTATTTTACAGTGTTCTTGTTACATATGTTACATTTAGTTACTGTAGTAATAACTATAAATTATGCATAATTACATGCAACTAACCCTAAACCAAACCCTAATCCTACACCTAACCCTATAGTAAGTACATGCAGCTAATTATTATTACTCAGTACTTAAATGTATAATTACACTGTAACACGGACATCTTAAAATAAAGTATAACCGAATTTTAATGTTGCGTTACTCATTTGTTCCTGTGTAATTATTCATTAATGATGGAACAGTATTCTAAAGTGTTACTTTTTTAAGTGCACATTTACATGCTGTTCCAGCTTTTACTATGACAGTACATTGGCTCTTGTCTCTTAAACACATGTCTAGAAAAGGTCACATTTCATGGACAGGAAATGTGCAAACAGCTGTTAAACGCGTTGATTCAGACAATTGATCTTACCGTGCCAACTGGAAAGAGGGTATGTTGTTTGTCCGATAACTGCAAGACTAGCCATTGGGCATTTAAAAGAGAACTTCAGAACTGTTCAGGTGGAAAATTACATGTTGAAAGAACAAACATTTATGTGAAAGGCTATCGATCATCGTTTCAGTGCAATAAAGTTTTGTTTCTTCTCATAATTAGTGATCAATATTCATCAGCTCCTATTTTGTGGATTGTGTCTGCTAGATAATTTTTTTTTTTTTTTTTTAAATGATTGCTGTAATAGCAAATGTTACAGTTTAATGTGTCTCATTTTCTTTTTTGGTGCATAGCAGAGAGTGAGAGATAGAAAAGAGGGAGAAAATGCCCTGGAGCAAGTCAGTTGGGTCTAAGAAGGTGTTACTGTGTGAATTGTGGTCAGCCTAGCTTGCTAAATTGTGTCCAATCTGCCATGAAAAACTGTTCAGAAACACTCACAGAGAACCCATTTATTGTTGCTGAGAATGGGATTATAGCACAACAAATATTAGAGCCCCAAGCTAAAAGGTAAGAAATGTATAATTTCCTTCAGAAGTAATAAATTTGGATTACATTTTTGCTGCTGGATTCAACTTAACCAGAATCTCAGTATTGCTCATGGGAAAGCCAAAGTATTTGTAAATGTTCTCTTAAATTAAAGTTAGATGTCATATATCGAAAAAGGAGGAGTTGTCCCTGTCTCTGGCTTTGCCTGCGCTCATGGCTTATTTTACTTATATTCCTCCTTTCAGATTTTAATACTTCAGCTGCTCTCAGTTTGTCTTTCACCTGCCTTTGCTGCTGCTCTGAAAAACAATAACTGTGACTTTGTTGTGAATTATGGGGAAAAATCTATCTATCTATCTATCTATCTATCTATCTATCTATCTATCTATCTTATCTATCTATCTATCTGTCTGTCTGTCTGTCTGTCTGTCTGTCTGTCTATCTATCTATCTATCTATCTATCTATCTATCTATCTATCTATCTATCTATCTATCTATCTATCTATCTATCTATCTATCTAACAGCTGTATTGAAAAAAATGGTATAGGGGAGCCACCACAACACTTTAATCATCTCAAACAGAACAACAACATACCATATACCATCCAGATGTCCAAAGCTTGTGTTCCCATGCAGATTTTTCAGCAAAGAGGACAAAAGTTTAACAGAAAGACAAGGGAAGAGAGTGCAAGATAGATGTCTTCATCCACAAAGAATTGGAATTAAACAGAGGAATAAATGAGATTAATGTCAGAGGAAGTTGTCATGTTTTGTGTTCATGGGTGCATCTCAATCAGCTCTTTCGTTCAGTAGTCAGGGCACTGATCAGGTAGTCAGCCATTTTAAGGGCTGTCTCGATCGCAAAATCCTTCCAGTGCACTGAAGTATTCGCTCCCTAAAAAGTCCCACAATGCACAGTGAAAACCAGGGAGCATCCATGTTCACTATGTTCCCTTAACAGAAGTTCTGAAGCGCGAAACTTAAATCATGTGAGCTATCTCACTACACATAATAACACGCCATAAATGTTTTGAAGAAAACAAACTGTTATTTAGTTATATTTCAGCATAAACATACATCTCTAGACAGGTACTGAACATAATCTACAGTAGCTAATATTTATAATTTATGGCTAAATGTTGCAGGTATATGTACCAATCAAAGTATTTATCATAACTTTAAATAACATTAAAGAAATAAATGTCAGAAAAATATCAGTTCTGCTGTTGTTCATATACCAGTAGAGACGTTGTACAATGAGGACATTGTCATATCACCATCAGTGGCCCAATGTGTAGTGAACCAGGGTCCTTACAGTCCTTACCAGTGCCCGAATTCATGTAATGATATACTGATTCACAACCTAGGGAGGTAGGGAGCTGATTGAGACACACCCCATGTCGCCATATTTGATGTATACTCTTAATGAGTGTGTTTTGATTTGATTTGAAATTATTTGTTTTAAGAGTGAATAAAGGCTTTATTTTTATCTGTTTATCAAGTGATTGTATGCATGGTTTCAGAAGAGTATAGCAGTCGAGCATGTCATACTGATTAAATTCACACTACCTTTATGTTATTTTTGTTCTTGAAAGTTTTGGACTCCACTGACTTTAATATGGATAAAAACGACTGAAACATTCAATTTTTGTTGTTGTTCTGCAGAGGCAGAAAAGCCATATGAGATTGGAATGACATGAGGGTGAATAAATAATGACAGAATTTCCATTTTTATCATGGAACAGATGATATTGACATAACAATATTATGAATGTTTAGGAATGTCTGCTTAAATCAACCTGAACATACTGGATTTGTAAACAAGTTGTATAGGTATTAGAATTTCCACAAAGTTCAGGGGGTTGTTAAAGAGACCCAGCGCTCTCACAGTGAGATGGATACAGTGTTTCTGGACTACTAGCATCATCTCTGGGCTGATAAAAGCTGCAACTCTGCTTCCTGTTGCTTCAGCAGCTTCTACTGTCTTCATTTGTCAACATTGTTAGAGTCATTGTTTTCCATTCCCAGAAACATTACAGAAGCCACAACAGTAATGCATTCTATTCACAGTAATTCTATTCTGTTCATGTGTTGTTATGTGTCTAATGGGTCTTTGTGTGTTACTAAATCAATGTCATAGAAGCAATTGCTTGCAATGGATTTTGTTAGTGTATGAACTAATATATGGGGCACCAAGTGTAACCTGACAGATTTTGAATGAATTCCATGACACAAAATACAACCCGAATTCCAGAAAATGAAAATGAAAACTAAAAGACTTTCAAATCAGCCAATATTTTATTCACAATAGAACATAGATAACATAACAAATGTTTAAACTGAGAAATTTTACAATTTTATCCACAAAATGAGCTAATTTCAAATTTGATGCCTGCTACAGGTCTCAAAATAGTTGGGACGGGGGCATGTTTACCACGGTGTAGCATCTCCTCTTCTTTTCAAAACAGTTTGAAGACGTCTGGGCATTGAGGTTATAAGTTTCTGGAGTTTTGGTGTTGGAATTTGGTCCCATTCTTGCCTGATATAGGTTTCCAGCTGCTGAAGAGTTCGTGGTCATCTTTGACGTATTTTTCGTTTAATGATGTGCCAAATGTTCTCTATAGGGGAAAGATCTGGACTGCAGGCAGGCCAATTCAGCACCCGGACTCTTCTAGGACGAAGCCATGCTGTTGTAATAGCTGCAGTATGTGGTTTTGCATTGTCCTGCTGAAATACACAAGGCCTTCCCTGAAATAGAAGTCATCTGAAAACCTTTATATACCTTTCAGCATTCATAGTGCCTTCCAAAACATGCAAGCTGCCCATACCGTATGCACTTATGCACCCTCATACCATCAGAGATGCTGGCTTTTGAACTGAACGCTGATAACACGCTGGAAGGTCTCCATCCTCTATAGCCCGGAGGACACGGCGTCCGTGATTTCCAACAAGAATGTCAAATTTGAACTCGTCTGACCATATTTTTTTTTTTACTTTGAAACAGTCCATTTTAAATGAGCCTTGGCCCACAGGACACGACGGAGCTTTTGGGCCATGTTCACATATGGCTCCCTTTTTGCATGATAGCGCTTTAGTTGGCATATGCAGATGGCACGGCGGATTGTGTTTACCGACAGTGGTTTCCGGAAGTATTCCTGGGCCCATTTAGTAATGTCATTGACACAATCATGCCGATGAGTGATGCAGTGTCGTCTGAGGGCCCGAAGACCACAAGCATCCAATAAAGGTCTTCGGCCTTGTCCCTTACGCACAGAGATTTCTCCAGTTTCTCTGAATCTTTTGATGATGTTATGCACTGTAGATGATGAGATTTGCAAAGCCTTTGCAATTTGACGTTGAGGAACATTGTTTTCCACAATCTTTTTATGCACTCTTTCACAAATTGGAGAGCCTATGCCCATCTTTACTTCTGAGAGACTCTCTAAGACATCCCTTTTATAGCTAATCATGTTACAGACCTGATATCAATTATCTTAATTAGTTGCTAGATGTTCTCCAAGCTGAATCTTTTCAAAATTTCTTGCTTTTTCAGCCGTTTGTTGCCCCCGTGCCAACTATTTTGAGACCTGTAGCAGGCATCAAATTTGAAATGAGCTCATTTAGTGGATAAAAGTGTAAAATTTATCTGTTTAAACATTTGTTATATTATCTATGTTCTATTGTGAATAAAATATTGGCTCATGTGATTTGAAAGTCTTTAAGTTTTCATTTTATGTAATTTTTCATTTTATGTAATGTCAGTACTGTTCTTTCCATTTTCTATACATAAAGGTGAATGTACTTTATTATTTTGTGAATGACACCATTCATAGACAAAATGCTCTCAGCATGTTACAACTGCAATTCATCTGCAAAATGCTCAGTTTTTTAATTAAATATCTATTTAATCCACGAAAGGGGCCCTGGATCACAAAACAAGATGTTTACTGTGCATTACATTTAGTTATTCAGAATGTCACGAAATGTATTTTGTCCACAAAATGCTAATTCTCTGAATATGATATGCATTTTGTCCACAAAAGAGGTTATCTGGATCCTGAATTGTGTGGAAAAATAAATATTGAATTCATGGAAGAAATATATTGTTGACAAAATTCATTTTGTGACATTCTGAATCGTGCAATCCTCCTTTTTGTCAATGCGGAAGTAAGCTGTTTCCTGTAAATGTGCGAAAATTCATTTGCAACTATAGATAAAAAACAAGAAAAATTACAAAGTTCGATGTGATGCTGAGTTTTATGGTGAATGTGATTTTGATCACCATGATTTTGCCAAGTAAGACATGTTATTGGATTTACATCTGTGTTGATCCTGGAACAACATCCAATCAACTATTCAGATTTGAGGGACACGTTTAGGCTTACAGTTTATGTCAAGTTTAGGCTCACAGCCAGGTTTAGGTGCCAAGAACGATAACTAAATATAAATATTATAATAATTATATTAGCGCCAAATATATAACTAAATTAACAACAAACGTTCAGTTTATTATTACGTGTTGCAGTAATATCGTCTGCCGCTTTAAATGCTTGAGCTCTTTAAGGCAAGATGGATTTTGATTGCCTTATTGTTCATAAAAAATCTGAAAGTGATTCCAAAAATATTGTTCCCCTGTGTAGTTATTGTTATAGTTGTAGTGGACTTCATTTCTTATTTAGAACAGTTATTAAAACGCTATAGTTGGTGTAAACGGACCTTTAGAATTATATTTTGGTCTTTTTTTTAGCATTCTGTCTGATTCCAACAATCATCTGGTGTTATTGCTTGTACTGTTGAATAATCAGTCATGTCCTCACTATCATCATTAGAACTGCTCTCTTTTGGTGTCCTTCCATGGCTATGAAGATCTAGTCTTCCTGATAGCCCTCATATTTTTCCCATTGACATCAACCTAGAAGCCTCTGAGGGATCCCTGTGGCAAGAGGGCGGGTGGTGACAATGAGGCCGCAGTTTCTCTGACTCACACACTCAAAGTAATTGCTACACTCGTACGCCAGCGTCCTCATATCCACTCCAAATGATGGACTCTGCCACTGGATTATTTAATGAATCATGTTGGCCTGTTTTCGTGGAGATTATTTTGGAGTGTTGAACGCTGGTTGCTCTGTAGGACTGAAGCTCATTGCTATTCATTATGCAGTTGTTGTTCGGTTGAGATGCTGAGAGGAGATGCTTTATGGGCCTGCAACCTTGACCACAGGTTAACTAACGCCAAGAGGCAAATATCAATAGCTCTTTTGCACTATGTGAAAGAAGTTTTTTAGTGTGTGAATCATTTTATGATGAAAACTAAAGCTTTAGAACAAAGTTATATAAATAGTGTAATATAAATATAATAACAGTATAATACACTCTGTATAATAGACTATAATAGACATTATAACACACTCTGTCAGTTAACACACTATCACAGTTCAATAATTCAGATCCCTTAAAGGATTGTTAGCCTGCATAAATTAGGTCAGTCGAAACCAGGAACGCTTCCCATTATGGAAGTCCCATTCTTATCCTGAGGTTACCATAGTCAGCCGGATCCGGTCCGTATCCAGACCAGATGGTGGACCTGAACCTAGAGACGACCACAACAGCCCTGAATGTCAGTGGAGACCATGACAACTAGACAAGCCCTAGATGCAGACCATCTGTGAAGACCTCGTTGACTAGACAGCCATCGGCACAGATCCTCAGAAGACCACAAGAACCAGACAAGTCCTCTGCACAGACCCAGCTTCAACTCCCCTCCCACCAAATACTGGCATAATGTATCCCAATCTTCAAGCAGACGGGACTGAAATATTCTGAATGATATCAATTCACATTCTGACTTGTGATGCAGCCTGGAATTATAACTACACCATGTTGGTTCGTCTGGCCAGGGGAGAACTGGCACCTGACAGAGCCTGGTTTCTCCCAAGGTTTTTTACTCCATTTTTGTCACCGATGGAGTTTGGGTTTCTTGCCACTGTCGCCTCTGGCTTGCTTAGTTAGAACTGAACTGATTATGACATCACTGATGACATCACTGCTTTCTCCAGAGCTGCTTTATAGACAAATTGAACTCTCTCCATAATTAATGACCTTTTACACAGTTATTAAAGCAAACTGAATCAACACTGAACTGATTTCAACTGAATAATGACTGTTTACTATTGTCTTGTTAGAGCTGCTTTACAGCAGAATCGAGTTCTGTTTGCATCACTGAATCATTTATTTCCCATTTATCTCTGTAAAGCTGCTTTGAAACAATCTGTATTGAATAACGCTCTATATAAATAAAGGTGACTTGACTTGACTTGATATATGGATAATAAAAGTAGAACAGGCTTAAAATAACTATAATGCCAGTTATCTTGTGCTTTTGGTGTCAGGTTATGGCGATGATCCTAACTACACATAATAGTCTGTTTGTATAAGTTCTAAACTAGTAATCTAAACTGAATGGTTATCATTCCAGGAATGTTAAGATAGAAGACAATACAGCAGCCTCTAAAGCTGATCTTTTTAAAAGGAAAGACAGTGTTTTAAAACTACAATAAAAGTACACAACAATCGACTTTAAATTGTACAGAAGATATTCTGAGAGTCTGTTTCTTCCCAAAGCTAAATACAAATTGTTTAAATACAAATTTCTTCTTCATTCCTACTGACAAATTAAAACATTAACTGTGAATGTTGGAAGTTATTCTGATGCTCGACACAATTTGGCTGACATCTGGGGTGCAAAATTTGTTCTTTGCAGAAAATGGCTTCAGTGCGCACATTATTGGATCAGAATATTCATTCAATGTTGTTCCACCTGGAAGATATAAAACAACCATCTGTCTTTGAACCAACTCTTAGAGAATTGTAAGATATATTTTAGACATGATTCCAGTTTCCAGTTTCAACATGTAATTTCAATTCACCCCTAAATTCAAAGAGAATAGCTTTTGTTATGATGTTATACAATTGTTTTAATAATCCCTCAAGAGAAGACCATTATAACTGATTGTTATAAATCATTGTTCATTTGCTTTGTTGAGTCTAGACTCTCAAACACAAGTGGATGTTTATACACACACCATTTTGAGGAGCAGGTGGTCAAGTGTGCGTAATTTCAGAAAAAGACAAACCCATGATGATAACACACAGAAATGCACTTTGAAAAGAGACACAAAGCCTCATTGAGACTTGAAATGTAGCGTCCTTTCCATTTTATGACTCACAAGAGATATGGAGTTTGTAGCTAATAAAACTAAATGCTAATATTTTTAAATACTGAAAACAAAACTCTCACTCTGAATGTAACCAAAATTTTAGTGAATCAGGATTCACGTCGACATTTTACTTATGCATAAATATATTTGAGGAACTAAATATATGCTATAGCAGTGTTCAAATTATTATGGGGCCGAGAGGTCATTTAATTTTCTTATTACAGCAGAAAGTGATGTTGAACTCATATTAATGATTTAAACGAAATATTTGAGTCAACAATAGTAACCTAATACATAGCTTAGTTGAAATATAAAGTGAGTATGAACTATTTGGACTGTGATGGCAGAGTCAGTTTTTTGTTTTTTATTACTCAGTTGAAAAAGCGCTGTGAAACATCTGTCAGGCAAAAGTAATTCCTAAGTTTACAGAAGATATAAGCTTGAGGCCGACCATGTGAACCAGGCTATAGTGCATTTACCTGCATCCCCATGATGGAGTCAATCCTCTTGAAGACAGACTGAGTGGTTGCCTGAAGTTGTGTTGAATTGTGCGTTATTTTCTCATAGCCGGGTGTTCAGTGGGTGTTCTGAATTCAATGAGCAAAGGATCGCCAAGGTCGGACAAATTTATCCATCCTGGTCTTTCTATTTTTTCTTTCTTCTCTTTATTGTTATATTTGGTTTCTGTTCTGTTAGGATCTTACACATGCTACAGATGTAGTATTGTCTTCCATACAATGAAAGTGGATGGGGAACAGTGTCTGTTCAGCACCAGAATGGAAAAATAAACATCTTATAGTCATGGCATTATGGACAAATTGCCTGACATGCATTTATCATCTAAAATCATCATCAGAATGCAAAGCAAAAGAAAATAAGCTAAACTACATTAAATATATTTGTACCAACCACAAAAGGTGTGAATGCACTTTATTTTACAGTATGTGCAATTTCAATGAACTCACAGTGTACTTACCCACAGAAGTAGGCTACTGAATAATATAAGGTAACTACGTGGGTTAAAGTTAGGTTAAAGGGTTAGTTTACCCAAAAATGAAAATTACCCTATGATTACAATCAGAGTTATATAAAATACTGTCCTGGCTCTTCCAAGCTTTATAATGGCAGTGAATAGAGGATGAGATTTTGAAGCCCAAAAAAAAAAAAAGTGTAACCATCCATCATAAAAGATAACCATATGGCTCTGGGGGGTTAATAAAGGCCTTCTGAACTAAAGCGATGCGTTTGTGTAAGAAAAATATAATATTTAAAACTTTAATAACTAAAACAGCTAGCTTCCTACATGACATTCTGATGAACGCAGAAGCACAGAGGAGAGAGCAAAACAAAACAATTCTCGTCTAAAGCGAGAATTTTTAAAAAGAAATGTTGGAGGATTTCGATATAAGAGAAGAGGAGCTTGAGTTTATTGCCCAGCCCTATTTGTCTGAACCGCGACTACATCTACGTCTACTGCTACTCCTACATGCAACCCAGTCTCATTAGAAAAACGTACCTGTGGGAACGTTTTCGCGAGTCGCAAAATACGTACCAATACGTACATATCACTGCAGTTTCGATGTGAAATGTCCACTGAGTGGCGCTAAAAGCGTGTTCATTTTTTAAATTTTTTTTTTGCCGGAACAGATAAACGTGAATAGCCTATGGTACGTTTTTATGACGTTGGTTTTTATACGAATCACCGCAGTTCTGATTTGACATTTGCACTCCATTGCGTTTTAAAATAACGTACCACCAACACTACACCTAAACCTACCCGATAGTGTTAACAGAAGCAAACGTGACATAAAAGGCATCCGTAATCGTTCTGTTTTAGCTTGTTTAGATCTCTCTTTGAACTCTTTTACTGTGACTCGCCTTTCACGGGATTCATACCCAAGGATTCCTCGTTTTAAGTACAACTCCGTATCAGCTCCGCCACCGAGCAAGCTTGTTATGTCGGAAAAGCGAAACATATGGAGCTAAGCGATGCAAAGTCCAAAATATATTCGTTTACAAATCGTGCACTTTGGTAAAAAAGCGTTTTGAAGTCATAACATAATATTGTGCAAGGAGACGTGAAAACGAGTCTTTATTAATCCATAATCTGACACCGTAATCGTAACTGTGTATAGGAAATTAAATAGGATAAATAGTGTATAGGATTAAAAGCACTTGCCGTTTTACTGCCTCTAGCGTTCATTTCTGTTGGAAACAGAAGTGATATGTACGCATTGGTATGTATTTTGGCGACTCGCGAAAACGTTCCCACAGGTAGGCCTACGTCTTTCCTATGAGACCGGGTTGCCTGCATCAAGGGTTATTCTTTTGGCATAAATCGATGTGCATATGGTTTTAAATATGGATATTTTTCTTACACAAATGCTTTGCTTTGCTTCAGAAGGCCTTTATTAACCCCCCAGAGTCGTGTGGTTATCTTTTATGATGGATGGTTGCACTTTTTTGGGCATCAAAATCTCATTCTCTATTCACTGTCATTATAAAGCTTGGAAGAGCCAGGACATTATTTAATATAACTCCGATTGTATTTGTCTGAAAGAAGAAAGTCATATATACCTAGGATGGCTTGAGGGAGAGTAAATCATGGGGTAATATTCATTTTTGGGTGAACTATCCCTTTAAGGTGTAGGTTCAGAGTTAGTACCTAGTTATTACCCAGTTAGTGTTACTACTACAATAAGTACATAGTATGCGAAACAAATGCTAACAAACAATGCTAACAAAATAAATAAACAAAATAAAGTGCTAACAAAACTGTCTTGGTTAATTGTTGGTAGTAGAGGTTTAAGAAAGTGGTTAAGCAAGTCAAGTACCTCTAATATCATCTTCTATCTTTTTTTCAAGGACACACACACACACACACACACACACATTTGTATATGTGGTTTACTCCATAGGTGTAATGGATTTTGTACTGTACAAACTGTATATTTTATCCCCCTACACTAACCCTACCCCTAATCCTACCCATCACAGATTAATTTGAATTTCAAAAAACACTTTAATATGTTTCTTAAGCCATTTGGTTTACATTAAGACATAGGAAGTGTCCTCATAAACCATGTTTACGTTGTAATACCTAGGTCGTTATACACATTTGTGTCCTCATAAACCATATATACAAGAACACACACACACACACACACACACACACACATATAAAGTAAAGTTATAATCTCAAAAGAATAACATTAAAGGAATTTTCTCTGTGAAATTGTTGGTAACACTTTAGATTAGGGAACACTATTCACTATTAACTTGCTTATTAGCATGCATATTACAAGCATATTGGCTGATTATTAGTACTTATGAAGCACATATTAATGCCTTATTCTGCATGACCATATTCTACATCCCTTAACCCTACCCTGGTTATTTCTAAGGCTTTTAAAAATAAAATCACACAGTTTCCATAAGGACGTTTTTTTAAGCAATATTATGAATACTCGTAATACTGTAAACCTCAATGCTTATTATACTTTGTAGAAACACAGCAATAGGGACAAGTACATGTAGCCATGCAGCCTTTCTTCAGTCCTTCAAACCCCTCAGACATTGATACAGTCTGTCATATGTTCTACTCAGGGAGAGATGGTTTATTCTAGTATATTATTCATATAAATTATTGTAAGTAAATTTTTTAAAAAGGGCATATTCGTTGCATTATCAAAGCTTTACATTGCAATAATGCATGGTGTCTACTACAGTGGACAGATGTATAAGTCTCTCAAAATACATAATTTTAGACAGGAAAAGAAAAGAATGGGAATGATTATGTTCTTGTTTTTAATATAAATTAAGATATGTTTTCCTTTCTGATTTAATCAAATATGCTTTAATTAAAATTTGATAATATACTGTAATATACTGTATATCAAATAATTGATTAATTCTGATTAATTAATTTAACTACTATTATATACTACTATATATTATATTAATTTAAATACTATTATATTTATGTTATAAATATTATTATATAAGGCTTTTTTTGTTTACTTTTGAGTGATAAACAATTTTTGTACTGTGATGGGTCACACATGTCCTATTTAAAATCTGGGTACTGAAGTAAAAATAGCTGAGAGCCACTGAAATAAGTGTCAAACTGTGCAGTAAAGACATCAGTATCCATAACATCAAAATGTGCATCCTATGGCCCATGGCCAAAGAGGGATAGACTCTTATGGGTATAGGGAGGAGGAAACTCAGTTGCTGTGGAGCTGTGTGCATATGTGTAATTAGTATGGTCTGACCTCTGGAGATCCCCCGGTCCTCTTGAGTGACAATGTCACAATCTGTATCCTGTGAGAATACCTTGCTGCTCTCGGTTCTGCGTCAAGCTTGCGCAAACACACAACCTCATTCATATACACAGACAGTGGAATTGCGCCTGTCGCTACGTGGGTCAAACAGAGCCAGCCCACTCAGAGCGCTATTTAAGGGCCTCTCTTGCACAGTGCAGCGAAGTTTCAGACACACACTTGTTCTGCAGTCAGCGTGTGTTCTCCATCTCTCTCTCTCCTCCTCTCTGCCAGAGTTTCACCTGAAGGTATGATCTCAATTTTGTTCTTAGTTTTGAATGTGGAGTGCTGCATGCTTAAACCGGCTGTTGCGTTTACTGTGTGAAATCATGTCTTTTTTTTAACAGGTGTAAAATATATTGTAAAATATTTAAAATGTGTGCTCATGCTGCATGTCCTAAAATTTTGATATTTAATTTGTAGATTTTAATGAAAACAAAGAAGATATGAAGTGACTGAATGAGATTCACTGGTGATGCAGTTTCTAGTTT
This sequence comes from Mylopharyngodon piceus, assembly GCA_039654765.1. Classification (NCBI taxonomy): domain Eukaryota; kingdom Metazoa; phylum Chordata; class Actinopteri; order Cypriniformes; family Xenocyprididae; genus Mylopharyngodon; species Mylopharyngodon piceus. Next base: position 9,877,955 of record CM077445.1, read on the forward strand.
GCTGTAATTATTGAGAAATTGAATCCATTTTCAATTCCTATTGCTGTTGCTGATGCTTCTTGGCTCGAATCCAGTTAGGGATATTTTTTCCTCTCCAAAAAAAAAAAAAAAAAAGGCAAATTTTGGAACCCAGAAACAAATAAGACAGACCTCTCGGTGAAATGGGTTTTATTTGAACCTTGTGTACTAAACAGAAAAACATGAAGAGTTTAGATCTACCCAGATTACAAATTTTATTTAGTCCAGCTACCAGGTGTTTAATATAAATGTATTTACACTCTTTGTCCATAACCGTGCAGGATTTAGTATCTTTGAGTTGAGGCAGGAAGGACCACTTTATTTTAGCAATCATTATTATTTAGTTTGGTGGTGGATTTTAATGTTTGATTTTTGAGGTATAAAATCATTTAGAAAGCAGCTAGTCTTACCATAAAAATGTATGAAATAGGATTAAAAAGCAATATCAAAGCTCTAACATTTGCGTGTATGTTTCAGCTATGAACACTGGAATCTGTGTGTGCGTGCTGCTGGCTGCCCTCTCCACCAGCAGTTGCATTTCTCTCCATACACAATCAGAAGATGGGGTTCAGTCTGATCTCGGTACCATAGTGGAACACACACGCCACACCCGTGCAGCGCCCTCCAGTGGACAACTGAGCCTGCTGTCTAAACAAGAGGATGAGAAAGAACCCCGCAGCAGCTTGACTGAACTACTGGCCAGAATCATCTCCACCAAAGGTGGAATTCTTCTTTCAGATTATTTATTTATACAACTTCTAATCAACCATTCGTCCTGCATATAATGTTATACTCTATAAACAATGATAATGCCATTTAAAAGAGCGCTCACAGGCATTAATTTTGGCCAATTATAGCAACATTATATAACAACATTTGTCCTTGTTCTTCCATGCAGGTACATACCGCAGAAGTTCCTCTCCGAATAGCAGGTCCATGGGCTCCACTCACAGAATAAAGGACAGAGATTACCTGGGATGGATGGATTTTGGCCGACGGAGCGCAGAGGAGTATGAATACTCCTCATAAGACCCATTCAACCACTTACATGAATCAACCTGATTAGCCAATCATCTGTACAGAGTCACCCATTTCAATGTCAATCAATCACAGTCTGAGCTCGGTCTGATGTAAATTTGTTTGTACAATGGAGATGATGCAATATATGAATACATGTGTCCATCTATATATGTTTATTTTGCAGAAAAAAACGAGTGAGAATGTAGTCTCTACTGCTTTTATTCTCGTAATTCATGTATATATGATTTTGTCCTATGACATATCACAGATGTCTATGAATAAATCATTGCCTTAACTCACTCATCCGAACTCTCATGGCTCTTGTAACTAATTGTGTTGTGTACTGTGAACATACTTAAAACTCAGGGGGGAAAAAAGAAAAAAAATCTTGAGGCAGAGAAATATCACATTTAAATCAGTATAATGTGCTTTTTTAACATTAAACAACAGCAACAAATAAAAATACAAAAAAAAATTGTTAGGTTAAGAAAAACTAAATCAGCAGCTGAGGCCATTCATCCATTGTAATCTTTCTTGATCCAGTAATGAAAGTCATATTAATGTAGCTTTTCTTAGCATGTAGCTTTGATTCCCCATCTTAGCTGAATCCACCACAGCTCAGTAAAGCCATTTGTGTGCTGTTGAGGGACCAAGCTAACGGATTACTGTTAATGATCTTATTATGAAAGCTTTCTCTTATTTGCTCTCCCCAAAGCTGAACGGCTAGCATTACAGCACTAGCGAGTAGCCTTCAAATCCAATTCTCTTCCCATTGCTCGAGGGACAGATTAGAGTTCAGGCAATAATACCCCATTCTGCTGTAGAAGAGAACAGGGTGAGAAACAGAGAGAGAAACACATGTAGACAGTTAGATGGGAAGACGACATCCCATGGTTTATTGCGCAAAACACTTGAGTTAGCACATAATGGATGAATCGTAGGCTGATGATTGCGAGCAAATGAAGGGCTACACCAAACAAAAAGAGCCATTATGCCACAGGTGTGCCTTAGTGAAAGAGATTTCATTCTGTAGACAATATAAAGTGAACCAATAAATGCTCGCTTACACACACAGTGCCAAACATGAAAAGGTTTGCAACCAGGGCAATTAAATGTGTTCTGGCAATGTAGATACATTGTCTGTGCCAACTAGCCAATTCTCTTATTTTCCCCATCCCTCACACATAGACGCATGCATCTTTGAAGTGTTTTTCACTGACTCAACTAGTATCAGCTGACTGATGCTAGAGAGTTTGGGTTTGCCTTATTGAACACAGGTAAGGTAACCTTAAAATACTCTTGGTGAATAAAACAAGTCCTACAGAGCAGTATATGTTTAGCAGCTAGATTGGCACTAAAATGGCACTTACTTTATCCACTATGTCTTGTCCATCATCTTCAAATTTCCTGTATTACATAATAGCATATTAGATATAACTAAGGAAAGACCTGATGTAATTAACTTACAATTCACTTACTCTTTTGACCCAATTCATTTATTTTAATGAATTATGATGACTGTTATGATGGATTATGATGACTGAATGCTGTCATGTCTGTTTTGGTTTTGTTTCACGTCCATGTTTTCATGTCATTTATTTTGAAGTTTTCCAATTGTCATGTTGCTGGTTTGTCATGTGATTTCCCTGACCCCATCATGTGATCCTGTCATGTGCTTACCCTTTTCATGTGTCTTGTTCTCATTGGTGTCACTTTCTGATTGGTTCATTGTTTCTTTAGGTTCAGATGTTCCTTGTTGCTCATTTGTCATTTGTCTTCATGTTTCATTGTTCCTTTGTCTAGCTTTGTTCCCTGTACCGCTGTTGGTGAGTTTACGTTTAGTTCATGTTTCTTGTCAAGTCAAGTCAAGTCGGATGACGGACTCTGCAATTCCACAGTACAGAGCCTCTTCACATCATGGCCGCCACACCAGAGTCTCCAGCCATCATGGCCAGAGCCTCATCACATCATGACTGCTCAAGTTTCCCCTGATGATTTTTCTTTTGGGGCTGTTGTCTCTGCATGTCATGTCACGACCATGGAGGCTGTTCTCAAACTATCTGCCTGTCATACCACGAAGGCCATTCCTGAACTCTTTGCTTGTCATACTTCGGCCATGGAGGCCGTTCACAAACACTGCCTGCATGGTAGTCGTCCACAAACTAACTGTGCCCCATGCCATGGAGTCTGTCCATGTCTGCTCTGTCACGGCCAGGTGGGCCATCCATGTCTCTGCTCCGCAATCGCCTCATGAACTGTGGTGGTCTTCTGCCCCACAGCGGTGGTTTTCTGTGCAGCTGCCAGCTCTGCCCTGGTCTCTTGCACCATCAGCTCCGCCTTGGAGGCCTTCTGTTCTGCTTTTGTGGTCTACGGATCCAGGCCCGCCACTGCTCCACGGTCTCAGCCACTGCATCACAGTCTATGGTCTCAGCCATTGCTCCACGGTCCCTGGTCTCAGCCACTGCTCCACAGCCCAGGCCCTCCATCCCTCCCCCTTGACCACCTCTGCTCCTCCACCCTCCTGAACTTTTTGTGGCGTATTTTTTGGGGGTTGGGTGTTCCATTAGGGCATTTTGAAGTTTAATTGTCATGTTCCTGGTTTGTCATGTGCTTCCCCTGTTTATATGTCTTGTTTCCATTGGTTCTTTGTTCCTTGTGTCACTTTCTGATTGGTTCATTGTTTCTTTGGGTTCAGGTTTCTTGTTGTTCATTAGTATTTGTGTATAATGCTTGTGTATAATTTTTCATTGTTTCTTTGTCTAGCTTTGTTCTAGCTCTGTACCGCTGTTGGTGAGTTCACGTTTAGTTCATGTTTCTTGTCAAGCCAAGCCAAGCCATTGCTTTTTGGCTCATGTTTATTTGGAATAAAGCTGCACATTGGTTCTTATCAACTTGCCTTCAGTGGAAATATATTACAAATGCAACAAACTGACATACATATTATTCGGCAGAAATCATTAAATATGAGTTATTCACTGAGATTTCATTCTATGGGTTAGGGATTTGAACAAACCCTGAAACCCTACGTATGAGCAATAGCAATATTGAATAGTTTATCTTAGCACACACTGCTAACCATTAACTAATATATACTATACATTTTTAATAATGTTTCAGTGCCTATCTGAACATACAAATATGTACCTGTAAATATAGAAACACCTTTGTATAATAATGTGTGATATGTTGTATATATCCATTTAGCATTATGCTGGCTGAAAAAAAAAAAAAAAAAAAGCATTTAGCTTTTCTTATATTCAACTGTCTATATCAGGGGCATCCAATCTTGCACCTGGATGGCCACTGTCCTGCAATGTTCAGCCAGAGATTGTATATTATAGGGAGATGAGAGGGTCTGTATCTCTTACCACTGGAGAAAGTGTAATGGCTAACTTAATCACGTGCGGCACCTCTCAGCCTATTGTGTAATGGCAGTGACATCAGTGCCACAGACGGAGACTTAGCATTAAAGGTTGGCTAAATGTTGCAGGCTTGCCTTCCAGTGGCTTTTACACAACATCTATTGTTCTATCTGTTAAACAGTAATGCGGCACATTTGCTGTTGGTAATGCCGTAAATGAGTCCTACCTGTCGCAACATTCCCTAGTCTGCCTTAAAAATACATTTTTATCAAGCTAAAATCTACATATAGTTCCCAACGAAAGTATTGTTTAGTGTAAAACATGCTGAAGATTAGCGAACAGGCTGTCGATTAATTAAATGATTAGCTATTTTTTTCCACAAAAGCTGTTTAATCAGCATTGTGAAGCCTCTTATCCATTGACATCCATTCAAAAAACGGCCTCTGGTCTCCTTCCCTGCGTACCGCCAGAGGCGGAGCGTTAGCATTACGTTTTTTTGGCTAAAGGTTGCAGGCTTGCCTTCCAGTGGCTTTGGTTTAGCTCCAACCCCAATTAAACACACATGAACCAGCTAATCAAGGTCTTACTATACTAGAAACTTCCAGGCAGGTGTGTTGAGGCAAGTTGGAGATAAATTCTACAAGACAATGGCCCTCAAGGACCGAGTTTGGACACCCCGGTCTATATATATATACATGATGTCATAGGTCAGTATCAAGTGATTTTAAATTTATCATTTGCATCTCAAAATTTTGTAGTTCTAAAGTATTTATGTTAAAGTCATTTTATATTTTTATTAATCTAATAAATAAACTAATTATATAAAACTATATTGCCAGGGCACTACAAATGAACTGGTTATATGCCTTTATTTTCTCTCTCTCTCTCTCTCTCTCTCTCTCTCTCTCTCTCTCTCACGCACACACACACACACACGCACACACACACACACATTTTGTAAGTCCAGATGTATTTATCTTAAATTATTTTTTATATTTTTATTAACCTAAATATTAAACTAATTATATAAAAACTGTTTTAAGTGCACTATAAATGAACTGGTTCTATACCATTATTTTGTCATTCAGGAGTGTAAAATAGACTCACACAAAGACACAGAGGCAGGGTAAGATCTAAGGATCAGTTGTAAACTGTTTACCAATCAGTTAAGACAGAAAATGTTACCAAAAAAAAAAAAAAAAAAAAACACTGGCCAGAGACGGTAGCTGGGAGAGACGGTGGGGAAGCCGGGTGGGGTAGAAATCTCTTGGACAGCGGGCAAGGCAGGGAAATTTTGATATAAGGCAGGATGACTGACGGAAAGGATCAGAGACCCCTTGGGGAAGGATGGGTGCAGGCAATAGACCAGTGCTAGTAGGGAAAGCCAGGACCTGCTGGAAAGCAATAATCAGCAGAACTGGACTCAACCTTTTCTTCAGTGGGTTTAGAGTCAGCTACATGTAAAATAATAATAAACAAAAAAGACAATTGGTGACCACTGGTGAGACACAATCAGTGGTAATAAGAGGCAGTTGGTGGTAATCTACTGTCTAACATGTTGTTGATGTAACCACGTGTTCCCTTTCAGTCGGTCACTCTCGACGTCTCATCGATGACTGACGAATTGGGATATCACTTAGACAGACCAATCTACTTTGAAAGTAAACTAAACGAGCCAATGCACATTGGCATGTGATAATTGCATACAGCTGCTCTGCCTTGCAGCGCAGGTATAAATGAGCAGCAGGTGCAAGCGCATATCAGCTTTTCGCTTCGGAGCCAAGCTGTTTGTTTCTTTGAATGCTCTGCAATCCACAGAATTGTGTATTCTTCGAGCCAGTTCTTCAGGAGGAAACCTCTTTCTACGTGTTGGCCGGACAGCATTTCAGCAGCGGCCACATTCTCCAGCTGACTTCAAACAAACAGCTCTTCTCACAGCTACAGAGAGTGAGCCCCTTCAATGAGCTGCTGATCATTCAGCTGCGAGTGAGCGCACTGAACAGGCTGCACTTTTTTCCTGTCAGTGTCGTATTGGCTGTTTCCCCTGTGTGCTTCAGCACTAAAAAGAGAGCATATTCCCTAAAAGAGCTTAAACGGGTGTGAGTTTGCGTCTTTTTAAAGATAACTTTCCACTCGTGTGTTTCTAGATGTGGACGTTGCCTGGCGCCGACAGATGATCACAATCACTGTCTCACGTGTCTGGGCATTAAGCACGCTGAGATGGCGCTCGTGGATGAGTCATGTGAGGTGAGGGCTACTTCAGGCAGTCGCATGGATGACCTGAGGATCACGGTGAGGAACCAACCATTGGTTCCCCCCGCCTCTTGCACTCCGCAGCCAGTGGAGCTGCCGGTGGAGCGTAGTGGACCATCTTCACAATGTGTACCAGCCGTTTCCTTCGGTGCTCCCCCTGATGACCAGATGTCAATCGCTGCATCGGAGAGCGAGCCAGATCTCTCGGGTGATGATGATTCAGATGCGTTGCCTCCTTCGGGAACGGTAGCGTTGTCCGAGTCAGACCCTGAGTTGATGGCTATGCTTGCCCGGGCCGCCGAGAAGGTCGGGCTTGTGTGGAATCCTCCAACATGTCCCGAGCCTTCTCGGTTGGACGATTGGTTTCTCGATTTGTGAGGATTGGTGCCTTTCTTTCCGGAAGTGCATGAGGAGCTTACCAGGTCGTGGACACAGGAATCCCCCCGGTGGAGCGGTGGGTTGCAATGCAGTTGCGTCCAAATACTGCCTCCAAAAGAGGATTTTTTTTCTATCTCTGGGTCCAAAGAGGGCACGGAGAGCAGTGGGTGGCGAAGAGCCTCACAAAACTCATCTTCCTCTTCTGTTGCCAGTTGGCAGCAGTGGGCGGTTCGAGAACATGAATAAGTTTACTCACGCGTCCTCTGCCCAACCGTGGAACCAGATAGGTGTTGCACGGCACACTCAGACCCTGCTGCGGGCCACCTCGAAGAAAGATCCCCTTGGTTCCTGTGTTCCACCTCGCTACCCCACTGTGGGTACGTCTGTGGTTCCCTTGGTTCCATTTGCACAGTCTCTGAGAGCATGGCTAGCGCTCCCCAGTCCGTCTCACTGGCTCCTTCGGACCATCAGACTCAGCTATGTGATTCAGTTCGAGTTTTGAACCGAGTTTTGAGATGGGCGTGGCAGCACAGCACTCCCCGGATGAAAATCACACCGGCCTGTCATCAAACTTTCAGCCCGTGGTCAGACTCTTCATTGTTTCGGGCAGGAGTGCCCCTAGAACAGGTGTCCAGGCATGCTGTGGTGCACACAGATGCCTCTGCCACCGGATGGGGTGCCACGTACAACAGGCATGCAGTTTCAGGGGTTTGGACGGGACCCCATCTGCATTGGCACATCAATTGCCTTGAGTTGCTGGCAGTACATCTTGCAACTAAAAAAATGCCTAAAAATAGCGCCTACATCTTCCTCGACCCCCCTCCATACCCTCTTGGGACCTCATTTTGGTGCTCAGAGTGCTTCAGATTGTCCCATTCAAGCCCTTGCAATCAGTCAATCTAAAGATTCTTTCCATTAAGACTTTGCTTCTGGTTGCATTGGCCTCCATCAAGAGGGTAGGGGACCTGCAGCCATTTTCGGTCGCCGAATCGTGCCTAGAGTTTGGGCTGGCTGACTGCAGTGTCACACTGAGACCCTGGCCCGGCTATATGCCCAAGGTTCCTACCACTCCCTTCAGGGACCAGGTGGTGAACCTGCAAGCGTTGCCCCTGGAGGAGGCAGACCCAGCCCTAGCTTTGCTCTGTCCCATCCGTGCATTACGAATGTACATTGACTGGACTCAAGCTTCAGGACCTCAGACCAGCTCTTTGTCTGTTACAGAGGCCAGCAGAAGGGAAAAGCTGTCTCCAAGTAGAGGATGGCCCACTGGATAGTGGATGCCATTGCCTTGAAGTGTTGCATCCTCCTGGGCGCTGGCATGTGGCAACTCACTGACAGATATTTGTAGAGCTACGGGCTGGGTGACACCGAACACGTTCACTAGATTCTATAGCCTTCGTGTTGAGCCGGTATCCTCCTGTGTTCTCACCTCAAATGGGTAGTGGCACTGAGAGGCTCTGGCTTTGTGTCAGCTTGCTGCGCCTAATGCGCTTATATTGCTCCAGAGGGCAAACCATGTTGAGTTCCTCCATCACCCTCGGCAGCCAGATGTGGCAGAGCGTCCGGCGCTAGGCCTCTCATCCGCTGAATCCTTGAGAACCGGTGTTAGGCTGGGTGTCCATATGTTGTGACCCTGCGGGGATCCCATATATGTATTTCCATGGTTCAGCTCCTATCGGAAGCCCGTGTCTTTCCAGGCCTGCTCTGCAGAGATGTCGAGACGTTGGGAGTGACCAAGTGAAAGGGAACGTCTCGGTTACATATGTAACCCTCATTCCCTGAAGGAGGGAACGGAGATGTCTCGTCCCATCACCATAGCTGCTGGGCCACCTCCGGGTTACTTGCTCGGCTCTTCAGTGAAAACCTGATATGCGCTTGTACCTGCTGCTCATTTATACCCGCGCTGCGAGGCAGAGCAGTTGTATGCAATTATCACATGCCAATGTGCATTGGCTCATTTAGTTTATGTAGATTGGTCATCGATGAAACATCTCCGTTCTCTCCTTCAGGGAACGAGGGTTATATACGTAACCGAGACGTTCAAGAGTAAGAGGAAACTGCATTTATGGTGGTTATGGTGGTTTTGGTTAAATTTCCTACCTTCAGTATCAGGAAACCAGGTCTGGAGCTTCCTCTTGAACTCATCCTTCTCCTCCTCAGTAGGTTTAGAGTTGGCCACTGGTGAAATAAAAAATAAGGAAATCAGTGATTGGTTGAGTCCAGCCTTCTCATCTTCTGCTGGTTTAGCATAAGCTACAGGTGAAGTAAATCAAAAAAAAATATTATTAGAAAATGTGTGGCATTAATTTACTGCCTAACATGATGTAGATGTAACCAAATATTCAAGAATAAGAGAGAACTTTTTTTGAGGTTGCAGCCCTGGCTGAAGTTTGTACCTTGAAATTTAGGAAACCAGACCTGGAGCTTTTTCTTAAACTCAACCTTCTCTTCTTCAGAGGGTTTAGAGTAAGCTACTTGTAAAAATTAAAAGAACTACAAACTTATTAATGGACATTAGTAATAATTTGCTGCCTAACAAGTGAATGTAACTAGATATTAAAGATTATGAGAAAACAATATCTACTGTAGTTGCAGCTCTGGCTGAAGTTCTTATCCTTAAAGTCAGGAAACCAGATCTGGAGCTTCCTCCTGAACTCAGTCTTTTCTTCTTCAGTTGGTTTAGAGTTGGCTACTGAAATAGTAAAAAAAAAAAAAAAAAAAAAAAAAAAGGACACTTATTAAATGACAGTTATTGAAGATAATGTACTGCCTAAATCAGTTAATTCAACTGATAACTTGAATAACTAGTTATTCAAGCCTGGTGGGCGTTCAAATATAAAAATGTAAAAATTACAGCGTTCATCAGTCAGTATTCTAAATAGTGATTAAGGCAGCTTAACTTTCCTGAGCCCTTTTTTTTTTTTTTTTTTTGTAGTTACTTTTAACCAACTGTTCTCAAGATGATTTTTAGTGGATGTATGAAGTCAGCCAAGTCTTTAAAATATACTTGCATTGTATGACAATGTTTAAAAAATTACCCTTAATGTTATTATCTCACCTTGCAAGTTTGGAAACCAGGCCTGACACTTCCTGCTGAACTCATCCTTCTCTTTAGCTGATGGTTTTACTAGTGCTAATGCAGAAAACATTATTACATTTTTAAATTGTGCAAATTATTCACTGGCTAAATAAAATATACTTTAAAATGTTGTGAAATATATACAGATGATTCTTAATTTCTTTGGTAATTAATTTTTGGTGTTCTTACCATGAGAATTCGGAAACCAGTTCCCTAGTTTCTCTTGAAACAGAGAACGGCTTCTTTCAATATCCCTTTCAACTTTATCCATCACTTGATCAGTTGGGGTAATAAAAATCACAGTGAACGTATTTGACTTTCTACTCAAATATCAACTCCATATGAGTTGTCTTCTAGCTTTCGATCAACTCCTAACATGCTACACAGAATCGCAGTTTGTTGTGCTACAATGACATCATAATGTGTATGAACATTCTACAGGATCCTGACACAAGGAATAGTCGCCAACATATCTCACAAACCTTTATGCACATTTACATTATTCAAACTATATAAGGCCTAGCCCCCACCCCCATCATAGTGCCCCCCACCCACTCTATTTCAATGACAGAGACCTTCCATTGACTTATTATTTTCTGTCCCATAAACCTAACCCTAAAAAAAAAAAAAAAAATGTTCACTTAAACAACTGTATTAGGAATTTGTGCATTTTTTCTAAGTTCCCAGCATGGTTTGCATAGGACTGGAAGGAGAGAGTTAATCTTGAGTGGTCTGATATGTGGATGGGTGGTTGTTATCATGAAATATCAGACCGCTTAAGTATTCCAGAGAGTCATGTAATATACTGTAGGATGCAGGTGGTATTTTAATTTAGTGGATAATCAACCATCTCCTTCTCAGCCAATTTGAAAACTAAACAAAACGTGTGCAGTTGAACAGCCAAAAACACAACTACAACACATGCTTGCTAATTTCTCTCACTCATCAACAGTGAATATAATGTAGGGGGTGCTTTCAGATTCTAAAGAAAAATTGCACAGAAAATTAAGTATGGTTTCTTTGCAGAACAAAAAGGGCATTTTCCAATCAATGGGCATTTTTCAACTGCTTTACTTGACTAGACCTAGCCACCAGTGGGTTAGATCAAACTGGGAAACAAGGTTGAAAACACCCATCGTGGTTTGAAAACCTTATTGACTAGGGAACGCCCACTAGTGTTCCACAAAGACACCTTGAGAAAATACGAGACTCTGAATTGTAGAATGAATCATCACATTTTTATTTTATTTGTATTGTATTGATGAAAGAGAGTGAGAAAGCACAAATAAAGCATATATATTCTGAGAATTTTATAATTGTTTAGGAGCATGCTACAGTAGATAAACTCAAGGCTATTTTTGCTGTAGTACAAAATATTTTCTGAAGCCATATGATTGCTTTGTGTGAGTGACCAAAAAAGACCCAAATTTAAAGGACAACTTTGCCGATTTCCAACCAGCTTTGTATTGTTACAATGTCGATAGTATATGTAAATGAACAACGAGTACTCCATTCTCCATGTTACCTGCATATATCCCTGTTTATTTGTCAGCAAAAGTCTTTTTGACAGCCGGGTCCAGATGACACATTTTGCATCATCCAGCTGACTTTTTCTAACAAATAAACAGGGATATCTGGGTGCAGGTAATATTTGACCATAACAGTCAAATCCCGCACTCCCATATGAGAGTCGTGGGAGTGGGCAGTTGCTGCAGTGCTTTTTTGGTGTGATTTGCTCGCCATGATTCTCTGATTTGTGGAGCTGTTTTTTGCATTGACAGGAAATTCTGCTTATAATCAATTATTTAAAAAATTAATACCATCATTGGAGGTCTATCTTAAAGGTTTCTAAATTAATGTTTGTAAAAAAAAAAAAAAAGTTCCTCTATGGGGAAAATGAATGAGACGTGTATGCGTTTGAATGTGCACCTTCTGTATACCAGTTTCAGTGTTTAACGACTTAAAATTCCACTTATATTATAACTAAAAAAATATCAATGTACTTTTATCTGCCTGTTAAAGTTTTTACAGTTTAAAAGTGGTTAGGTTTGGTGTTTGGATTAATAGGTCTGAAATACAAATATATCTATGAATATATCTATAAAGGATGTATAAATACTTCACATTTCTACAGCTGTACAGTACAGCTCCATAATATCAAAATGTATACATTTTAAGTTTGTGAAGAAAAATATTGGGCCACTTAGCATAATCTTGTATTTGTATTTGTGAATTCACAATAACTTGCAGCGTGTTTCTATGGAAACCCTCTTCAGCTAGAGAATGTCATCTGAATATCATCACATTGTTAGTAAATAGCTGGTGTTCTTCAACACCAAGTGGCCTGTTGATCAGTCAGCTGTGGTCTGGTCACAAGCATCTACTCACTCCATGCAAATTTGCAAGACAAGGGCCCTAAAGGGTTTCTGTTTTTCAAGATGAAACAATGACGAATTCAGAAACGTGAACTGGCATATTTTGGACTTAAACATGCTCAGTGTTTGGCCTACACAATATGGATATGTAGTTGCTGGGCTGATATGTAGATTGTAGGGACCAGAATTTATAACTGAATCAGCTATGTTACTGAATCCAGGTGGTAGGGACAATTTAATTGATTTGGTGTTTCAAACAAATGTAGAGCTGTTCTGAATGCTCAATGTTGGTGAAACACTCCCTCTTGTGCTCAACAAGGCTAGTGCATGTCATGCTTTCTGAAGAATGTTGAGAATGGATATTCATGGACATATACTTGAACAAAGACCTGATAACATCAAAATAAGACAACCGACACTAAATTATCGCAACTGGTTTATTGATCCTGCAAAAGGGAAGTTCTAAAATTCATGAACAAAAACTCCACTTTTCACCAGTTGTCATTGCTTTTCCATTTTTTTCCCCCTCAGGTTTAGGTTTTTTGCTTTTATATATAAAAAGTTAGCATGTTTAAATTCTTTGCATATTTACCATTTACAATATACAAGTAAAACGTCCTTTCTGATGAAATAAACACACCATTGAAATCAATGATCAGTCATGGCAGATTCCTCTGAAACACATTCAATAAAGGTCATGCTATGATTAAATGTGCACACACATACGCACACATTTTCACCTAACAGATTTGATTTGCCTTAACTAAAAGAAAAAGACCTTTTCTTTAGAACAACTCATGCACTTTCAAACTGTATGTGCTTCCTCGACAATACATTAAATATAATATATCCTTCAAATATCTGCATTGTCAGGTAAAAATAACTGTTAAGTCAGTACATCACACATAGTTACAGTATTTATGCCAGTGCATACTGTGGCAGGTGAAGCCATTATGATACAGTCTGTCCAAAAAAAGAAAAAAAAGAAAAAAAAAAAAATCAGGCACTATGAATTACTTCCTATTGCACCCTTGAAATCTTTAAAGCTCACAATACATACTTCACTTGCTTTACATACGACACATATCAGTCAGTAGGTTCCAAAACCACAGCAGATGTACAGTATTTTTTTTCTTCGGTTTAACCTGACATGCTTTTGACCAATGAAATGTGTTGTGCAATTTTCTCATCAAGTCTTCGATACTGCAATTCCACACGCCATGTACATCCACACACATACACTAATGTTGGTCTTCAAAAAAGGACATTAAAAGATGACTTAACATGAACATGATTGTGTTTCAAGTTCAAACCTGCTGCAATTTCTTTCTGCAGCACCTTCACAGCCCCATGGTCTCGTTTTTTCTCTGCAGTACTTCAGTCTGTTCAGTCGACTTTTGAGGATGTACAGAGCAGAGAGTTAATGTGCTAATGTGCAAATGATCACCAATTCATGACAACAGCGCCCTCTACTGAGAGTCGTATTACTGAACTGTGTTATTACACTGTAATTACCATTATATTATGCATTAATAAGCCATTTTAGACAAAAATTACGCTGCAGTTATTCAGTTGCCTGGACTAGATGGAAAAGGCTTCTGTGAAGGTATTTGTACTTAGTAAAAGCAGATTTTTGGCACACTATAGGGGCTTGATAAAAAGCAATATGGCATGGCCTTTAAAAAGTGCCAAATCAGACCAAATAATAAATAAGAAATGACAAGACTTCATTGTTCACCAATGTCTGGGCTACCATTAGCATTAAGGTGCTATCAGTGCTCTTGCTAGCATCACAAAACTAACAAATCTTGAAATGTCACACCGGAAGACCAGATTTAGAAAAAAGAAAAAAAAAGAAAAAAAGAAGACATTTTCTTGCTTATCCTAGAGTAGTTTTTAAATTCAAAAAAGTGCTTCAACTGGAAATCATTTTGGGGCATGAATTTTCTGCTCTGTTTGTATGCTACGTTTTCTCACAGCTAGCAAGTGCAAATTGTCACACAACGACAAAAGCTTGGAATATGCCAAGCTATGTGACAATGCTGAATGAATTGTACTGTATATGTTGGTCAGACGGAGAGAAATAGACAAAAAAGAGGTTGTTATATCAACTGTTATAACAAAATAATCTATACAAATATCATCTTAATAACAGGCACTAGAGTTGTCGCAAGGATGATATACTGTATCAATGCAAATTTAAACAAATAAAAGGCAAAAGGGGACGACAGAGAGGCAACATTCACTTTTCATTGAGGCTAGTTTGTCTGGGTGGCCCATGGGCCAATAGCAGGTCCTCACTGGGAGGCCCTGGACCCTTCATAGCCATACTAGCCCCAACCATAGCTGGGTAACTGCGGTTTCTTCTCATCCCTGAGTTCAGCACTGGCAGTCCCCCGATAGGGGAGGTCACAACAGCGTGGGCTCCGAATGGCGGTCCTGGGGCCAATGTTCTGGGAGCCATGCTAAACTTCTTTACCTTGTCCACAAGTCTTAGGTTCTGCACACTGACTTCAGTCTGACACTGCGTATCTGTTTGAGCCCTTTCGTCCGCCTCCCGCACTTCCTTTAGAATCGAGCTAGCTGGCCGTGAAGCCAGGAAGGTTTCATAGGGGGGGTCTGAGGGACTGTAGTCCACAGGGAGCACAGGTCTGGCGGGTTTGGACTTGCTGGGGGAGTTTGGAGGGGTGGAAGGCAGCGTGTCCGGACAGGTGTGTAAGGGGCTGGCAGTGTGTGATGAGTAGGGGTCTGGTGGAGGGGCTCGATCCGCCCGGTCCCAACTGAGAGGGTTATAGACAGCAGCAGATATACCTCTCTCCTGTAGGAGGCGCACAAGGCCCAGAGAGGTACTGGTGGTCTTGGTTGAGTCACGGAGGTTGGTGAAACTCTCCGCCAGGCTGAGGCGACGAGGCGTGCAGGGGGTGGACACAGGGGTTGAGCGCAGACTGCTGTTGGACATCACGCAGGATGCCAGTGATGGACCAGACAAGAGACTGAGAAAGAAACACTTCATTAGTTTGCATTATCTGGCTATATAAGCAACATGCCAAACTGTGCAATCGTAACTCTGTGAACATGATTAAACAAACTGAAATATTCAAGCTAATTCAGGAACATTTTGCTCACAAGAAAAAATTGGTTAGTGTGTTTGCAACGTTATTGGGACAGATAGGATGTTTTGATTGTGAGAGTTTAGATTTTCTTTTGTATAGAATATAAAGTGAATATAAAAATAAAAGCCACGCTTAAATGGATAGTTCACCCCAAAATGAAAATTCTGTCATCATTTGCTCATCCTCACACTGTTCCAAACCTGTATGAGTTTCTTTCTTCTGTTGAACACAAAAGAAGATATTTTAAAGAATGTTGGTAATCAAATAGTTGACAGTAGCCATTGATTTCCATAGTAGGAAAAAAACATTCTATGGACGTCAATGGCTACCATCGACTGTCTGGTTACCAACATTCTTCAAAATATCTTCTTTTGTGTTCAACAGAAGAAAGAAACTCTTACAGGTTTGGAACAACGTGAGTAAATGATGACAAATTTTTCATTTTTGGGTGAACTATCCCTTTACTACTATATGAATTAGGGCTGCATGATTTGGGCAGGATTTGATGCGAGCAGAATTTACTGTGAATCGAACCGTTGTGAGGATAATGAGCTGCTCATGTGTAAGAACAGTGTCGTGCTTCACCTTGAAACATGCACTTCATATATATAGTTTAATTAAATTACAGCCTTTGCGATTTGATTTTTGTACTAAGCCATATCACCATTTTAGTTTCATTTTAAATAATTTTGCAGCCCCAATATGAATTTAAATGCATAAAAAGACTTTACAATATATCAAACCAATTGACATCTTCAAATAAATGATGCCTTGTCTCAGAGCTACCTTTACTTACTTTTATTGGTAACCACAGGTGTATTGAATAATTGTTGGCAAATACTCTTATCCAAAACAACTTGAATTATTTTCAAAGTATACATTTTTATCAGTTCTTGCATTCCCTGAAAATCGAACCCATGACCTTGGCGTTAATAGTGCCTTGCTCCATACAGGAACGCCATTGATCTATTTTAAAATTATAATATTTAGGTTAACATCTAATGTAATGGCATTCAGACATAATTTTGGAGGCAAATTCTTTTGATTATAGATTAACAGCCTGTTGACATCCAACCTCAGAATATTAATATATTGTTATGTTTCAGACAGTTTATATCATGGCTCTGTTAACATTCTGTCCTCTCATGCACTCTGTACTTCACCACTGATTTACAGTACACACACAGATTCAACCACAGATTTATACACAGTTTGTATTATCAGTCACGTCATACTGCATATAGCGTCCCACAGAAAGGTTCTGGTGTTAGTGAGAGAAACATCCTACAGGTCAGTTAGGACATTAAAGCGGTTTGTGTTTGGTTAGAGAATAGCATACTCCCATGACACAAGTTTTAATCAGGACTAGGCAGGTCATGCTATTCATCCTCACCCCCAGGGGGTGCTGCTCAGTGACTCTGCTTTAAGCCCGCCACCAGAACAACATGATAGAGAGCCGCCTCATCATCCTCGTCATATGACCTGCAGTAGAAGCCAATCACACAGCTGTACAGTATGGCTGCTATAGAGACAAGCTATTTGTCAGGCACCCTCAGATACAGATTACACGGTCGAAGATTTTGTATGCTGGATTTATATTGAATCTTTCTTGGAAAACCTGAATGATTTCAATAAATTTAAACTTTATTTTAAAGTCCCAAATTTTGGTACCCTAAACCAAAGGGTTGCAATTAGGGTTGGGTATTGACACAAATTTCACAATTCGATTTTGATTCAATATTTATGGCAGTGTATTTGTCTGATATTATTCATGAATAGTTGCTAGGATGGTATTATGAAAAGACCACACTGTATTTACCTGGGTGTGACTCTGGTGAGTTCATCTGTAGGGTGCAGTATCCTGCAGGTGGTGAAGGTGTACGTGGAGCTGGTGTGAGACATACATTTACCAGGAAAATGCACTGGGGAGAGCAAGAGAGGAGAGACAAACATTAGTACACAGCACCACAAACAAACTAATATAAACACAAAGAGGAAATTAAAACTGCTTCAGGATCTAAGGAGACCTAGTGCAATGTAATGTGGTATACTGCAAAAATGTGACAGCAGAATTTGTATTGTTAAATTTCCGTACAAATCATGAGTTTGTGGTGGTATGATTCATCCTGATGCAGTTTTAAATAGATTCACACAGCAGGAGAGAACAGTGGGAAAGAGGAAAGATCAAATGATGAAGTCCAATTATTATCAGCTGGCATTATGTTTCAATAATTCTGTGCAGAAAGAAACATTAATTGTCATTAAAGGAACAGTTCACCCCAAACGAAACAAAAGAAGAAAAAAACCAAACAAAACAAAAACAAAACAAATCTTCTCCTCCATACATCATTTGCAGTCTATTTCAGACTTTCAGCTGTAAACCCAAATAAGTTGGCCTAACTCAAAAAATTTGAGGTAATCAGTTACATCAAATTTTTTGAGTTATGATGTTCCCTATTTTAAGTAAGCAGAACTATCAAGTTTTAAGTTTGTAGTACGCATGCATGATAATTGCTCCTGACTTGAAGTACTGAGTTAGCTAACTCATACGCTTTGATAGCAATTAACATAAAATATTTAGTAAATTATCTTTTTTATTTTGAGGTCTTCCAAATCAAAAGAGTTATTTACTTCACTGTAAACCCTAATAAGAAAATTCAAAAAATGCCAACTTGCTAATTTGCTAACATGTTAACAATAGCATGGTGTAACACTTATTGAACGAGTACAGCAACTTAAAACTTACCTGCTCTCAAACCAAGCCTCATGCACCACTTGTCACCATGATGGTAACTCTCCAAAAATCCACATTAACAGAAACTCTTCTAAATTAGCATAACAAAACATTAATCACTACTAAATCTCCCTTATCCATTGATTTTGCACAAAAAAAAAAACAAAAAAAACAAAACAAAAAACATTATATAACACTTAATTTTAGCATTTACTCTCCCTTTCAAGTGCCACAGGCAAAGCATGCTGGGAAATAAAAATCCCAGCCCAGTTTCAGTTAAACTTAAGTTAGTCTAAATTAAAATAAATGAGTTCATAAAACTCAAAACAATAAAACAGTTCAGTTTACTTAAAATATATCAGTACTGTGAACTCAAAAGAAAAAGAAAGTTCTAAATACTCATAACAGTTAATTTAACTGAACTAATTTGTTAAATTTAAGTTTGTCCTACTCAAAACAATTAAGTATTTTGTGAGCATTGTGTATAACTCTCCAGATAAATTGGGGCTTTCAGTGTGTGTGTGTGTGTGTGTGTGTGTGTGTGTGTGTGTGTGTGAAAGAGAAAGTCGAGTGTGTGTATGTGTGTGGCTGACAAGCCTGACTTTGAAAGCATGTGGAGTGCGTTTGTGTACATGTGGTGTCAATGTGACCTCTGTCCAGTGACGTAAGAGTCTGTTCACTCACATGACTGCGAATCACACTTCCCCGTTTTTTAATAGAACTCTGTAACATGATCCTTTAAAACACACTCAGAACTCTAGCTGGATGTTACCTGCTGGGGCTCCTGTTGGGACTGTGTGATGTGCACTAAATGCATCAGGGATGTGTATGTGTTGTACAGTTTAATATTAAACATCCTACTCAGGGGGGACGCCAACCTAAATCTCACATACAGGTTTATCAGGAGACAAGTGGGCTTGCATGAGTGTGTGTGTGTGTGTGTGTGTGTGTGTGTGTGGAGAAAGTAAGTAAATTAATGTTGTTTCCCCTCCACCAGGAATTAAACTCTCTGACGCAGAGTTCTGGTAATGCAGGTAAGAAAAGAAATTTAGCTGAAAAGATTTTTCGGAAATTTAACGAGTACTGAAAATGAGAATCAAGTCTAGAAGCACACACTTATCATCACTTATTATACTCCTATTCATAAGTATCTAAGAGTAGACCTACTAATTATATATACTAATTATATAATAAAAATTAAATTAAAATTAAATTATAAAATATTTATATTTTACCATGGCAGTATGTTATACTGACTTTAAATAATAATAATAATAATAATAATAATAATAAACAAGACTAATAATAATAATTAGTGCTGTTAAATCGATTAATCACAATAAAACACAACATAAAAGTTTGTAAATATATAATATTATATATGTGTATAATATAATAATATGTGTATACAGTATATATTTGTATACCCACACACTCCCACATGATGTCCACATGATGATTATATATATATAATGTGTGTGTGTGTATATATATATATATATATATATACACACACATATATATTTACAAACTTTTATGGTAGATGCAATTAATCACGATTAATTGATTTGACAGCACTAATAATAATAATAATAATAATAATAATAATAATAATAATAGTGTCTGGACAGGATGAGAATCTAATGGGAATCACTCTTTGAACAATGAGCATTACAAACTCAAATGTTGACACATTGCAGTAGTAATAATAATGAGGGTAGGGATTTTTTAATTGTAATCTATATGTTACAATGAAAAAAAAATTATGTTTTGAATTTAGCGTGAAATATGACCCAGACGGAAAGGTAACCCCTGGCATACAGGCGATAAAGTTTGGTAAAAATGTGGTACTGCTGGTGGTACTTTAATTATCACAGATACTTCAATATTAAAAGTATTTCAACTGATACTTGTGTGTTCTAGAGTTTCCATAGACCGATTTCTCATTTTCAGCATAAGGAGCCAGAGAGATGACAGGCAGAGTGACAGTAAAATGTTAAAAAATTGACTATACTCAAAAGAACATGGCAGCTGTCTTCAGGGGTGAGGTAGTGGTTGGTGTGCAGTGGATGTGTGCCTGCAGCTGAACAAGGAGAGAACCAGCTCATCCTATAGACCCTCACAGGCACAATACAACTGGGGCTTATGGGTTACTCCACTGGGGCATCGGTCTGTTTTATAGTGAGGCTTTATGATCCCACACCCCTAAGCCTGTCCGGAGGGTTAGTGAGGTTATGAGGGTCCCTCACCAGATGAGACCTCTTCCTCTCCAGCCTCCATTCGGTCTGGCCCCACTCCAGGGGTCCCTCCATTTTCTCTGAGCTGCTCTTCCTGGTTGTCAGGATTGTTGGCACGTGGTCGTCGCAAAGCAGGCGAGCAAGGCAGAGAACCCAGGCAAGAGGAGATGCCGGATTGGGGATGCTGTCCTGGCTCATCTTCCTCCAGGTCGGTGAATTGGTACACCTCCTCCAGGTCCAGCTCTAGCGGTCGGAAGCCCTTGGTCACAACGCCCGGCCGTGTGTCCAGGATGCCGCCCAGGTGTGGCTGCGCGAGCTGCTGCCATGCGTGCAGAGTGGCCGAACCTGAGGAATGGAGGAAACGAGAGCACAGATAAGATACAAATTGCAACAAATGCCACATAACACACAGAACATTGAGATCACACTGAACGTAAGGTGGTGTTCATGAAGTGTGACGAGATACATAAGAGTGATTGGAATCTTTGTGGAATGTAGGGAAAGAATTTCAGATCGGTCTGACTGATTTAAAATTAGTATCCATTGTAGTCCAAGAGAAAAGAGGCAGCATGAGATTGCTTGCCTCGGAAATGTATATCAAAATAAGTAATATTGGATGATGATTGAGCATGTGTCGTATATAAACTATCTGATTCTGCACTATAAGGTAAAAGCTGATTAAATGGCTAGTCCAGGTTTCCAAGAGTGAAAACCAATTTGTTTAAATGCTGAGAACTGATCTGTATGTTTTTATAATGCAGCATCTGTCTACGTTCCATTACATTTTAAAACAGATATATTTAGAGGCAATCAGATGTGGAGATATATATTTAATAGCAGTCATGATCATAATTATATATTCTTTCATAAATATGAATTGCTGAGTCATTTTGGGTTGCTTTCTGATTATATTAAGTCTGATTATAGTTACTCTTATTAAATTATATACACTACATATGCTATTTCTATTCTCAATTTTATATGTGCACTGGAAAATAGCTCTTAAGGTTACAAAGAGCTACAGTTCATGATATGCTAACTGCTATGGACCGACTAAAGCAAGAAAAAAAAGAGAAAAAGAAGGAGGGGGAAATTAAAGTTGTGTTTATTAGAGAGGTATAAACACTAAAAGACAAAAAGGTATGAAAACGAAAAAAATAATTCAAACATCCAAACTGAAAACTGACAAGAGAGACAGTAGGAGTAAACAATGGGGAAAACAGTGGGGAAAACAGGGGCTCAAGTCAAATAACATTTCTCGAGAGCTAATCTGTCAGATTACTTGTTACTACCTTTGAAACATATTTAAATATTTTAAACAAATCAGAAGAAAACAGATTAATCATTCAATAAAATGCTTTAGAGTAGTCTGTAATTCCTAGGCTTTACTTTTGGGCAGGCAAAGTCAGACTGCTTAGCTCTATTAGCTATAACCAGCAGGGGGCGCTAGAGATGTAATTATGAGAGCACCAAGGTAGCTGTAATCATGCTGTGATTAAATAACATGACAAACTACAATCATTTGTAGCTCTGTTATATACAACTAAATGAATTCAATCACCTCACGCCTCACCTTGGCGTAAAACTGAAAAGCCCCACCAAAAATGAGAAGGGAAGGATATACAATCAACTTTGAGGAGGTAAGTATGTTTTTAGCTTTTTTTGCAAATACGCAACACCATTTTAAAATTAGTCTTTTAAAATATGTACCATAAAGTGCATTGTGGGTAGTTTTATGCTTACTAATTTCTAATTTCAGTTTGCTGACTCATTATTCACTCTCTTTATACTGGTAAGTGTGATTTGTTTAAGGCCTTGACAGGAAAGGTTCAGGAGTGACAACCACATTTACATACTGGAGCAAATCCCCTAATCGTTCCGTGCGTATGGAACACGACTTGCTGCCGAAATTACAATGACTGACACTGCGGTAACCATTGCAATGTTCTGGTGTTTCATGTGCTTGGTATCAAAGTAGTATTACAGCGACCAAAGACTCGCTATGTTCTACAAGTGTTGCCATGTCCACTTATTATAAGCGCTTTTGGGCTTGGCTCATATAGCGATCAAATTTATGGATTTATTAAACTGGGAAGGTGCAATATCATTGGTCGTATTTTCAATTTGAAGAATTTGGATTTATTTTGGCTTATAATGTGCTTGTTCTTGTTTTTCTAACAAGATCTGGCAACACAAATGGGTCAAGGTTCATATCTCCTTTCCCAGGGTTTTTTTTTAATTTTTATTTGCACTACGCATGCAGATGTCTGTTTAAATACATCATTAACAACTAGCTGTTTAGTTCGATTTTGTGCACAATGCATAGAATTTTTGTAAGTGTGTCGTTCCAACAGGATTTTGGACTGGGCAGGTTTGTTGAAAACATTTTTAATATTCAATTATTTTTTTGTCTTGTCAGAGGGAGAAAATATCTGTCTATCATAAAAAGCACACTGGGGTCAATCTCAGGCTGGTATAACCTAATAACCCTGACCAAGTATTTACGTTTCACATTCACATTCTATGGAACTTGTACACCCTGTTACATGACAATATAACAATGCAATGCAATGTGTAACAGGGTGGACCATAACAGGGTGGACGTTTTAAGCTAATAAAGGCCATTACTCGCTAAGAAAGAATATGTAAGCAGAAGATTAACATTTAGAAAGAATTTTAAAAGATATATATAAAAAAAAAAGTATAAATTGACAACAGAGTGGACATGTTATGTTTTACGCTATTAGATAAGTCACCTAAAAATGAGGAAAAGAGTGAAAAGTTTATGATGGATTCTTACTTTTTTCTTGGAATGCTTTCCCTCCAAGAAATGATGTCACTTCTAGCAAGTCATGTAATTTAGGGCATATGCTTAAGATTTTAAAGGGTAAATAGCACCGATGTAACAGGGTGGACTGGAGTTTGAGGGACATAAACTCATTTAATGGTTTTACACATTTAAAAATATGTATCACAATAAATTGTATTTTATGTCAATGAGAATAAGTAAGTGCATATACTAATTCTTAAATTGATAATTTAGAAATATATATGTAACCTTTATTTCAGAGTGAAGTTGAGAAACCATGTTTGGGGACATGGGAATTTGCCTGTCAAGTTTTTTTTTTTTTTTTAATTCTTATGTACTAACCATTATGAATTTGTGTACATCTATGCATGGAAAAACATGTGGCATTAAAGTTGATTAAAATTTTAAATGTAAAATATGCAGTATTGTTTCATGGGGACATAAAATCCACCAAACTGTAGGAATGACCCAAATGCGGTTGTCACTACTTGAATTTTCCGGGAGTTAATTCGGTTGTAGAATGTGGTTGCCACTCCCATAAATGACTATATTTCAAACCAGCAGCGAGGCTGTGTGTGTCTGAAAAAGAAGGAGTGTTGTGTAGATAGATCCTCAGCATTGTGGTGCATTAACGCCCATAGAGCATCAAACAGTAAGAGGGTGAAAGGCCTGGGTTTGGCTCGGTCACCTTCCAGAGGCTTGACAATCTGGAGTTTCTCTGGCAGGTAGGATCGGGCACTGTAGATGGAGTAAACCGAGTGCAGGGTGCCAAGAGACATGATGCTGTCTGCCGGAGTAAGAGGACCGCCGTCTTCACTGCCACTACCAACATCCCTGTCCTCGTACAATTCGCTTTTGTCTTCTGCCAGGGCGTTGAGTTTACGCTCTCTCTCCTCCTCAAAGAAACGCCGCTCGCTAAGGTAGTTGTCTCGTCGAAGGGAAAGACGACGCAGTGCCGCCTCCAGGTCATGGGAGCCGGGTGTGCCAGGCGTGCCAGGCTTTCTGTTGGAGTCATTAGAGCTGAAACAAATATTACAGGAAAAAAATCAATACAATGTGTTCCAATGTCAACTACACTCTGAAAAATAAAGGTTCCAAAACAGGAGTTTCGCATTTTTTTTTTCCACAGAAAAATTATTTTAGGTTCCCCTAAGAGCATTTCACTGAACAGTTCTTAAAAGAACCATTTTTTTTTAGTGTGAAGAATATTTGAAAGAGTTAGTTCAACCAAAAATGATAATTCTGTCATCATTTACTCACCCTCAAGTTGGTCCAAACTGGTATGAATTTCTTTTTTCTGCTGAATACGAAAGAATATATTTTGAAGAATATGGGTAACCAAAATGGCCCAGGGCCCCACTGACTTCCATAGTATGGGAAAACAATACTATGGAAGTCAATGGGGCTTATCAACTGTTTGGTTACTGACATGCTTTAAAATATCTTCTTTTGTTTTCAGCAGAAGAAAAACATTTATACAAGTTTGGAACAACTTGAGAATGAGTAAATGATGATAATTTTCATTTTTGGGTGAACTATCTCTTTAATAAATCTAAAGAACTCTTTTTGTTGAAATGTTCTATGGATGGTAAAGGTTCTTCAAGGAACCATAGAAGCCAATAAGGAACCTTTATTTTTAAGAGTGTAATGAAAAACTTCCACACACACATTTACCTATTTACCTAAATGTAACGACTTCTATTGTTTAATATAAATAGAATCAATAAACAAATATCAAAATTCTTACCAATAATGTTATAGTATAACAGTACGATAAATGACAAATGATATTTATAATATAATATAATGATATTTTGATACTATTTAATGATACTATTTTTAAAATAGAAAACTGAAGTGACACTAATGTCAAATTTTAAGTGAATTTTGGTGTCACAATATTATGACATAAAATTGATATTTATTTTGAGATTTACTAACTATTACATCTAACAGCGTTATTTAAATTATTCGTGTTTTTAAAGATGAATCAATAATAACATAGTAGTTATAGTTACTACAGAGTTACCCAAAGACTAATCCGAACCATAAAAGTAACTTAAATGACAACAACTAAATACAGTAAAAAGAGTAAAATTGTGAAATATTATATACATATAATATACAATAATAATAATAATAAAAAAAACATTTTTATATATTTTAAAACATAATGTATTCCTGTGATGGCAAAGCTGAATTTTTAGCATTATTACTCCAGTCTTCAGTGTCACATGATCCTTCAGAAATCATTTGAATATTCTGATCTGGTGCTCAGTTATCATCACTTATTAAATCTTAATTATTCCAAACTTTTAACAGGTATTGTATATACACAACAGTTTAAAAGTTTAAGGGTCAGTAAGATTTTTTTTAAAAGAAATTAATACTTTTATTTATCAAGGATGCAGTAAATTGATAAAAATGGGCTTCTACATTATAAAAAGATTCTTTTTCACATAAAGTAAATGCTGTTCTTACATTTGTAATATTTCTCAATATTTCTGTTTTAACTATATTTTTGATCAAAAAAATGCAGCCTTGATGAGCATAAAACACTTCTTTCAAAAACATTCAAAAATCTTACTGACCCCAAACTTTTGAACTGTAGTATATATAGTTTTTTCAGGTGAAGATGTCCCTGGAAAGAATTTGCCAGATTTCGCTCACATATGGGGACAAATTTGTCCCCAAACTATAGTTAAGTAAACACGCATGTTTTTTATTGCTAATCATATTGTAATCATATTGCTCAAAAATGTATGGTGGAAAATCATGTTTGTTGCTCATACCCATCTTGAGGTGACTGGGTTTCCAGCAGCATACTGTTAGTGCGGTTGTCCATTTCAACACCGTCCCCTCCGTACATGCTCGATCGGGGTGTGCTCAGACAGCTAGAACGCCTGGAGTTCATAGAGGATGTCTGATTGGACCCTGGGATGTTCATAGGGGATGGGCCCATGGAGCGTTGCCGAACCGTCTGGTTGATGTTACGCACCGTCTCGAAGACACGTTTTGGGTGCAACCTGAACAAAAATTTAACGCAATCACTTTTCTTAGTCTTTGATGGATTACAATGTCATCCTTGGAGGATTTGAAACTACAAACTGATGAAACTGAAAATTTTACAGGAAATAATTTTAAACATAAAATTATTTGTATTTGAAATATACAAATATATATTTTATATTCCTCTAAATTTGACTCTGCATGCAAATGCAGAATATGAGACATACAGGCAGGACACACGAAATGACACACAAACATACCTTTGTTCCTCCACGTCTGGATCAGACATCTGAATCTCTTTCCTCATGGTGCCTTCAATTTCAGCAGCTAAAGAGTCCTGTTACACACACAGCACAAACACACCATTAGCCAGGGGAATAAAAGCACTAGTGTATGCATTTATCATTATTTGTGCATTTATTTATCAAAGTATTGCTGTTATACAACATGCTAAACTGCAGAATGTTCACCTATTTGTAGTCAGACAAAGACTCAGTGTTCTGCTTACTGTGTATGACAGTGTATACGGACTACTATTTTGTGAAAATACTATGTGCTGTACAGTAATAAATGGTTTAAAAGTAATACGCTTCTGTGATGTCACACTCATTTCCATGTTTAATTCTTAGTCTTATAATCTTGGAAATAAAAATGATTATTTGTATTTAAATCTAATTTTGTGTAAAGATGTCTTGAGCAGTCACAAAAGATATATTAAAAATCTTAAATCATTTTACTTTGGTTCATTCGTCTCATGAAACGGAAGGTCAAGTTGAGCGCACTGCATTGCAAGATACAGTATTCCCAGTTTTGCAAATAAAATACAAAATTACAAAAAAATACAAAACTTTGCATTTCATACTGTATACATAATGCATACTATAGTATAGTAAAGTACTATGGCAGTATGCTTTTCTGAACACAACACTTCATATGCAATTTTATTTATTTATTTATTAAATAATAATAAAATAAAATAATGATCATTACAATAAAAAAAAAATACAATAATTATAATACAAATATAACTATAATACAAAGATAAAACATTATAATATACAACACATTAATAATATATGAATAATAAATAAATAATTAAAAAATAATTAAAATTTTAATAAAATAACAAAATAACAAATTATGTTCTTTTTTCTTGTTGTCTCTTTCTCACCATGGGGAACAGGCCGAGTGAGTGGAATCGCCGCGGTGTACTGAGAGGCAGCGTTTTATTCCTGAAGTTCTTCAGTTCCTCCTGAGCTTCATGAAGCATCTCCATACACTCGGCATACTTATCCTCCAGCTCCCTCAGCTAGACAAAGAAATAGATAAAGACTGAGATAAAGAGACTTAAAGCAGGTAAAACAGCAGTAAAAATCATTTAATCAGTCATATATCATGGATTCAATTCAAATCAAATAATTCACAACTTTTTTATTATTAATTGTTAAATGGTGCCATTTTAGTTTAATTACAGTTTGTGAATATGTTGGTAAAGATGTGGTATGTTTGAAAGTGTGTGTGCATGTTACCTCTGCAGTTAGTGCTCTTTGGGCATCTTTAGCAGCTCCCAGATGCTGGGTGAGCTCTTCATTTTCTACTGCATACTGAAAAATAACAAACGTTACATTACACATGAATAAGTGT
The DNA here is from genome assembly GCA_039654765.1 of Mylopharyngodon piceus. Lineage (NCBI taxonomy): Eukaryota > Metazoa > Chordata > Actinopteri > Cypriniformes > Xenocyprididae > Mylopharyngodon > Mylopharyngodon piceus. Next base: position 9,905,986 of record CM077445.1, read on the forward strand.
GCTTCTTATAACTGACAGTACAAGCTAAATGAAATGAGATTCAAATAGAAAACTTTAATAGAAAACAAGATAAATTTTAGCTTAAATTACACTAAAGAAAACTTGTCCAGTTAAAAAATAAATAAATAAAATAAAATATCATTATATTAAATAATATTAAAACAATATTAATATTATTTTGGCATTAATATATGAATGTATTATTATTATTATTATTATTAATAAACAGGCAATGAATTCATCATTGTTCAATTGCTACAACTGTCATCATGCTTATTGTAATTTTTCCCAATTCATTTGTGCACAAGCATTTGTACACTTGACATTTGACTTGACATTTGATATTCAACAGTGCTTTGATCTGCCTGCATTGACACTATTCTTTAAGAGCTGCTGTGCAGCCAAATAATGTACCAGTTATCACTGTAAAGCTGCTTTGACACAATCTACATTGTAAAAAGCGCTATATAAATAAAGGTGACTTGACTTGACAAGCCTGTCTCTGACTAGCACTGTGACGTACTGTAGGAAAATTATTTCACACGGAAACAGTCAATTATATGGTTAATAGTTCATGGACCCTTATTACATATTTCTGCAATAATTAACATTGTAAATCATGCATATATATATAACTCAATTCATTTTCTCCACAAGGAAACTGATTTTGAACGGTAACTTATAAACCTTTAAAGACAGACCTACTGTGAGCTACGAGGTTGTTAATCCATGGTATTTGCTCCTGTTGAAGCCGATAGTCCACATTATTTCCGCATATTTTTAAAATAATTGTTTAACACCGGAACTCCTGGTGAAAAGCGATATTACCCATGATGGTGTACAGAAAATTACACCAATCAGAGAGTCGAAAGAAGCAACACGCTCCAAAATGGCTCTTTAGCTCTGACCACTCCCATGAAACACTGCGAATGACATAATCCAGTCAATCTCTCTACGCTCTCAAAATACTGAATGTTTGTATATATACACCGATCAGGCATAAAATTATGACCACTGACAGGTGAAGTGAATAACACTGATTATCTCTTCATCACGGCACCTGTTAGTGGGTGGGATATATTAGGGAGCAAATGAACATTTTGTCCTCAAAGTTGATGTGTAAGAAGCAGGAAAAATGGGCAAGCGTAAGGATTTGAGCGAGTTTGACAAGGGCCAAATTGTGATGGCTAGACGACCAGGTCAGAGCATCTCCAAAACTGATGCACGTGGGGAGCGAAGGCTGGCCCGTGTGGTCCGATCCAACAGACGAGCTACTGTAGCTCAAATTGCTCAAGAAGTTAATGCTGGTTCTGATAGAAAGGTATGAGAATACACAGTGCATCACAGTTTGTTGCGTATGGGGCTGCATAGCCGCAGACCAGTCAGGGTGCCCATGCTGACCACTGGAAGAAGGTGGCCTGGTCTGATGAATCACGTTTTCTTTTACATCACGTGGATGGCTGGGTGCGTGTGCGGCGCTTACCTGGGGAACACATGGCACTAGGATGCACTATGGGAAGAAGGTAAGCCGGCGGAGGCAGTCTGATGCTTTGGGCAATGTTCTGCTGGGAAACCTTTGGTCCTGCCATCCACATGGATGTTACTTTAAAACGTACCACCTACCTAAGCGTTGTTGCAGACCATGTACACCCTTTCATGGAAACGGTATTCCCTGGTGGCTGTGGCCTCTTTCAGCAGGATAATGCGCTCTGCCACAAAGCAAAAATGGTTCAGGAATGGTTTGAAGAGCACAACGAGTTTGAGGTGTTGAATGACCTCCAAATTCCCCAGATTTCAATCCAATCGAGCATCTGTGGGATGTGCTGAACAAACAAGTCCAATCCATGGAGGCCCCACCTCGCAACTTACAGGACTTAAAGGATCTGCTGCTAACATCTTGGTGCCAGATACTACAGCACACCTTCAGGGGTCTAGTGGAGTCCATGACTCGACGGGTCAGGGCTGTTATGGCAGCAAAAAAGGGACCAACACAATATTAGGAAGGTGGTCATAATGTTATGCCTGATCAGTGTATGTATGTATGCATATTTTGCAATAAAATATATTGCATATATTACATATAATCACATTTGTAAATTAGCAGTTTTATATATCTCCATCGTTTTTAATTTGATTATGCTGTTCGCAGTGCTTCATGGGATTGTAGTTCTTTCCCTCACTTAAACCGTTAAATACACAGTCTGGTACCTTTGTCTTTTTGTCCGATTTTCAAAACCTTTTTCGCTTCAAATCAAAATTTTTAGTGTTGTGATTCACCTCTGACTGGCTTGGTTCATGGCTTATAACTCTTTAACTAAAACTACTTTAAAATCCCTATGGGAAAAATGTAAAAAAATAAAAAAATAAAAAAAAAAAAAAAAAAAAACCTGAAAAGGGTATAGTTGCCATGCTGTATAGTTGACTTTTGTGTTCCTAATCTGGAAATGTAAAAAGGGTGCCTCTGCAGGATGCCATAAATGACCAATCAGAAACAAGTATTTCAGAAAGCCATGTATTAATCATGTCTACTGGATATAGTGAGGAGAACTCACAGATTTGGCTTTTTTCTGCAGGTCCACGATCTGAGAGAGGAGGTGTGTGATTTCCTCTTGTTGGCGAGAGGCATCCTCTGTTTTCTTAGCCAGCTCCTCCGCAATGGTGGAGATCTGTATGTTAGCATCTCCTAAGGGGAAAAAGATATTCATGTCTAAGAGGCCACATTCAAATACACCTTTGGTAAACACAAAACGTGGAAAGTCCCTAATCCCCTTTAAAGGCACGTTATACAGTTGACTAACCCCTTGGTATCTGAAGTCCATGACTTTATTAACTGCACTGCTAAGCTACAAGAGTGGAACAATAAGGTAATGAATAAATGAATTTAACTAGTACAGGATGGGTTGTAATATCAGTTTACACTGGGAGGGAATGTGATCGTTGATGGTGTAATAGCTGGATCTACTCACTGAGCTCTTTAACACAGTCATTTACAAGCTGTTGTTCTTTTTCTTCATACGAGATGGTCTCTGTCTCCAAGTGATTCGCCTATAAACACACACGTGCACGCACACACACACACACACACACACACACACACACACACACACACACACACACACACACACACACACACACACACACAAGCACACAATAAAGAATGATCTGAATAAACAATGGAGGCATCATTTTACATGGCTGCTCTTTTGTTTTAGGGTACTTGTCAGAAGAACAGGTTGTGTCTTAAATGCCCATATTGTAGAACAAAACAATCAAGGTAGAATATAATCTACAGAAACAGGCAAAAGCAATAGAGTTGCCATCTAACTCTGTTTACACAAGCTTTTTGTTTTCATGTCATGGCCCAGTTTAATGGGGCTCGCATACACTGAGAAATGTTATACAGTGACGTCTTTAGAATTGGGTTCACTTTCTAAAATGTTTGGGTGTGAATAGGTCTTGTGTGGGTGTGGATGTAGATTTCATAGTCAGTGAAGCATGGAATTCCATCTGTCTGCTGGGGTCAGATGCCCGACACACGTCACTGCAGATCTAGTTACAGTGAGGGGGGCAATACAGTGAGAAAGAGCTACTAGGTGGGTGATAAAAGGTGATATGACCAGAATTTTATATTTACTTTTAAATAAAAGCAATTTTATTTCACGATAATGATATACAGTGGTGGTCAGAATTATTGGCACCCTTGGTAAATATGATCAAAGATGACTGTAAAAATAAATCTGCATTGTTTATCCTTTTGATCTTTAATTCATAAAATTAGCAAAAATCTAACCTTTCATTGAAGGAAAAGAATTGAAAGTGGGGGGAAAATCACATTATGAAATAAATGTTTTTCTCCAAAACACGTTGGCCACAATTATTGGCACCCTTTCATTCAATACTTTTTGCAACCTCCTTTTGCCAAGATAACAGCTCAGAGTTTTCTCCTATAATGCCTGATGAGTTTGGAGAAGACCTGACAAGAGATCAGAGACCATTCCTTCATTCAGAATCTCTACAGATCCTTCAGATTCCCAGCTCCATGTTGGTGCTTCTTCTCTTCAGTTCACTCCACTCATTTTCTATAGGGTTCAGGTCAGGGAACTGGGATGGATATGGCAGAAGCTTCATTTTGTGCTCAGTGACACATTTTTGTGTTGGTTTTGATGTTTGTTTTGGATCATTGTCCTGATGGAAGATCCAAATCGCTGCCCATTATTGGATTTCTAGCAGAAGCAGTCAGGTTTTGATTTTTTATCTGTTGGTATTTGATAGAATCCATGATACCATGTATCTGAACAAGATGTCCAGGACCTCCAGCAGAAAAATAGGCCCACAACATTAAAGATCCAGCAGTATATTTAACCGTGGGCATGGGGTACTTTTTATCCATGTGTGCACCAAACCCATCTGGTGGGTTTGCTGCCAAAAAGCTCTTTTTTTAGTTTCATCTGACCATAGAAGCCAGTCCTGTTTGAAGTTCCAGTCTTGTCTGACAACTGAATATGCTGGAGATTGTTTCTGGATGAGAGTAGAGGATTTTTCTTGAAACCGTCCCGAATAACTTGTGGGGATGTAGGTGCTGTTTGATCATTTTTTTTAGGCTTTCTGAGACTCAAGACTCAACTAATCTCTGCAATTCTCCAGCTGTGATCCTTGGAGAGTCTTTGTCCACTCAAACTTTCCTCCTCACCGCGCATTAGGACGATTTAGACACACGTCCTCTTCCAGGCAGATTTGTAACATCTTTAGTTGATGGGAACTTCTTAATTATTGCCCTGATGGGGATTTTCAATGCTTTAGCTATTTTCTTACAGCCACTTTCTATTTTGTGAAGCTCAACAATCTTTTGCTACACATCAGAACTATATTCTTTGGTTTTACTCATTGTGTTGAATGATTAAGGGAATTTGGCCTTTGTGTTTCCTCATGTTTATACTCCTGTGGAACAGGAAATAATGGCTGGACAATCTCATGTTCATGATAACCCTGGTGTGCCAAAAAAATGTAAATATGAATGGGAATATACTTCAGAGATATTTTACTCATAAGAATTTCTAGGGCTGCCAATAATTGTGGCCAACGTGTTTTGGAGAAAAACATTTATTTCATAATGTGATTTTCCCCCCACTTTCAATTCTTTTCTTCAATGAAAGGTTAGATTTTTGCTAATTTTATGAATTAAAGATCAAAAAGATGAACAATGCAGATTTATTTTTACAGTCATCTTTGATCATATTTACCAAGGGTGCCAATATGTGACCCATACTGGCAAAATGAGTCGGAATGTGCACAGGTTAATTTCGACTAGTGATGCAGATGCTTCAAATAGCAATTAAAAGTATCTTTATTTGTATGTTTTCTGAGAGGAGTACCTTTGCTTTGTACATGAAAAATTACGTTTTTCTCTGCTCGCTTCACCACTCGTGCTTCCCCTCAGCAACTTCCTCAGTCCAAATTTGGTATCGTTTTAAAGCACAGCATTCCAACTTTGTGAAATTCATAGCGAATTTTTGATGGCATGAGTCTGAACCAATGAAATGTGATTTACAAACTCATGCTGATTTAAACAAATCAATCTTACTAGTGCTGAGTGACATATCCGAAGCAAAATCAGACAGCGTGCGATCCCGATATACACATATACACAGAATTACAGTATTTCAAAATATTGAAGTATTGAAGTAAAATAAAAAAAGCTGAATATATATATTTTCCTATTGATATTTGATTTCGACGAGGTGTGTGCCAAAGTAGGTGTTATTACCAGGGATTTTAAGGTATGGTTGCTAGGTGATTTTGTTTTGGAACCTTCAGAAAACTTTAACTCGATTTTTCTCAAAATTGACTTTGCTCACTCTATCGACTTCAAACAGGTGTAGCTCAGTCATTTTTTGTCAGATTCCAACAAATCATACACCATACACAAGGTTTTTCAATAGAGATTGAAAATAACGATAACTTTTTGAAATTTTGCTCATTGCGACTCGTTTTGCCAGTACGGGTCACATATATTATGATATTGTTTTTATATATATATATATATATATATATTGTATTTTATTTTATCTTTGTTATTAAAAATAAGAACAAAGATGCAAATTGTGACACTGTCACATAAAAGACATGTTTTACTGCTCTATTTATTACAATGATTTTTATGTATAATAGAGTTTTAATTGGTTTAAGTGTTTTTTTAGTCCATTTTATTCCTCTTATTTTAAGTGTGTGTGTGTGTGTGTATATGTGTGTCTTTAAGAAAGGTATGGTTATATAGGAACTACACCTATATAAGAGAGCAGCATGGCAAACAAACAGACAGTCACTACATACATCAACTTCAATGGTGATCACCGATACTGGATTGAGGAGTTTCTATCTTATGGACTTTCCCTTCCAGTCACAAACTTCAAGCCTTTTGGATTATCACTTTATTGGACTGTATATACACTGGTGGACACTCACATTGGGACTTATCAACACATTAGGATTCTTATGGACTGTTTTAGGGTATGGTGCATTGGACTCTATGCTTTTAACAGCCTGAGTTTTCCTAGTTTTGTGTTGTTTTAAAGTCTTATGTGATATTGTAAATACACCATTCTTATCCACTTTAACCTATGTTTTATGTCTCATTATTTTAACACCTGACTACTCACACAGTAAAATCTGACCCCATTTGTAACCCAGCTGATTCAGCTGATTGTTACAAAATTACAGTACAAACAATAAGACTAATACAATATAAGAAAGATACAAATGAAATAAACAGTGCTTTAATGTTTTCAGGTATTCTATTTTACAGTAGCATTCTATAAATTGAATCAATTTTTTTTTTAAATCGAATCTAAAAATTGAAACTAAAAAAACCCAGTTGTTTATTATTTGATTAACATTAAGGACAAAGACATCAGCAGGTATAGGCTGCTGTCACTTTAACTTGTTACACATCCAATTTTGTTCTCAACTATTCACGTAGGACATAACTGACTGTTTACACATGAATATTCACTAAGAAGGGTGTTTTGACATCATTTTGTGTGTAGTTGACTGTTTAAGTTGCAAAAGAGAACTCAATTTGAGACTGCATGCTCTTTGAGGTGTGTCAGTCATATCGTTATCGTTCTAACTTGTCAGTAACTTTAAACAGTCTTGAGCTGAGCAGATATTATACACAGAATAGCAAAATACCTCCCAGCCCTAAAAGCTGATAAAGCTAAATAAAAAGTCTGAAGAGCTGGTGAATTTCCTGTATGAATTTACTTAAAGTTATAATTCTATAATCCAAAGCTGTATTTTTATATAATTATTATACAATTATTATGACCACATATTAACTTAAAAGATAAGAGAACATGAACTATTTTCCTTTTACATTTATATTTAAATATATATTAAATATGTACTTTTCCTTTTTCTTTCTCACATATTGAAGTGTATTTTATTATAGACATTATTATAAAGGTATTACAGTTCTCATTTTACTAAAGCACACAGATAATGCACAAATGTCTTTATCCGAGAATGAAGTTGGGTACATATTGTGTTTGTCTTGGAAATGTGATATGCCTGAAACCCTGATAAGTTTGATTGGAGGCTGTTTTGAATAATATAATACAAAACATTCATTCATTCATTGAGCAGTGGAAGGACGTGAGGTCAGGCCTCACTCTCTTACCTCTGATCGCAGGACGATGTTCTCTTCCTCCAAGTCCTGGAGTTTTTTCTGCAGTGAATCCAGAGGGAGGTAAGTTGGGAGCGTGAAAGACGAGTCATTTCTGCGAATACTGCAAATAAAATAAAATAAAAAAAATTACAGACTGATGTGCCTTCTTCAGTACACAGAAATATCCTCACTGAAAATTCCATATTTAGTTAGATGTGTACATTTGTCAGGCAAAATAGAAAAATAATAGTATCCACATAAATTGAGGTCTCAATCCTGCCCATGGCACAAGTATCAAATAAATCTGTTGTCTAATATATGGACTCACGGTGTGGTAGAAGCAGACTCTCCATCACTCTCTTCAGCTGCACTTGTGTAGAACTGCAGAAGTTCATCCTTCATTGAGAGATCATGACGCAGCTGAGACACCTGCATGCACACATACAAACTCACTGTATGATCACAACAATAACCGTGGACTCAAATGGAGCTCAAACATCCAGCTACATATATAGACTGTCAACACATTCTCAACAGGTACTTTAATTTCTTCTTAAAATGTCTATAAATTTTAACTTTCAAATTGTATCTGCATGGTTTCCTACTATTCCTGTCTTTATTTATTTATGTTTTTATTTATGTTCAATGTCAATTATCATTTATTAATGTATTCTGCTAATAAACGATTTTAATTGGTACAATTTCCCATGTCAGTATTTTTTTTTTTTGTATGGTAAACCCTAATAGAGGCTACAAGATATTATAGGACCAAGCAGACAGAGGGGTAAAACACATTAAATTCATAGTTATGTTCATTGAAAACAGGTTCAGTCATCTTCAAACAGCCAAAATAAACAAAAAAAAGTTGACATTAGCCAGCAGGCTTGTTTCACCTTTCCATTTTCTCATCTTACCTCTTCTCGTATGTGCTCCACCTGCTCTTCCAGGAAGGTGTTCCTCTCACTGAGGGTTTTGTTCTTTTTCAGCAGAGACTGGCCAATACGTGCTGCCAACTCCAAATCCCGCTCTTTCTGAAATGACATATAGAGTGATGTCATAAGTTTCTGTTTGATTCACAGTCACATTAGCAAAATGTAGGCAAAATTTTGCAGGCAAAAGAGGTCCATTGTGTATTGTCAGTAGTGTAGCGATATATGAATCAGAGCTCAAACAAAACTCACTTTTAAACCAAGCAGCTTTCCACTGGATTTGCGTGACCAATTTGAATATGAGCGAAATCGCTGAGGAACTTTTTCGCCCTTGTGAATTTCCAGATTGTGTGAATTCCTATTGAAATTACTGGAATTCACCCACAAAATTTTGCTGAGCAACAGTAAATGTGATTTGTACCTTCATCATGAGGCTGTCAGTGACTTGGGTACATCATTATTATGTTTTACAGAAATAACTGAATACACTGTAAATGGATTAAAATATAGTTCCTAAATAAATAATAATATCCCGGATATTACATCTAGTTCACCATAATCTCCCAAAAACATATGGAAAAATCACCCAGTGCAGGAATGCAAGACTGTGGATCATATTAACTATTATGGTACATTGTAAGAGCTACATCACAACATGTGGGACATGCTTTAAACAAAACAAAACAAAACAAAACAAAAAACAAAACCCTCCACTCTATTTTTTATTTTTAAATGACTGCTATGACCCATCCTCCCACTTCACACAGCTTACCTCCTCCAGGAGACGTGTCACAGCATCTATGTCATTATATGTCTTAGTCATCTGGCCCACTCGATCAGCACATAGAACTGTGGAAACAGAGAAATGAAAAATGAAACATTTCCAAGTTAAAGCTACATTGTGTTTAAAACACAAAAGTATCCGTATGTAATTTATGTAATGTAATAGGTATGTAGGTGCCTACGTGCTTTTTACATACTCCCTTGTGAAAAAGTATACTCAAGCATATTTTTTAAAAATGGGGGCTCGTCCGGGATCATAATAGAACCCTGTATTTCTTTCGATAATTTTGTGTATTGTGAGTGTGTGTATTAGTATGTTAGACAACACATCAATATAAGTGCACTTCTTTAAAGTTCAACAAAACATTAATGCATTATTTAAAGTGTACTTTAATGTAAAAATATTAATTTGACATTTTTACAAAGCACAGTTTTTAAACGTTTACTTAATTATACTCTACGTACACTTAAGTGGCCTTTTATATCATTAAAATTATATTATCTGCAAGTACAGTTTTTTAAATATACTTTTAAAATTTGAAGTACACTACAAGTGCACATCCATCACAATTAAGCACACTTCTTTTACACAATGGATGACACATGATTCTGATTCTCTTTGCATTGACTCCAAAATCCCAAGTGATACAAAATGATCAAATAATGATTTATAAATTGATGTATATAAATACACACTGAGACTATAACATTAAACAGATGTTTATATTATTTTACAGGTCAAATTGTTTACATGGTCTAACTAATTTTCTTCCAGAATCTAATCTTTGCTATAATAGATCTCTTCTCCCAAAGGAAATAAAATGCAACCACCATCATGTTTTCTCATTATCAACAGGTCAGCATATTTCAGCTTATAAATAGCTCAGTGGATTTATTGTAGTCACATCCAGCAGATCTTCCCTGCCTGTCTGTTTGAAGCAAAACATAATTAGCACAATATAATATGCTTACAACCTATTATATATATATATATATATATATATATATAAAATCTTATCATGCAATATATTTCAAGTCCAAAGATGAAATTAACAATTTTAGAGATAATACTGAGCAATATAAATAATTGTAAAACATGCGTAATGGAACTCCCATTTTTTCTATACATTAACATTTTAAAGTTGCAGTGTATAATTTCTATGCCACTAGAACCACCAAAAACAAACAAAATGCAAAGTGAATCAGTCATTCCATTGTTTTCACAAACAGTTCTAAACTCACGCCATTGGTTGGCTAGTCAGGAAGAAAAAAAGGCCACAGTGTTTACACTATTAGGAGAATGTAACTAAAATGGCTTCATTTATAGTATATTTATCATTTGTAATATATTAAGCTGTAATAGGAGAAGGAATTTAACAATGATACATTGAAACACTTTCATTGGCACAATAAACACTACATTTACATATTTGCTGTACTGCTAGTGAGAAGGCCATATGACAATGATGCTTCCAACGGTTCAAAAGTGGCACAACTACAGAAGCTCTTTAAGTTAAGTGTGGTGCTAAAGAATCAAATGCAAAGCAGACATTTCCATCTGCGTCACACACAGTACAGAACGAGCACAGACCAGCACCTGAATCCAACACCCAGATATTGACCTGCCAGCAACACCCAGCCATAAACCACATAGAAACATTCCTGTAGCAGCCCTCATTTAAACACACATCTGCTCCATACTGTTTTTCTTGTGAAACAATCAACTCTATAACAGTACAGAACATTTTCAGTGTTATTATTTGATCATGGTTAAACATATTTATTTAGGAACTACACATGCTTTCATTATACTGTAGGTTAAACTTAGAACTGTGAGTCACACTACAACAATGGCTGATAGGATACGGCCCAATGATAAACCTAACAAACCCACCCAATACATCTTAAATGGCGTTGCTGGAGTGATATTGTTCTCATAATAACTTGAGAACCACTGTTGTCCTGGTCACAATCAATACAGAACAAAGTCCTAAAAGATCAGCATTTAATAAATGATCAACCACCAAAATCAATAATAATAATAAAAAAAAATAATAAAAAAGTAAAAATCATAATAAATTAGTCTCACTTAACAAGCTTTAAATGCATAAAATACCAGATAAAAAGGAAAAACAACATGAATAGAAAGGTGTTTAAGCTTACTGACACCAATGAATTTCTTTACAAAACTACTATTTTAATTAATACTTTTTAAATGGTTGGTCATTTTGAAGAAATCTACGTAATAAAAAATAAAAATAATATAAGGAAGGTAAATAATATGTATACATGGTTTAAAATATTTAGTCACAATTCCCATTATGCAAAAATAGTCATAATAAAGAATGAGCAGGGGTGTTTAATCTTTTGACTGACAATGTATGTGGCATGTTGTTATGTATTACAAAAATGTAAAAGACATCTCAAAACCTCACTGAACAGAATATATACACCATTTTTAAAATGGTTAGTTCCTGTCCTTGATTCTGATTGGTCAATAGCTGTGTTTTATTCACGATAAACGATGTGTATCACTACACAACACCCTTAGCAACCACTCTTAGCAACGTAAACTGTATGTTCTCAATTGATATTGTTCATTGAAGCTTACTGTATTATGTAGACGAGTATTGTGAGAAAATATCGAGTGAGCGAGTTTATTACCTGCATTAAGATTTAGCATTTTCCTTCAGGTCAGTCCAATGTTCATAATAAAAGATCTGTTTAAATGTCTGATGTATTATCCTGTCCTTTTAACAGTTAAGGGGTTTTCCCATGTCTGACAGCGCTAGTCAAAGCATTTGTCAGTTGCGTCTTGTTCCGTGTTCACAACAATTCAGCCTTTTCAATGTAAAAGTCTTCGCTACTGACAGACACACTCAAAGACAGTCTTTGCCGCCATCTAATGGCATAATACTGTAACTTCTGTTGCTGTTCACGGTCAGAGACTGTTTTTTCCGGCGGAAGGAAGGCTTTAGTGAAAGTTTACTTCATGAAAGTTGCATTGATACATATTTTTGGCTTTAATATTTGTATTGTGTGGTAACAGTTTTTTTAAAAGCAATAAGGTACTCGAGGCTAGTGCTGTATCGTGAATAAGTCTCCATTTCGCGTCATGCCTAACAACGCCCTTCAGCTGTGACTTATTCACGATACAGCACAGCCTCTCGTACCTTATTGCTTACATATCTCACACCACATTTGAAGGATATCACATTATATACCTTTCACGGTTCAATGGTCATTACAACTAATTAATTTGCTTAGCAAGGTTTATTTACATGGGTAAACACTCATATAAGACCAAGTTAGACTATTAACAGCTGCTGGTCTAAGCTCCCAGGACAGTATGTTTCAAACAAATTTTTCCATCCACCAGCATGGGTAGAGATTTACTTCAATTACCCTGGTACCATGACGCTCAACACCAGACAGAACAACAAACGAAGATCAACCGTACACAATGGCCATGCCATCAGATCAGCTCCCAATGCACAGAGATAATTATTCCCATAGTGTAAACTGGACACAAAGAAAGCAGCCAGGCATTAAAAGCTCCCGCACATCTTGTTTAGGGTGTTAATAAAGGTGACTTTCTTCGCCCTGAAATAACCTCCAATAAAAGTCAGTTTGCACTCGTGCACATACAGAAATAAACATTCCCAGCTTTTTAACAGCAGCTGTATATATAATGCATTATAAATGTATTCTAATAGTGAGTTATAAAAGGTATATGCTTTATATGCTTTATAATAAATATTGCAATTCGTTAGGATATAATCGACTTACTGATTGCTACACTGCTAAAGAGCATAACGCAATAAAAAAAATACATAAAACACATGATATTTTGCATTGATCATGTGTTTTAATCCATTACACAGTGTAACAATTAATAAGGTACAGTGCTCAGCGTAAATGAGTTTTCACCCCCTTTGAAAAGCAACATTTTAAACAATATCTCCATGAACACAAAAACAATTTCCAAAATGTTGACAAGACTAAGTTTTATATAACATCTGTTTAACTTATAACATGAAAGTAAGGTTAATAATATAACTTAGAGAACAAAATTTTCAGTTTTACTCAAATTAGGGTGATGCAAAAATGAGTACACCCCACTGAAAGTCTCTGGAGCAAAGCTACATTTTAGACTACAAATGTCTAATTTAACAAGAATTCAATCACAGGTGAGTCTAATTATTCATTACACAGGTGTCCAGCAGACAGTTGACTATAAAAGGGTGTTAAAACCCCTTCCCATTTCATGCTGTCAGCAATGGCACCACATGGAAGAGAAATGTCACAAGACCTGAGAAAGAAAATAATTTCTTTACACCAGAAAGGTGAAGGCTACAAGAAGATCAGCAAATCTTTACTTATCAGTCAGAATACTGTAGCAAAAGTGGTACAAAAATTTAAAAAAGATGGAACTGCAACCATCTCACAGAGACATCCAGGTCGTCCACGGAAATTAACACCTCGACAGGAGCGTCTTCTGATGAGAAGTGTTGAAGAAAATCGGCATGCAAGTTCACTGCAGTTATCTAAAGTAGTAGAAAGCCAAACTGGGGTGACTATTTCCCGTGACACAATACGGCGTACACTGCAGAGGAATGGCATGCATGGGTGCTGTCCACGAAAGAAGCCTCTCCTAAAGCCCAGGCACAAAAAAGCCCACCTAGAGTTTGCCAGGGCCCATGTTGACAAAGATGAAGACAACTGGGACACTATACTCTGGAGTGATGAGACCAAGATAAATGTTTTTGGAACTGATGGCTTCAAAACTGTATGGCGTAGCAAAGGTGAGGAATACAAAGAAAAATGGTGTCTACAGTGAAACATGGTGGTGGCAGTGTCCTTATGTGGGGCTGCATGAGTGCTGCTGGTGTCGGGGAGCTGCATTTCATTGATGGCATCATGAATTCACAGATCTACTGCTCTATACTGAAAGAGAAGATGCTACCATCACTCCGTGCCCTTGGTCGTCGTGCACTTTTCCAACATGACAATGATCCTAAACACACATCTAAGGCCACTGTTGGATTTCTGAAGAAGAACAGGGTGAAAGTGATTCAGTGGCTCCTGATCTGAACCCAATCGAACACCTATGGGGAATTCTGAAGAGACAAGTTGAGCATCACTCTCCATCCAGAATCCAGTCTCTAAAAGAGGTCATTCTTGAAGAATGGAAAAAGACAGATGTTGCAAAATGTCGCCAACTTGTTCATTCCATGCCTAGAAGACTTGGTGCTGTCATTAAAAATCATGGAGGTCATACAAAGTACTAGATGTAGTAGTTTTTGTTGTGGGGTGTACTCATTTTTGCATCACCCTAATTTGAGTAAAATTGAAAAATCTAAGTAATTGAGTAATCTAAGTTATTAACCTATTATTAACCTTACTTCCATGTTATAAGTTAAACAGATGTTATATTAAACTTAGTCTTGTCAACATTTTGGAAATTGTTTTTGTGTTCATTGAGATATTGTTTAAAATGTTACCTTTCAAAGGGGGTGTACTCATTTACGCTGAGCACTGTAAGTTTGTATTACAATGCATTATAACTGAGGTTACAATTACTAATGAGAACATACAGCTGATTATAAGATGTTAACCCTAAAATGCACAGCTAACTCCACCTAGAATTTACATGTATATGCATATTCTTTAAAACCCTGCTTGTTTTATCAATATAAAATACATTTGATGATTTAGAAAAAAAAAAAAAAAAAAAAAAAAAAAAAAAAAAAGATTAGAGCCTCAGGTTGCTCTGGGCTGAATGTATTAAATATGAACATGATATTTAACCTATGATTTGCCTGTAATTACATATATACTGTATATATACAGATAAAAAAAGAGGGAAAAATGACAGACAACAAAAAACTAGCAGAATAAATACAAAAACAAGTAGTTCGTATGATTAACACCTATATTTTTTCTTCAAAAAGTCCTGTATTATTCACTCTTTCAGTTTCACTTTTAATTCAATTACTTGTCCTTTCTTTGTAATTAATTGTGAAATTTACTAACAATTTCTGAGTGAAAATTGTTTCTACGCCATTTTTTCCAATGTACTGCTATAAAAATAAACTTGTGAGACACAAAATGTATTACTATTGTACTATTTATTATTTATACTTACAAATAATAAATAGTAAATGTATCATAAATAAATGTACTATTTATAAATATTACATTTATTTATACTTGGTGCAATTTATATTGACATTTATTACTATTGTCAATTCTTAATTATAATAATAATAATAATAATAATAATAATAATAATAATAATAATAATAATAACACATTCTTATTCTTATTATATTCAACACCAAAGGCAATTTTCATGGCTTTCACAGAGTAGTTTATGGAGTACATAAACAAACCCTTACAGAAGTGTTAAAAAAAAAAAAAAAGGTAATATTGACATTAAAGAACATTTTAAATAAAACTTTTGCCTAATGATATTAAAAGCAGGGCAGTCTTAAAGTAAAAACAGGGTTGATATAGTCATTTATTACTATAGTTATATAATGGCATACGTGCAGTGCATGCTGGCATGCATGTTGTACCAATATGAGTGTGTGTAGTGTTGACATGATCAACCTTATAAAAAAAAAAAGCTCTGAGACAGTGCACTTTTATAATAAACCCAAGCAGCATGTCATGACCTTAATTAGTCATAATAAAAGCTAAATCACATTTTAATACTTGTTCCTGAAACTTTATTATTAATACAATGAAACTAAATGATTCAAACTGTGTAACTCACTGATTTCCTTATAGCTTTGAACAAATAAAGGTGTTCTAACACAAATGACAGGCTGTGTGTTTACACTCACATCGAATAACATGAAATACGAATAGTGATTAGATCTGGGCAGAGAGAAACCCAGTAAGAAGGGGAATCTGATGTGTACGTTTTAAATGTCCTAACAAGGTATGTCATCACCAACCAAGGATGGAAAAACCTGTTTAGATGGTTGCGATTTCAGACTAAGACATTCTTGAAAGTCATTGAGTTACTTTGACAGTACGTCTCTTTAATAACTTTTAAGAGGATCAAACTGTCAAAGGGCACAGGTACTGTACCTTGCTCCAGCGTATACGGCTCTGCATCTTCATCATCCTCATCATCAGCACTGTTTGAGCTTAAGAAAGATGAGGTAGATATTTCCAGTGTCTCTGAAGAAGAGTCAAACTCAAAGTACTCCTCATTAGAGCAATTAAAAGGCAATGCCATGCTGTCACTGGGCTAGTTACGCCCAGGCTGGCTCAGTCGTCTCAGGTCCACAGCCATGAGTGAGACTGTGATGTTGGGCTGGACATATAACCTCAAAAGATCAGATAGACAGTCTCTGACTGACACACACCTCTTACAGGAGATTCAATGCTCGGACACTACCATTCTCTACCAAACAGCAGGTGAGGTGTCACTAAAGTAGGAAGAAAATAACGAATACATTTTTGCAGATCAGCCTGCATTTATGTATAGGATTGAAAAGCTTATGAATGAAAAAATGAACAGATTGCATAAGGTTTTATGTCAAAACTATTCTAACTTAAAGAAAAATGTGACCCCCCTTCTGCAGAGGAAGGAATGGTACTTTCCACTGACGCACCATGGCACTTATCAAGGCGTGACTGAGTTGTGTTTGACTACACCTGTTGTGTGGGTGGAGCCTGTTTATATTCCCTGATGAAAAGTTTTCACATTGCCATAGAGAAGGCAAACAGGACATTTGACACAACAAGAACTATAAAGGAAAAACAAAATGAGACACCTGTTACTAATATATATATATATATATATATATATATATATATATACATACATACACACACACACACACACACACATTCAAACCAAAATTTATTCAGACACCTTGAACATTTCATTCATTAATACAGTTTATTCACTATAGTTAAAAAAAATGGTAATAAAATATGACAAGATCTCAGAGTTAAATTGTGTCAGAAAAAATTAATCTTAATTATGTCAGATAACACTTAAGAAAAACATGGTCAGGTCAAAGTGTCTGAATAATTTTTGGTCCCAATTTTACTGGTAGTCCACTGTATGAAGAATTTTTGGGTATAATATGTCACAGTTTACTTTATTTAGCTATCCTCACTTACATAAATGAACTATAGTGTCCTGCACACACTAGTAAAAAAAAATATAAAAAATTATATCTAGTGTCTGAATAATTTTTGGTTTGACTGTATATAGTGTATAATATATATATATATATATATATATATATATAGATAATAATAATATTATATCTGTTATATCGCCTCTATAGACCAGAAATACTGTGAGATCTAATGAGAATTACAATAAAAAATAAATAAATAAATACACCCTAATTTCTTTCTTTGAATTTGGTATGAAATGTGACTGTGTTTTGTGAGATTTACTTAATTACCAAACCTACTACTAATTACATCATTTTTAAAATGTAATCTCATGAGTATTCATATGTATTTTACGTCAAATGTGATTCTGCCACACATACATTTACTTTGTTTGTATGGACACTAAAACGTACAATATTGGCGTGTCGACAGCATCTAAAACTTAAACCATTTACGTATGAACAACTTAACAGATGTACGAATGTTAATCCTTATTGATTACAGTTAATCTTTAATCTACAAATACCTATGTATAAACAATGACTGGGCTGATTATTTCTAGATAACTTGCCACATAAAACTAAGAGCTAAAAGAGAATTTATTTGGAACGTGCTGAATCATTTCAGTTCATGATAGCGTTATGGTGATAGACTTTACCCTTTAAACTCTAACAACCTTACAACTGGAGTGTGAAGGCATGAGATGTTTGATAACAGCTGTACTTCTACACTTGTGCAACTCCACCTAGTCTAACAATGTAACATGAATCACACATTAACAATTCAGTATGCCTGGGTTTGTTGTGTTATCACTAATTTTTTTTGTTACATTGACAGAATGCAAATGGCTTACAACTGCAATGCAATCTACAGTACAACGTGGGCCTTTTGACGGACTTCATTCATATGGAGAAACAATAGCGTGACAGGAATGGTGTGATGGCACAATGGCTGTGGCCATGAAGGAGGCGGGATTCTCTTTAGTGAGAACTTAACCAGGGCTAAGCCTTTGTGCTTTAGCTCCATTGAAGAGTAAAATGGAAAAGACAGCCAGAAAATGGTGAAGAATATGCTGAAGGGCTGGGAAAACTTTGGGAGGGGAGGAGAAAGAGAGAATGGGAGTGGGAAATGCAAAAGAGGTCAGATGAGAATGAAAAAGAATGTGTGTGTGTGTGTGTGTGTGTGTGTGTGTGTGTGTATTCCCCCCCGCCCACCCCTGCTAAGGTAATCAATATGCTGTGCGCGAGCGATAGAGACCCGAACCACAACACAGAATGTGGGTCATTGAAAAGTAAAGTCCTGAATAGCATACTGTATCATCAGCTGTACATTATAAACACAAACATATCATATTATCACATACACTGAGAATTATATACAAAGTTAGTTTTCAGTCAAGTTACTGATGTTGAGATCTGAAGAGCAAAACATTCATAGAACTGCAGCACAGGGTCTGTTTCAAGCCACAAATATTTAGATCACCAAATCAAACAAATATATGTGAACAAACTGCAAGATCTGGGCACTTGTGATCCACATACAGTAACTGCTGCAGTATTTCTATCAGTGAAAACAGCAGAGCATTCTGAAGCACTTAACATGATAAACATTCCTTATCTCCTTATCTTGTCTATAAGCCATTAAACACATACAATATTTACGTCTCAATCTTTAACATCGCAGTCTCAGTCTGAAGGATTTCTGGTCTCTTTGCCTGTCTCTGTGTTTGAAAACACGTACACGTTTTTTACAAAAATGCATTGCTTCGATTCAAAAGGCCTTTATTAACCCCCTGGAGCCGTATGGATTATTTTTTTATAATGGATGGATGAATTTTTTTGGGCTTCAAAATCAAAAATGGTACAATTAGCGTGTTGCGTTTGTAACGGAGGCCAGCTAGCGACTGATGCTAGCGGCTGTGGTCTTTAGCGTCCTTGTAAGCACCTCCCATGCTGTAAACGCCAATTCGAAACCCGCTCAGAGTGGTCTTTTAGTCTTTTAATATCACTGTCTTTTGCCTTACTTTGCCCTCCAGGTGGGTGTTCCTATAAGGGTGTGATGTCACATGAAAACTATGAATAGCTTGGTCTAGTTTTATGCATGATGGGATGTCTAACCATTATGATGAAGAGTGTTTGGTACAATATAACATCAGTTCCTTAATAAAACACTTAAGCAAACTCACACCATCTGAGGTGCAGGTCAAAGATAACATCAGTCATTTGGGGTAAATGTAGTTCAGACAGTTGAAATGGCACCCACAATTCTTATCTTGTCAATGAGCCACTGAACACGTATTTACGTCTCTAATAATCTTTAACACGGTAGCCTCAGCCTGAAGGATTTCTGGTCTCTTTGCCTGTTTCTGTGTGTTTGAAAACACGTACACATCTATCTAGCACTTCTGCACTGTTTATCAATGTCTTTACACTAGATTAAAATGATCCATCTCTGTGATTGATTGATGTTTTTATTTGTTCCTCTATTTAGGTGATGTGATAAAATCGAGACAGAAAGCTATTCATAAAATCCATCACAGACCAGAAAAACAAATAAACATTGCATATGCACAACTTGTCACCAGAACTTAATACGCTGCATGGAGACACAACACAACAGTAAATGACTGGGACAGTGCAGTTTTATGCACAGGATTACGTAACCATTCCAATATTAAGGAGAAGTATTATAAAGAAGGAAGGATAAGGCGGCGATCAGTCATCAGAAACCAATAAAACATGCAGCAGGTCTAGATAAGACTACAGTGCTGTGATATAACCTGCTGCTTGTGAAACAGACGGGGTGCATGACTTCATAAGGTCAACACATCATCGATGGCAAAGGCTGATCAGCGAGAGGCAGCGTTGATTTAACAGAGCAGAACATGACTAAATGTCTGTGTGAACAATCATTTTACTGCTTTGAAATAAGGTGCACAATGATATAAAAAAAGGGTTTTGAAAGATAAATGAGATTTGTTGTCTATGAATATTCAGATATAACTAACTAGGGTGTGATTGTGATTAAACCTGAATACAGACAGTCATAAACTTGTCTCTCCACTTTCAGACTATGAGACGAGTGAATAAATGTGGTTATTGGGCAGTTCTGCTGAAAAGCAACCCGTTTCAATAAGCTTTATGGGTAAAACTTGATCATAACATCATAATAGAGATCATGGATAGACGGACGGACGGACGGATCCTTTATGGAAGGATGAATGGATGTATGGACTGAACTGGATGGAAATGGATGGATGGATGGATGGATGGAAATGGATGGATGGATGGATGGATGGAAATGGATGGATGTATGGATGAAACTGGATGGATGAATGGATGTCTATGTGAACAATCATTTCACTGCTTTGAAATAAGGTGCACAATGATATAAAAAAGGGTTTTGAAAGAACAACAGATAAATGAGATGTGTTGTCTATGAATATTCAGATATAACTAACTTTCAGACTGAGACGAGTGAATAAATGTGGTTATTGGGCAGTTCTGCTGAAAAGCAACCCGTTTCAATAAGCTTTATGGGTAAAACTTGATCATAACATCATAATAGAGATCATGGATAGACGGACAGACGGACGGATGGATCCTTTATGGAAGGATGAATGGATGTATGGACTGAACTGGATGGATGGATGGAACTGGATGGATGGAAATGGATGGATGGAAATGGATGAAAATGGATGGATGGATGGATGAATGGATGGATGTCTATGTGAACAATCATTTCACTGCTTTGAAATAAGGTGCACAATGATATAAAAAAGGGTTTTGGAAGAACAACAGATAAATGAGATGTGTTGTCTATGAATATTCAGATATAACTAACTTTCAGACTGAGACGAGTGAATAAATGTGGTTATTGGGCAGTTCTGCTGAAAAGCAACCCGTTTTAATAAGCTTTATGGGTAAAACTTGATCATAACACAATATAATGCAGATCATGGATGGATGGATGGAACTGGGTGGATGGATGGAACTGGGTGGATGAATGGATGGGTGGGTGTATGGATGGAACTGGATGGATGGATGGATGGATGAATTACTGGATGGGTGGATGGATGGATGGATGGATGGATGGAACTGGATGGATGGATGAATTAATGGATGGGTGGATGGATGGATGGAAATGGATGGATGGGTGGATGGATGGATAGATGGATGGATGGATGATGGATGGATGGAACTGGATGGATGAATGGATGGATTGATGAATAGATGGATGGGTGGGTGTATGGATGGATGGAACTGGATGGATGGGTGAATGGATGGATGGAACTGAATGGATGGATGAAACTGGAAGGATGGATGGATGGGTGGGTGTATGGAACTGGATGGATGGATGGATGGATGGGTGGGTGGGTGTATAGAACTGGATGGATGTCTTTATTTATCCATCCTTTATGGATGGATGAATGGATGAATGTATGGATGCATGGAACTGAATGGATGAATGGGTGAATGGATGGATGGATGGATGGATGGATGGATGAATGGATGGACGGATAGGTGGATGGATGGATGGATGGATGGATGGATGGATGGATGGATGGAGAGGTGGATGGATGGATGCATGGAACTGGACGGATGGATGGATGAATGGATGGATGAATGGATGGATGGATAGGTGGATGGACAGATAGGTGGATGGATGGATGGATGGATGGATAGGTGGATGGGTGGATGGATGGATGCATGGAACTGGATGGATGGATGGATAAATGGATGGATAGGTGGATTGATGGATGGGTGGGTGGATGGATGGATGGATAGGTGGATGGATGGATGCATGTATGTGTGGGTAGATAGGTAAGATGCTGTTTGGATCATTCTCAAAAATCATGCTGGATAACGTTCATCAGGTGGTACACACATTTGTGAATTTCATGTCAGCTTGAGTGGTGATGTCATTAAAGCAAAGACATTGTTAATTTTTCAATTAAACTTTTCACTCAAGCTGAGGAAAAAAAAAAAAAAAACATTTATAAAAAGTTGTTTCAGTCTTGGACCCCACTGTATATATTTTTATTTAGTCACTGCACATGCACTTCTGATCTTTTCAGCATTATATAAAGATTGTGACTTATTAAATATAAGTAATTTTAAAGCTTTGCCCTGGTGCTGAGTCTGATGCAACACCAGAGCTGAGAGGCCAGCTACCTCACCCTTAATGTTACCTGCATCGTACTTATGTCTTGGCCCAAATCTTATTTCGACATTCACAGTCTCTTCCATGGCAGACCATGTAACTAACCAACTTTCTGAAAGTGTTTAATTCACATGGGTAATTCTCCCCATCTCTCTCCCCCTTAGTGGCAGCAGACAGGATTTTTCCTTCTTACCGTCAGTGCACTCTTCATAGTACCAGTCCAGCTCGTAGTAATCTGCCTCCACAAACCTCTGCATGCTCAGTCTCCTTCAGCCGTGAGCTGCAGCCTCTCCTGTCCACCGTCTGAGGTCACACACGCATACATGTACCCACGGCCGCCCATTCTCCCAGCAGCTCGGTAGCCGATCTACCACCAACTATTTACAATGCATTCTACACACACAAGGTCAGAGAACAAGAGATGATAGAGAGAAAAATGCAGTGTCCCTAAAAGCCAACAGTGTTGCGCAGGAAACCGTACTGCTATAGTCAAGGTTGTATCACACTTCGGAGGGCGGGGCTTACCCCAAAAGCCAGCCAATCAGAGCACACTTCATCATAGCTGCTCTGGTGTTCTCTAAGCATTCGTCACAGCCCAACCCCGTCTCCTCATCTCTCTTGTTTCCAAGGCGCCTCCCTCTAGAGAGGTTGCCATAGCAACTGGCTCTGACTCCAGGCTGTGTTGGTGTCTGCACGTGCTCTGTTGCTTAACTTTCCCTCTGTTTTTTCTCCATCACTCTTCCATTGATCTTTTCTGCCACACATATAGCAACGGTTGTGATGCATGCATGGAATATTTCATTTTGCTGCTCAGCTTAAGTGTACAGTAAGCGGCTGGTACAGTGATGGCAGGTGTTCTTGTGCTGTCTGCCTGCCAAAAGTAGCAGCTGACTCTCTGCAATTCACTGTGCCAAGAACAGCAACAAAGATGCTGGTGGGAAAAAAAAAAAAAAAAACCCTCAAAAATCCTATCAAAAGGCTTGATATTCTTTGCATTGATTTAGTTTGATACAATTGGTTGTTTGACTCCTCTAAACACCACAAGCTAATGGTGTGAATCATCCAATCACAAGCTTGCGTTCAGCTGTGATGTCATTTTCCTGTGCCGTCGACCTGCAATTGGTGACTTTCCAGTTGCCACCTCATCGGCTGATACCGGCAGCAGGCTCATACTGATGACATCATGCTGGTTGGATAATGGATTTATGGAGTTGATATGATATGAATGATTGGAGGAAACAAAGGGGAAAACCATGTCTATAATTACCATGGGTGACCTCTGACTTAATTATATAAATCTCTCTCTTTTTTTTTACATTATGACATTTTTTTCATGACTATGAAAATAGTTAAAGAAACCAATTATCATGTTTGCTGTAGTTTCATTTTTTTTTTTTTTTATGTCAACTGGCTCATTTGATAAAACCATAGGGTGAAAAAAAAAAGAATTTTTTCAAGCACAAATTAAAAATAAATCCAATTCAGTATCTTACAAATGTATTTTACAATTGAAATAAAACAAATAATAATAATAATAATAATAATAATAATAATAATAAAATAAAATAATTTGAAGTAATGACATTTTTTCATACAGTGGTGGTCAGAATTATTGGCACCCTTGGTAAATATGATCAAAGATGACTATAACAATAAATCTGCATTGTTTATCCTTTTGATCTTTAATTCATAAAATTAGCAAAAATCTAACCTTTCATTGAAGGAAAAGAATTGAAATCTGACATGACGACATTGACAGGCGACGCAATGAGGAGGGACGTTACACTGGTTAAAATTGTGCATTTCTCTGGATTTAAACATTGTTGGAAACATTCGGGATAATGTAAGTACACAAGTGAGCAAAATACAGTATTTAACACCGAGCTAGTGGTTTTTGGATATTTTAATGCAAAAATCTGTATTGTGCCTTTAACTTGAGCATTGTATTTTTAGCATGCCGTCTGTCATGCACGAGACGCCGCAAAGAGATGCGAGAGGAGAGAGCAATGGTTAAAGAAGTCCGTCTTAGCGCATGCTTACACTGAAAAACAATGGAAAAGCAGTGCATTGGAATGAAAAAATGTGTTCTGTATGAACGGCCCCTATAACTCCATATTAAAGTTCCCCATAGTAAGTATTAAGAAATTTAATATTGAGTAACTTATATTTTTGACAGTATTGACAGTCTTTTTGCTCCAAAAAAGTTCCAAACAAAGCCACAATAGGATATTGTGCATCTCCAAGCAACACACAGTAGTG
The DNA here is from genome assembly GCA_039654765.1 of Mylopharyngodon piceus. Lineage (NCBI taxonomy): Eukaryota > Metazoa > Chordata > Actinopteri > Cypriniformes > Xenocyprididae > Mylopharyngodon > Mylopharyngodon piceus. Next base: position 9,930,934 of record CM077445.1, read on the forward strand.
GTGTCTGTTTCTGAATGAGTTAGTTTTTAAAAAAATTTGCATATATTACATAACAACATAATGCACTGTGAAGGATTTGGTTAAAATCATGTTAAAGCCACAGTCCCTCTCCAACTCAGAGATGGGCCTCAGTTTGAACTGTCATACAGCTCTTTCACATATTAGCTAAAAATAGCTCATACGATCCAGGGCATCAAATACAGGGCATCAGCTCCTAATGAACCAGTGTGAATAACAGACAAACACACTCGGCTGTAAAACTGTGATCTACAATGTCTGATGACTATACTGTTCACTAAAGGACAACTATCAAAACCAGCATTTATAATGTCTGAAGGCATTTCTCCACTCTTTTCTCCACTCTATATTTATAGCACTGGGAATTTGCAACACGTTTACATATTTATGTAAAATAATTTTCAAGAGAGGCCAGAACCTCTACAGTACATTGTTGACTGCAGTCATTTTACTATTTCAACACAGTGGTTAAAGATTGGCAGAATGTAAGGTCTACTGCAGATCTGCCTGTTAAATACTGAATAAAAAAAAAGAAAGTTTTGTATGTGGTCAAATACCAGTGTTCAATCACAAACTCAAGGACAGATCATGGCAAAGGAACTGATCTCATAGACCTATCAGCTGCTCCTATAAACACTGGTGCTGTGAGTGACAGCAGACTCAGCCAGTTACCAGCAGTGTTGGGCGGTTGCCTGGCAATGAGATCCAGTGTTGTGGCTACCAAACACAGCTGTCACATGGCAACAATTGTACATGTATTAGCCAAGTTATATCTCAAGTTTCATGTAATGAACAGTAGTTAAAACAAAATATGCCCCAACTTTTTTTTTTTCAATATCAAGATGTTAGTTTAAATCTTAAATAAAGAGAGGAAAGTGTACATCTTAGGTCCTCTAATTGGTTTTAAAATCACCTTTTTGTCTTAACTAGTTCATTTAAATAGTCCTTTAGTGTGGCAAATTAATTTTTACATGTATTCAAGTATACAAATATTCCACAGTCTCTCAATTAATAAATTCTTAATTTAATAATAATTAAATATTATAAATTATACGCATTTAAACATAGAAAACACTCTTTAAAATAGTTTTAGAAGGATTATAGCGTTACATTGTATGAAGTAGTAAAATATTTTGTCTGTTATATGCAAAAAAAGGACCTTTGCTTTAACTTGTGCACACATATTTCCAATTAGCACCTTAAAAATGAACCGTTAGAAATCTTTCTGCCATGCTACCATGAAGATTTGAATAGTTTTATACTTTATTCTAGGCTTATTGAAATTAATTATTGAGCACATGTTCAACCAATGCATGTTCAATATGTAAAAGCACTGTTAAAGCATGTATGAATGGTGTTTATGTGATGTTTATGTGTATGTGTGTCAGTGCATGTGTGAGATATTTGTTGTTACTATTTTGAGTAAAACAGTGTCAAGGGAAAAGACAACTTCATCATGGGTGACAGAGAAAGAGACAGGAAAAACAGTGGATGAAAGAGAGAAAAATAGAAGAACAGGATGAGAGTGAGTGATTCTGTGCTTACGGAAATATTTGAGGGTCTCCTCGATCTGTTCTGTGGTCAGGTCGAGGTTGACGTCGGGTGAGATGAGAGGCGTGTGGAGCCAGTCGTCGTGGTCATAGCCGTATATTGTGTCAGCTCTCAGCTTATAATGAGGCAACTGCTCCTCAAGCAAACTGATGATTTCCACCTCAGGAAGATCAGTGCTGTTACACACATCTGATAAGGAGAGAGAAAGCAAAGAGAATGGTGAGAAAAATCAGGCACTGGGGTAGATATTTGCTCAATGAATCTGACCAGAAAAAGGAGAGAAAAAAAACAAAACAAAAAAAACTGTACTAAAAATAACCATGTTTTACATGGTACAACCATGTTTTCTAAATACCATGGTAGTGTTTGAAATCAGTGCATTAGCAACAAAATGTGACATTTAATTAAAAATTTCAATTAAATTATTTCCGAATTGAAAACAAAAAGGTTTCAAATCATAAAATAATAAATAAATTGTTCAAAATGAAGACAAAAATATTTTAACACTTTTTGGTAGTTAAATGTGGGTCACTTTGGGGTGAGTAGGATTCAATTTATTGCAAAAGTAGCCCAGAAACACCCATACACACTGGATAAAGCATTCAAATACATTTTAGGCTTGAGATATATATATATATATATAAAATGTACGATGGTATTGCCATCAAATACCATCACTGAACTATCGTACCACTACATTACCTTATCACATAAATTCCTTAAAGCTAATTAGCACATTTCAACATTTCAGGAATAATACTGAAAATACAGAAAAAGCTAAAACAAATCTATTACAACTCATGGTTGTAATAACTATGTAATAACAGTGTAATAGTTCAATTTATGTGATATGTGAAGTCAAAGACATGTTTAGGGTCCAAATAAATGCTTGAAAATACATTAAGTGTGAGTCTATGCTGACCTCTAGTGGTCTGATGAAGAACTACACAACTATAATTGGAAATTTTTCTGACAAAATCTTTTGAGTGTATCATGAACACGCATATAAACGGCAATACTTTTAAAATGACAAGCCAGAACAATAGATAAAACAATGATAAAACGCACAGATTGTGGAAAAATACTGAGGTTCAACTTTTTGTTTAAGCACAGCATATCTCTTTTGAATTTATAAGCACCCAACATTACATCATTTCATTACAGCTAATTATCAAGCAGCCACACAGTCTTAACAGAATATTTTATTCTGCCCATCCTCCCATCAGACAACATGCTGTTGTTCAACACAGCAGCCTCTCCTCCGTCAGACAACCAGCCCTTATTCCAATCCACCAATACCATTATAACAACACTCTTCTGTATAGTAATGATAAATTGCTGCAAGCAGAAATTTAGGACTGAAATATGTGGGGCAAATAAGAGACTCAACCACTATGTGTGATGGAGGGAGGCCGCATACTTGTGTTCAACTAAGCACAGGGGTTTAAACTCTAGAATGGGATTGGCCTTGTGGCTACATTACTGAGAGCACACAGAAACAATGCAAACCCATTACAGCCGTAATGCCAAAGAGATAAACCACTGACGGTCAGCAGAGAGTGAGAGAGAGAGAGAGAGACCTGGATATCAAGTGCACTAACTGGCATGTAGCACAGTGCTGACTCCTTGACCCAAGATAAAAGCAGTATTCACCTTTAGACAAGGTCACCAAGTTTGTGCCACAGACACAATGCAACCAAGCATGAACTTTGCATGATTTTAAAGCTGCTGTTTGTATTTTTCTGTTAAAATACTACACACTACACTACTTTCAATATATACACTTACACTACTTTCAATATATTGCTCACGTTCACAGAGTATAAAGCGTTTGTCAGTCCTTCATTTAAGTGCTTTTTACAGTTATGCTTACACAGTTCCAACACAGGTTCACTGGAAAAATGTGCCTCTACCTACATTTATGCAATATGCAAAATTGTACAATACTGTTTAAAAGTTTGGAATAATTATGTTTTTTTATTGTTTTTGAGAATAAAACAATAAAAAACAAGAAAGACACATCACATCGTTCTTCAAATCATTTGGTGCTCAATTATTAATAATGGTTCTCAATGTTGAAAATCGTTTTTGCTGCTTAATATTTTTGTGGAAGCTGTGACACAATATTTTAAGTATTCTCTGATGTATAGGTAGTTCAAAAGAACAGCATTAATATGAAATAGTTTTTTTTTTTTTGTATTTTGTAACATTATAAATGTCTGTATTCTTACGTTTGATCAATTTAATGCATCCTTGCTGAATAACAGTATTAATTTCTTTTTTCCCCTCTCTTTTTCTTCTTTTGTGCTGTGATGTGTACAACAACAATGTAATAAACAATAATGTAATAAAATGTTCCTAGATACATGTTCATCTGTTTCAAAGAAAATTCAACACACTTTTAGCGACACTCACTGGACATTTCACCTTGAAAATGTCACGAAATGTGCAAGAAGCAATGTAATATCATTTTGCAGAAATGCAACAGACAGACTGGGTCGCATTGTTCGGCTATTCACAAGAGTGACAACCACACTCTATAACCAAACTTACACATACAAATTTTCAGGAGTAACATCAGCATTTTCAGGGAAAAGGTGTCCTGGACGTCATCATCGTCGATTTGTACTTTAGTCACTGACTCTATGGATATCCACAGCAAATAGAAAAGACGACTGACTTTACGTAATTCATGCAGTAGCGACTCAAAGATGTTGTTTGAAGGGGACAGTTTGAGATTCACACCTGTTATAAAACATGGCCATGAATCCCACTGACTGTGTGAACGTAGCCAACTGTTGAATAAACAGTAATTATTTTAGCATTATTTTGGCATGAAAGCAGGGGGGAAACCAAACAAACCTGTTTTTGTTAATGAAACAAATTTGAAATAATAAATAGAAGTTTTAAGAAGGTAACAGTCCAAGAACTCCAAAAACCATAAGATCCTTTTGTAGAGATTGAAACAACGAAAGACCTTCAGTCAGTTTCACATGTGCGTTAAACCAGGTTAGCGCAATATAGCACTGCTAACTTTTTTAACTGTTTTCCCATTCATTTCTTCTCTAGTGATTTCAAAATTCATGCATGAACGAACTGATCAACCAACATTATAATCTTTGATTTTAAGTAAGAAAGTAAAACGGTTAATAAAAAGCATATGAAAATAGCATAACTTAAAACACTGATTATGTGCAAAACAACATATACACAATATATAAACACTACATTTAATGTTTATTGCTAAATATTGCAATAAAAAAAAATTAAGTGTATACTGTAGTATAGGAAGATAAAATTTTGGTAGTGGATCTCTCTTGAGGATAACGGGAAGTGTAGTTTTTCACCAGATGTTTACCAGAACATGATGTTAAAAACATTAAATAAATCAAATTAATAATAAATTAGTAAAATTAAATAAATCTCACTGACTTGTGGATTCTACAGAAACATATCACCGCTGTACAAATCTCGGAGTTCATGGCAGGTCTGTTTCAAAAAGTTTATTATTAAAGGGTTATGTAAAAAAATTGTATGTAAAAATCATGCATAAAACCAATAGGTTTTAGCTTCCCTACTGCTTTAGCACTCTGCTAAGATAGACTTGTATGGTTCAGGCAGTCTTCTCTACACTAGCCTGGAAAGCATGGGGCCCATGAGAGGGAAACTTACTCTGTATTATACAGAATGACATGAACACATATCTGCCACATAAACAGACTGAGAATGGAAATAACATCTGTACAAAAAGTGAAAAATGGTATGTATTTTTTCGGACTAATGAAAAGAAAATCTGAATACAGGTATCAGGGGGAGGTTTTGTTCTGTTAAAACCTGACTAAAGAGCAGTCTTTTTGTTTATCTAGAGCAAAAAAAAAAAAAAAAAAAAAAAAGGAGAGCAGGACTAAACCTGTCAGGACTTTGCTGAAATGAGGTGCAGCACAAAAAATACACCGCAGTGCGCACACACATACATTAAAAGGTGCAGTAAGTGATTTCTGAAAAACGCTGTTGAAAGTGGACCGGACCGAGCAGCACAACACACTTGTAGCCAATCAGCAGTAGGGGGTGTGTCCACTCATGATGGGGGAGGAGAGAGAGTGAGCAAGAGGGAGATTTGAAGAAAGACTGTAGAAAGAGAGATGGCTGAGAGACATTATAAAAGAGTAAAGGTCAGAGGAATATCACTGGAAAAAGAAGGGTTATGATCAGACAAGAGTTTTAGGACTTGCACTAATATTAGAAAAGCTCTCCAGCGCTGGAAAGACCTAAGCGGGAAGGCCTGAAAATGTTGCATTGTTTTTGCTCCATACATGAGTAACATTGGTTTTGAGTGTGTGCTGCTGGTGACTAACAATGAACTCTTGCTTGTATATACTCATGAAAATGTTGCATTGTTTTTGAAAATGAAAACGTATCATTTTCAAAAAAAAAATAAAAAAATATATATATACTCATGAAAATGTTGCATTGTTTTTGCTCCATACGTGAGTAACATTGGTTTTGAGTGTGTGCTGCTGATGACTAGCAATGAACTCTTGCTTGTATATACTCATGTATGTTCTTTTTTTGTTCTTCCTCGTCATTCGTTCATCATCTTTGCTTTTACGCGAAGATTTATTTTGCTTCGTTTCTGCTATATGATAAAGAGACATCCACCCCTTGCATTGCGAGTTCGTGCATTTTGGGGGCAGAGCAATGAAGGGAGGGGGTGTGTTTGTTTGAGTTGGTTACAAATATCAACAGTGTTCAACAATGATTCTCAGAAATCGCTTACTGCACCTTTAAAGCATTACTGTACATAGATCACAACATTCAACTAATAAACAGACCTAAATTCTAAAACTTCTATCATCAAGCCTCTATTAGTCTCCTCTTTTGTGGTCAGGTGATAGATATGTGTTGAAATATGGTGTCCTTTTGCCCTGGAAAGCGACTGCATGTGTGAGTGTGTGTGAATGACTAGTGATTATTTCAGGCTTGTGTTTTTACAGCAACAGCACTAGTGAAATCATGCTGTCCTTCCAGTCTCCTTCACCATTAAAGCCTCTTTGTTCTACTAAGAACATTACCTACATGCATTTACGGTGTGGTCAAATTTGTAAAATGATCAATTTTACTATCAATTTTATTAGAATAGAATATACTGTATAATCAAAACATTTTCAGTGACACGTTAAAAATTAATATACATGAAATTCTCACACACAAACACATTTGGTTTGTAAAGCTGCAAGCTGTATGTTTCAAGAGACGTGAACTCTACAAGTTTGTGTAAAACCTTATGATAACATTATTCAGCATGATTTGAAAATTATCTAGAGAGCACAAACCTGACCTTTTACACAAAGTCAATGATACATATTTGCTTATTGTCCTAGAAATACCGCCCAGAACATACATAGTCCTTATCTATTTTACATCAATTTGTTTTAATTGTTATTAAATTCCAGGTTTTAATGTAGATTTTGAAACACAGATTTTCAATGTGAAGCCAGACTTTTAAATCTCACTTTATGTGTATTAGACAGACAGATAGATAGACAGATAGATATAGATAGATAGAAGAAATAAAAACTACACTAAATGTCTAAAATCCCTAAAAGTAACTCAAAGAATCTCGCATAAAATTTCCAATCCAAGACAAACTTATACTTTGACAGCATTTGAAAAATGAAGGTTTTTTTGTCACGAGGCACTACAAACTGGCAACTTACAAAGTCACAGTTCACTGAACCCTTAAGTTAAACAACTTAGCCTCAACCCTAAAGCACAGATGGACATCTATATAAAATCTCTGCCTACAGTTAGACACTGTCAAGAAAAATCTGACAAAGTCCAGTGAGAGTGAAGAAGCAGTACTCACTCATGGTGCTGCAGCCACGGGCACTCCGTTCGCTCGCCCAAACTTACATTTTCCACTCCTTCAAGATCGGACACGGCGTCGAGGGAACGAGTGATTATGAGAGGAAGAGAGGGAGAGTGAAAAGACGAGGGAGGAGGCAGTGAGCAAACGCGGACACGGCCCAGCCATGTCTGGCATGCTGATGACACCAGTCACATGGCCCCTCACTAAACATAGACTGAATTGCTCTCAGGCCAGTCGACTTCAGCGCTCATTGTTCCTGTCCTCCTGACCCTGGATCAGTTTTCTGTTTTTATGAAAAAACATGTGTGACTTACAGTACTTTGTGCAGAACGGGCTGCAGATCAGGGGTTTTTGGGGGCGTGTGTTAGGCAGGAAGTTAGACAGCCTCAGGGGAACTGCCTCAGAGATAAATCTAGTAGCTTAACAGCTGTTCAGTGTGTTAGTAAGTGTAAGGGGTAAAGAAAGAGAAGCAACCCAACTATCTCAACAATGCATGCATGAATATACACAATATTTTAAACGTAACAGAAAAAAATAAAAATACACTGGGGTCCACAATGGAAGCCTAGGATTCAAATGAAAAAGTCTTGTAGCAATAACTTTCCCTAACTAAAATTTCTCTCTCTCTCTGTACAAGCAGAGAATGTCAAGGTGGTTTAATGTCACAGACTGTTACTTTAGTTTGACATGAGCTGGAGCTCAGAACTGGGTGAAACTTTTGGCCACATGCTGCTGACTGCTCTTGAACAGCTAAAAACATACAAACACACACACACAACAAACTTTATACTACATATTTTACAGTAAAAGCACAGTATTTAGTACACAGAGTGACTTCTAAAGTGCTTTATCTTCACATGTGACAATGACATGGTTGACAGATGGTAAACATATAATACAGAGAGAAAACATTACCCATCAAGCAAAAGGAATTACGTTAATACCTGCACACATAAAGCAATAACTTCAAAGTAACAAAATTTACAAGCTAATATAGATGAACAAATTCAAACCAGGATTTTTAATACAGCATATAATAGTCTATATAAATTATATAGACTATTATAGACTGTATTCAAAATCTTGTTATAAAGACTATTGAAAGTGGTGATTCTGCACCTGGTTATTAAAGCCTAATGCATTCTGTAGTCTATTTATTTTAGGACACAAAAGGTTTTCATGACTCAGCAGTAAGAACATGAGAGGACATGTGGGAAACACAAACGTGCATCGCAACACATGCACAGATGACTGCCATAAGGAGATGAATGGGAATCTTTGGGAAAGAGCCAATCAGATGGCAGTAGAGAGCTGCTGAAATGAAGTGTAATGACATCTTACTACAAGTCTCTAATTCATTTCGAAGATTTGCCAATAAAATTGCTAGTTACTGTCAGAGTATTTGTACTGCCAGCTTACTTTACTTACTTACATACTTATTTATTTTAAATGTATTATTATTATTTTTATATTAAATTATTATTTAAATGTATTATTATTATTATTATTATTTAAATGTATTTTTATTTCCTCTCTATATCTGTAAATTAAGGCTAAAAATCAGAATAAAATACATATAAAAATAATAAAAATACATTTAAAAAATAAAGTAATATAATATAAAATAAAATGATAAGAAAATAAAATTAAATAAAGACTGTTAACTATGATATATTGTGCTTACCTATGATATTTGCACAGCCTTGCCAAACCACACATCAGTGGTACATTACTACGGCAACAACAGTCAAACAGTATCTCTGTTTTGGGAATTCTGAGATAATCTTTTCTGTGAATCAGGACAGGCAGCGTGACCTTGGCAACTGTATCAAAACAATACTACAGTTGACTTTACAAAACTGTATTAACCTTTAAACACGGATATATACACAAATTTGACCCTGAATGAGTGTGTGTTGACTTGGCCTAGACCAGACCTGTTTTTGAAGATAATAGGGGGGAAATTCAGAGCCTATAGTAATTTAACAAATAAACATGCTAAAATAAAAACAGAAATGTGGCCAGAGGAAGAATAAGTGGTGTCTGATATGTAAAGTGTTCAAATGCAACACTAATAATGGTGTTACTAGAGCAAAGTACAGACTGCCTGACCGGTTCATTTGATGTCGCAACATCTTGTTGTACATCATGTGACACAAACTTCACACAAGTGATGTTCACGCAAGATTTTTAAACATTGTGTGTTGATTTTTGCTACCATGAATAGGGTACAAAACAGATGCGGAATCTCTGGCAAACATTTCTTTTACTTTACCGATCAAATAATTATATAGTATTGTATTATATATTGTTTTAATTGGTAATCAATAATTTGAATTTCCATTCCATCATTCCGTTAGTCTTTTGTAATATACATTTAACTAACAAAAGCTCAAAAGTCATACAGACATTTGATATAAATGCCATTTCATGCTTAAGACAAAACATGTAACTGAATTATTTAATCTCAACAAACTATTTAATGCATATGGGTCAAAGGTCAAAGATGAAAGCCAGCTCAGATATAAGATACACGACTGCTCTTCAGACAAGTCTGACTGCTGCATCTCAAACCCTCATTAAACAGAACAAGTAAACATAGGTTATACTGCTCATAGCTGTTTGACATGCTGTAAAAATACTTGAAAGTGGGACATAACGGCCATCACCATTAACACTGGACATCCACTAGATGGCAGTGTGCCATGATATTGCGTCCAGCCAGATGAAAGGAAAGTAGGTTAAATGACCTAAAGCTTTCCATATGCTAATGAGCTGCCTGTGGCATTACAACACTCTAACCGACATATCTTATCACATATGGAAGCAAAACACTGAAAACACAATGCCACGAGGGGGTGGGGCGATGATCTCACTCATTCACCGTCTGCCGTGTCCTTCAGTGGAGGAAGGGCTGGTCATAAAATCCGAACCACATTTCCTTGAAGCAGTGTATCATCAAGCTCACTGAAGACATTATTACCTATGAAGTACAGAGAGCCCTAACCTGGGACAAGGGTTATTATTGTTAACTAAATTTAAACCATAATAATGTATTATTTTCAATAAATAATAAATAAAATAAACATTAACTGAAATAAAATGTTTATTTTTTTTTTATTATTTCATCTAATTGCCAAGGAAGCATTTCTCACTTTAGTTTAAGTCACTAAAATAACTAAAACTACAAACTAAAACTTAAAGGGTTAGTTCACCCAATAATGAAAATTCTGTCATTAATTACTCACCCTCATGTCGTTCCAAACCCGTAAGACCTTCGTTCATCTTCGGAACACAAAGTAAGATATTTTGGATGAAATCCGAGAGGTATCTGACCCCTCCATAGACAGCGAATTAACCACCACTTTCAAGGCCCAGAAAGGTAGTAAAGACATTGTTAAAATAGTCGACGTTTCCGCCATGAAATAAAAAATTAAAAAAAGTAATTGCGATTTTTTTATCTCACAATTCTGACTTTTTTTTTCAGAATTGCAAGATATAAACTCACAATTGCGAATTATGAAGTCAGAATTGTGAATTATGAAGTCAGAATTGTGAATTATAGAGTCAGAATTGCGAGTTATAAAGTCAGAATTGTATGATATAAAGTCAGAATTACGAGTTATAAAGTCAGAATTACGAGTTATAAAGTCAGAATTGTGAATTATAAAGTCAGAATTGCAAGATATAAACTCACAATTGCTAATTATGAAGTCAGAATTGTGAATTATGAAGTCAGAATTGTGAATTATAGAGTCAGAATTGCGAGTTATAAAGTCAGAATTGTATGATATAAAGTCAGAATTACGAGTTATAAAGTCAGAATTACGAGTTATAAAGTCAGAATTGCAAGATATAAACTCAATTGCGAGTTATAAAGTCAGAATTGCGTAATATAAAGTCAGATTTGCGAATTATAAAGTCAAAATTGCGAGTTATAAAGTCAGAATTGCGAGATATAAACTCACAATTGCGTGATTTAAAGTCAGAATTGTGAATTATAAAGTCAGAATTGTGAGATATAAACTTGCAATTGTGTGTTATAATGTCCAATTGTTTTTTCTCAGAATTGTGAGTTTATATCTCACAATTCTGACTTGTAGATCCTCTGTGCCAGTTCTAACAACAGTAGTAACAACAAATCAATGGCAAATGGTGAATTTTTAGAAGGCGTTGAGTAGGAAGTCTCTCGCTGTATCATTAAGGACTACTTGTCAGGAGCAGGAGAAAATGGCAGCCTAGTATTTGCACTATGCAAATTCAGCCAACTGAGAATCTGTGATAACAGCAGAGGAAATCTCACAAAGGGGATTGAATAGATTTTATCGTATAGTCAGTGATTACCGCTGAAGTATTCACCCTGGACAAAACCAACCCACCACCCTCAACTCATTTAATGCGCACAATAAACTCAAATGTCTGGAACCTCAGTCAACATTAGGAATGCAATAATATTAAAATTAAGGCTGATACTGAGAAACTGATCATTTTTTTCATGTCGATTACTAGTAAATGGCCAACGTTACATTTTTTGTCTAATTAAATAAATTTATTTAGACAATATCCTATTTAATCCAAAAGCATTTTAAATGCACAAGTAAATTTAAGAAACAAAACATTATAATACACATTATTAAAAGTGTATATAATTTTTGAAATTCCTAAAGATTACATTTTACCATGTTATTAATTAGAGTTTGCAAATAAATATCCAATTTAGACTAGTCAACACGTTACACAAATTCTGACAAGCTTCATTCTGACTTCATGCATGACTGAACTTTGTGGATCAAATAAAACCATATTTGGCCAAAAGTGACTGGTGCAACCCATTACAAAACAGAAAAGTCTAAGCAGAAAATTATGTTTTGAGTAAAAAAGTAACTGATCTGAGGTCTCTTTCCCACCCTCCCTTTTTCTCTGGGGAAATTGTAAACTAAGGAAGTGACCAAAACCTATCATCTTCAGTTTGAATTCTCATCACACATAAACATAATGGTTACACAACTACAGACCCTTAAAGACGAGCAGAGAAAATTCATGAGAGTCTTTTTGTCAAGGGCTCACGCAGTGTGTCTCCAGGAGGCGACAGGAAAAACTACGACAGCCTAAAGCTGGTGCCAAAAATTCAGTTACACTTGCCAGTTACGTTAATTTGGTGTAAGGCATTTATCTCCAGTGAATGGAATGAAAGCAGTTGGATGTGCAGTCCTATTCAAATGCACTGCTATACTATTGCCCATGTATCCACAGTCTAACACACACACACACACACACACACACACACACACACACACACACTACTGAACAACAGATGGATTGAGATGCTTTTACCTGATGAAAATGTATACTTCTATAATGAAAATGAATGACTCCAAACCAGACAGTGAACACTGAGCAGTCCTTGCTAGTCATTAATGTTGATGCATGACAAGATCTTTGAACTTTAAAAGCTTGGTTCAGGCCAGATTAGATTAGACGACTAGTGTTTGTTTTTTTAAACCCTATAATGTTCCTAGTACTTGACAGATATGACTGAAATAGGTGTCTTGAGAAATCACACATGAGCACTGGCTCAACCAATGGCATGAATTTGGGGCACCTACATTAGTGTTGTCAAAATACCAACATTTCTGTAGTCGGTACCAGTACCAGTCAAATTTCATGGTTCTAGGTACTAATTTCGTATTAGGGCTGGGTTGACAATGCTGATTAATCGATTTTAATAGATCTTCATTTTATTGAATCGATAGTGATTCTTAAATCTTAAGATCAATCTTTTAGTCTTTGCTGTTTTCAATTGATGCTTGAACAAAACTTCACTAAACATTATTTTTAGCATGTCTCTGATCCAATAATCGCAATAAGCTTTGTGCTTTGTTATTTTGAAATGAAAGTCTTAGCTTTTAAATTCTGTCAGCTTTGATATTGCCACTATATTTCAAGCCAAAGCGTTAACCGATCATCACTTCCTGTTTGCTAGTTATAGTCCTTGAGTTAGTGTTAAAAAAAGTAGGTGTTTGAGCAGCACTGAGTGAATTCTTCTGACTAAAGGCCCCGATATACAGTACTGTGCAAAAGTCTTAGGCCACCACCAGCTTTGTTGTTTTAGCAATGTTTAATGATTTTTTTTTTTGTCTTTATTATGATACAAACAGAAAATACAGGAAATATGTTTTATATATAGAAATATATTCTTCCAGTTTCTCAAAGAAGAAAACCTGAGAAACTTCTCATCAGATTTTGAGTTTTCTTGGCCTTGTAGTCCTTTTCCATCCCATTTGGGTTTAAGAGAGCCAGTTCCTGCTATTGCTCAAGTGTAAGGGGAGGTCACTAAACACTTGCCACTTTAGCCTATAGAAGTCATTTTTTTTTCTTCTGATTTTTTCTGTTTTTTAATTCTGCATAAAAATTTCCTGTATTTTCTGGTTATATTCCAATAAAGAGACTGAGAAATAATTATATATGGTCATTATACCATTGCTAAAACAACATCTAATGGTGGCCTAAGACTTTTGCACAGTACTGTACTTCAAACGGAATTGAAGAACGAATTGATGTGATGTAATTTCGAACAAAATCAGGCCAAAACGAAGTTCGTTTTGTGTTCGTTTTGGGAGTTCAAAACGGCTTACCAAAGCGAGTTTCATAGTTTCATGACAGAGCTTGTTTTTTGCGATAATCCAAAAGCCTATGGAAAAATCCTATTGGGTTTTTGTCGAGGGAACCAGCATGATGCTAACTGCCGATTGGCCTACAAAGTGACGTCATACCTGCACCACTCTATAGGAGGTATGCACTGAGGCTCCACCTTCTTTCATGCAGACTCATTTCGTCTGTTTGAGTCCATCGAGGTAAGATCTCCGTGGTTGAAAACATGACAGCTGTTTTATAGTAGAAAATGAAGTTGTGCTAATTTGCAGAGCTTGTGCTAACATACCCATGTTGTTATGATCAGATCATTTTCTTATGCTTTCTATGAAAAAAAAAATGCTTGCTGTTTTCTCATCAAGAACAAAAAAGAACTTCGCTGTGAGTATATCAGGGACTGGCAACTGCATTCATGCACTAAACTGGATAGAATGCTCAGTGCTTCAAAAAACACTTTGTAAAGAGAAACCTTTGACGCTTTTCACACAGCATGCAAACAAATACACACGAGAAAGCTTGAAAGCAGCCACCTATCAGCGGGTACCAGATTGATTCGGTACTAATGTTACTGCTAAAAAAGCTGGTACTGTTAGATTTTTAAAATTTCAGTACCAAATACGAGTACTTTTGACAACACTAGATTGTATTTATACCCCAGAGAGCCAGAGCAGTCTGCATATCATCATTGAAGTCTAAATGCTAGACCTGAGCACCTCTACAACACTAGAACAAAGAGCCACAATTCCAGCTAGACAACAGCTATTTTTAACACTATGAGTGGAAAACTCTGAGCGAGAGAGTTAGTGGGTCAGCTCTTTCCCAAAGTATTACCAAGAGGAAAAAGGGTTTGTTTCAGTCTTAAGAGAAAAGATTTAGGAGTCTTTTACTGCTGACCCAAGATCATAACATAATAATAATCATCATCATCAAGATCACAGTGACAGAATCCAGGACTAAAGCTGAAGAAACATGAGACCAATGACAACACAGGTCAGGCATCAGTGTTGGCGCAGCGGAGATAATAAACTTTATGCCTCTTGAAGTGGCCTAGTTTCATAAATAATGGAGTCCAAACAGCCCTGTGTGTGTGTGTGTAGGCTGTCCGTACAGCATTACTCATGTTGAAAAACTGAAGGGAGTTACTACACTTAGTAAGTTCAGAAAGGCTTATTAGAAGCAACTGGTTTCTTTTAAATAAGCAGACATTTATCATTTTTTCACTTTTTCCAAAAGTGATGTACATACATGGTCAAAGAAACACAGAATTTTTTAATGTTTTTTTGAGTAAATAATTCTCAGAAATGGGTTCCCTGAATTGAATTACTATATCATCCATAAATAGGCCTAAAATAGGCTTATCCGCTTGGCAGATTAACAGAAGTGTCACAAACATTTTTTTGTTCAATTATGAGTGAATTTTGAGTTTTAAGCAAGTATAAAAAGTATTAAAGTGTTATTTTTTAAAAAAATTTTTAGCTTTAGTAACATCTTCACTATTGTCAATTAAATTACATTAAGTCTACATTAAAGCTGCAGTCCGTAAGTTTTGCCTCTTTGTCGCCATCTCTGTTTGAAACCTGCAATTGCAGTTATTTGTGGAATTATTATCTTTACATGGGTTGTTCATCGGCACGGATCCTCAGCGTGGATGAATCTAATGTTTTGAGGAGAATGTGTGGCTGTCAGTCACTGTCCAAGTGGATACTGTACTTCAGAATCACAGACAGATGGTGTAGTCTTGGAAGTATGACCAAAATAAGGAAAATGTCATCTGAACAAGTAACAAATCTGCCACTTTTGTTCTGACCAACTGAGAAAAAAAACATTACAATAAATCGCGCTACCAATGGTGATTAAATCTAATGATCGCTTAGCTCATATCACATCAAACCATGCAAATTATTATTGTTATACTTGGTTCTCAAATTATTAATGTCAACAACTTCAGCATTGCGTGACAACGTGTATTTAGTGTGTATTAGCGTTACCTGCAGATTTCAATTTCTGTACGTACAGTCTAATCTCTAACGTTAATTTGTCATACCATACAATCAGCCATCAAAATGATAAGTTTAATTATTGCAGCTGCTGTGAGAAAAGGCTATAAATGATCCTCTACCAGCAGCATCCTCACATGTGATATAGCCTACTAGCCGTGACTCCTTCTTTATGTAAACAGATGTGACATAATGACGCAAAGACGAATGGTGGCATGGTCAAATTTCCCGCGGAAACCCACCAGTACCACTCAAATTAGAAAACATTATTATAAGCTTACCGTTGTGAATCGGGCTAAGGTAAGGCAATAGTTTTGAACACTGGCTGGTTATGTACTTGCTCAAAAATTTTGGATAATTTTTAAACCAAAAAAGTTTCGGACTGCAGCTTTTAATTAACTTTTTTGTTAAATTATCATGCATATGTATTTTTCACACTTCATTCTGATTCATTTAAATATAAATAAATAAATGAAATAACTAAAAAAAATAGCAGTAACAGACACAAGTCTGTAGAAAAAAAGCAAGCAAAAAACTGATATAATCAATATGACACATGACCCCATTCTGTTTGACAATGGCCCGGTCTCAAATGGCACCCTAAACACTCATGGTCTTCAAACGAGTCTGCACTTTGGCGACGTAACACTGCTTTGGCTGTTGGAAGAAGTCTGCTGCAGAGGTTGCTTCAGTGTGGCAGTAGCAACAATGCACATTGAGGGCGCATATCGACCACGAGCAGCCTAAAATGACAAAATGGGTCTCATGGACTTCACATTCACGTGCACACAGCGGCCACTGTAAGTCCACAAGACCGTAAGCGCATATGAAGTGTGCCGTTTGGGACAGGGCCAATCCCCGAACTTTGTACACTCTGACCTGTGATGGTTCCGACATCTCTGCAAATCCTGGAGGCATCATTGGCAGTGTCCTCGCTTACATACTGCTCCTCCTGGTGGTCTGGAGCAGTGGTAGGTGGGTTCCAGAGGCGCTGGCAGGTATGATGAGGGTTCCGGGGGGAGAGCGGGACGGGCAGGGCTGAGGCTGCGGCAGTGGGGGGCGATACCGCGGTGTCCAGCTTGACTGCTTTTCACAGGTCAACCCCAGGAGCCATAGGGCAGCGTCCAGAGAGGACAGTCCAACAGGGCCGTCTGGCAGATATGCGTTAACTCTCTGTCAGCAAATCAAGAGCATCTCTGATAGCATGTATCTGGAGAGGAAGAGGAAGGTAAGAAATGTAAAGCCAACAGTCACAACAGGAAATTGTACCACTTTATCATGACATGGCATGGTTAATTAATGTGGTGCTCCCCAAGAACATAATGATATTTATACATGAATAATCCCTGATGTGAGTAAAATATTTTAACTTTAAAAAATATATTTACCAATTTCATTAAAAATAATGATTTTGATCGGTTCACTCATTTTTGTTGAAAATAGCATTAACCTTTTTTTATGTGAAACCAATATGAATACAAAGTACATGTTTCAAACAAAATATATTTTTAAAAGCTTTTTTCTTGTCCTTATCTTGGACACTTATTATGAATGGATAAACAAATCCACCACATGTGATGCACAATAAACACCACAAAGAATCTCAGAAAAGCCCTACAAATCAATACAACAATTCATTTAGCTAAAGATTGAAATCAGCCTGCTTTCAGCTCTCACTTCCATTCAATCAGTGCTGTGATTTACTGCTGCACTGGGATCAGCAGTTAACCCTAAATCGACAGAGTGCCAGACAAAGCCATTAGGACTGCCATGTCTGCCAGAGCTGTACTGTATGTTACAGCAATCAATCCCAGTCCTAGTCAACCAAGGCCACAATACAGCAGAACTCACTGTTAAAGCAGTACTGAGCTAACAAAGACTATTGCTGATAAAGATGCAGTTGAGTTTAGACATAATAGACATAAAAACATGATGCAGTTTGTTGCATCATTCTTTGAATGGTCTAGAATGGTCAGGCACACATTCCTGATGTTAGGGTCAACAAAAGGCCACAAGTCTTACTCATTATACAGTATGTGTTAATTACAGTTAATACCAGTGTGATAAAAAAATGACATGACAAGAACATAAAAAAGAGAGCATTTATATCCAAAAATTCACCCACAGATACACTGATCTGTGTTATTAGACTGTTTGGGCTTTCACAGCCCAAAGAACAAATATTTTTATACTGAATAATTAATTTAAGTGATTTAATAACAACAAAAACCTTTTGAACTGCCTTGCCCCTATACTTTCACTGTATGTGCATTATTGTAATGATTGTGTCAGATGCTGTAGATTAAGTTGAACTTGTTTTAAACCAACATTTATTCATTAAAGGGATAGTTCATCCAAAAATTAAAAGTTCTGTCAAAATGTATTCACCCTCATATTGTTCCAAACCTGCATAACTTTATTTCTTCTGTGGAACATAAAATAAGGTATTTTGAGTGTTGTTTGGATACAGATCAATGGTCAATGGTGACCAAAACTGTTTGGTTAACAACATTCTTCAAAATATCTTCTTTTGCGTTCTGTTAGTAAATGATGAAAGAATTTTTGGGGTGAACTATCCCTTTAAAAGCCACTGCACATCATCAGTATCTGGAAAAAACACTCAGAAAACTTCTATACCTTCTTAAGTTTTAAAATATTATAATACTTCTGGCAAAGTAAACATTAACAATTCTTAACAATAAAAAGTGGAACTGCTTTAATTAAGACAAAGTTTCACTTGAGGCTAGACTGGAAGAATTAAAATGTGACTCTGAATCTATTTTTAGGCAGTAATCACCCATAAGAACATATTTTTCCAGAAAGCACTGGTGTCCATTCTCACTCCTTTTTCTTTATCACTGAGAATTATGAGCTCATACTGAATATAACATGAAGCTATGAAGAACATGACCATGATGTGGATATTCGCTCAAGCTTACCATCTGACAGAACCACAATCTGGCAGCGTTTCCTAATGATACTCAATAGTAGAGTTGCACTATTCTGCATAAATTGAAAATCATTGCAATATGTATATCAAAATCAACATTGTTGTTGTTTTCTGTTTGTTACAAATAGAGATCACAATTCTCTCATGATTCTGAACAGACAAGAGACAACTAAACAAAATAAAATGTAATTTACTTGATGTTATAACAAATTGCTGCAGTCTATTTAAAATGTTTAATTCATTTAAATGAATAATTTAATGACTCATTCATAAATATTTTACTTGTTTCATACATGGATGAATCAGTGTTTTTGAACGAATCTCTTGAATGAATGATTCAATGACAATTAAGTCACTTGTCGCCACTTAGCGGCGTAATGATGTAATTGATACAATCGTTATTTGAAGCGGTTACTTTCAAAAGGATTGCGTTCAGTGTTTATATTCAGACATCAGTGTTTATATCCAAGCTATAAACTTTTATCCCAGTATTTCTGTGCTATTTTGGATATTTGTAACACAGAAATAACGATACTGTGTAGTTGCATACCTATACATGATAACTGTTCTATCTGGCTCAGTGGTGGCGCCAACGCAGATTTGAATGTTCCAGTATGATTTTGTCAAAGGTTTAATAGGAATGAGATTGCGTGGGTGTTTGAATCGAGATCACGATCTTTTAACGACTAATCATGCAGCTCTGCTAAATAGTGCATCTTCATGTGGAAACTCTCTCTTGAAACATGGCTTTTCCATTTTAATGTTCCATTTAGACTTTTTTGAGGGTTGCCTAATTCAGACAAGCATTCTGAATCCAAACTGAGTGTTTTTAAGGTTCTGTAAATCAACAGTATGACTCTTGATGAGGTGGTCAAACTTGGTGCAAAGGTCAAGAACATGGTTAACAGGTTAATGAATGAATGAGGGAGGTTTATCTTCTACACAACTAAACGTGGCAGTGAAACCTTGGAACGCTAGTTCTTACACACTCCAAAGCATCACACTCATCAGTGTACAACAAATAACGTAATGACCCATGTACATAAGGTGAGATCAGAGGGAATACAACTATACAGAAGGGTTTGAAATAGTCTGCCAAAGAACTTTTTCTAAGGGTTTTAAGTGTAAAGTTACCATTTGCTGCTTCACCGTAAATATCAGATCAGAATTGTGTAATTTATTGTGTGTGAGAGAGCAGACAGTTATGCCAGAGTAAGAGTAAGACAATCATGATTGTCATGTCCTTTGCAGTCATAAAAAAATGATAAGGAATATTTGTGTACTATACAATAACCTAATATCCACTAAGCAAAGCTGTAACTGAATGAACTTCAGCATTATACTTTTGTGAGATGTTCAAGGGGGATTCTTTTATTTACATAACATACATTAATGTGTTTCTATTTCAAATAAGTATAATAAAGGTAAGGAGATTTTCTGATCTATGTGAGACAGTGTTTGGAAGCTCAGAGGGTTTCTGTCACACTATTAGTCTGTAAGAGCCTTTCATCTGGTGACCGAACCAAGTGCTGCTTCCATGAAAACCACACATTTCAGAAGAGATCTGGACAAAGACTCCTGTCACACACACTTAAAAATCCCAAACTCTCACTAAAAAAATAAAAATAAATAAATAAATCTTAACTAATTTGTGCCTTTGGTTGTGTTAACATGTATTTTTACGCAGTGAAGGTTTTATGCAGTGTAGGCCTTGATTTCTCCTCTAAACCATTAAGTGGTTGTGAAGTAATTAGCTGGAATTTATTGACTTTTATTGAATATTAATTTATCAAATTTATTGAAAGTGTCTTCATTGCTTTCATCCATGGTACATTCATGGTCAACTGTGGTTTTAGGTGTGATGTAAACCATTTGAGCTCACAAAGATGTGAAAGAACTCAATTGGGAACCGATACCGATACCTTGACTTCGATACTGATTCCTGAACAATACCTTTTCAATACCAATTTTATAAAATCTGTTTTTACAAGATTACATTACCTCAAAAAATCTTTCGTTTTATATTTTAAGTTTGTTGACTTTTTTTTTTTTTTTTTTTACAGACTCAAAGACTCTGTGGATCTTCTGAGCCACTGCACAAAGGAATAAAAAAGGCTGCATATAAATTAACATTTACTTAAAATTAAAGTTCTTATTTGGCTAAATTACATTTCCTTAACAGCCTTTAAACACAGGCTTTACTCCCTTCAAACCTATATTTTGCCACTGTTTCCCTACATCATTGTTGGATATATAATTATATACAATATATAATTATATCATTTCTGTTAGTTAAGCTTGTGTATTTTTTTAGTTAAAGCTGTTAAGTTATATCTCAGCAATATCTCATGTAGGGTTTTCCTTTGTGTTTTATATAATGACCACTAGGAAGTGCTCTAGGCACATGCTTTCCTTGATTGGTTTTCTCTAAAGAGAAATACGTTCAGTTGAAAACGAAAGTAAAAGAGTGACGCACGTTCGTTGCGTCTTGCCATTAAATGAGAGTTCCATGTCTTTATTAAAATCAACACATGATTTATCACTCATCCACCCGCAATTAACTGGAATGTTATTTTTTATTACTTGGCCCAACCCGCGGATTCTCTCTCTCTCTCTCTCTATATGCTTTTTCAGGAGACAACCGTTTGAAAATGTCCGCTCTGAGGGTGTGGTTGATGCTTGCATACAGTGGCAGTATCAGGAGGACGCTGATACCCCTTTTCTACCAGAATTGTTCGCGTTCTGGAGCCAGAGCCTGTGCTCGTGCAGGCGAACTAGAGCCCGTCACGAACCGGTCGCGTGTTTCCATAGACTTCAGGAACGAACGCTGATGTAACGCTGCTGTGTGTTGTACCTGCCTATAACTAGTCTAAAAAACATTGCGCGTCCCGCTGTTTGTGCAGGCAGTGCGGCACTTCTGTTTTGCTGTTCACAGTATCTGGAATGACTGTAGTGAACCGGCTGCTCGCATAAACAGCCGGTGCACTCACCCGTCCTTTTCGGAGATAAACTGAAAGTGAAACCGTTGATTCACTCGCTCTCTCGCACTCAGGGTCTCTCTCGCGCGCATAGTTTTATATATTTAGATATAAATAACAATGTAGTGCAACGTTATTACATTGCTCAACGAGACAGCGACAGCATTTCTCCGCCCACTCTCTGCGGCTCCGTTCGGAGGTATCGAAATTTGGTACCGAACGACAAGACACTTTTCGATACTCGATAGTATCGAGGCAATTCGGTCGGTAGCTAAAAAGTATCGAATTCGATACCCAGCCCTAGCGCAGGCAGCACTGTTTGTGCTTAAACAGACACGTACATGCAAAATTATGCCGAAATGCCCGTCTCAGTGAGTATCCTCGTAAACACAGTCAATTATGGCTTACATGAACACAAACAACTGAGAAAGAAAATGGATGCGTATCATTAGATTGGATCCGGCGCTGTCTTAAAGTGACAGCAGCCTAAAATACCTGCTGCTGTCTGAGTCATTAATGTTAATCAAACAACAAAATACAAAGAAAATCACTTTTGAAGCTTTAACAAAGATTAATTATATTTAATTTATACAGTGAAGACTATTCAGTATTATTTTACATTTGATTTTTCAATTTCTGTACCTGAATATTTTTATGCTTATGCTTTAAAACATATAGGCTAAAACACTTTTTTTCATTTGTATCTTTGTTCTATTGTATTTATTATTTGTATTTGTTTATTATTTTCTATGCAGATTCACTCCCCTACAAAATCACCACAATCATTCTAGAATGATTAATTCTTTCCAAATAGAGCTATTCATCTGGTGAAACTGTTTTCATATCGCAAGAAAAACAAATATCGCAATGTCAGTTTTTTCCAGTATCGTGCAGCCCTAATGTGGAGTGTCGTCGTACAGTGAGACGGCAGATGCTGAAAACACCACAGGCATCACACATGTTTGAGTATGTGTAGTTGACAAAACTGTGCCGCTCATTCACACAGAGACATGCAGAATTCATATTTTAATAGCAGTTTTTTTGGGTTTTTTTTTGTGGTTTAATTTCACAGACATTCAGACACTAGTCCATATTGTGATTTGATTAAGTGTACAGCCCTAATTTTGATGTATTTACCCAAATTTTCTCAGATTTCATGACATTCCATATTATACAGTAAATTACATTTTTATGACTGAATTACGTCCGCATTTTCCACACTGCGAAAATCAAAGGGCCCCATGCATGTATGAAAGACATGTATAATTCTAAATTCTAATTCTAAAATAATTCTGTACGAAGCCTAATCAACCGTTCAGTTTCTGCAAAACATGAGAAAACAATGGTACTTTTGACCTCCCAATTACCTTGCCATCACTGTTTAAAGGTAAATTTATATAAACATTTTAACATACTGACAATAATACGAAATCCTAAACCTGACTCTAACAAAACACTTTAAACCAAGAGGTTTTATTTAAAATAAATAAATAAATAAATAAATAAATAAATAAATAAATCTTTAAAGTCACCGTGAAATCAAAATTGACAAATCTTAATTTTTATGGAATATTGCAGTATTTATTATAAATGATTCAGCCGTTCACATTTTATTGTTAATTCAGGTGGTTTTTAATCTAAATAACTTCTCTTCTCTCTTGGAGTAACATCTCTTCTCTGATGGTGCGTTTACTGGCGTGAGGGCGGGACAACCTGTCACTCACATGAGATCACAGCAATAGCAAAACAACCATCCAATCAATTCATGATGGACAAAATCAAGTCCCACCCTACATTTTTTCTTGTTCGAGAAGTCGTTTCACTCAGATATACATCACAATATAGGGAAAAAAAAGAATATTGCAACTTCTATTTTATGTTGACTTTAAAGAGCACACAGAGTCATCCATATTTCAGAAGAATTCTCATGACATCATCAGCCCGGGGCAGGTCTCGTGTTGTGGCCACATGAGCACTGCTTGCTATAACACACGTGAATGCAAGCTGCTATAATAACAAACCTGCCTCAACATGAGCAAATTGCATTCACCTTAAAATCCAACATTTAGTGAGAACATGACACAGGATTACAAAACTATTTTTGTTTTCGTGCCTGCAGCAACAAGATTCTACAAGTTCATATCAAAGTCAGTTCTACCCTGTACAGGCGATAAAATGTCTGTCTCCGAGCGATCGCACTTTTACAAAGAGACATTGCCTAATCATTCTGACGCCAATTATTTCCAAGAACCGCACACAAATCCAAGAAACTGGACCATCATGACATCATAATCAGCTGCCATGGGCAAATATTGACACTCAAAGCCATTGTGCAAACTACTGTCACATTATTATACTATACTATTATAACAAAAAGAAAGTCTACTTTAACAGTAATACTGTACATGTAGAGTTTGGAAAATTCTGAATGTTTTTCTATTTAGTCATAATGAGGAATGATCCTTCACTGCACCTCCCTACATTTCTTAATCAGATTTACTGTTGTATTTTGTACTAAACAATGGCCTGGACCACCCTGTGGTTCTGCTGATTACACCATTCAGAGCAGCTCCTACTGTAGAACCACGGCATGGGAATAGGATAAAACACAACACTGCAGTGGAGGAGACTTCCTGTATGTTGGTCTGTATAGTTGATTGTTCACAATGCACAATGTTGTACTTTTACAGAGACACCCTTTGCTGAAAGAGCACATTTCCTCTTATATGTTTGCCTTAACATACTGATATCGCCTATAGTCACAAATTTATCAACATCAAATTGTGGAAAAATTAAACAAGACTGCAAATATTGCAATTTTAATTCTAATCATTCACATCAAGTACACTTGCAAGTATGACAAAAGCTTTAAAGTGTAAAATTAGATATTTCTATATACAAGTCATAATAGGGTAACTAAAATGTTCTACATGGTCAAACCAAACCCAAACAAGATCTTATGTTTTTTATTAACCTTGGCAATAAACCACAATGGTAAAATTCTGTAAAAATCAGGATGGTGATTCTGAGCCAGTATCCACTCCTATTTAAAAAACAAAGAATCCCAATACATCCCGATTACAACGCAAACAAAAGATGGCCAGCTGTGATATTAAAACTCTTAGCCTACTGACCTTAAACCTGACACATTTACACTGTAAAAAGTAATACACTCTATCTATTCAATAAAATTGTGGCAACAGATTACACGCAATATTATTAATTAAATTCAACATATAAGAATTGAGTTATAATTAATCAAATTAATTCCTTAAAAGTCAACCATTTAAAATGTGTAAAATTAACAAACAACATTACAAAAACCACAAACTGACATAAAAAGCAAAGAGTCAAACTGCCCAACTAAATAGAACACTGATCACCACAATGGCGACCAAACATTTTCAATAAAATCAACATCTAAACCTCTGTTAATTCTTGTGTTTCTCTTTTCTTCAGTGATTCTGCTTGTTATCATCAGGTGTCTTCAATGTTGGCAATAAAAAAAAAAAAGAGTTCTTAATTCATCTTTGACGTCTGTCATGGTTGACATTTAAGGAATTAATTTGATTAATTCTAACTCAATTATATTTGTTGAATTTAATTAATAATATTGCTTGTAATCTGTTGCCAAAATTTTATGGAGTAGATATAGCATATTACTTTTTACAGTGTAGATAGAAATGAGAACACAGATTATGTTTGTATTGTAATGTAATCTAAACATGATTGAACAAAGCCTAACACGTTTTGTTCTCACCCAAGACTGACAGCTTACAATACTAAAATGTCCTGCACTGTTTGTGATGCCTCAAATCATGCTGCTTTTTTGGCCAATTAACTTATTAGTTTACCTATTGAATACCAGCGTTTCTATTAGAAAATCTCATCTTTCAGCTAACATGATATTCAGTCAATGTGTGAGTAATGGACTACATTCACCACAACTCCTCTGAGATTGATCAATGGTTTGATCTCCATTCAACACCATTCTTCCACTCATGCAGCCCAGAGCCGTCTCATGTTCTAAAGGGATATGCAATGCTTTTAACCTCTTGTCTGTCTATAAAGGCCAGCTATAAAGATCAGATGCAGGAAAATGAAAAACACATCAAAGAATTCTATGAAACAAGCACTCAAAACAAAACACCTGCTGACTCAACAGGATCACACATCAGAAACAATGCCTCATGCTGGTGTTATGAGTGGGGATTTTAGTTCCCATGACAACCAATAGACTGCACAATCTCTTCTATAGCTGCTCACTGTTTCCTCTAAAATATATTATTATGAGGTAGGCTGTTATTGTAAGAAAATAAAGAGTCTCAGGCTTTAGACTTTATCATTTTGGATGTTGATGATGTCCTGCAGATCCTAATTCATGAAACATTCCCAGGAGTCACATGTCTGATGTCTAAACATTTGTTGGATTATTGAATATTTTGACTACAAAACAACCCTCTAAGAGCAAACATAATACAGTGACATTATTATTTAAAAAAAAAAAAAAAAAAAAATACAAACAAACGCAATAAAAAAGTAATAATTATTTTTCAACTTAGTAAATTCTACAGACTGATTCCCACGAATATATGTGTGTGTGTGTGTGTGTGTGTGTGTGTGTAGTTATTATATATATATATATATATATATATATACACACACACACACACTGAAAATCATATTGTCTCGACAAAATTACTTAATAAATTAAATAACACTAATTTTATCAAATATTTCACAATAAATCATATTACAAAATTACACCAATTTTTAAGATTATCAAGATCTTTGCATTGTGACATTATTTACATGATTATAGTAATGTACAATAATGAAAATCATCCTGTCTTTGACACAAAGATTTTCTTTTTATTAATAAAACTCAAATCAAAAATTCACAGCAATTACAATGACATATAAAGACAATGTTTGTGTGTTATTTAAAATAATTAAATTTAAATTAAATTATATTATAAATGATGAATGCTATAATTTTCCTGCATTATAGTAATGAGAATGATTTTTTTAATTACAGTTGTAATTAAATTAATTACAGTTGTAATTAAAGGGATGCCTCACTGTCTTCATGAAAAACCTTTTTTTTTTTTTTTTGGTTAAAATATGAGCTGGACATATTCTTTATAGGTTTCTGAGATTCACCCTATAACACAACAATATTCAATTTACATCAATTTATCCGAAACTCAAGCAGGAATCAATAATCTGCCTAACAGACAAACTAAAAGGCTGTTTCGGGAATATCATGTGACCTTAAAAACACATTATCCACGAGCAATGTGCAGAAAGATGTCCATAAACTATTAATAAAGTGTCTACTCAGTTCACAGCAGAATTAACTGTTGCTTTTAATGCTATAAAAGCTTTAATGCTCCAACAAAGTTTAAAAAGTGAGAGAGAGCTTTACTTTAGTACTCAAACTCTGTCTTGGACAAGCAGCCTCCTTCTATTATGTTTCTCGGACCATCTTTAAATGCAGGGCCCATTCAGGAGGCCATGGGACAGGGGCGAAAGACCTACCCCCACCACACCCTCACACAAAGGACCACTATTTCAGACAAAGAGATAGGGCTCACTGTAGCTTATTAACCTCTGTCACATTAATTACCCTCCTTGCTGCCTTAACTTGTCATTTGGCCACTCAATTTCCCAAGCATGCTGGTTCAACAAGCAAATGATGTGGAAAATATTTGCAAAACTCAGCTCTCCTCCTCAAGCCTTTGTTGGCTTCCACTCAGGCCTTGTATTTCCCAACCGCTCAGAGAGAGAGAGAGAGAGAGAGAGAGAGAGAGAGAGAGAGAGAGAGAGAGAGAGAGAGAGAGAGAGAGAGAGAGAGAGAGAGAGAGAGAGAGAGAGGTGATGTCATGAACTCTGTGTTAGGTAATTTTTGCCGGGTTTCTGTGATTGGGTAAGAATCCAGAGAAGCAGAGCTTAAACAAAAGCGGATCTTTGGAAAGCATGAGCTCATTAGACAGAAAGATCAGCTCTTCCAGTCTGTTTAAGGCAGATATGTGCTTATTTCCTTCATTTATAACAGGACAGACAATCTAAACATGAGGAGGCCCTGCCTTGCAGAAAAAAAAAAAAAAAAAAAAAAAATATTCCGATTGGATTACGGTTGCTAGGAGACCACTGTAAGGGACCTCTGTCGGATACTTGACTAAACAAATTCCTGATTTATTCAGCATATATTTCTAAGGTCTCACTGATCTAATGGATCTATTATCATCTGTGAATGTGCCTCTTTTTGAAGTCTCTCTTTAGTTTTATCTGGGTGATTAAAGGAAAAATACAGTGTTGGTTATAGATAGGGGTTTGATGAGACACTTCGCTCACAAGGCGAAACGAGACACAAGATTAGGTTCACGAGAACAAGACGAGACAAGGTTTTTGCACAGTATTTTTAAGAAATCCTCAATGACAAAATTCATGACTGGAAAAATAGTCTGCAGTGCATTTTGAATGTTTTAAAGAGATAGTTCACCCAAAAATTAAAAGTTTGTCATAATTTACTCACCCTCAAGTTGTTCCAAACCTGTTTAAATTCATTTGTTCTGCTGAATACAAAGGAAGATATTTAGAAGATTGTTTGTAACCAAGCAGTTTCAGTTCTACTTTCTGAGTATGAATTATCATATGCATTGAAAGACAACAATATACAAGCACTAAACAAGCCACAAACTCAACTGACTGGCTTCTCTCCTGAATGATTTCACATGAGTCTCTTCAGACCTTACTGTACATGAATTATGAGCTTCCAGAACTTCTGATTAAGGCTGTGTATGACCTAATTGAACTCCTTTCCACAAATTGAATATAGAAATAAAAACAGTATAAATAGCAAAAATAAATAACACCATTTTTTCTTAGTCAAGTGCAAACAATAAGAGCAACCATAATCAAAGTACTCTCTCAATATTCAAATTGCAAACAGAGATCAGAACTGAGAGGTGGTTACAACTAGGGCTGCACGATTTATCGCACAATACAAAAAATAACATTGAACTTAAAAGCGATTATCGCTTAAACGTGATTCTTAGTGCAATTATGTAATTGCAAAGGCTGCGATTTTTTTTTATGCGCAGCTTGTCAATGAATGCAAATCCATCTGAAAGCACTGGAGTTTGAATCGCTTATAACGTACATTTGAAAAAGTAACACGCGTCAAACATCTTTCCAGACATGAGAAGCATTTATTAACATCTTGTCCAACAAAAGACAACATTTAATAACATGTTTTTACTCCAAACTCACTTCATAACGACAGTTGAGCATCCTTCTGTGAGATGATGTGGCTTCTTACACAG
The DNA here is from genome assembly GCA_039654765.1 of Mylopharyngodon piceus. Classification (NCBI taxonomy): domain Eukaryota; kingdom Metazoa; phylum Chordata; class Actinopteri; order Cypriniformes; family Xenocyprididae; genus Mylopharyngodon; species Mylopharyngodon piceus. The sequence goes on from CM077445.1 coordinate 9,960,276, forward strand.
AATAAGGCAGTCGTGGTGTGTTTATTAGTCATGTTTAATCAATCAAAGCTTTTAAATCTTCTGTTTATTCAGCTACAGCGATTCGATGCGTGTTATCTTCTTCTGCGGCAGGGCATATTTTGAGTTTCTGCGCAAGAGCGCCCTTTGGCTTTCAGATGGAGAAGCATTTACTACTGATCACAGAGCCGTACAGCTCTGACAAGCTGCGCATTAAATAATCACAGACTTTGCCAAATCGCGTGCGATTTATTCACGATAAATCGTGCAGCCCTAGTTACAACTACACAGCCCAGCCTAAGATAGCTTTGATACTGGGAGACAGGCTATTGCATGTAGCCTAATTTGCGTGCATCAGGGAGCTTGCGTTTTACTTTCGATTTCACATTTTAATATCACGAGATCTTGTGGCATGAGATCTCGTCACACCACTAATTATAGATTGTATATATGGTTATAGATTAAAATTAAATCTGTTCATTATATAAAGTGATCATGTCTCGTCAGAAAATTTAGACTAAACTGCTCAGTTCATATGGATTCGCTTTACAATCTCTTTATGAACTTTTTGAAGGGTCAAAGTGGTAGTCAAGCTGTCAATGGAGAGACAGAAAGCTCTCAGATTTCATTACAAAAATCTTCATTTGTATTCCGTAGATGAACAAAAGTCTTACGGGTTTGGAACAACATGAGGGTGAGTAAATTATGACAGAATTTTCATTTTGCCCTTTAATAACAATTTTAAAACATATATACATATACACACACACACACATATATATATATATATATATATATATATATATATATATATATGTCGCTCTGACAGAACATTGCATAAATCTTCAACTATGTAAAACAATCAATCAATAAATAAATAAATAAATAAATAAATAAACGGGAGGACCCCATGTAGGCTACCATTCAAGAGTGTAGGATCGATAAGGTTTTTAAATGTTTTTGAAAGTAAAAGATAAAACAGTAATATTGTGAAATAATTTTAAATAAAATTAAATTTTAAATAAGCGTTTTTTCTTTAATATACCTTAAAATGTAATTTATTCCTGTGATGGCAAAGCTGTTTTTTTCAGCATCAAATACTCCGAAAAGCGCTAAGAACAAGAAACAGGAAGTAAGCTCTATTAATAGCACGTGGTTGTATTTTTGCCGCTTTGCTATGACACTTCCATAGACAAATGATTTTATTATCCATTTTGATTAAGCACAAATTACATTTCACCGAACAGAGTTCTGGTGCACGAGTGTGTGGATGTAAATACAATTATGTATGAGAACTACAATTGGACAAATTTTAATGCTAAAATATGAAACAGACCTCGAAAAGTCGAAAAGTCACAGATATAACAAGATTACACATAACCCAAATACCTAATATCCTGCATCTTATCATGTGCAGTCAACACAGATGGTAGATAGTGGAAGAGGTCTAAGCGCACACAGAGGAACTCAAGAAGATCACTTGTCTCAGTTCCCTTTGGATTGAGATTACAACCAAAAGAAAGAGCAGAGTTTGTTCAGAGGTAACATATGCCCTTCGTGAGATGGCAATCAAGACAACAATGCACATCCTGAAAAGAAAAATCAATAGAGTGCATTTAAAGGCTGTGGCCTTTCACCTCTCAAAGAGCCCTGGTCAGACGGGGGAGGCTATCATTTACATTGCTTATATTAGTAAAAAAACAGCTCATTATTAAAAATGTAGATGTCTATCTACAAAACAGGTTATGAATAATTCTATAATGTCTCGTAATCCAGGAAAGACAAGACATCGAAAATGGATTTGCATGATGTATTTGATGTGTCTGTAATTGGGCAAATTTTGGCCAGTATTCGATATTTAATTGTACTTGTTCAATATATTTATATTTTTTTACATTTATAGATCATCTTTACCAACAGCTAAAGTTACGCTTATCTTTAAAATCACTAAGATATCTAATAGTCACTATAAAACTTGAGCAAACCTCAAAATAAATATTATCCATTTTTTCCACAATGTTGTGATGACTAAGCTGACTTGTAGAAACTTCTTTCTTAAACTTCTTTTAGTTTTTTTTTTTTTTTTTTTTTTTTTTTTTAACCTGTTAGCATTCCATAGCGTTAATATTTGTACATCCTAAATATACATATAATTTAAAGATACTTAAAAAAAAAAAAAAAAAAAAAAAAAATATCTAGGGTACTTTAGAACTCTTCAAGTCAAGCCATGAAAAGGAATCATATCTTAATAAAGTTGTTGATGTGAAGCAATAAGAAAACAGTAGTAAAGGGTTAGTCCACCCAAAAATTGTCATCAATTACTCAACCTCATGTCATTCCAAACTCATAAATTTTGCTTGTGCGCATCAACCAAGCAAGCTTGAGCTTCTGTTTACAGAATTTGAGCTCTCTGTGCGTTCGCTGATAAAATTTTATATGTGAATAAAAGCCTATATTAAATCTGTTTATCATATAAAGTGATCGTGTCTCTTCAGAAGACTTTGATTAAACTCCTTGATTCACAATATGGATTTCCTTTACGAAATCTTTATGAATGTTTTGAAGCTTCAGAGTTTTGGTCGACTTTGGAACCTTGTACACGACACCGTTTTCAACTAAAAACGTAAAACTTTCTATGCATTTTTGGATGTTCATTTACATGACAACAGAGTTTTGGGGGCCTGAAAACACAATCTTTTGAAAACGGGTTTCAAAGTGCAAATTTTTGAAAACAATACCGTTATCGTCTCCATGTAAACTACAAAAAAGCAAATTTGTGAAAACGGTGACATTATGCACATGCGTATTATGTGTTCAGTCTATAGGCGCGTAGCGTTTCTTTACAAAGTGACATCGCCAACTACTGGCCTGGCATGAATAATACAGCTTTTTTTAGTTATTTCCATGGATCCATGTGAACAAGGATGGTTTGATAATGTTGTCAAAAAATGCAAAGGAAAAACTTTTCAGTTTTTAGTACATCGTTGTCATGTAAACATACAATTTTAATGGAGAGACAGTATTCTCTCAGATTTCATTAAAAATATGTTGATTGTATGTATGATTGTGTTCCAAAGATGAAGAAAAGTCTCATAGGTTTAGAACAACATGAGGGTGAGTAATTGATGACAATTTTCATTTTTGGGTGAACTAACCCTTTAAGTGTACTTGCCTTTTAGATGAACTTGATAAAACAAGTTTTGTTAGACAACATTACTCAATTAAACAGTCATCATCAAACAATCATAAGAGAAGACAAAAGCAAAAAAACACCATACGAGGAATTAAAAGAAAAAAAAAAAAAGAAAAAGATAAACACACTTCTTTCTGTCAGTCTAATATTATCAAGGGTGAGTTATGAAAAGAGTCAAGCATGTGCAGATACACCTCTACGCAGGCAGCTAGTTATTGTGAGCCATATAGAGCTTGACCTCTATGAGAGAGGACATATCGTAACCCATCTCAGCCGTTACAGCATGAACTCAAGCACACGTGCTCATGAAAGCAAACCACACATGCAGAAACAAATAACCCTGGAGGAAAAAGAGTGCTCATGTCTCTCTCTGTATGCTTTCTTGGTCTCTAGGGAGGATACAGCTGCTGCCATTCAGATGACTATGAAACAGACATTCTTATATTTGAGCATATGATGCTATTATGCAACATGAGGATTGTAATCTTTTATAGGATAAGAAATCACACTTTCTGTTTCACTTCACATTTCTACACAATCCTTTCTTGAACATTACAAGACACCATAAAGGAGCACTGCTGTGAAATTTAGTACATCATGATCTAGATTAAATCTGATCTGTGATCAGCAGAACTTTGGGATACAGCCAGCTGTAAAAGTAACTTGATGTTTCATTAGAAATGACAGCTAGTACACTCATTTTTGTCAAGTATTCACCATATTTTCAGCTGTTAACATTATAAATCATTGGAATTCCCACAAAATGACATCAGATGATTTTGATTTTGCAAATAAACTTAAGCATGTTACTGAAGAGAGAAAAACAGTATTTGAAAACATTCATATTTATGGTAATATAGGACTCTTGGGGATAACTAAAGTAGTGTTTCGCCTCCTACGTTTCATCGTGTTTATTTTTGCCAGTAACCCTGTCCTGATGGGCACATGACTTGTGTGATATCGTCACCAAAATAGTAGGAGTGAGGGATCAGATGAACTTTATACCATCTGCTTGTATAGGGTATCACTCTCACTTTTTCCTCTATATTTCCTAGAAAATCTAATTTTAGGTTCGTAAGTGCATGATTTCCCTCTGATGAGGTTTAATATATTCTCAAGAACCAGCAAATTTGGACTCAGAACTAAAAAGTATAGATAAATAAAGGACAAGTATTGCTGCTTGTCACTCTTTTACTTGAAAGGTCAAGTACGGTCACAGTTTCAACATGCTCTAGCAGTAATAAAATCAAATCTTAAGTGTATTAAATAAATGAGATTGATGTAATCGGATTCCATAATCTGCTTGAGTTGTAGTGAGAGCTTATTAAAAGTTGCATGCTGAAGTTTGCAGTTGGGCATGAAGTCAAGTCATAGGATAGATGTTTCTCCACTGAGCCTACAGTGGTTTTCTAGCCTGGTCTTCAGCTGGTCTCCTAGTCTGGCCAAGCTGAAAGGTGCCCTAAAAATAAGTAAAAAAAAAACGAGCCAACAGACCAGCCTGGTCCTGGACCAGCAAACCAGCATCTAAACGTATGGATGTGTCTCAAAACTTAGCGTTCCAGTCAGCTGTCTAGCTAGGCAGCTCACTAGATTTTGGGACACAGACAGGTGTAGGCTAAAAGACAGCATACATACACAATGGCTAAACATATTTAGATGATGAAAGGCGATGATGTTGTGTGTGTTTGTGTGTCATCTTACCATACGATGGAGGCTGTCCTTTAAGCAAAAATAATACAAATAGTCCAGATCAGATGCAGGTTTACTTGAAAAGTCGTTGAAGACAATCCTGTTTTTTTTTTTTTTTGTTTGTTTTTTTTTTTAGAACCAGAGAGTTGTAAAAAATAAATTATTTAGTAGGCTGTTTAACCGACAAACTTTTTACGACGTAGTGGACATTATTTCGTAAATACCCGAAAACAAAGTCAGTGATCCCTGGCTCCCTTTCAATGGACCTGCTGAATAAAAAGTAGCACAGCGATACTGCCCAGTTTGGTATTTTTGTTCTTTAGGAGATCCGAACATTTGTAATTCCTCTCAACGAAGCTCTGGGCGAAAGAAGAACAAATAAAGATGATATACTATTCCTAATAATAAGGACGTTACGATGCCCAGAATCTCATCCGAAAAGCCGGTATCACACGCTGCTCTCCGCCCCAGACACACAACACTGATATCTCTCTCTCTCTCTCTCTCTCTCTCTCTCTCTGAGAGCGTGACGCCACTCCCCATTCTCAATGTTGAGCTTTTGCAACTCTTTCACAATTACATGTTGAAGACAGCATGTTTGACCGTTTTTCGCTCTTTTTATTCCTGCTCTTTATAATCAAATAGTGTACATTCAATTTCAGTTTAAAATTAGTCCACTTTATTGGTATGATTGTTTTGCATACACATGAAGTGACAGAAAAAGGTGTCAGTAATGTTACTAAATACTAAATGCAATATACAACATGAAATAAGTAAGTAAATAAATACATAGAATGCTAAGAAATGAAATCAAACTTTCAGCAAGACATTATTAATGAACATTAAGACTGTTGTACAGATTACTTTATCAATATCCTAATTAAAAATACAAAGCGAATATTAATGTATATAGTTACATAATATTAAACATTTGACACATTAAATTTATTTATTATTATTATTTTTTTTAAATATGGAAACGTAAAAATTAGAGAAGGCGGCGAAATGTAACCGGATGCTGTGGATGCGCATGCTCAGTGGAACATGTTTCCTAAACTCAAGAGTGCGTCCTCTTCTATATCCTAGCAACGAGGGATCGTCCAATAGTAGGGGTGTGGAGATATTTGGAAGTTGAAAACAGATATGAAAAAGGCATATGATTACTTTTTAAATATATTTTTACAAATATTTTCAATATGTATGATTTTACAAATGCAATGATATTGTATAATTATAATTAAAATTGCTATTTTAAACGCTTTTGTCTTATGACTGAGATGACTTCCCCTCGTGCGAGTTAGTTTCGCTTCAAATTTTGTGTCCGTTTGTCAGTTGCCTACCGCGCGTGAGGAAACTTATACAAAAGATAACTACCCTCTTATTTAAGCCCATAAAATTGTTAAAACATTACAAAAAGAACAGGGAAATGTTTTAAATATGGTGTTAATCGGTCCGCGTGTGTACTATTGAATTTTTGTAGCGTCTGTATGGTCAGGAAGCTGTGTTTGTAGTTAGTACTGTGAACTGCAAGTGAGCTCGAGCTCTCAATCTCACGTGAGACTCTGCAGGTGTGTTTATGTGATTATGATGCATCTAAACACTGGCTTTCAAAGCTGACGTTGTTTTGGCTTTAATGTTCGTGCTTTTTATCGCTGCATAGATGGAGAACTTTATTTTGTATGAAGAGATTGGGAGAGGTAGCAGATCAGTTGTTTATAAGGGCAGAAGGAAAGGCAGCATACATTTCGTGGCCATCATCTGCAGTGACAAATCCAAGAGACCTGAATTAACAAACCATGTATGTAAACGTAATATTTCTTCAGCTGTTTGTTTTAAACAATGTGTTTGCCTCAAACTGTACCCCTGTGTTTGATAAATGTCACATTATCTTCACAGGTGAGACTTGCCCATGACTTTAAGCATGAAAATGTGGTGTCTTTCTATGAATGGTATGAGACTAGCAACCATCTGTGGCTGGTGGTGGAGATGTGCACAGGTGAGATCCCTAAATTTTTTATTTACATTTTATCAGTGTACCAAGTCTGCTCTAATCCTGTTTCTTGCTTTATGAGGTATTGAAATCTAATGCTTATGTTTTGATTGTTTTGTTTGACTGTGTTTTTTTTTTTCTTCTAGGTGGATCCCTGGCAGCACTGATCGCTCAAGATGAGTGCCTGTCTGAGGACGTAGTGAGAGAGTTTTCCATTGACCTGATAAAAGGTCTTAAATACATCCACGACTCTGGCATTGTTGTTTCGGATTTTACACCTGCAAAGGTATAAGCATCACACCTGTTAGCTAAGCCACTGTAATGTATATACAGTGTCATATTACACCCTAAACAGAGTTTTACAGTGGGCTGCTTCTAGGTTTCAAACAAAATACCCCCCACCCGCAACAACATCTCTTCTCAAATGAGGTGTGCAGGACAGTAATCGCTCCCCTCCAGCAACCTGTCACTCACATGAGATCACAGCAATTAGCAAACAACAACGATCCAATCAGATCCAGTTGGACAAAATCAAGTCCCACCCTACATTTTTTCTCGTTCGAGAAAGCGGTTCACTTGAATTTACTTCACAATAGGGAGGAAAAGCAATAGCGACTTCTGTTTTATGCCGATTTAATAATATTTTCTACCCTTTAAAGCCACATTTTTTATGATACCATGTTTTTATGCTGTTCTATGCAGTTTTATATTACTTCTTTATCCCATTTAGTATGCACCACTTTGTGATCATGATGTTTTCCTTATCAAAATGTTTGTTTTTAAGTTTTGTTTTGTTTTCGTAAGTTTGTTTTTCTTACAAGCAGCATTGAAGTTAGAAAGGTGCTAAATAAATAAAACAACTACTCATTTAAAACAAACGCTGTAAGGATAAGATTACGTTTATATACCGATAGTCTTTTTTGCCTTTCATTTTTCTCAAATTTTAGCTAATATGTCACTATGTATTCATGCAGATTTTGTTGGATGGACCAGGGACTCTAAAGTACTCAAATTTCTGCCTGGCCAAAGCTGAAGGAGAAAGTCTGGAGGAGTTTTTCTCTCTTGTGATGGCAGAGGAGACAGGAGCTGGAGACTGTAAAGAGAGCATTATGTCTCCACAAAACATAAGGAACAGAATTAAAGGTCAGCAGGACTATCACTTTCACTGTTCAAGTATACAGTACTTCGATACCACAGCAAAAACTAAAAAAGTTAAAACATTATTAAAGGCAAATGAACACTCAGTAAAAAAAATAAATAAATAAACTAATTACAAGCATAGATAAATACAATATAACAAAGTTACAAATAAAGTAAGGTCTTAACTGTAGGATTCAGGTACAGAAATGTAGCCTAATAATTAGGCCTAAATGTAAAATAACACTATAGTGTTCACTGTATCAATTAAATATAGATTAATCTTAGTTAAAGCTGTTTTTTTTTTTTTTTTTTATTATTATTATTTTTTTTTTTATTAACATTAATTACATAGACAGCAGCAGGTATTTATAAGCTACTGTCACTTTAAGAGCGAATGCACGGATCCAATATTATGATACACATCCGACTTCTTTCTCAACTCTTTACGTTAACTTAAGACATAACGGACTGCGTTTACGAGAATACTTGCTGAGACGGGTATTTTGGCATAATTTTCTGTGTATGTGTCTGTTAAAGCGCAAGGAGATGTGAAAGAGGAATCTATTTGGTGTTCGCATGCTATCTGAAATGGGCCTCTGTGTGTGTGCAGCTGTGTGCACAGAGTTATCTTTTGCCTCTTCTTGCGAATCTATCTATCTATCTATCTATCTATCTATCTATCTATCTATCTAGTTTTCAAATGGCCTGTAATATCTTCACTGTTCACTTGTATGATTTATCATAAGATGTTGCTATGGCAGGTTCTCCTGTGTATTGTGCTCCGGAGGTGTTGAGAGGAGCAGACTCCAGTGTCTGCAGTGACCTGTGGGCGTTAGGCTGCATCCTTTATGAAATGTTCACAGGTTACACATTTTACTATTTCATCTTAGCAAAATAATATCTAGTCAAATTCATATGTAATTTTCAATTTTAGTTTTGGTAACACTTTACCTAAAGTCTTTATATATAATGCATTATAAAAGTGTTTTAATGCCTATTATGTAATGCACCTTATTATGCATTGTATGATATCATGAATAATTGTAATCTAATTACAGTTATAGGGCCAGATTTACTAACAGCTTGCACCAGCGCAAACCCTCTTTTGGCATTAAAAAACTACTGTCGGGATTTACTAAAGACACGCAGTGCAAAATTAGCGCTGAAAAGGCGTGGACTGAGTTGTTTTTGCGTCTGACCTTATTGCATATGCATTTGTGGGAGTTTGCCTTTCAGATGCAAAATTTATGGGAGGAGAGTATTTAAATAAATCGCAACGCGATTTACTAATGTTTGCGCTAGTCAGTTTACTGGTATTTGTGCCATTATTTAACGCCCAAAAAAAGCATGTCTTAACCCATTTTGCGACATGGCTGCAATTGTTGCTGCTAGGAGGAGACATCGCAGAGAACAGAGAGCGCGTGGTAGAAGGGAGAAAATATTTTCCACTCATATTTATTTCTTTGAAATGCCAGAGGAAAACATTATCCATATATTACATGTAACAAGTTGCACCTGTATCGACCCGCACCTGAGGAGCATCAGCTCTGCTTATTTGAGACCCAACGCTAATTTGCACTGCTCTTGGTAGATTGTGTTGGTCATTATGTAAATTATTTGACTGCGTCTGTGTTCTTTAATTTGCGCATTTGTGGAATTGCGCTCTCACACTAATTTGCCGTTTAGTAAATCTGGCCCATTATGCTTTAAATTACATATCTATTCATTGTTACACATTTAGAAAGTATAATGCATTAAAACACATGACAAACAACACATTTCAGATGTAACAAGGAATCCTCAAATATTATAATGCATTTTAACTTTGGTTACAAGTATTTATGAAAAGATATAATGCATTACAACATACATTATGAACAGCTATATAATACATTATACATAAAGGCTTCAAGTAAAGTGTTACCCAGTTCTCTCTCATTTTCTCTTTTGTTTCCTAGGAAAACCACCCTTTGTCTCTGAGAGTATGACTGGTCTAGTTGATCTAATTTTAAATGAAGATCCTCCACCCCTAAGACAAAAAGGTTTGACACCTCACCTTTAACATATTGTACTTGATATTGTTTTTTTTAAGTGTTCCTTTAATGACACATGTAATTACATCTATTTTCTTTTTAAGAACCTGCCTTCTCACAGCCCAGTCTAGAGTTTTCAAGGCTGGTCATGGGTTTACTTCAGAAAGACCCAGTGAAAAGGTACAGTATTTACAGTATTTATTTTACTTTGTTACTAATTATTATTATTATTATTTTTAATGAGTAATTCATAAGTATTGAGTGACATGATCACTCATTTCCCATTACTTGTGATATGAGATGGATACAATGATAGACACCAAATTGTTCTTTCAGCTCTTTAATTACAAAAAAAAAAAAAAAATGCAATTCATAGTCTTGGACATTTGCTTAGAGTACCATGAATGATATGACCAGGAATAAAAGCATTCACTCTTTCCACACCATTGAACCTGTCACATTACATTATCATTTTAGCTTCAGTACTCATCTGTGAATCTCCTAAATTACTGTCATCTGTAGGTTAAGCTGGGACCTTTTAGTATCTCACCCATTCTGGAGGGAAGCGTTTTCAGAGGCACACATCACTATAGGAAAAGGGCAGGATGACGTCTCGCTGATATCAAGGTACATTTGACAGTAGTGCCAAATATCCATTTGGTGTTCTTGATATTGTTCTGTTAAGTGTTATGTTCTTTATTAAGCGCATTGAGCAGTTATGTTTTCACCATAAACCACATTCACTGACACCCATTTTACTTTTGTAAAGTTGTGACCCATGCCAAAGCCCTTAAAGTCACCATGAAATCAAAATTGACAATTCTTATTTTTTTATGGAATATCGCAGTTTTTATTATAAATGATTTATCCGTGCACATTATAATTTTTTAAAAATTCATGTGCCCTTGTAATCTTTAATCAAAATAACTTCCCCTCACTCTTGCAACAAGATCTCTTCTCTTCTCTGATGAAATGTTTACTGGCGCGAGGGCAGGACAACCTGTCACTCATGTGTGATCGACCAATAACAAACAACAACGATCCAATCAATTTCCAATGGACAAAATGAAGTCCCGTCCTAAATTTTTTTCTTATTCGAGAATCCGTTTCACTCGGATTTAAGTCACAACAGGGAAGAAAAGACTTTCGCAACTTCCATTTAATGCTGACTGGGGTCTGAGGATTTTTGGGCCCTGGAGAAGTTTTGACATGCCCTGACATTTGTGCTTTTTTCAGTTGTTCATAAACATATTAATGACAAAAGTGTCATTACACTGTGTTCAGCACAAACTAGGCTACCATAATATGCGAGGAACATGTATGTACATGTTTGTTTTTTTGAAGGAATAACATTTATGCGTGGTTATTGAAAAAACAAAAAACTTAAGTCACTGAAATAAGACCAAAAAAATATATTAAATCTGTGTTCACAAGACTTCTGGGTATTGGAGGTTGTAGACTAGAGTTTTTGCTTCAAAATTATGTAAAAATTATCCTGTCTACTTGTTCATCTAAAACAATATAGATATTTAAATTTTGTAAGACAGTTTTTGTCAAGAAACACAGTATGCGTGGAGGCGTGAATCATCATGAATAATGCTGTGATTCACATCTGAGAATGACCTCTAATGACCTGCATAACAATGAGCTCTTTCAGTCAGGTAGGCTATGTGAAAAAACCCTCTGTGAACATGGCTCAAGCTCATCATGGTGTATATCAAACATACAGAAAAAAACAGCGATACTGTGAAATATTATTACAATTTAAAATAATGGTTTTCTATTATATACTTTAAAATAAAATGTATTTCTGTGATGCAAAGTGTCTGAACATTCATGTTACCTCTATGGCATTTCATATAGCCTTTTAGCTTAAAAGCATGCACATTTGGAGAAATATTGATGGATTCTCATGTTTATGTCAATTTTCTATACAGAGGAGTAATATTTATTCAATATTTATTGTCATCACTATGAGCACTGGATACTGTGTTTTCAATTCATACTTGCAGCCGGAGGGCGCTCTGTATACCTTTAATCCACAAATTACTCTAAAGAAGAACAGGCATACCATGTGACTTTCCAGGAACTAACAGAGGCTTCCAGAGATCGCTAATCATGCCTATAACATACAGATAAACACTTTTCAACATAATAAATACACGATTGCGACGATGTATACATGTATTGCCTCAGAATTTGCGTCTGAATAACGCTCGCTCCGTGGGTGTGGCCGCATTAGCGGATAATGAACTGTATCACGGGCATCTGACATGGCTCTCTTTTCATACAGATTACATAAACAGAGAATTTTTGTTTTCGATTTGACTTACACAATTTAAAACCTGACATTTCAACGTTTCTTTAGACATAAGTCTCATTTTTTTGTGATTAGTATTCACTAAGTTACAGTTCATTTTCTGAGAACGATCAGATTGGACTTCGTTCAGAGGGAGACGACAGATCATGCGTCATGTTAGTTTTCTTTATTTTACAAAAAGCACAACATTTTGTTTTTAATCTGAGTGTACACAAATAAAAGAAGATATTTTCCAGATTAAAATGGTGTATAACTCTTAATTGTATGTGCAACATTGACGGAGTATTTTGAGTCTCTTTCACACTGGTAAGAAAAAAACCGAGGTGGTACCTCCGACTCGAGGGAGTTAAAGGGGACCTATTATGCAAAATTCACTTGCACTTACATGGTGTTTGAACATAAATGTGTTTCGGCAGTGTGTGTACACAACCACCCTATAATGGTAAAAATCCACCCACTCCTTTTTTTTTTAATCCCCATCATAAGCAGCATCTCAGAATAAGCCGTTTGCAGTTTCTATGCAATGTGACGTCACATTGCACAGACCCCGCCCACGACTGCTGACGGACTCTGCCCTATTAGCATAGACCCCGCCCTGAGTGAGCTGTACACAGCCCGTTGTGTTTGTTTATCTCCTCTCCAGATCATTTAACAGCGGCATTCAAGTCAGAAATGTATTCTTATTAAAGCTACTAAAGTTACTCAATCAAGAGCAGTAAGTGATTTTCTGTTTTTCTTTTGTTGTTTGATTTATATTAACAGCATATATAGCAGTAGGTACTGTATATTATGCTGCTTTCACTTTAATACATAGATCTAATATACACATGAGATTTCTTTACTTGCTGTTTACGTTCACAGACATAACCTACAACCCGAATTCTGGAAATGTTGGGACGTTTTTTAAATTTGAATAAAATAAAAACTAAAAGACTTTCAAATCACATGAGCCAATATTTTATTCACAATAGAACATAGATAACATAACAAATGTTTAAAGGGAGAAATTTTACACTTTTATCCACTAAATGAGTTCATTTCAAATTTGATGCCTGCTACAGGTCTCAAAAAAGTTGGCAGGGGGCAACAAATGGCTGAAAAAGCATATATCAGAAGATTCAGCTGGGAGAGCATCTAGCAACTATTTAAGTTAATTGATATCAGGTCTGTAACATGATTAGCTATAAAAGGGATGTCTTAGAGAGGCAGAGTCTCTCAGAAGTAAAGATGGGCAGAGGCTCTCCAGTCTGTGAAAGAGTGCGTAAAAAGATTGTGGAATACTTTAAAAACAATGTTCCTCAACGTGCAAAGGCTTTGCAAATCTCATCATCTACAGTGCATAACATCATCAAAAGATTCAGAGAAACTGGAGAAATCTCTGTGCGTAAGGGACAAGGCCGAAGACTTTTATTGGATGCCCGTGGTCTTCGGGCCCTCAGACGACACTGCATCACTCATCGGCATGATTGTGTCAATGACATTACTAAATGGGCCCAGGAATACTTCCAGAAACCACTGTCGGTGAACACAATCCGGATGCCAAGTAAAGCTCTATCATGCAAAAAGGGAGCCATATGTGAACATGGCCCAGAAGCGCTGTCGTGTCCTGTGGGCCAAGGCTCATTTAAAATGGACTGTTTCAAAGTGGAAAAGTGTTCTATGGTCAGACAAGTCCAAATTTGACATTCTTGTTGGAAATCACGGATGCCGTGTCCTCCGGGCTAAAGAGGAGGGAGACCTTCCAGCGTGTCATCAGCGTTCAGTTCAAAAGCCAGCATCTCTGATGGTATGGGGGTGCATAAGTGCATCCAGTATGGGCAGCTTGCATGTTTTGGAAGGCACTATGAATGCTGAAAGGTATATAAAGGTTTTAGAGCAACATATGCTCCCCTCCAGACGACGTCTATTTCAGGGAAGGCCTTGTGTATTTCAGCAGGACAATGCAAAACCACATACTGCAGCTATTACAACAGCATGGCTTCATCGTGGAAGAGTCCGGGGGGCGTATTACAGAAAATTTCTATCTTAGGTCTTAACTTAAGATATGATAAATTAATTTAGGATTTTTCACAAATTCGTATTACAGAAGCAAATCTTAACTTGATTTAGGATTCTTTTCCTATCTTACAAAATCTCATCTGTAGTTAGGAAATCTTAAACCGCTCCATTGAGTTCGGTAATCAACTGTCAGGTCTGTTACCAAGCAACCAACGACACGCAAACTGCTTCTGAAGTAAACCTAAAATCAAAGTGGAGAAAAAACGGCGGGCTTTTAATTTCACTGTTCCGTTGAAAAGGTAAAGCCTGTTTTATTCGGCAAGTTTTCACCTTTGCTCACTCACAAAAATATAGAAATATTTTATCATCAAAGCGCAGCACATCCTCTGGGTCCTCCAAGTCTCTCCACCATCAACGTCACTGCTCTTTGTCTTGTATAATTAATAAATGTAACGCCATTCTCGAAAAAGTCTTTTATACTGTGATTTTTACCGTTGGATTTCAAAAAGGTTTGAAGTTAGGACACCAATGGGGTTGTCCTAAAGTTAAGACAGCTTTTAGGATTTTTTGTTGAGTTAGGATGCTTCTGTAATACCCGTTTCCTATCCATAGTTAAGATAAGATTATGCACTTAAGACATGTCATTCTGTAATAGCTTTTGTCCTAAATGAGGTCCTAACTGAAATTGCCATGGTTACCAAACAGATAAGATAGGATTCTGAAGTTAAGATCTTTCTGTAATACGCCCCCCGGGTGCTGAATTGGCCTGCCTGCAGTCCAGATCTTTTACCTATAGAGAACATTTGGTGCATTATTAAATGAAAAATACGTCAAAGATGACCATGAACTCTGGTCGAAGCAGCTGGAAACCTATATCAGGCAAGAATGGGACCAAATTCCAACACCAAAACTCCAGAAAATCATAACCTCGATGCCCAGACGTATTCAAACTGTTTTGAAAAGAAGAGGAGATGCTACACCATGGTAAACATGCCCCCGTCCCAACTATTTTGAGACCTGTAGCAGGCATCAAATTTGAAATGAGCTCATTTTGTGAATAAAATTGTAAAATTTCTCAGTCCATATATCAGAAGTTTAGACTGATATGGCTTTAAAGTTCATGGAGATGGTAAACTTTCATGATGATGAAGAACTGCAATGTCACGTGAGCTTGACGCGATACGAGATGATAATCAAAACCAAACAGATGCCCTCTTCTGGAAAGCAAGGCAGGGAGCAGCAGCTCATTTGCATTTAAAGATACATGCACGAAAATGCACATGTTTTTCCTTTTTCCTTTTCCATTTATAACATAGTATTATAAATGATCTGTGAGGTATTTTGAGCTGAAACTCCACAGACACATTCTGGGGACACCTGAGACTTACATTACATCATATTACATCTAAAAAGTGGCATAATAGGTCCCCTTTAAAGAGTCTGGTGTTTGTATATGGCTCTGTAGATCATCTTGTGCACAGAAGCTCTCAGTCTAGCATTGATGCAGTGAGTGGGCAAACAGCCCTATGGCACACTTCATACACTGCCTATGTGTTCAGCACAATGCCTTACACAATAAGCCATTGTCCCATCCTAGCAAACACAACAAATGCAGGTTATAAAAAGCTTTTTCAGTAGTATTGGTGTTTCCTGCACTAAAAACAGACCACATCTGTTTAATTTGTTCCTAAGTCATTTGTTTTATGAGTCCAGGATAGTTATGTACTTATGTTTATGCAATTGTGTTGCTTTTAACAATGAAGAATCAGAAGTTATTGACCAAGTTTAAATAAAGGTCAGGTCATGAAATGAAGACATTAATTTGTGCATGTAGATGTTTTAAGACAAATTGATTGAATTGCAAACTTATACGCTCCAGCTGATCTGATGAAGTCTGTAAGTGTGGAGTGATGCTGACTTTGGGCTGTGATTGTGATCTGAGCTGGTGTCAGCTGCTGTGAGTGGGCCAAAACAAAGACCATTGTGATTCAACCACAAGTCTGCATATTTAATAAGAAATGTTACTTGAGCACCAAATCAGCATATAAGAATGATTTCCGAAGGATCACGTGACATTTCAGTTTTGCCATAGGAGGATTTCTTTTTTAAATTGAAATAATTTTAAATTACAATAATATTCCAAATATTACAGTTTTTTAAATGTATTTTTGATCAAATAAACATAACTGTGGTCATAAGATAATTCTTTCAAAAACTTAACTTAAAAGGGATAGTTCACCCAAAAATGAAAATTCTGTCATCATTTACTCACCCTCAAGTTGTTCCAAACCTGTATGAATTTCTTTTTTCTGCTGAACACAAAGAAGATACTTTGAAGAATATGTGTGTCCAAACAGTTGATGGACCCCATTGACTTCCATAGTATGAAAAAAAAAAAAAAAAAGAAAAAAAAAATATATATATATACTTTGGGAGTCAATGGGGACCATTGACTGTTTGGTTACTGACATTCTTCAAAATATCTTTTGTGTTCAGCAGAAGAAAGGAATCCACACAGGTTTGGAACAATTTGAGGGTGAGTAAATGATGACAGAATTTTCACTTTTTGGTGAACTATCCCTTTAAAATCTTACCACCCCAAAACTTTTGATTTATAGACACACCAGTGATATTTTTACCAGTGACTACCAAATAAATCAAATTACCTTTGAAATTGTACATCTTGGTAGTATTTGTTGCATTGCATTTAGTGATTTTATTAAAACAAAAATCAAACTATTGTCTCCAGGCAGGATGATTTTCATTACCGTATTACTGCGCTTAGTGTTATATATATATATATACAGGGCTTGACATTAACACCCGCCAGATGCGGGTAGATATCAGCTGTGGCGGGTAAGATAGCCACTCCCACTAGCCACTTTGGCGGGTTGAATATAATTTCAGTCTACAGCCTAATCAAAGGTAGCCAAGCTCGTTGTAGCACAAAATTACAATCCAATCACAATTTGTTATCGATTAACTTGCAGTTAGTGAAGGCGGGATAGGCAGAATCGCGCTGAATGACACACAACAGAAGCGTTCTCTCGCGTGCGCTCAGTTCTCCTTGCGCCTGAATAGTCAAGTACACGCACACAGATGTCAAAATGTCCATCGTGTGGAATATCTCGTGTGAATACAGTCAGTTATGGCTTAAGTGTACGTAAACAGGTGGGTAAAAACTGGATATGTGTCAGTATATTACGTACATGCATTCAGCAGCCCAATTAAATATCTGTCTGTCATTAATGTTAATCAAACAACAAAATATGTTAAATAAATGTTAAATAAACCTAAAAATCTGAAAAAAAGAGTTTAGGCTGTTTAATTTACTATTGTATTTGTAATTTGCTAATTTGCTTCTTTGTTCTTTTTATATAGCTTAACGAAAATAACTAATACAATTATAAAATTTATCATATTATGGTCATATTACCCACCCCTTGCCCACCCGTACATAACCAGCTGATATACCATGTAGGCCTAGTCTTGATTTAGGTGGTCAATCTGCATTTGAAAATTTGAAAGGGTTTTAAATCTAGCTAATCAAGTAAAATGACTCAAAATCAAGTAATTTTAGCATGCCAAAAGTCAACTTTAATCATATAAAATGTAATTTCCTAACAGCAAAATTGTGGCCAGTGAAAATGCTGAGTGGCTAGTAACTTTGGAAAACCACTAGCCACAGTGGCTGATAAGCAAAAAAGTTAATGTCAAGCCCTGTGTGTGTGTGTATGTGTATGTATATATATATATATACACACACAGGGCTTGACATTAACTTTTTTGCTTATCAGCCACTGTGGCTATATAGTGCCCTCCACAAATATTGTCACCATATTGTCACCCTTAGTAAATATGAGCAAAGGCGGCTGTGAAAATAAATCTGCATTGTTTATCCTTTTACTCTTTCATTCAAAAAATTCACAAAATTCTAACCTTTCATCGAAGTAAAACAATTGAAAGTGGGGGGAAACTCACATTATGAAATAAATGTTTTTCTCCAATACATGTTGGCCACAACATGTTGACCCTAGAAATTGTTATGAGTAAAATATCTCTGAAGTATATTCCCATTCATATTTACATTTTTTTAGCACACCAGGGTGACTAGGAGCATGAAATTGTCCAGCCATGACTTCCTGTTCCACAGGAGTACAAATATGTGTAAACACAAAGGCCAAATTCCCGTAATCATTCATCACAATGAGAAAAACCAAAGAATATAGTTCTGATGTGCAGCAAAAGATTGTTGAGCTTCACAAAATAGAAAATGGCTATAAGAAAAAATCTAATGCATTGAAAATCCCCATTTCCACCATCAGGGCAATAATTATGAAGTTCCAATCAACTGAAAATGTTACAAATCTGCCTGGAAGAGGACGTGTGTCTAAGTTTGAGTGGCCAAAGACTCTCCAAGGATCACAGCTGGAGAATTGCTGAGATTAGTTGAGTCTTGAGTCTCAGAAAGCCTAAAAAAAAGTATCAAACAGCACCTACATCCCCACAAGTTGTTCGGGAGGGTTTCAAGAAAAATCCTCTGCTCTCATCCAGAAACAATCTCCAGCTTATTCAGTTGTCAGACAAGACTGGAACTTCAAAAGGGACCGGCTTCTATGGTCAGATGAAACTAAAAAAAAAGAGCTTTTTGGCAGCAAACCCACCAGATGGGTTTGGTGCACACATGGATAAAAAGTACCCCATGCCCACGGTTAAATATACTGCTGGATCTTTAATGTTGTGGGCCTATTTTTCTGCTGGAGGTCCTGAACATCTTGTTCAGATACATGGCATCATGGATTCTATCAAATACTAACAGATAAAAATCAAAACCTGACTGCTTCTGCTAGAAATCTCATGGGCTGTGATTGGATCTTCCATTAGGACAGTGATCCAAAACAAACATCAAAACCAACACAAAAATGTGTCACTGAGCACAAAATGAAGCTTCTGCCATGACCATCCCAGTGCCCTGACCTGAACCCTAAAGAAAATGGCCAACGTAAACTAGAGAAAAACATTTATTTCATAATGAGCTTTTCTCCCCATTTTCATTTGTTTTACTTAAACGATAGAATTTTGTGAATTTTTTTTGAATGAAATATCAAAAGGATAAACAATGCAGATTTATTTTCATAGCCGCCTTTGCTCATATTTACTAAGGGTGCCATTAATTGTTGATATATATATATAATTTTGGTGGTAAAATAGGACCCACCCATTACATTTGTCTAGTGTATTCTCCAATTGTGTGTGTGTGTGTGTGTGTGTTTGTTTTTCAGCCTGCATTTGGCCCCTGTGACGTCTCAGACAGCAGATGAAGCACAGACAGCACCTGCTGACCCAGCCAGCCCAAACCTCAGCAAGTCCTTCACATTAGGTAATGCAACAGACATGAGAGTCAGCACGTCCTGCCCCACACACTCTATGTGCCCGCAAAGGGCCTGTGGATTTTATGCCTATGCTCTGTGCATGTGTGGTCACCAAGCACGTACACATGTGTCAGCCTGTACAACTCATGTTCAGTTTGCATTACTGTACAAATGATATTTATGTTTAGTATTAAATCACACACACATCCGTACACTCAAGGATTAGATTGCTGTTGGTTAATACCTCCATTGCATATTATCAGAGGGGGACTACATGACAGAAGAGTGAGCTTATGTAACCGCAAATCATTGAAACTCTTTTGTGCTTTACTGTACATCATTTTAAAACTTTAGAACAGTAGAGCTGTATTCCAGCTGTATATTCCAGGAGGAAAAAAAAAAAAAAAAAAATCTTTAAACTTCCTGTTCTACAGATCTTTTACAGTGTTAACAAACACAATAATTATACAAAATATTGCCAAAAAATAACATGCCTGTTGAATAGCCTGTCATACATTTGACTTTTCTGGGTCTTAATTTATTTTCACAGATTTTCTCACAATAAGTTTTTTTTTTTTTTTTTTTTTTTTTTTTAAGGAGGACATTGTTTTCATCATTATTTTTGTCTGACCTTTTGTGCTGTTTTTGTATTATAGATAATGTATTTGAGTTTAGACCAAAGTCTGCACTGGGCATTGATGCCAAAGAGGCCATTTTCCTCCTCAGGTACCTCAACTTTCTCTCCATTTTCATTACTGTATATCTCTCTGCTCTCACACTCACTCTAGATATGGATACTTCTGTGTTCTTGTTTGGGAACATGTTTGGGAACATTGAAATATAGTAAAAACAGAACATCTTAGCCTCTTTCTCATAATGTACAATCCCAGTCAAATGCTTGGACACCTGCTATTTTTATTTTTTTATCATTTCTATTTTTAATAATAATAATAATAAAAGTCCTCACTATGGGAATTATGCAGCTACTAAAAATATTAAATAAATAAAAAGTGTTTTTATAAAAAACAAACAAAATAAAAACAACAACAAAAACACAAATAAATGCGAATATATGCTGGGCAGTTGTTGGTTGCTCTTCCTTTTCTATCTGGTCAGACTCATCCATTAAAAATCAAAATCATTTTGATCATTACTGTACTTTCCACACTTTAGAATAATAGTAAAGTCTTTAGTATGGGAATTATGCTGTGGGCAAATAAAAATGTTAAATAAAAATGCATTTCATTAATTAAAAAAAAAAAAAAATAATAATAATAATAATAAATACATGCATGCTGGACAATTGTTGTCCGCTTTTTCTTCTCTGCATCTGTTGTGACTTATCCATTAAAGATAAAATGAAACTTTTAGTTTTGTAAAGAAATGTATATGTAGGCACAATTTATATTTGTCTACAAAACTAATTTCAAACTTTTAGATGAAAAGGTTGTAAGATCATGAGAGATTCAGCCAAGTCTGTGTCCATACTTTTGGTTTGTCATGAGGGGTGTTCAATGCTAGTGTCTGGATATTCCAGTATATTTCAGTTGTGTTTTGTATGTCTGATCAAACAGCTCCAGACCAACTCCCAGAACAAGCACGGCTAGAGAGACGGAAGACAATCGGTCTGAAATTCAAGTGAGTTCACAAGCATAACCATATAGTTGCCCTCCAAAAAGTATTTGAACCCTTAAGAAACACTTAGAACTGTATGAGTACCATTGCATTGTAACAAAGTATCAAACCAAGTGGCATCTTCAGAAAATGATGCTTGCTTTTCTCAAAACTAACTTCAATTTTCTAAGCCAGATTTGCAATGGCTTTTAAGTAGTCCCACTGTAATTTATAGTGTATGTATAAAGTCAGTTCCCCTCAGGTTTACACAAGTGCTCTAGCAGTGTGTAGCCACAGGTTCCACTAGAGTTTGACAACCAGAACGTGTCCAAATACTTATTTAAATATTGTCAAATTTATTTTTGTGAAATGTTTTGTGAAATGTCCCACAGTCCATATTAAAAAAACCCAACAAAACATCACAGTGGAAAACTGAGCCATTAGTTTATTCCTTATGCTTGTTTATCAGTTAACCTCGGGCTTGCATATGTTTGAATATCTTTTGTTAAACCACAGCACCATCTACTGGATATATTTAACATTACAATTTGCCTCCAGCACATTTGCTGCGTCTCAAAGGCTGTGCGTCGCACACATCATCGAGGCTGCTTCTTTTCAGAAAAGTAACTATATTCCAAAGTAAGAAATAAATTACAATAATTTACACCTCGCAAGGAATAGCAATCAATTTTATAGTGGTGTCTTTTCTGAAATGGGACATCCTTGACATATGTGGCTGACAAATGTGACCTCCGGAGGGCACAGCCTTCAAAATGAGACCGATATTGGGTGCGTCTTAATCAGCTCCCTAGTTTAGAGTCAGTGCGATCAGGGAGTCGGCCATTTTAAGGGCTGTCTCAATTGTAAAATCCTTTCAGTGCACTGAAACGTTTGCTCCCTAAAAAGTCCCACAGTCCATGAAAATGTGCCCCAATGTGGGACAGGAGTCCTTACTAGTGCCTGAATTTGTGTACACAATATACTGGTTCATGACCTAGGAAGCTAAGGGAGCTGATTGAGACGCACCTATAGTTATAGCCACATTAGGGGTGTGCAATCCTGCAGAGCTTATGCTGCCTTCACGTGCTATAGGAAATTTCCTACTTCCCACTTCTGAAGTCATGATTATGAGCTTGTCACATTTAAGTGCTTTGTTGTCGGAAAGAATGGGAATCGTGGAGAATACCAGGATTATTCTTGCTTATTTATTGGGAAAATCGTATTAAAGCCAAAATGATATTTAGTGTCCCACTCGTTGACAACCATATAAACATTCACCACACTATCTATAGTCAGCTTGCTGACGATTCTGGAATTTCGGTCAAATACAGGTTATTTTCGCTGTGTATAAAACATACAATACACTTCAAATAATTATTCATGCATGTAAATATGCACTACTTTGTAGCTGTTGTGGAAAAAAATTAATAAATAGTGCCAGTCACAGCAGCAATCGTTCTCCCCTCCATCATGTTTAAAGTTTATGGTACGCCCAACTTGGGAACTTGCGTATCAAAATTATCCCTGAACTTCTCAGCAGTGGTAAATACGACTTGAGAGTGCGTTCATATCCAATTTTTAACTAGTAAACTCTTTACTATAATTTCGATAGCACATGAAGGCAGCGTTAGCTTCAACCCTAATTAAACACACCTGAACCAATTAATCAAGATCTTCAGGATTGCTAGAAACTTCCAGGCAGGTGTGCTTGAGCGGGTTGGAGCTAATTTCTGCAGGAATGCGATTGGATAACCTTGCTCTGGATTATTGTTCGCAGTGGAATATAGTTTTAAGGTTTGCCAGAAGTTATAACACCAGTGTTAAATATTGTTTTTATAGTACTATTTAAGCAGTGTCAATGAAAGGAGTGTGTTGCATGTGTTTTGTAGGAATCCAGTGTTATGGTGGAGGAGCAGAGTGACATGAACACCTGTATTAAATCACTTTTATACACAGACAATGACCTCACAGTGACTCCCATCATGGATAACCCAAAGGTAAAGAGACCTTCAGTACAACAATAGATAGACCATGTCTGAGGGACCTGTTGTCTAAACTCTGTGTAACTATTTTGTTGTGAATATGACAATGTTCTGTCTAACCAACACTGGTTTTAGTTTCTAATTCTGCTCTATTTTTAGATTTTAAAGACTGCTCCAGTTCGTTTTGACCCCAAAACGCTTTGTGTACCAGCACACTCAGGTAAGCTGGAAGATCTAGTGTTTTTTTTTTAATCATCTAGTGTTTTTTATTACCTTAATGTCATTCCAAGCCAGTATTACACATTCTATAGATTTTTTTAATGAATTGGTTGGTTCAAGTTCACATAAATAATTATTTTATGAATTGTACTTTGAATTTAGTTTTCAGGTTAGCAATAGCAAGCTAGCTTTGAAAGCATTAGGTCCCAGAGCACTCGCCTCCTTCAAAACACATGAACGCATACAGCAGAGTCTGCAAAGCGTCATGAGATGGGAGACGGCGTTAAATTACCTCATGTCTCAAAGCACATAACATTACAATAATTAACATAAACAACTTACAGAGCTCTTTCTTGTACCACCTGACTGCTGCAGATTCATTTCAACATTGATATTGTTGACATGAAAACGATGAACGAATGAACAAATACAATATTTAATATAAGTTTTTGCAATTTTATTTATTTTTTGTTGCATTTTTCAGATTTGTGTTGTTACATCCCCCTATATACTTGGCGTCTAGGGGTTATGAGACGTAACACATGAAAAATTGAACAAATAGAATGTTGTTAAAAGTATGATACTTTACTCTATTAAGGAGATGTGATGTGTGAAATTAAGAAACAGGCAGAGACAAAAAAACTGAATTTGTACTTGCATTTAGTAAGAAAAATAATTAAATGTAACAAAACACCCAATAATACAATAAACAGTGGACCAAATATACATCCAAAACAAATAAATATCTATTTACAAATTATATACAAACATAAAGGATTAACGATAACA
The DNA here is from genome assembly GCA_039654765.1 of Mylopharyngodon piceus. Classification (NCBI taxonomy): domain Eukaryota; kingdom Metazoa; phylum Chordata; class Actinopteri; order Cypriniformes; family Xenocyprididae; genus Mylopharyngodon; species Mylopharyngodon piceus. The sequence continues at coordinate 9,984,612 of CM077445.1, forward strand.
AAGTGAGGGACAAGAGTGGTGCTAAAGAAAAGAAATCAATAAAACATAAAAATGTTAACTAAACCCCAACACAAACGCTAAGCTAAACAAAAGAAAACAGGAAAAATAACATCTTCAGCGTAGAACGCCACTAACTACGCTACCTAATAAACATAAACACATGGATTGGCACCCGCTCATAACTTAGTGTGTTTAAATAACTTTACGTGCTGTGAGATGTAGGTCACGTGACATACTAACCTGGTCCTGTCACTATGTATCGGAGAAGGACTTGAATAAACTTTGGTAAACCGAGAGTCGAGTCACAGCATAAACTCGGTAAAGCAGCGTTATGAGGAGTAAAGTTCCAACAGAAGAAAACTCTAACACACAATAACTCTAAATCAAAAAGAAACTAAGCAAGAACAAACAAAAGAAAAGCAAATGCTCCTCCCACGCTCGTGTCATATCCGGGTCTTTATACGCGCCCATTAGCGTCTGATTGGTTCTCGGGGTGGCGCGTGGACCCGATGACTGGCAGGAACATCATCCAATCACAGGACCTGTGAGATGAGATAGCGAAGAGAGAGAGAAAAAGGAAAACAACCCTCCCAAAACAATTCGGGACGTGACATTGTAAAATCTGTTTCTTACACTTGCTTTATGCTGTGTCCACATCATGTCGTAATTACCGTAATTTTGAGATGACAACCCTGGTGTTTACTCTACGCTGGTCATGTCCTCGGACTCGGAATTATGCATTTCTGTGGGAACATTATCAAAGCCAATATGAATCTGCAGTGGTCACATGGTACAAGTTGGATCTCTCATAAAATTCTGAGTTTACAAGTTGTAATTACGAGTTCTACGAGGACATGAAGTCAGAAACTCGCAATTATGGTAATTCTGACATGGCATGAACGCAGCTTTACATTTGGTTGGGGAAAAAATAATGAAAAATCTATGTTGCAGTGCATACTAAAACAACCACTGAGATTCTCTCTCTCCATCGCTCTCTCTCTCTCTCTCTCTCTCTCTCTCTCTCTCTCAGCTGAACGGTTGTCCTGTCTGAACTCAGAGGACTGGTCTCAGTTCTTACAGCAGGTGTGTGCTGTTCTGGAGTCAGTGGACCGGGCCGGATCAGCCAACGCCACAGCACCACGCACTAAACTCAACCTGCTCTGTTACCTCTGCTCTGTCTGTAACCACAGAGAGACGGCCACACGCCTTATACACTCCCAGCTGGTAAGACGGATCTGAAACACGTGCTATTGAAAGGGATAATGTACAGTCACATAGTCATTATCACAAATTGAACCCTGACAGGGTGATCAGGTGTCACATATCACCCTGATCTTGTCTCACCCTAAAGGGGTGTACTTTGTGACAATGACCAGCTGACTTATGTTGTTTAGTATACAACTACTTACTGAATAAGTAATGAATGTACAATATAATGGACATATAATACGAACACTGAAACCATATGAACTGCAATTCAAGTTCTTTGGGCTTCTTATCTTACATCTTTAGCTATAATGTAACATTTGAATGTTCTTCTGTGCAAAGTTTTAATTTTCTTGCTTTAACTCGAGACTTGACTACTGGCTATGTGTCAAAAGCATTATTGTCACCATAATGCACCATAAAGTTAATGCTGAAGTCTTCTGAGGCCATTAAAAAAAACAAAAAAAAAAAACAGCCAGAAACAAGTAATCTTACCAAACTAGTTTATCTCTATGTCGGATTTAAAGCAGGCAGAATGCTAGATCTAATAAGCCACAAATGGCAAAAATAACCGACATTTTTATCCTTCCGGTCAAATATCGCACCACAAACATCAGTAACGGCTTTAACTTGTCAATGCTGGCAAATGACCATGGTACAAGTGGGATAATCCATGGCTAGCAGTGCATTAAAATGATTTGAATCGTGGATTATCCCTTATCTCCATGGTCTCCATGATTCTGAGTGGCTGAAATGTGTTCATTAAAACCATTTAATTCACAGGTAATTCCAGTCAGTTTATATACATTCACATTCTGTGACAGTAGAAACACAATACCAGGCATAGTTCAACCAAAAATGAAAATTCTGTCATCATTTACTAGCACTCAACTCATTTCAAACTTTTATTGATTTTTGAAACACAAATGACAATTTTTTTTTATGAAAACTCAGAGATATCTGCCCCGCCTTCACTTCTAAATAAAATCTATTGGATATGTGAAGTGATCATGTCTGTTCATAAGACTTGGATTAAACAGCTTGGGTTACTTTTATAATGTCTTTATGAAGTTTTGGTGGCATGGAGATTCAATGGAGCGAAAGAAATTTAGTTTGTGTTTCGAAGATGTATGAATGTCTTTATTTGTTTGGAACAACATTAAGGTGAGTAAATGATGACAGAATTTTCATTTTTTGGGTGAACTACCCCTTTAAATCCACACACTCAACAGCTGCTCTCACTGAAACTAAACAAATGTTTTACAGACCCTCATGTTTGCATTTTAAATTAGATTCATGTATAAAAATGCATTTTTAAATAAAATAAATTGAAGAGGACTTAGTAAACCTTTTAATCTGTAACCATTCCATGCAGTGCAAATCTCACTTTTCTTTTGCAATATTATCGAGCGGTTGGAAGTGTAGATCTTCTAATGAGGGAAGTTGAACAATAGTGTGTTAGCTGAGGAATGGGTGTCTGCTGCCGTCCTCACCTCAGTCTGAAAATGAGCTTCCTCTTCCTTTGCTTTCATAAATGCAAACTGTAATCAGAGGAACTTAATAGACTCTAAATGTATTAGATTTCAGTGCTACCTAAAGGATTTGTTCCATATTTATACTGGAACCTTAAACCAATGTAAATCAGATAAGCAGCATTTCTATTTTGGATTTAAACATTTTGGTCATTTTTTTTTTAAGTATAATTTGTTGTCACAGTAGCCTGTACACCAGTACATTCCTCCTCTGGCCACCAGGTGTCTCACCACCATTAGCGTTTCCATTCATCTCAATGGCAATTACTCAGGTTGAGCACTCCCGATATAGGAATTTTTTTTTTTTTTTTAACGAGCCAATCACCATGTCATGATGTGACCAGTCACTTTGGAGTTGCTCATTTCTTAATGTGATGACAGCACTGATTGGCTGATGGCATATAAGCGCTCAAGCGACTCTTCAGTAGGGATTGTCCTGAGCTGTGATGTCAAAGGCAGAAGAAAATAAAATTACAGGTAGCACTTTATTTTACAGTTTTACATGTACATATCAGTAATTAACTGGGTAATAACTAGGTACTAATCCTGAACCTACCCCATGTAGTTACTTTATTTTGCCCAGTACTTTCTGCCCAGTGCACACAAGTGCATATACTGTAAAATAAAGTGCAACCAAACTATAATTATAAAATATAAGAAAAGGAAAAAAAAAAAAAAAAAAAAAAAAATAATGCTGTTAAGAGCCCTCCAAAAATCCTCACTGGCTCTGATTTAATGAAATTGGAAATATATTGAGACATCTCAAAATATGACCCCCCCCCCCCCCCCTCTTTTCTTTCTGACACAGTTCCCTGTGCTGGTTCAACAGATGCGACATGCTCCAAACTGGGATATGTAAGTTTTCTTTAGTATACAGTTCTGCAAACTCAGCCTTAATTAAAAAAAAACAAAAAAAAAAACAGTTTCATTTATTACAACATAATATTCTCTTTTTTGTTGCTGTATTGATTTCACTTTGATTTCATGGTTACACTTTATTTTAAGGTGTCCGTGTTACAGTGTAATTACTCATTTAAGTACTGTGTAACAATTATCTACATGTACTTACTATAGGCTTAGGGTTAGAATTGGGGTTTGGTTTAGGGTTAGTTGCATGTAATTATGCATAATTTATAGTTATTACTACAGTTACTACATGTAACGTGTAACAGGGACACTGTAAAATAAAGTGCTACCGATTTCACTTAATCCATCATACAGCCAGATCATAGTGTAACTAGTGTAGCATTCTCAGATGACACTATTGGTGCCAGTCTTGGAGTGTCTGTTCAGAGAAATGCAGCGCCTGTCTCTCTCTTCTCTGTCCCTTTGGCTCTGAGTGGAAGGAATGACAGGCATGTGTCTCACTGGCTCCTCACAGGATTACAGCCTCTCTACACTACAGTCACCAAGCAACGGACAGAATGACTTTAGTTTTAAATGACACTGAAAACCAGCATGCTCATTTAAACATGAGATGTGGTGTGCTTACACTGTATTACAGAAATAGTAAAATAAAGTCACAAGAGGTTGTGTGTTACAGTGATTTTTATCATGGGGTGTGTGTTGCAACCATGGTATAATTATATACAATACCGTTCAAAAGTTTGTGGTCGGTACGTTTTTTTTTTGGTCCTCAAACATTTTTATTATTATCAACTTTTGAACGTTAGTGTATTTAAATGTATTAACAATAATTTGAATAAACAATTCTAATGGAGTCAATACATTTAGACTTTAACGTTACTAAATGAAATAGCAATTGGTGCTTCAGTATATACTAAGTTTATATTAATACAATAATTTTTAAAATTAATATTAGGGACAAAATCGGTTGTTTATAATGGTTTATAAAACTAATTTTTACTGCTGAGGTTGGATATTTATTACTTGCTTGTCATTTTTGTATAATGGAGAATTAATCTTTTTACATAGATGATGGACATGAACTGTCTGTGTTAGGATTATACCAATATAGAAATGAATGCCAATGCCAATATGATGGTGAACACTGATAGAAGTCGAAATATTGTACAATAGAAAAGATGTATTCATTACATTTGAAACCTGGACTAGACACAGAGTATGGATAGGAATAAAGTTTCATTCATATCATCAATCTCCAAGAAAATGTTATAAATATTAATAATAATTATTTATAAAACAATGCTGAAAAACAAACACAGCAATCCTTATACCATAGTGATGTATCGCTAATATGGCCATTCTTAAAATGGCAGGAGAGAACTGAAAGTAAGAGATATTCCATTAAGAAAAATATATTTAAAATATGGAATACAATGTCAAATTTTAAAGTAGAACAGCTTTAATGAAACAAACAGCTGGATGAGAGTCATTTGATTGTTCTAATTTATGTTTTAGAAGGAGCAAAATGATGAGAGTGATTGGCCTGCTGGCCTCCCACTGCACAGAGCTCAGAGACGATGTTCCTGTCACGGAGGTGAGACTTGTGTGTCTGTGTGTGTTTGAAGCATGATGGACATTTTCACATTAAAATGTGTTGTTTTTGAAAATAATGAGGAACAACCAGCAGGTGTCACTGTAGCATTGCTTTATTTTCATCTGCCACTCAGAGGAGAAAATACTAAACAAAAATCATCTCTCAGCTCTCAATCCAAAGCACTTGAAATCCAGTAAAAGCCAGGTGAAATTAGCTTTTTACGTCTCTATCCCAGCCTTTTCAAATACAAAGAGGACAGACATCTCATCCAACCAGGTTTAAAAAAGCTTTCAGTAATCATCAAAGCGCTGCACAGATGCATTGTGGTTAATCAAAAACAAATTCTTCCACCCCAATCCTTGATTTTACACAGGTTTGTCTTCCGTTCCACTACCAACTTCTCCACCTCTGTGTTCATGGAGAATTTGGCGTACCACCCGGGCTTTGCGTGGACAGCAGCACAAAATGGCCGTCTGCCGTAATCTAGCAAGGCTGAGTTCTTTGCCGTTTTACACAATACAAGCCTAAATTTTGCGGCTTCTCTCAGCTGCTTCTTCTTTCTTGCTTTTCTGGGCTCAGTGGGTCAGTATTGAAGAAGTGCTCAGGGTGACGGACTCTCTCCCCACTGCTCTACGGGGGTTCTGTGTCTGAGCGACCGATCCTGTCATGGCGATTTCTTTCAGTGCTTCTCTTTGGTGAGAGAAAAAAGCAGAGCTGCTTTCGTATGGTTCTTCTGCACTCTAGAGGGCCTTCTTAGATAACTAAAGTCTGAACAGATTCATCATACACTTGCCGATTTTGTAAATGGGTACAGAAAAACAAACCGGGCATTATGCACTAAACGACTGAGGATCACACACTACCAAACTTTCAAATAATTTCGAACACAAAAACCTCATGCTCCACATTGCTAAAAGACGCATGACAAATAAAAACAATAGACCTTCAAGTCAGGTTAGACGGCAAAAATTAAATATGGCACTAACCTGATTAAGGTTTGTATGTATTCTAAAATTGACTCAAAATATCAAAGGCTGCATTTACACTGGCACAAAAAATCTGACACATTGGATATTGTTGCACACGTGTAAACAAAAATCCATTTTTTTTTTTTTTTTTTCGCATCCGTTCTGAGTCACTTCCAAATGTGGTTTTAAATCAGATACATATTCGATATCTGGACATCTAACCTATGTCTAAACACGTATATCTGATTCCCACTGGAATTCCAAGCCACCTCAAGATGAGGGCGAAACATTTACCCACAAATATATCTTTTCTTGTCTTTTATTGAGGCAGAAACTTTATATATAAATAAGAGCTTGGGCACAGACAGAAACATTCAGGATCACAGAAACTTGTTTTGAGCCAATGCCTTGTGGATTCTAAGTGAAATAGCTTTGCTACCGAAAGCTACATTGTATTTTTCAACAACAAGGAGATAACGTCGCTCTTTATGAAATACACAGAAGCACACACACACACACACACACACAAAAACACACACATACATATCTTGGGCTTTCATGTTTTATGGGGACATTCCATAGACATAATGATTTTTATACTGCACAAACTGTATATTCTATTCCCCAACCCTAAACCTACCCATCAAAGAAAACTTCCTGCATTTTTCATTTTCAAAAAAAAAAAAAAAAAAAAAAAAATCATCACTTAGTATGATTTATAAGCTGTTTTCCTCAGGGGACCAAAACATGTTCCCATAAGGACAAGGATTTCAGATATTGCCATCTTTGTGGAGACATTTTGTCCCTATAACGTCACCATTATTTTGTCTGTTCAGTCAAATTTTGTGCTGCAAACATGAATAGCCGGGTTTCCATTACAGATTTGCGCAAAACTTTTGCGATATTTTCTAAATGTTGATTAAAAAAAACTATTGCGAAATGACGGAGTTTCCATTAACTGATGTTATGCGACTAAAAAAGGGGACATAGGTGTGTTCCAAGCATCAATGGCAGGGAAAGCTCCTTATACTTGGAAGCGGCCACGTATGAGGTGTTTCTCCCTCATATCTGCTTCAAGGTCTTGATAAATTGTGGCATTTCTTTGTTGTTTAGAATCCAGTATTCCCATAATTCTTTTGTCTTTTATGAGTTTAATAAAGGACTCTGTCTCATCTTCTGTCTAAACATATCATGCCATCTTTAAAGAATGATCCACTTTTACGTACGACAGGTGACCTGTAAATGCGAAAAAAGAAAAAGAAAAAAAAAAAAAACTTTTCCTTTGCAGTTTTGCGAAATATTCCTTTTTTTAAATTGCCTGAAAAACCACCTCATGCGAGAATAAAAGCTTTTTTTTGTGATGTATGGGAGTTTTTGCGAAATTGACGCGTTTCTATTTAGCGTGTTTGCAATTTCAATTTTGCACAATTTGAAGGGTAATGGAAACGCAGCTTACGACAGCTTTAAATTGTACTTGCTGGCAAGTGATCATGATATAAGTGGGATAATCACATCTGGTGTGCGTTAAAGTCAAATAACCACCCGACATGAATTATATAAATTAATTTTTATATATGGCTATTCAAAACCCGATGGTCAACCGCGTCGCTGAAAGCGGTCACCAATGGAATCATTCTAGCTTGGCGGGGATTAATGAAACAAAAAAACGGATATGGTCAAATACTTGGATCTGTGTGACAAGCCTTGCAGTGTAAACAGCCAAACATGTTAGATTTCCTCCGACTGTGTGGAATAAAAGTCTAAAGCTAAAAAAAAATGGAGTGTGTGCCCATCATACAGTGCTCAGTGTAAATGAGTACACCCCCTTTGAAAAGTAACATTTTAAACAATATCTCAATGAACACAAATGTTCCAAAATGTTGGCAAGACTAAGTTTTATATAACTGTTTAACTTATAACATGAAAGTAAGGTTAACTTAATAATATAACTTAAAGAACAAAATTTTAAGTTTTACTCAAATTAGGGTGATGCAAAAATGAGTACACCCCACTGAAAGTCTCTGGAGCAAAGCTAAATTTTAGACTACAAACGTCTAATTTAACAAGAATTCAACCACAGGTGAGTCTAATTATTCATTACACAGGTGTCCAGCAGACAGTTGACTATAAAAGGGTGTTAAAACCCCTTCCCATTTCATGCTGTCAGCAATGGCACCACATGGAAGAGAAATGTCACAAGACCTGAGAAAGAAAATAATTTCTTTACACCAGAAAGGTGAAGGCTACAAGAAGATCAGTAAAGCTTTACTTATAAGTCAGAATACTGTAGCAAAAGTGGTACAAAAATTTAAAAAAGATGGAACTGCAACCATCTCACAGAGATGTCCAGGTCGTCCACGGAAGTTAACACCTCGACAGGAGCGTCTGCTGATGAGAAGGGTTGAAGAAAATCGTAGTAGTAGTTTTTGTTGTGGGGTGTACTCATTTTTGCATCACCCTAATTTGAGTAAAACTGAAAAATGTGTAATCTAAGTTATATTATTAACCTTACTTTCATGTTATAAGTTAAACAGATGTTATATAAAACTTAGTCTTGTCAACAGTTTGGAAATTGCTTTTGTGTTCATTGAGATATTGTTTAAAATGTTACTTTTCAAAGGTGGTGTTGTCATTTACGGTGAGCACTGTACGCTATGCGGTTTTCTATGAAATCGTCAACTGCAACTGCCTAAAATCAGCTGGCTAGCTCTAACTTTCAGCATTGAGCATCGATTTGTTCAGATTGCAATTCTTTGCAAAAATCTGGGCAAAAGTCGTGTAGTGTATTTCAGCCTTAATTGCACATTTTTCTTGAGAAATGTATTATAAAAGAGTCACAATATGGATTTTGATTGTTGTTTGATTGTTGTAATTCGTGTTGTTTGTGGGAGCTGGAAGCTTTGCAATAAGAGGATCCACATAGGTAAGTTTTACCCAGTATCCATCATCTAAAAGAAACTTGGGCTAATTCATTGTCATGGCAACGATAAAAGCTTCTATAAATAGAAATGTCGCACAGGGGCTTGATGCAGGAGGAAGGAAATTACAGAATCACAGGTAGAGCAGAAAAGTCTCTTCTCAGAAAACTTTCCTTTGCTTTGCTTTTTGTGCTCTCTCTCTCTTCCTACATCCACCCAAAAACACTTGGTCTTTCTCCCTCTGACGTTCAGTTCGCTCTCTAATCCTCCCTAAAACCCTCTGTGTCTGTGTTCGCCATGAATACTTGAGCACTAGTCTAATGAAGTGGTAAATTAATCATTGTCCTTGGCACCGGCAATCCCCCGTGCCCCTAGCCTAAATTCACAGTTACTCTCAGAAGAGCCTGACTGTTTCCCTTGACCAATCCCATTACACACGGCTAAGAATTACAGCACAGCCATCTGAAGGAGGTACCACAGGGATGAGCCAGTTTCGTTCTTTTTTTACTACTTATTATTTGATGGTAAACCATTTTCTGGAAAGTCATTTTAAAGTTACTTCTTCCATATATATTTCATAGAGAAATGTATTAAAAATCCAGATTCTGTCAGTGCATAAAGGCATCGCCATCTGCAGCGTCTTGTGCCGGAGGGAGTGAATATTTCAGAGTTGAATTTTAAGTGGCACACAAGAGTATCGGTGCGATTGGAAACCAGTGAGAGAGTATCAAGGGCACTCTGTTTCTCCCTCGCTCTGCCCGCTGGACGTCTAAGACACGTACAGTTTGACTGCATTTGTCTGACTGACTCAGGGAATGATATTGATTCTCTGAGCTTCAGTTGATTAGATCTGCATCTCACAATACGTCCTCCATGGTAACTTTCCGCTTCTCATGTCCTTTGTCTCGTATTGTCGATACTGTTGTTAGGAATCTGAATTTTAAATCTGGTTTTTGGTGTGACACTTTGTAGAAAATAGTGAAGTTGGAATACTTCCAGACAAGCTCCTAATACAAGTTTAAGTGATTTAAATCTTATTTATTCACTTTTTAATTTGTTGTAGTTAGGAAATATGCTTGCTGAAAAAAATATCCACTCATCTATTTACTCCCACATTAATATTTACATTATTAGAGAGATTTTAGAAACTTATTAAACTGAGGTATGGATAGCGTGAACACACATTTCAGTGGATATTGATTCAGATTAACTTTGGTAGTTTCTTCATTTGGGCAGTTTTACTGATCTAGAGCTACTCACTAGATACATGGAACACTGGACAGAGAGATCCAGTATGTGACTCTCCTAGTCAGTAGTTGATCTGACGGTCTTCATGAACTTACCTTTATCAAGTTTACATTAGTCAATTATAGATTTAGATTCATATATAGATTTATATCAGTAGACATTTCATTTTGTCAGTTTTGGTTCTCTGGTTACTAACTTAAAATTTTTCCATGCAGAAATGATCCACAATTTAGAATAATAGTGTAAAATAAGTCATCAAATAATAACATAACACAAATTAAAAACAAATAAATTAAGAAATAAATACAAAATAATCAAATATATAAAATATGCAAATACAGTCAAACCAAAAATTATTCAGACTTTTTCGATATTTTTGATATATTTTTACTAGTGGGTGCAGGACACTATAGTTCATTTATGTAAGTGAGGATAGCAAAATAAAGTAAACTGTGACATATTATACCCAAAAATTCTTCATACAGTGGACTACCAGTAAAACTGATAAACATTTTGGACCAAAAAATTATTCAGACACTTTGACCTGACCATGTTTTGCTTAAGTGTTATCTGACTTAATTAAGATTAATTTTTTCTGACACAGTTTAACTCTGAGATCTTGTCATTTTATTACCATTTTTAACTGTAGTGAATAAATTGTATTAATGAATGAAATGTTCAAGGTGTCTGAATAAATTTTGGTTTGACTGTATACAAATATGCAAAAAATAAAAATAAATTAAGTAATTATAATAATAATTTCTAAAAGAAAAATTCTCTAACATATATTAGGGCTGTCAATAGATTAATTTTTTTAATCACAATTCATGGCGCACCCTTAATCGCGATTAATCACACACTTATTGTGAAATTAAGCATACACCATTTATCTTGTTTAATGTGTCCATTTTGCCATCATTGCCTATATCCAGCAAAGTAAACCATCAGATTGAAGTGTGATTTTCACAGAACTGTATTTTTCAGCTTTTTTCAAGGTACATTTAGATGTCATTCCAAAAAAGGACACCAAATAACCAAAATATATGATTTCATATAATTCATACATTTATGTACACCAAAGCACCCATAAAAAAAATCACAGCAAAAAAAAAAAAAAAAAGTTTCCGAATTCACAGTGTATAGTATGTGCAACAGCAAAGAGCTCGTTTACATTTTAGAAAAGTCAAGTTGCGATACTGAACAGGACCACATGGAGATGCCAAAAAAACCCTAAACCAACCGCCTTGACCTGCACATATATACTAAAGTACACAGCAACATTCACAGGACAAATCCAAACATTATCCTGAATGTGTGTGAAAACAATGTGAATGTACTGAAATGTGTCTGTGCATAAATACACTGTGCGATCAGTGGGTCGAGAGCGCTCATAGATTTGTTAGCTTTATCCAGCCGGAAACACAGTTTTCATATCATCTGGCCTTACAGCGGCGGGATGTTTCGACGTTCCGTTCAGACAGGAACAGCGCGATGCGGGAAGGCTCGCGCTCTTCAGATACAATGACAGAATATGACAGAGAGTTCGTGTTTTAAAGCGAAACAGCCACTGGAATGAATAATTCTCTTTGCCATCTCTGATATAATCAGCATAGACTTTTAAGATCATCTAATTGCATGACGTAAATTACGTTATGACGCAATTTCACATGTTTCCGTATTTTTATTTTTTTTTTGCGTTAAATGCGTCAAATTATTTTAACGCGTTAAGGATTTTGAATTAATCGCATGCGTTAACGCGTTAACGTTGACAGCCCTAATAAATATATATATATATATATATATATATATATATATATATATATATAATGTATGTATGTGTGTGTGTGTGTATATATATATATATATATATATATATATATATATATATAAAAATATACAAATAATATTTTATACACTGTACACCTATATAGACTTCTAAAAGTCCTAAAAATGAGTACAATTGTAAAATGAACTTCTTTGGCAGTTTTATAATTAATGTACATTAATTTATACTGATTATACAATATTTTATTGGGTAGAAGTTGAAAATAAATAAATAAATAAATAAATAAATACATATATATATATATATATATATATATATATATGAGAGAGAGAGAGAGAGAGAGAATGTTGATGTTGTGTATGTACACAAGCTGTAATGTGAAAAGATTTTGCAATCTATGGAAAATTTTATATCTTTTTTCTTAATATCGCAAACTGAGTTTCATTCTACTCCTGGAAAAAAACAAAACAAAACAAAAAAAACATTTTTAATGAGTATTAATTACTATGCATGGCACGACAAAGTGACATTAGTAACATCAAACACAAGTGTTTTACTATAGAGTTGATCAGAGCTAATGCACTGCAGATATACACACAGAGGCAGCTGTTCCTTAAACATAGGACCCCATTAAAGTGCAAATCATGACTAGAACAAGGAGATTAAACATAAATCTAAAAGAGAGAGTTTTGGATTAGCTTTGTTTGTATTAAGGATAGGATTTCTTTCCGGTGGCACAGTGCAGTAAATATAATTGTTTAATACACATATTTGATAATGAGTTAACTAGAGCGCAGGTAGGATCCAGCTCAGTCTCTTCAGTCTTGAGTTCCTGGGTACTTAGTTTAAAAACCCATAACTGATTTCAGGCCAGAGAGAATCCTGCAGTGCTCTACTATTTTCTTCAGCATGCCACCTCTATACAGCTTAAACCTTCTAATACCCAGCTCCACATGCACACTATCTGTGTGTGTCGACGATAATGATGTTTTCTAAAGTGGTATAGCATGTGTTTGTGTATTTATGTGCGTGTGGATAATAGCAGCATTCTCTAGAAGAGAATTTGTGTATATGTGTGTGTGTGTGTGTGTGCTTGTGTGTGTTTGTTGATGATAATGATACGTTCTAGAGCAGGAATTACTTTGCATGCGTGGTGTGCTGAATAAGACAGCTTAGCCTTGTTTGTTTCTTCCTGTGTAACAGGAATCATTGCTGCACGTCTCTCTCTGCCAAGAGTCATCAAACACAGCCACCAACATCTGTTCCCTGCAAAGTCATCACTTATGAGACTTTAACAGTCACGGGGCAATGCGTGCTACATAGGGAATTTGCATAGCACCCTACTGAGAGAACAACTGCAGAGAGAGAAGCATATATACTCACTCATCCGAGCACTCTGAGAGAAGGAAGATAATAGAATGCTAAAGGCCAGAGCTTTGTGGATGAGACCATATATTGGTCTGTTTAAAAAATAGAAACAAAAACGCAGACCCAAAACAGGAGGGAAACAGACCAAACATTTTAATGACTCATCCTGCACTCATGATATCCAGTCAAATGCTCTGTAGTATGAAAATGTTCCTCCCCTAATGCCACCTGCCACCAACTAGAAATAGCAGGTAGCAAATAATCATGATTCACAGCTGTGGTGCAAGTGAAAAGCTTTTGGCTATTAAAATATGTCCTGCCCAGTGTTGTGTTTTAATATGAAATATAGACACAGGAAAACAAACTCACCATGTCATTCTAAATCCATCATTTTTTTTGTTTAACTTTGGATCACAAATGAAGATTAATAAATAAATAAAATGTTTTACAAATAAAATCAGTCTTTCAGGCATTAAGTAATCCATATAAACCAAGCGATTCAATCAAAGTCTTCTGAAGAGGCATGATCGCTTTAAGATGAACATATTTAATTTAGGCTTTTATTTACATTTAAACATTGATCAATGCAGATACATAGATCACGTCTAATTTGGCAAATGACAGCTCAAATGTGCTTACTTGCGAAAGTGAATGAAACAACTTGAGTAAATGATGACAATTTAAATTTTTGGGTGATTCCATAGTGATTTCATAGGTCTTTCATCAACTAAATAATGACATTTATTGTATGTAGATATAAAATTTTGTGTTTGGTTTGCTCCTCAGGCGGTGGCCATGTTCACAGAACTCATCCGAGAGAACTTCAGGAGCAGCAAATTGAAGCAATGCTTGATTCCACCACTAGGGGAGCTACTCTATCTCATTGCCACACAGGTAAAAAAAAATGGTGTTAATAATACAAAAACATATGGGCAGTTCTTTACTTGGTGGCATGTTTTAAAACTGCATTTTATCTGTGAAAAAACAAACAAACAAAAACAACAATTGACCAAAAAGTTTGAGAACCACTGCTTTAAATAAACTTTATTTTCGGTTTTTGGCTAAATGAAAACTTTAATTTTGGTGTTAGTGTTTCGGTAAATAAATCAGTTTGCTGCATCGCTACTGATTTTCAAACTGTAAATCTGCTGTTCTGGCTCCCCTGACACTTATTATTTACATCATTAAAAAAAAATGATGCTTATAATGACAGAAGTATTTAGGACAATTATAACATTATTTTAACATGCATACTTTTTTTTTTTTTTTTGGTCAAATTCTACAAAGTAACATTTTTCAGTAACACTTTACAATAAGGTCTTTTTTAATTAACTAACATGAACTAACAATGAGCAGTACATTTGTTACAATATTTCTTAATCTTTGTTAATGCTAGTTAATAAAAATACAGTCGTTCATGTTAGTTCACAGTGCATTAACTAATGTTGACAAATACAACTTTTGTTTTTAGTAATGTATTTGTAAATGTTGAAATTAACATGAATTAAGATTAATAAATGCTGTAGAATTATTGTTAATTCTTAGGTAATGTTAACTAATCTTAACTTATGAAACCTTATTGTAAAGTTTTACCAATTTTTCTGAATCTAAATTTAACACTTTCCACCATCCAGACTTTTTAACCTCACCTATATAATAAATGTATAAAAACAGTAAAGACACAAAGTTTAAAGCTATTATAATCTCTTATTAAAAGGGGTCCTATTATGATTTTTTTACATTTCCAACTTTCTTTGGTGAGTAATGTTGCTTTTAGAGCATGAAAAAGCTACAAAGCACAAAGTCCACTCCAAAGAGAGATATTCTCTATATCAGTAAACGCAAAGTTTCGCCTTGATTGTAGTCTTCAATTTTCTTCCAGGAATGTTCATGTCACAATAATTCTCATTTAAATAATTCCCGCCAAAAGCATACGCAAAAATGGAAAAAAAAATAAAATGTATAAATGGGTGAGGCCTGGTTGAGTAGTGTGTTGAAACTCACAGTTATGGTAAGGGGCGAGACATTTCCAAAACATGCTCAAAGCTGTTGATAAATCACAACACACTGGTCCACCAGACCAATCAGAATGCACTGCGCTTTTCAGAAGGAGGAGCCTTATAAAGACAGGAACTAAACGGAGCGTTACTGACAGACTAGGAAGAGAGGTGCTGCAGTAATGTAAAATATGTGAAAAATAATGTGTTTTTTGAACATTCATATATGAAAACCTACTCTTGTTGACACCAAAAACAAAATCAAAACCCTTAAAAAGGGCATAATAAGTCTCCTTTTAAAATTAATATATTTCTTCAAAATTATCCTAGGGGATATAAAAGTTCCTCTAATTAAAGAAACATCTATAATTCACATATATTAATATTCACATGGGTCCAACTAGTAATGTAAGAGGTAGACTGTCTATTATATTGAAGTAATTATTGATCAGTGCACAACTTCCACTTTGACTTCTAGGGGGACTAGCCACTGGATTGCGATCCCAAGAATGGATCCGTATGTTCAATGGCCTGAAATTTCATACAGCTCAAGTTGCTTCTCATAAATGTCTTACAGGCAATATTTGTCCTCTGAGTATTCCATGACATTTA